>CM060089.1:14037000-14196706 GCA_030522485.1 Stenchaetothrips biformis | reverse complement strand
TTATTTGGCAAAGTTGTAGGTAAGTCTGAAGTTGGTGTGGTGAACTTACCAGGCTTTAGATGGCTGTGTTTTTATCTCAACGCAGATACCATGTGTCACTACTTGCCCTCTCTTTCTGTGTAAAATGTTCTTTAACCCCACGTATGTATTGAGAATATTTTTCCACAATCAGTTTCTCAGTTCCAGTGGCCCTTGGTTTAAATTAAGCTTTAACTAGACAATGTCAATTTGAAATTGCTCTTAAGAAATAGTGACTGGGACTTTTTTTTTTAAGTGGCGGGTATACCGTCCACATCCACTATGATTAGTTTTATCGTGCTTCACATGAAGCGGTCTCTGTTTGATGTGCTTGTGTTGTTATCCTCATTCAGTATTTCATTTTACCATTTTTACTTTTTTTAAAAAAAATATTTATTCACCCTATGGGTAAAGTTGACAATAATATGTTCATGAAAAGCTGCTTCCAACACTAATGAGTGAAAATCTTGTGCAAGTCAGAAATGTTTGGAATGAGGGTTTTTATTTTTTTTTGTTGTTTTTTTTTGGTTTTCTTTTCCACGATTTTCCTCCAAACTTGAAATCAACTCGTGAGGTGTGAGACTAATCTTACATTCTTTCTTGGTGGTATTTGTGGTAAATTTACGGTGATCTGTCTGCCGTTATGAAGCCTGGTATTTGTGAGGTTTTTACTTTTGCACCGCTAGTGGTTTTGAATTGCCAAAGGGACAATTCCGCTTTTGCTTTTTTAACCACAATCGGGTCTTGGAGAGGGTTTAATAATTTTGTCAAGAAGAAAATGTTGTACTTGATTGATTTAGCAAATATGATTATTATTTGTTACATAGACACTCTATTCTGGCCTAATGTTTTTTAATTTTAACATTTTTGAATAAAACCTCAGCAGATTTGCCTACTGATTGTTAGATATTTTGTATATTAGATTTGTTTATTTGAATCACCTTTAAGAGACTGTTGATGTTTTGTTAGTTTCTTTAATTAGACCACTTCTTTACTGTTAGGGATCCATTGCTCCATTGTTATTTTCTTGATTAAAATTAATTCTTTCCAAGTTTGGTCTTGTATTTTCATAAGCAGAGACGTCTTAAGATTTGAGTACTTATATTAGGTACATGCAACTATTCACTCGATCAGTAATGAATCGTTTATATTTTGTGACATGAATCCTTCTCTTTCCCGTATCTCGAACTTTATTTTTCTTTAGGACATAGCTATATAAGGTTGCTCTCAAAGCTACAATAATAAGGGGATGGAAAGAACTTTGTTTGATTGGCTGTGCAAGTTGGGTTTTTTTTCCTTTTTTTTTTTTTTTTTTTTTTCTCATTAATAAAAGAAGCCAAAATGAACTGGTGAGTGTGTCGCACTGCATGTAATGAATTTTGAAAATTTCCTGTGACTGTATTCCAGCTAGATGCATTTTTAGCTCTTACTCAAGCAGACCCTCCACCATTTTCTATTAATAAAATCGTCCTGTGTAATAATGATGATGAGGCCTTGCATCTAGTTGTTCACCATATTATTTTTTATTAGAGTATGTGCATTGACATGTTCATGAGAGAAGTGTAGGAAAACTGAAGCCATGTCTCCAATTTGATTTTATACATATTATCATTTCATTTACTCCTTTGCATGGCAGAGTACAATGTATCTGATCTATGTATCTTAAAATATATTGTATTGTTGGGTCACAAGGTTACTGTAATAAAATAAACTTTTATCACAAACTTTGCAATGATTTACATTTGTGTTTATTAACAAACTTTGTCCGCACATCATTACGCAAAGGAACTTAACTTGCAAAGACATCAGAAGGCTGGAGAGAAAACTGCCAATTAAATATGAAATAACCACTACACTAGTTTGTTGACGTGTATATACTCTTCTTACCATTAAGTATATATTTAAAAAAATAATTAAAATACATGAGGCCATAACAAAGTTAAGTAGTCCTGATTTATCCATTACGACTCGGTTGTGTTTAATTGTTAGTGAACATACAGTGACACCACATGACTCTGCTCAAAACAATAATATATTTATGTATCATATAAAATCAACTAGTGATACTTCATATTAACGATTCCCCAGCGGTATTTGTTTCGGCAAGCATTCCCTTGACTCACTACACCACACAGAAATGTCCCCAGACACTGAATGCACATCGTTCAATTACCTATACAATCAAAGGTATCTGCCAATGGGATTTGCATTCTGGCTGCCAGCTGGGGTCTTCCCCCCCCCCCCTCCCCCCCCCCCCCCCCCCCCCCCCCACAATTCACTGCAGAACACGACCTGAAAATAATACATAAAATATTTTTCCGATTTTCTATAAATTGAAATGGAGCCAGAAAACATGCATGAATATGTATACAGGAAAACCCTCACCCTCATGTTTGATAACTTGTGGAGCAGGGGCATCCATGAGTTTACTCATTTTTTCCACCACCCTTTGGAACTGGGAGCTTTGTGGCCTTCATCCTGAAAATATGGTCAATTTCCAGCTGTATTTTCCAAGTCCCAAATTTTTACCCTAAAATCTTGAATTTACAGGAATCATAAGAAACACCTACCTGTTTGGACACAGGGTGCCTTTGTATATTTTAAACTGAATGGAAGGACCACAAGCCAATGATCAGGATTTATGTTCTCCATGTTTGATACCTACAAATAGTACAAAAAAAATAAAAAAACGGCAATTTGTATTTATAATTTTTAATAAGTTCATAGACTTTTATTACACAGAGTTAACATACACTGAGAGAACGCCGGTTTTGGAATTGCATGATTTCTAATATCACCAGCCACCGCCACAATGCGCGGGACAATGCATTTCTTTTTCAAACCCAGATCGGTCTGAGCATTTGCTTTTAACGTTTGTAACAAGTACTGGTGAAGGACTGTTGTGAATGTAAACACCAACAGGGCTCTGAATATTCTCCAATACCTAAAATGCAGAGAAATTTTTTTTATCTTTACACCATTACCTGTCAAAAGTGCAATTTTCTAATCCACATTCAAACCTTGTTATTAGGTTTTGAGGTAAAAGTTTTTGGTATGCGACTTCCACCTGCAACGGGGGCTACTGGCTTTTTGAAGAAACCAATCTTAGGTTCTGAACTAGGTGTCACTGGTCTCTTTAATTTGGAAGTGATCTTACTTTCTGAAGATGATGTTATGGGACGAACAAATTGCTTGGGAGTCTGAGGAGATGTCAAGGCGACCAGTTTCGTGGGAGTCATAGAGGCTACACGAGGGAGCTTTGATGGGAGCTTGTGAGAGCTTCCCTTAGTAGACGCCCCCTGCAAGTCATTGACAATTTTCTGGGGTGTGTGTTTGAATAGCTGTTTGTGCAAAGGAGAGATACCCTCACGGTCATTTGTTCTGCTGGAACTTGTCTGTCTCAGCCCTGGAGACAAAGTCACTGCATCAAGGTACTCAGATGAACTTGCGCTGGAGTTCTGTTGATTGGTGCGGGGTGAACTCACAGTCTTTTGGCATCAAGGGAGCCTTGTGTCAAAGGAGATGCATTCTGGGCAAGAGAAGATGTAGGTACTATGAGATTTTCCTCATTCGATTCAGCATTGTCACCTTTCTTGTTGCCTCTTCGGCCAAGGATATATTCTACACCGTAACGCATCATCATTTCATACTCCTCAAGAGTGTCATTCAATTCTCCAGCATAAGATGAGACATCAGAGTCATTATTCGACACATCCTCATCATGACAAGACTGAATTGAAGAGTTACTCTGATTTTCAGAAGCTGAATTCAACCTGCACACACCAGACATCTCTGAGCTTTCATTATCATAAACTAACCTGTCTGTTCCATTTGCTCACCCTCATTCTCACTGCAGGGGGGAACTCCATGGAATGAGGAGTTCTCATAATTGGAACTTTGGCAAGTACTTACCAGCACTCCCTAAAGTACCATCAGAAATTGGTTGGTTGAGTACATTTGAATATTGCATCTTGCTTGATGTACTTTCACTCCCACTCGACACATTTGCCACACACTTTTCTCTGCATTCTGTGGACTCTTCTCCATACTGAGAGTACGAAGCACTGCCGTTTCCCTCATTTTCCACAGATTGTTTATTATATTGCTCCTCAGAACTGAAGGAGCTACCAGGACCACTATTTATGCCAGTGTAGTAAGTATTAGATTCAGTTTCTGAGGAGAGGACATTGCTTTCCCTTCCAGTCATATACATGATAGAATTTGAGAGCTGCTGCTCCTCAAGATCATTAACCCCAATGCCAAACATTTTAAAGCGATCTTCGAGGGACTGTGTACTGGACGTAGAAACTTCCACACCACGTAAAGGAACATTTTCATTTTCTTTTAGCTGTGAAGCATGATACAAGGCAGCTTCAGACAAAATAGAAAGGAAGCCTCCCTCTTTGTCCACAGGCACTTCTTCGGATAAATTGATATTGGTAGAAGCAGCTGGCTCTATAACTTCGCAAGAGTCATCGTCAATTGTGTAGGTCTCATTATCCTCCATCTCTGGCAAAACTTCATATGTGGAGGTAAATACTCCATTTGACTTAGCTTCAGTGCAACCTGCTTTCAGCAGTTGGCCATAGGCACCAACCTTGGTTGTACTTAGCAGCGAGTCATTATTATAGCCACTCTCTGACCCCGATTGAGTCTCATTCAAATTTCTCTCCATATTTTCATTAGATGTTTGTGCTTCTTCTGATAAATTCTTCAGAATTATTCCAGGTATTTCCTGAGAGAACAGAGTGTAGTCGAGCAGCATTCATTGCATGCTCCGTAATTTTCAAGACTGTCCTCAGAAATGTTGGAATAACATGAGGATGCTTTCCGAGGGGTGTGAGACTTCGCCCTGAGTATGCTGTCTGGTACAGTATTGTCAATACTAACAGGCTTATCAGACTCCAAACTGTCCTCAGAAAACTTAGAATAAAAGTTGGCGTCATTCAGAGAAGCTTGAGAGTTTGAGGTATTCCCAGAAAGTGCTGAGCAAAATTCCCCTTTCGAACTATCTTCTGGCCTGTCAGACATTGTGACGAAACTTTGAGTCTCCAAAGAATCAGCAGAAAGTGACAATTTGGCCTGATCAGTTGTATCTGACAGTGCTGGTTTATTACCACTTTCTGTAATTGCATTGATCAGATTAATACAGAACAAGAAACAAGTAAAAGTCTTTACCAAAACATGAAAAGAGTACCTTTATCACCAAATGAACTGGTTGCATCGTTAAGAGGAGTGCTAAAATACAGAAAAATAAAATAGAGCTAAAAATCATCAAAAAGACTTTGCTCGTCAAAAATAACACAAAAGAATGAATTTTACCTTGGTTTCCAATTAAACGCCGGGAAAAAAAACTGTGTTCGCCTTTTCAATTGAGAGGCTTTGTTCAGCTCTTTAGTGGTAACAGGTCCAAAAAACACCTCTTCGTCACTGTCGCAAATTGGTGTGTCCGTCATAGGGGACCCTGGCACTGAAGTAAATCTATCCATAGTGTTCGGTGGTGAATCAAAATTCTACAGAATTAAAATCAACACTAATTAATGAAACTGATTTCAGAACTCGACTTACTGATAATAACAACATTGCTAGGATAGAGACCTTCCTCCACAATGAATTCGCAACTTAAGACAAAACAAGGAGGGCTTCAATGAAAATCATACCATGTTTGTTCAATGCGTAATAGAATCAAACCAGCACAGTACTTACATTTGGAAGGGACAATGAACTGATTTGAAAGTAACGAACTTTGTGCCAACGGCCCCGCTCCCGCTGCCTTTATGCGGTCACTTTCAAAATAACTCTCGGGATGCCTCACACATTCGTTACGATCCTTGTGCGGCTGACGTCAATTCACAACTGGAAGCGACGAAAGCGGAAACATTTCATTCAAAAAAGACTGAAAACGTACACAACTCAACGTGTTCCTAACACACCATTTTGAACAGTTTCCCTCGCGTGTTGTGACTCGTCTGTCTGCCACAGCCACAGCCTACTCGACCCACAAGCAATGGGAAGAGATCCATGTGGCTTTGGGCTGCAGCGGCGCCATTTTCAAACGACTGCGGTGAACGGTTTTTTAAGGATGTAGTGAGGAAACAAATCTACGTCGTGATTTAAATGAATTAAAATTGAGAAAATAATAACGTTTGTATCATAGTTTATTCAATCAGTCATCACATATCACATTTTGGAACTTGGGGAGAGTCCAGGCAGGCAGGCGATGCATGGTCGACAACGGTCAAAGTAAATTTGACACCCCACCCGCGATAACCACGTTCCTCGAAGGACACGCAGTGTGCAGTGGCAAAAAGGGAAAAGAAATAGAATGACTTTCTGCGCACTCAATACACTAAATAATACATAGACTCATTTGAGCGATAGGCTCCTAATGGCACTTCACAAGTTGAGGGCCAATATTTTGTCAGTGGAAAACCCGATTGCGTACATAAAAAAAAGGGGAAAAAAATTATTGTCACAAGCCTCTTACAAAAAATCACAGAATCTGCTCTTCCGTCGTAATAGAAACTCTCACAACAAGGACAGAAGTTGCAAACACAGTCTGGGGCCCGGGGCGGTGGTGAGAGTACGAGCGCACTGAAACACACAGTGCGTGAGTCTAGGCGCTATAAGATGCCGGTCTTCTGCAAGGCGAAGTAGGCCACGGCCCAGATGACGAGCCCGGCGATGGTGGCGACCAGCAGGATGGTCTTGCTGCGGTGCCAGGGGTTGGGCCGCAGGGCGGGGGACTTGGCCATGCCCGGCGGCGGCGCCTTGGCGCGGCACAGGTCGGGCTTGCACAGGGGCGCCCCCGAGGCCGCGTGCGCCGCGTACGACGGCGACGTCCGGCTGCCGGGGACGGCGGCGAACTCGCCCATCTCCACGGTGGTGGCGAAGTGCCTCGCCCCGTTGGCGTCGCGCTCAAAGGCCGCGTTGTCCATCTGCAACAGGTGTTTACGCGGGTTAGTGGGGGCAAAGCATTGGCATATGGTGCTCTGCGACGGCCTGGCTAGCCTAGCTGGCCCAGACGACACGCGCGGCGCGAGGGGCGTGTGTTCGGGTACACATTGGCCGTGTCTACACGACCCACTTTCACTCCCTTGGCAAGTCCGACGGTGACGTTTTCGCGCGCGTTTTGATCCAGGCGATCCAAAGCACCCACCGAGCGTGTAATCGCGACCCCTCCACCCGGGGTATTCAGGCCTGGCGCAACACTCGCGGGGCCTCTCGCTGAGCGGGCCCATCGGGACGGGGTCCCTGAGTCCCAGCGCGGCGCGCAGCTCCTCTGGACCTGGACCGGACTGTACTACCTGCCGGCGGCGCGGCGTGCCCACCGTGCTCCATCGAGCTAACGTAAAGGTTGCGCAACCCGTTGCCCCACGCCAAGCCGCCTGCCTGGCTCACTCTGCTGCTGTCTCTCTCGCACGAGGCACACCCCGTGCGTGCGAGAGAGACAGAGCGACGAACCACGGTGTCGGGATCAGCTCGCTGGCAGCCGGGCCGCTCCGGCAGAACCAGGACCACGCCGAGCAGGTTGCAGGGCGCGGCTCGGCCTGCAGCGCCAAGCCCGAGCGGCAGGCAGACCCGCAGCGGCGAGCGGCGCGGCGGGTTGCCTATTGCTGACATCGCCGGCGCCGCCAGATCTATCCCATTCCCGTCTCTTCCACGCAGTGCTTTCTCGCTCTGTCCCTCTCCGATACACACACAAACACACACACACTCACACCTGTCCTGGCCGTCCCATGAGCGGGAGAGAGACAGAGCAACGAAAGCGCAGTTCCAAATCATGCTACTGTGCCTCAACATCGAAACGCGCGGCTGCTTGTTGCGCCGCGGGGCCGCCGGGCTTGCACCACCCGCGCCGCTCCGCCGGCAGACTGAATCCGAAGAGTCGTTTTCGTCGCTCTGTCTCTCTCGCACTCATGGGGCACCCGTATGGGTGCGAGAGAGACAGGATGCGGCGCCAGCACCGAGCGGCACCCAGCAGCCGCCGGCGCTACCGCCGCATTCAGTAATCACAATTAGCGGGCGTGGGTAACGCGAACGCGGCGGCACTGCTTGTCGCTCTGTCTCACCCGCACCCTTGCGGGACGCACTATGAGTGCGAGAGAGACAGAGCGACGAGAGTAGAACCCGGAACCAGCCCGCTGGGTTGGCGCCAACGTGCAAGGCGGTGTTGGCGCGTGAAAGCGACTCCGGTCCTACCGCCGACCTAGAGACCCCGCGCGACGGGCTCTGCGACGACACTCCACGCGAGCGGCTTACTTCCGCGAACGGGACGACGCGCCAGCGGTCGCCGCTCCCTCGCCCGCCAGGCCGCTGCTGTCACTGATCGCTCCTGACTCCGTCTAGAGGCACGCCGCCGACACCGATTACCCGAACCGCGTTTCGTCGCTCTGTCTCTGTCGCGCCTGCACGGGACGCACCATGAGTGCGAGAGAGACAGAGCGACGACAACACCTCCACAGATGCCGCTCCGCGCCCCTCGCGTCCGATGACCCAGAGGGGCCGTTCGGACGCAGCGAGCGCTTATCAGTGTCACCACAGCAGCACTGACAACAGTCGGCCGCCGCGGATAGGATCGAGGAAATCCGCGCGGCGCAAACAAGCGCGGGCGGACAACCCCGGCGACAGCAACAAACCGTACGGGAAACAGATTCGCGTCGCGGAGCGCCGGCGGCTTGGATAATTGCCGCACGTCGCCTCAGACGCCCCGCAATAGAGAGCCGGTCCACGATGCCCGCAGACCGTGGCCGATAACACTATCGCGGCAGCAGAACGCGCTGACCCGAGACATCCGCGCTGCTGCACTGCGCCGCCGCCAGCGGCGCGAGATTTTAAACGGCCGACGGCGTCCGGAGCACTCACGGTGTTGTTGAGCACGTTGCCGTTGGCGGGCATCGGCAGGCCGTCCCAGCCGCGGCCCTCCCACGACGTGGACCTGGAGGTGGCCATGGCGGCGGCAGCGGCACTGCAGGCTGCTGCACTACAGGACGCCGGGCATCGCTGCTATCGGCGGGGCGTGCTGTCACCGTGGTCACCGCCACATGCCGGCGCGGCGGCGGGCTGGGGCGTGGCGTGGCGTGGCGGACCGCGGCCAGCCGATGCTCGGACTCGGCCTCGACTAACTGATGGGGCGCGTGTGGCGCGGTGCGCGGTGCCGTCCCCGCCCCGCCGCCGGGCCGCTCAACGCGCTCAACGCGGCGGCGTGCGCGGCCGCGAGGCACGGCGAGTCACTCCCTTCCCGTCTCCCCTCCCCATTCCTATTAGAGAGGCCCTTGTGAAGGCGAATGCTGCTCGCGGTGTGGGACAGGTTGGTTGGATGGCACCGCGCCAGCCGGGCGATGCCCAGGAACCGTTTGGTCGCCCTGCCTCTCTCGCACCCCGGCGGCACGCCCCATACGTGCGACAGAGACAGAGCGACGAAATACCGATTCTTCGGCGGGCGTAGCCCCGAGTGCGCGTGTGTTTACGGAACGGTGTGCGAGCTCTGCAGCCGCACACTACAACGAACGAAACGGCCGAAATAGGGGAAGGCCAACTACTTAACGCGACGCGCATGCTCGCACTGGACGGGAAAGGACCAACGAAAGCGCTGACAGAGACAGCCTCGCGCGGCACTGGCGGCACGCGAACCACACTGCCTGCTGTGCTGTGGTCGACCTCCACTATTTGATGGTATACATTTGGATGTCCGCCTGAGGGTCCGGTTACCGTGGCGAAGGCCGCTCCAGCCTGCGATGCTATGGACTGGTCTATCGACCTTTCGGCCGGTCTCCTCCAGTCGCGTCGTTTCCTTGCCGATGAAAGGGAAACGTGGTAAAGGGGGAGGGGCACCACCGCGCGGTCTCCCTCGCACTCACGGGGCGTCCTGTAAGGGTGCGAGAGAGACGGAGCGACGAGACAAACCGACCCTTCGGCACCGCTAGGCCGTTCTCACCATGGCTAGCGACTGACGCGAGGAATCACCGAGTTTCTCGTCGCTGTCGTCGCGTCATGCCGGAATCGGCTGTCGTTTCACACGGCGCGTCCCAAGTTGGATTTCGACACGCGACAGTGGACGCGACAGGACGTCGCGCGCGGGCGTGCTGGCTGCCTGCCGGGCCGCCGCTGGAACACTGCTGGCCCTGCTGGCCTAGTGTACCCCGTTGTCTGCAGCCTGTTCCTCACTCTGATCCCCTCTACTGCTCCACAGACTCCACAGAGGAGCGCCAGCAGGCTATGCCGAAGCCTCGCCGCGGCCTTGCCGCCCGCGACCTTCAGCCGGTGTTTCGCGCTGCACCTGTACCCCCTCCCCCCCGCGAATCCTTTGTGGTGTCCAGCGTGTCCCCCCCCCTCCCGTCACAGGCCTTCCCTCTTCCCCCTTCGCGCTGTGCAGCACACTGATTGGTCGTTCTGTCTCTCTCGCACTCGTGGGGCGTCCCGCAAGGGTGTGATAGAGACAGAGCGACAAGCAGTGCTCGGAACCAGCCTGCAGGCAGGCCTCCCACCTGCCGCGGGAGTGGCGTGAGCTGCCTACCCCACGAGGCGCAGGCGAGTGGTCACCGGCCGACTTCCACCGCGGGGCTCGGCTTTGAATGCTGGATTTAAGGAGAGACCGGCTGCTGAAACTACCTCTCCATGGCCTACTGTGGACTGATTCCGAAATGTTCTTCGTCACCATGTCTCTCTCTCGCGTCCCTAAGGGACGCCCCGTAAGTGTGAGAGAGCCAGTGATGGAGGCACTGTTCAGAATCGGGTCTGTCTTGACGCCACGCCGCTCAGGACAGCCACCCCGCAGCAACGCCCGGACTCTCTCTCTCTCTCTCTCTCTCTCTCTCTCTCTCTCACTTACCTGGTCGGTGAGCGCGTCCTCCTCGTCCGCGCAGCCTGGGGTCTTCTCCATGTCGGCCGGCGCGGCTTCTACCTCCATCAGCGACGAGCTCTCTAGTGCGGGGAGTGAGGCGTACCGCCGGCCGCCACGCCACGCCTCCGACGGGCCGTGCATCTGCCGCAGCCACATGTGTCTGCGTGTAATTAGTATCCGACCCGTTCGACTCGATGCCACATTCGACCGCGAGTGGCTGCTGCCTGTCTAGGCCGCATGCCGTCGCTCTGTCTCTCTCGCACCCCTGCGAGACGCCCCGTGAGTGCGAGAGAGACGGCGACGAAGTTCGGAATCAGCCTGCAGGGACGTCCCAACCGGCACACCTGTGCGCCGGCCGGGGCAGCAGACTGATTCTCAACGGTCGCTTCGTCGCTCTGCCACGCTCTGCCCCTCTCGCACTCATGCGGCTGCCCGTGCCCGCGAGACTGGCAGAGCGACGATATGATTCTTCGGAATCCGACCGGGGCCGTTCGTATGCGGAGAGCGCCAAGAGTAGACCAGTAAACCGCGAGCACCTGCAGCTCGTGTGCGTTGAGTTGCCTGCCGGTGGACGCCGAGTAGGTTGGGTTGCCCATCCACCGCCTCATCTTGGTACATTTATTTTTGCCGATTGAGTGGCAACGGGTATTTTGCGGATGCATGAGTAACGGTTTTCACATTGATTCTTTTGCAGAGTTTATTGATTGTTTGCATGAACCTTACGACTGACAGCAAATTTTTATCACAATCACCATGAAGGGCACGCCAAATACTAGTTTTGGAATTTTAAATGTAGAAAGTCCATTTCCCAATTTTCAGTCAGCATTTGTTCAGTCTTTGGTAAGTGGGCATTTCAACTCATGAGTTACTTAGTGATTTCAAAAGGTTGCTTGGAGTGAAAAATCTACAATAATGTTTGCCTCATCTTCAACGGCGGACAGAGAAGTCAATAAATGAGTATTCTGGAACTGTTTTCTCTCCTCTGAAATCCACTTTGTCAATTCTTGATTTAGGACTTCCTGTTTTCCTGAGCCAATTTTTCCTGAAATAAAGACAAGGTTTATGCAGTAAGGTACCTTGAGTCAAAATTGGTCACCAAAACTAGCATATTGGAGTTCATAATTGCCACTTCTGCAATAATTTTTTATTCTGCTTGCACTATTTAATGGTTCATTTTCTTTCTGTATTTTATTTTTGGAATAAAGGGTAAAAAAAGGTAAAGAAAATTTTCTTATTAAATTTAAATATATATCACAATTGAATTAAAGTACAGGTCGACTACACAACTAGCCCCGTATATCAAAGGAGGTAAATGTGTATGAATCAATGTCCTTAACATTTCTAAACTCCGCTTTGTCAATCTTTGATTCTGGGCTTCCAGTACGTTGCAACCACACTTTCCTGTTAATGAAAAACCCTATTGGTCACAAAAATAATTTTAATGAACAACAGGAATAAAGTTTAGGTACCAACTCACATCTTTTCCACTTGAGACGCTTCTCCTTCGAGCTGACCAAGGACACTACCTTGTGGCGTGTTCATACACCACCCACGAAGACCTAGTTCTTTGCCTTGCTTCTGGGTGTACTGCATCACAAGAATGAGGCATTTTAATGATTACTTCACCGATTCTAATGAATAAATACAAATATCTTTCATATTGATTATTTCTAGAAAACTAGTGTCAGGCTGAAAAAAAAACTACTTTGATTATACTCACTTTTCTAAAGAAAACACCTGAAACAACAACATAAAATTAGAAAAAGAAAAGTGTTACTAATGCGCTAGAAATTTCCATAACCTCTCCCAATGAAATGAAACAGCTGAGTTTTGAAAAACAAACCTTGCACTCTGCCGAAGACCTCAAATTCGAGACTTAAAAGTTTAGGCGATGCCATAACGGGTCCGAGAAGAGCTATCAGTGCGGAGCACGTCAAAAATGTTGCTTCAAAACAAAATTTCATCAATTGGTTACCAACGACAACATAAACAAAATACTGTCTCGTAGCAGAAGCCAAACTACGAACAGATGCACCAACTTTTGTAAGTACCACGTCATCAAAGTTTTCTTTTTTTTGCGACCGTTTTTTCAGCTTCACTGATAACTTAAAATTTTTATTAATCTCTAAATTAATTAAGACATTCTTTTCACTGGTTATTTTGAGTAAAATTGCGTTTGACGATCGAGTTTTTGATCCGCATGTTAGATGCAGCTAAAAATAATTCCGGTCTTCTCCACTAGGTGGCGCTTCCGTCCTCTGTATCAAAGATGGCGTCTATCCCCACTAAACCTTCTGCTTTATTTTGTCGCTAACACTTTCACATTCGCCAGTCTGCTCCGCGATGGCTTTGACAACGCCATGGCTGTGTAACGTAGTGTAACGTCAGGCTCGCCTTCTAACGTCAGACAACGCGTCGCCGTTTCTGCGAACCGGGAGGACTTCTTGATGTGTTTTCAATATTTTTGACGTGTTGTTGTTCCAAACACGAAAGGACAATGATGGTCGCGATGACAGCGATGTTGGTGTCAGTCGCCGAACTGTCCAACATTTTCTCAGTGTTTGTCGTGCTGATATGTCTGTGCGGGATGATTTTGTTCATAATGAGGTGAGCTGCGTCTGAATCTCTGTCAGTGCAAGTGAGGCTCCATCTGTCAGTGCCCAAATTTTCCCTAACCTACCCCACTGAGTCCCTGCTCCTATCAGGGACACCCTAAGGATAATAATACCAGATTTGTCCTGCTTTACCATTCATCTGACGCATCTGAATTGATGTTAAGGGCACTTTATGCCTTGTAAAAGCTTTTTCTTTATACGTTTGTCCAAGGCGACTTAGAGTCGGTCTGTTATAAAAATTAGAACGTCCTTATAAAATACTGTTATAAAAATTGAGTAGTTGCAAGTCCTAGCACATTTCTCACAAAAGCAGGCTTAATCAATTTCATGTAGCTATTGGCACATTTTTAAGTTGACTTTGTTTTTGGACAACTTTGCCCGTGGATCCCGACAAAGCTTGAAATCTTTTATCAGGAATATGATGGTGTTCCGTGTACATGGCGAAGACATGATGTTTGGAAGCAGTGTCCATCCGGTGGCTCCAAGAATACCTCAAGTGAAGATGATGAAAGTGCACATACCCTTCACGTTCAAGCTTGTGGAATCATCAAAATCATCGTATTCTGGTAAGCACTGCTATCATCTGGAAAAATCTCACCAATGCACCAATGCGGGGAGGGTGCGTTGTTGGACACCTCAGTCATTGCGCATTTAAAGTAGGTTCGCATCCTTCTAAACAGAAATAGGGCACCAGAATGGTACAGCGTAGGCCGGGTGCGGCTGGTGTGTGCCAGAGATACCCACTAGTGCACCGGAGACACCTGCAAATGTCAGAGTCGTGGCGCCTTGGCCTGTGGGCACCGCTTTGCCCCTTTCTATGCAAGCCGCCGACTCGCCGGCTCGTCGCGTGCGTCACTGGAGGCACCAGTCACTGGAGGCTCCAGTCACTGGAGGCTCCAGTCACTGGAGGCTCCAGTCACTGGAGGCTCCAGTCATTAGAGGCTCCAGTCACACGGCAAAGTGCACCGGTGTGACGGTGACAAGCCGGCTGGTGGGTGCATGAACCCGCAGCACACGTGCTGTTTTTTTGTGGTTTTTTTTGTGGCTCTACGGATGCGAGAGAGACAGAGCTCTGTGCTCTAGAATCAGTCTCCTGCGGCGCGTGCGTGGGCGGCCCATGACCGGGCGGCCAGCGATTCCGAGCAGGAGTTTGAACGCCCTGTCTCTCACGAGTGTGACAGAGGACCAGTCGGGACGCGGCGGCGTGCGGCTTGCGTTGGCGTTCCCGTTTCAGGGCGCCTCGTGTAGCAGTGCGGCTTGGCCAGCTGGAGCTGAGGCGGCTGAGGCCTCCCTCTGGCCTTTCTGCCTCGGCGGCCAGGCCTTGCCTCGGTGCGCGGAGAGCCTGCCTTAGTGACGTCAGCGAGCCGCGGAGCGTGACCAGCGCAGCGCCCCTCGGGCCGGGGGGCCTGGCCTCAGGCCGCCTCAGGCCCCTCTCTCTCGCACCTTGGCGGAGTGCACCGTTCGTGCGACACAGACAGAGCGACGAAGCGACTCTTCTGAATCGCTAGACAGACAGGCGGGCCGGTGCGGCAGTGGCTGCCCATTGTTGGGGTCCCCGCGTCGTGCGCCCCGCCGCGGGGGCCTGCCGCTCGGCCTGCAGACTGATTCCGAGAGTCGTCGCCCTGTCTCTCTCGCACTCATGGGGCGTCCCGCATAGGTGCGAGAGATACAGAGAGACGAAAATGACTCTGAGAATCAGTGTGCTGCTCGGCCTGCTCGCTCGGGGGCGCGGCGCGGTGTATTGTCGTCGGATTGCGCGGCGTGTTCCTCTTCCGCCATTCCCCTCTCTCCCTATCTCTCTCGCTGTGAACCGCTCCCAGGCGCGGAACGTGAAGGCGTTTGTCCAGCCAGTGTACCAGTGTACAGTCCGCTGCCTATCAGTGACTCTGATGAGATGAGGGTTATTAGCCCGGCACCGCTAGGCGCACTGCCTCTGCCCACTGTGTTGCACGCGCTGTCGTTGAGGCCCTGTTGTGTGTGTGGTTTTTTTTTGGGCGGGGGGGGGGGACGGTTTTTGTCATGTAACGTATAACGCCTCCAAAGCGAGGCCGCGCTCGCGTTGACCGTACCTAGTGTTGTCGTTGTTGTCGGTTGTAAAAACTAGCGCTACGTGTGAACGTGGGCGGGCGGCGCGCGATGTGGCGGTCACGGATGGGCTCCTCTGCGTTTCGTGCACGGCCGCATGACCGCGGGGTCCTCTGACCGCTGCTCAGCACCGGCCAACACCAGCCGACTGATTCTGCCCAGCGTTCTCTCGCACTCCTGCCGGGCTCGCCCCGTGAGTGCGAGCGAGATGGACGCGACATCGCTGCAGCGCGGAATCACTCGGCAGAGGCCTCTCTCGCCAGCAGCAGCAGCAGCAGCGCGCTTGCGATCGTCGCCGTGTCTGTCTCTCTCGCCGCGTTGGGACACGTCTTCCCTCGGGTTGACAACCTCCCCTGTGTGCGGTTGTAGTTTGGGCTATGTGCCTTTGACTTTGACGCCTCCGAGGCGCGAGATGTGATTGGCTGGCGGGGTAGGGGGGGGGGGAGAGGGGCCGCCGGGGGGGCGGCGCGTCGTCGGACTGCCAATGACGGGGACGCGTGTGACCTTGTGCCCCCCGCCCCGCGCGGCCACCCCCGCGGCCGTCCCCACCCCCCGTCGCCCTCTCTCTATCTCTCTCTCTCTCTCTCTCTCTCTCTCTCTCTCTCGTGGGGCGCGCTAAAGAGTGCGAGAGAGACAAGGCGACAGGCCCAGTGAATTAGCATGGCACGGGCGGCGTGCAGTGGCCAGGCATGCCGTGCCAATGACGGCCTGTGGCCAATGGATGAATTAACTACTCTGTCAATTTTTTTAAAAATGTTGTGACGACGCGTGTGGTAAAACGGGAATCTAGCTCTTCTCAGTACCGTGGGCCGAGCGAGGCTTTCTCTCTCTCGCGGAGTCGATTTGTTTCCCCGTAGAGACTTGCACGCGCGGGTCGCCTCGAACTCGGGACTGCTGCGCGCGCTCTGGCCACCCACGGCCCACGGACGGCGAAGTGGCACTCTAGGGCCAACGTATCGCTTGTTTCCTGATGGAGGCTGTCTAGAGGCCAAGATCCGCGCTTGAAGTCTGCCGTCGGCAACGGCACAGACCGACCGTGCCTTTGCCTCGCCGCTGCGACTGGGAAGGTTGGAAAGGCTGGAGAGGGCGGTGAGAGCGCCGAACCGCCAGGCAGAGGTACTCTGTGAAGGCGCACAGTGGGAGCTGAACAGGACGAGAGTTTCCATGCCACCGGCCTGGAAAAGTCCGCATCGCATTGTGTAGGATTGTGTAAAAAGGAGTAGAAAAGTTGACAGGCCGTAAAAAGTTCAGGCCGAAAAAAATCATATACAAAAGTCGAGTCAGTGCGTGAAATTGGCGTTCGCTCGATTCACTCTGCGGCTGGTTGTCGTAAGCTCTCGACTCTGGCAGCAGAGCCTTGCCAGGGCTCGGCCTCAGAGAGACCGGCAGAGCTGCATTTCCGTCGACTCGGCCGCCACCGGGGGCGGCCTGCAGGCTGATTCCGCTCACTGCTGCGCCGCCGTCTCTCTCGCACTCACGGGGAGACTCGTCGGGGTGCGAGAGAGACAGAGCGACGAAGCCCTGAGTCCGCGCGTGACAGGGCCACTCGTCGTCTTATGGCGGCGTGCGCGGTGTCAGCGACCCATCGCGCCGGTGGTTCGAACACCGGCTCACTTCCATTTTCGGTGGGCGGGCCGGGCGGGCCCTACTCCTTACTGTTTGGTCACGCCGCGATCAGACGCGGCCAGCGGGCCGGCTCCGAACAGTGGCGTGGTCGCTCTGCCTCTCTCGCACTCATGGGCCGCGCCGTGAGAGAAACAAAGCAAAACAGCACACAGCCCCAAGGGCTCCGCGCCTCGTCCAGGCGGCGGCGGGTCCAGTTCTGGAAACGCCCAGATGGCGCGGCAGATTCCGCTGGTACGGCACGGCTCCAGGGCGGCACGCTCCCTCCAGGCGCTCCAAAAAGCACGCCAGGAATCAAACACGCATGTCCTTCGTTGGAGCTTCGTTAGCCTTGGCCATGACAAAAGTTTCGACCGCGCGCGCAAAAAAAAAAAAAAAAGAGAAAAGTTTACGACTGTCCAGAACATGAAAGCAGATGATAAGGTCCCTTTCCTTTCTTGATTTGCTTTATAAGATAATTTCGATCCAACCAAGTTTCATTCGCTTACGTGCAGCTCTATCACATTCGCTCTCCTGTTGTGGCCCACACCGCGGCGACTCTATGACTCCCGATCCCGACCCGTCTCGTGAGCCGTGGGACTGAACGAGACTGCAGCCTCGTCGTTCTCGTCCCGCTGACAATCGGGAGTGAGCGGCGCGGCGTTGCCGAGTCGTGCAGCTCGTTGCCAGCTCGCCTGGCCGCCTCGGCTGTGCTCGGCTGCGGCGCTGCCCTCACTACTCCACCCGGCCGCGTTGCCGCGCCAACAATGTCAGACGCGGGGGGAGGGGGAAAGGGGGGAAGGCAGCGCGGCGTTGCCGATTCGTGCGTCGGAGAGACTGTCGCCGTTGGACAGCGCGCGGGGACGGTTCCGCCCGTGCTGTACTATACGCCAGGGGGTGGGGAGTGTACAGCGCAGGCTGCGACCCATTCACTTACCATTCCGCCCAGCCAGCCAGCCATTACATCGTTGTCAGGATACGCGCTTGGTTTCTGGGCTAGAGAGTAAAAGCTAGCTGACACCTCAGTAAATAAGTCCTCTTCCCTTATGGTTGTTTTATAATAAACCTATCTGCTGAAAAAAAAACAAACAACGAATTCAGCATAGTTTGTTAATTATGTCCAATGAGACTCGGCCGGCTGGTGGTCAACAAGTGGCGTAGATGCTCGCAGCGTCGCCCTGGGCCACGCTCGGCCACGCTCGGCCACGCTCGGCCATGCTCGGCCATGCTCGGCCACGCTCCGCCGCCCGTTTCCGCGTCGCGTAGCCGCGCAGCTCTGAATTAGATACTCTTCGGTGGGAGCGCGACTGTTTTCCTCTGGGGACGTGGCGTGTAATTTCTGGCGCTGGAACTTTCTGCCGGCCGTGGGCCGTGGGTGAACGAGTCGGAGGCGGTCCGCCGGTCGGGAGCGCCCGACTACAAAACGCGGCGGGGACGGGAACGGACAGGTGTTGGCGATAATTGGAATGTGAGTCGAGCGCTAGGCAAGCGCGTGGCGCGTGGCGCTGCGGCTGCGACCCCCCGCCACGCCCGCCTCGCTCCCGCTGACTGATTCCGCGAGTCGTTGTGGTCGCTCCCCTATAAAAGTGCGAGAGAAGCAGGGCGACGCAAAGGACGCTGAGTCTGAATGAGCCCGGCGTGTCTGCACCGCGGCCGGCCGGCCTGGGCGGCGCTGCGGCGCTGCGCGGTCCAGAAGCTTCCATTCCATGGGCCGGCCGGCCGGTCGCCGTGACGGTCGCCAGCTCTTGCTGGAGACTGGGCTCGGGGTGCGGGGTGGTGGCATCTGGGTGGCACTGGCCGAGGCTGGCGAGGCGACCCAGGCTCAGACAGACAGACAGACAGACTGGCGGTTCCCGCGCATTTCATTGGCTAGACTATAATCAACGCGTCTGCACTGCGTTGCACCGCAGCCAGGTGCGAAGCCACCTCTCGTTGCGGCCGACCTGCGGACTGCAGAAGTGCGTCACGGTTTTGCAGTGTATGTCTCTTAATCTGTGCAACTTAAGGTCCAAGCTCGAAGCACACTCCCGTGATAATTACGAGCAGGTCGCCTGGAAAGAAGTCAGCAATACCCTGTATGAGCTCTGCCAGGTGATTCACAATATACACAGTCTGGTTATGTATGGCTGTCTTGTCGGGACGAGGAAAAACGGACCGGGTCGGCAGTCGGCTTGCTTGCTCGCACGCTTTGGGTTGAATCAACACAGTGACATCGACACCTGTCGCCGCTGTGCGCCGCTGTGCGCCCCGCACACGGTCAGGTCAACACGCGAGACGCGCGGGCCACCACCAGCGGCCCGCGTGCCCCAAACGCCGTGCAGAACGCCGTGCGAAGCGATAGAGGAATATGGTTGAATGAGGGGACAGTGCTTGTCGGGCTGTTGCCCCTCGGAACCAAGCCACGCGGTGCAGGTGAGGGGTGCTTGGGGTCGGTGCCAAGTCGGCGTCGCCCCGCCCCCGCGACTATGCCCACCCCGCCCCACCCCGCCCCACCCCGCCCCGCCCCGCCGGGTCTGCGGTCGCGTCACCTTAATGCAGTGTGCCCGCATTGTATCGCATCTGTTTACGCAAATGTTCTGCCAACAAACTTGGCATCGTAGCAGAATTGAAAGAGGCGAGTGAATGAATAGGTAATGTGTTATTGGCCGCTAGAATATCGCCCCCATTTCCAAGTCATGACCAAGCATTGACGTCATGAGTCTGTCGATGACCGAATGATGCTGACGCCCGTCTCTTCGTCCGACCATGGTGCTTTTCACGAACACTTAATTTTTTTGCTATCGCGGAATAGCGACGAATTTATTTGTTCGATGAAAGAATGTTTCCCTCCGCGAGTAAGTGTGAGAGCCGCACACTACCGCACGCCGACTGTTTGGCGGTTTTATTAAACCGCTTAGTGTGTTTTGCTGGCGGAGTGGGCGGGGCGGGGCGGGGCGAGGTGCTCATGGCTTCGGCGCACTGCCAAGGTCGGCCCTTCGCCGACAGGCATGTGAGTGTGCGTGTGTGTGTGTGTGCATGCGTGTGTTGGTGTCGGTGTGACTACGAGCACTAGGCGTTCGAGACTGCCACCGGTGAAGCGCTAATCCAGTTAGTTACTAAAAAAAACAACAAAAAACATCCTTTTGCCGGCGCCCGTTTAGGGGAAAGTCGTCGTTCAGTGTTTTGTTTGTAGTCCAGCTGACCTGACCACGAGACCTCACCTGGTCTCGTGAGGCCTCCTCGTGAGGCGGTTTGCGGCGGACGGGGCCCCCTCGCCCCCTCCCCCTTCTCCCCCTTTTGGGGCCCGCAGCTCCGCGCGCGATCCCGTTGTGGACAGCGCTGGGGGCCGTCCCCAATGGAGGAGCCATCCCGCGTGCACCACGCGCTGCCGTCTGCAGTCGGAGCGGGACAAGTACGTGATGTCAGCGCGGCGCGGTTACCGCATGCATGGAAAGTCGAGGATCGGATGCATATTGAATGCTCATAACGATTGGAGCCTGGCCTCTTGGGATGGGCGGCGCGGCGCTCGCCCGCTCTGCGGAACGGGTTCTGTTCGCGTAAGACCGGCAAAGGCAACTTTACGTCGCCGCACTCGCCGGACGGTAGCCCACACCACGCCAGCCTCACTTAAAGAAAGTCGTTTCTTGATCCAAGATGATTCAATCGGGATAACTTAGTTTCCCTCGAAGCGTTCAAGTGTGTTTCAAGTAAAATTGTCTTAAGAAACGACCCTGTTTTGGAGGGTTTGCGGCAGGCCAGCTCAGCACTGCAAATGAATGGGACGGTGCTTTTGGCCGTCGCGGCGCCGCGGCCCTGACCGCTGCACTTCTGGAGGCGCGGCGCGTGGCGTGGCGAGGCGTGGCGTGGCGTGGCGTGGCGTGGCGTGGCGTGGCGTGGCGTGGCGTGGCGTGGCGAGGCTATAGGTGCGCTACACGAATGCACGCGGCCGGGTTCACCATATGTCGACGGGTGGTGGGCGGCGATTTTGATTTTACAGTTGAGTGCCGAGGCGGCGATCGACGTTCCTCGCCGCGCCAGTCACTTTATTCGCACAGCACTGGGCAGTCCACTGGGAGGAAGGCCAGGATGCGCGGGCGCGGCGCGGCGCGGTGCGGCGCTCGCTACAAATGGATCAAGGATGCCCTGCTGGCCGTGCTGGCTTGCTTTGCTTATAGGTGAACGCTCCACAGCCAGTCTCCCTCCCTGCTGCCCCCGCTCCCCGCGAGCGGTGCGGTGCGCCCCCCACACCAACTTTAAATGTTGTTGGAACCATTCCTGCATCCGCTCCAGCGCAGCCGCGCCGCTAGGCTGTCCGCATTTGCGCCATTCGTGTCCTTGCCTGGCTGGTCGCTGTCTGGCCGCTGGCTAGCCGCTGGCTGGCCTCGCAGCCTCGCCGGGCCGAGAGAGGGGCCCAACAGCTCGCCGGACCCTGCCTAGACGCCAAGGGCCCCGACCGCCCACAGCATGACAGGACTGTTTACAACTGCCACCCCAAAATAAAAAATAAATAAATATTTAAAAAAAAAAAAAAAAAAAAAAAGATTTATTTGTTACTTGACGGAAATGACTACTTTACGTTGAAAAGATTGTCACCAGTGATCAGTCATGACTAGAAATTGACGACCTAAAACCAAAAACTTCGAATCAAACTTTTAAATTAGCATGTACGTCATGGGGGATCGCTACGAGTACAAGATGTATGGACTCGTAAACGAGTTGCAGTGTTGCAGTCCTGGTTAAAGTTGGCCGTGCTTATTATTAACCTTCCCGCGCGTCCATGGACTGACATAAGGGGACTGGGGCCGCGGGGCGACCTCCCCCTCCCCGCCCCCCGGTTCGTTGTGGACGGGCCCTCAAAGGTTACGGGACGCGTCCAGCCTGGTGATTTACGTCCGTCTTCGTCGCCCCGGGGTCGAGTCGGATGGCTTCCCGACGAATGCATCGTGTCGCGCTGCACAATGGCGTTTCCCGCAACAACAACAACAATAATAACAGCCACAACAACAACAACCACGCAACAACAATAACAACCACATCAACTATAACAACCACGCAGCAACAGTTTTTGTTTTTTTAATTGTTTTGTTTTTCTTTTGGCCGTCTGAATGATTGCCGGTAATGACTGTCTATCGGCGAGTGGGCCTGTTTCCGGCAGTGTAGCGGCGATGACGGGGATCGGTGGCGGACTGAGGTCAGGGTTTGCGCCGCCGAGGCAGCCGCTGGTAGAGTGCCGCTCTCTGCGCCGCGCGACCGGAGCTGTTTCTGCAATTAGCTGCACTAAGCAGCAATCTGGCGTGTTCCGGCCGCGCCCAGTAGGTTAACAGTTCCTGTCGATACCGATGGAAGTGTTTCAAGGACCGACATGGCCATATGCATGCTCGCCATAAGCGTGCGTGCGCGCGCGTGTGTGTGTGTGTGTGTGTGTGTGTGTGTGTGTGTGTGTGTGTGTGTGTGTGTGTGTGTGTGTGTGTGTGCGCGCGCGCGCGCGCGCGCGCGCGCGCGCGCTGCGAGTGTCCTGCACTTGGGTGAATTTCTTTTCTACGCTCCATTTCAAGTGTGACACAGCCAACCGTAGTAACTTTGAGCGTGACTCCAGCACACAGTCCCACTGTGCGTCGCGACGACGCTGCACGCAAAGTGCCTCCCCGCCCGTATCTCCGTTCGAGCAACGAATTGCAGATTCGTGCGGCCGACTCGTGCAGTCGACTGCTTCGCGACATGCGTGCATTTTTCTGATGGCTTTGATAGCGGCGTGCGCGTTGTGGCCGGTGTGCTGCGGGCGCCGAGGTCGGCTTTGTGTTCTGATGGCTTGATAAGCGGCTGTCTCCAGGTGGAAGATCATCATCTTGGGTCGGAGCTATTTCAAGTCAAGTCTCCCCGCCGCGCCGGTGGGGATGGTCAGTGGGCCGTGTTGGCAGGTGGGGTCGTTCTGATGCCTTCGATAGTCTCCATAGCACCGGCGTGGGGATGGTCAGTGGGCCGTGTTGGCAGGTGGGGTCGTTCTGATGCCTTCGATAGTCTCCATAGCACCGGCGTGGGGATGGTCAGTGGGCCGTGTTGGCAGGTGGGGTCGTTCTGATGCCTTCGATAGTCTCCATAGCACCGGCGTGGGGATGGTCAGTGTGGCGTGTTGGCAGGTGGGGTCGTTCTGATGCCTTCGATAGTCTCCATAGCACCGGCGTGGGGATGGTCAGTGTGGCGTGTTGGCAGGTGGGGTCGTTCTGATGCCTTCGATAGTCTCCATAGCACTGGTGTGGGTACAGTCAGTACACTCTGTTGGTGTTACGGAGCCTCAGATGGCCGGAGAAATCCAGAGAGAGTTTGAGCTTGGCAGCGTGCAGGCTGGCGCGGCGCCGCACTCCGTCTCCGTGGAGGCGCAGTGATCCCTCCGAGGACGTCCGCCTGCATAACCAGCAGCAGGCCGGCCGGCCACCTTGTCGGGCGAGACCAAAGCCGACCTGCAACGACCGCTCGCCCGTTTTGTTTCGTTTGCACGCGAAGAGTCATGCGGTGACTCGTCCCGCCGCGTCGTCTGCCGCCTCGCCGCGCTTTGCCAGGAAAATGATAGCCTTTCTCCTGGCTTTGCGTCGCGCCGCAGACTGAGCGGCGTTTTCTGTCTCTCTCGCGGGCCGTTGGGCGTTCGGGCGCGAGCCAGACGGTGTGACCGTATGCCGCTGCGGTTTGCCAGGCCGGTCCACGCCTCACGGTGCGGTGCACCGACTGCAGTGCACCTGCGCTGTTTTTATCGTGGCCAAATCCGCCAAGTCTGGCCAGAGTATGGCGGAGACGGCGGCGCTTATCTAACGGCGACGGGGAAAGTCCTAGCCGCCAAACCAGTTTCGTACACACTCTAATAAATAAAGAAATAAATGCTTGAAAAAAAAATTTTAAAAAAATAGTACCAAACGCGCGAGAAGTTTTGTAACGTTTGCGTGTAATCGATGTGAATGCTGATTAGCGGCGCGTCGGAGACGAACTCGGCCGGCCGGGCCTTGAACGGCACGCCGCGGCTGGATGCGCGCGCACTCGTCAGGGAATTCCCCGCACGTTTTGTCGGTGTTTTTGCCGGGGCAGCAGGGTCTCCTTTTTAATGCCGGTACCGACGTAATATACCGGTCATTTCAGTGGTTGCGAAATGGCTTTGTCGCTCCGACTTTCACTCCCTGCGTGTGTGGTTGCCCTGTGCATCAAGGCGGCGACCCCATCGTCCTGGGTTGGCCTGAGAGAGAGAGAGAGAGAGAGAGAGAGAGAGAGAGAGAGAGAGAGAGAGAGAGACGGAGAGAGAGAGAGACGGAATCGAACTGGGGATCTCGTATGCGCGTCTGTTTGTTTTCCTCGACGTCCTTTCCATGAGCTGCGTGCGTCCGTCCTCTCTATCCCCTCTGTCTCTCTCCCTCTCTTTCTCTCCGGCGGCACCAGCGCCAGGCCTCTCGAGCGACTTTCGCTTCTCTGCCAATCTGCAGCTCGCCAGCCAGGGTGGGGGCGGTGTGGGCTGCTGAGAGAGAAACCGACCAGTCTGCCGCGCGGGTGTGTGTGTGTGTGTGTGTGTGTGTGTGTGTGTGTGTGTGTGTGTGTGTGTGTGTGCCGGAAATGGCCGGCCAGCATACCTACCAGGCGGCGCGGCGTGTCGGCGTATACCGGGTCGCACGGATAAAAATGATTGGTTACCGCAGCGTTAGTTAATCTGACTCAATCGAAGTAAGGTGTCAGCAGCAGTGGCAGCCGCAGCGAGTGACATCATTGTGTCCCCACGCACCCACCCGTCGGGTCGGTGCTGCTCCAAAACGCGTTCGGTATAAACTTCCGAGTAGATTCGGTCCGTGCGCGCGAGGGCAACGAACGCGACCACGAGTGCATTCCCCCGCAACGCCGAGGTCCTCGACGTCAGATCGAAGACCTTTTCGTCACCGAAGCCACGAGAGTTTGGATTGTGCTGAGCCGTGTCGTGCCGTTCGGTGGGGCCGGGTCGCTGTGGCTCCGCGGCGGCGGTTCGGCTGCTGTGTTTACGGAAGCATTGCACCTTGCAGCTGCCCTCGCTGCGCCGCCGGCTGGTGCGGCTGAGAGAGAGAGAGAGATAGAGAGAGAGAGAGAGAGAGAGAGAGAGAGAGAGAGAGAGAGAGAGAGAGAGAGAGAGAGAGAGAGAAGACAGAAAGAAAGAAAGAAAGAAAGAAAGAAAGAAAGAAAGAAAGAAAGAAAGAAAGAAAGAAAGAAAGAAAGAAAGAAAGAAAGAAAGAAAGAAAGAAAGAGAGGGAAAGAAAGAGAGAGGCGTATCGCGGGTATTTATCTGCGACCGTCCCTCGGCCCACGGTGGAGGGGGAGAGAGGAAGCATCCCGCTAAAAATTCTGTGTGCCCCGCACCGGCCGCACCATTCCGCCAATATTTGGACGCCCCGCTGTGCACCGCGCTCGCATGTGTGTGCGTGTGTGTGTGTGTGTGAGAGTGAGAGAGAGGGAGAGCGAGAGTGTTCGTGCGCTGCCTGCCGTGTCGAGTTGTACGACGCAGTGAACGTGTTAAGCTATGGCGTGCAATAATCACAGGAACAATCGAGCCACGGGCAGTCGATTACAACGAACGCGACCCACACACACACTAGGCAGCAGCTCGCTCGGCCCGGGTCTTTCCCGCCTGCTGCTCGCTGCCGGCACGTATTGAATTGGCATTATGGAGGCGCGCAGCTCAATGCCATCTACACCAGCCTAGCCGGCCGGCCGCGTGTCTGAACCGAGCCGCGGCACGCTGCGCGCTGCGGGACCGTCTGGAACGGAGCTGCTGCCCTGCCTCCTGGGGGGCGCCCGCCGTCTGCGGGGTAGGCTGCCCGGCCGACGCGACTGCTATTGTTGGCCGCCCCACTTGTCTTGTCTCTTTCCTTAGCGTCGCGTTGTGCTGTCGTCTGCTCTCGGCGTGCGCCCATGCGTGGGACCGTCGTTGGGGGGGGGGGGGGGCTGGCTGGCTGGGGTCACCGCTCTCGTTGGCCCTCGCTGCCGTGCGTGCCTGAGTGGTGTGCGCATGCATGTGTATGCATGAGTCTGTTTATGAGGTGCTCATCTTGGAGCCCGCACCTCGCGGTGCGTTTTCGGCGCGTTTCCTTTGTGATGAGTCCGTGAGGCCTGGGGGGGGGGAGGAGGAAGAATCCAGGGAGGGATTGGCGAGCGTCTGGCAGTGCGTTGCCCGGGTCGTGTCGTGAGTCGCGTCGGCGGCGGCCGCGCCAATCCAGCGGCGCCGCGCGGCCACGCCGGCCACGCCCCGGCACTGGTCCAGTCCGGCCAGGTTATCTGGCTGGACTGAGACCTGCCGAGAGTCACGTAGCGAGGCGGAGCGGCGCAGCGCGGAGCGTGGAGCAGCACATGTGCGTCCCCTTCCCCATCCTCGGCCGGCGCGCTGCAGCGGGCTGGCAGATCGGACAACAACACGCGCGTCGTCGGGAAGGTGCCGGTCCCGCCGCGTGGTCCCGGAACGCCGCCGCGCTCCGCCAGATGAACACTCTACTCACTCTGAACTGATTCTGAACGTATTGACGTTTGTGCACATTAATGAAGCTTATTAACATTTTTATTTGTAACAGTAACATTATTATCAATTTATTTTTTTTGGACAAATCTGTTAAGCTTCTTAACGAAATCCTATCAATGTGCGCAAACGTCAATGATTATTAATAAAATGTCTATTGAAGGATGAGAGTGAATGGTAGTGCCACTCTGAGTGGATTGCTTCTATTTGTGGACGGCGCGGCGTGGCACGGCGGCCCCGACGCGACCGGCCCGTTGCCGGTAAAGCGGTCGGCTCGGTGGCCCCGTCGGGGGTCCCGTAGGGGGTGGCGATAACGGTCCGGTGTTCGCCAGGTCGCGGCAGCGAGTGGCGCAGAGCACAGTGGGGCAAAAGACCGTTGAGGCGGCCAAAATCCCGGACACGTTTTGTACTCCAGAGTCGCTGAATGGGACTCGAATCGAACGCGTGACTTCATCAATGGATTCCTCGTTTGGAGAGCAATCCATTGGTGGGGTCACACGTCCGGTTCGTCCCATTTAGGGACTCCGGAGCTCAAAACGCGTCTTTGGGCTGCCTCAACGGTCTTCTGGCCCACTGTGCGGAGTGGGCACGGCGCGACCGTTGGCTGAAGCTCGCTGTACCCAGCGATTCCTAAGGGTCGTTTCGTCGCTCTCTCACCCTTGTGGGACGCCCGACGAGTGCGGCAGAGATGGAGCGACCAAACGACTCTTTGGAATGAGTGTGCCGGCCTGCCGCGGCTGCCGCGGCCTGCCTAGGTGAGCTGGTTAATCACAAGCACGTCCAGCCAGCCGGGCGGGCAGTCAGCCACGCGAGCGGTGACCTTGTCGCCTTGCTGCCACCAGCCGAGCGCAGCGCCCGGCTGTCTCCCTTGTCTGTCTGTGCGCCTGTCTATGCATGTCTGTCCGTCTTTACGGCGCTCGTTGCGCTCGCTGTCGCTCTTTTTAGTCATTGGGCATACACGGGGGCTGGGAAACCCACGGCAGGCCGAACGCGCGCCTCGCGTGAAGCCAGACAAAAGCCCGTGAGGCTGGGCCGCCCACCTCAAAGAAGAAGAGAGGAGTTTGCCGCGTCGCGTGTCGGCATGCCAGGCAGGGCGGTCCGATTCCGAGCCGCGTCGCTCTGTCTCTCTCGCTCCCGCACGAGTGCGAGAGAGACAGAGAGCGCTGCTCGGACTGCGAGTCGCCGCGCCGTGACCAGGACGTGATAATTTCCCCTGCGCGGTGTGGCTGGGTCCTCTCCGGTCGGCGAGCGGCTTGGGACTACTCAGCCGGGGTCGCTGTATTTGCTCCGGAACACCTCGCCCTGCCGTGCCCCGCCCCGCCCCGCCCCGCCCCGCCCCGCCCCGCCCCGCCCCGCCCCGCCGCGTGCCGCTTCGCCGCGCCGTGCGCCCGACAAGCAAAGCGCCGTGTAGCGACTCGTGTGGAGTTTTCCTATATTTGCCGCTCCAAAGAGGAGCCGGCAAGGTTATCCAATCTCGCCGGCCGGTCGCGTCGGCCTGTTTGTGTGCACTGTGCGTGTGCGCGCGCCTGTGTCTGTGTGTGAGTGTGCGTCTACGTGTGCGTGCGCACACCGGAATCAGCTCCAGTGATGCGGAAGTTGCCCGCTGAGTGCAAGTCGCTGCAGTCAGGCGGCAGTGAACGTAAACGCACTCTCTTGTCCTCTCTTGTCTTCTCTTGTCTGACCTAGCTGGGGGTACTCGGTGTCGGTATCGCCAAGGCTTCGTCCGCCCGGCCCGCGGTGCGTTTAGGTCTCCGCCCCGCTTGCCCTGCACATTGCCCAGGAAGCGGCAACAGGCCCCACGGGCGGCCGCCGGGCCGCGTGCCGGCCGCCGCCTCAGTCACGTGCTGCGGCAAGTCGCGTGCACGCGTGCGCACCCGATTCGCCACGTTCGCGTCGTTATCGCAACGCGTCATGCGCGGCAGGCCGCGATAGCGCGCCGGCCGCCTGGAGGGTAGGCCCGCCCGTCGAGCTCGCCGTCCCGGCGGGACTGCCTACCCTCGACTGATGAGGCGCCGGCCGCCTGGAGGGTAGGCCCGCCCGTCGAGCTCGCCGTCCCGGCGGGACTGCCTACCCTCGACTGATGAGGCGCTAGTCTTGTGGTGAGAGCGTGTTGAGAGCGGCCAGGATGCGGAGGCTTAAGCCGGTGCTTGTTTCTGTTGCAGACGTGCAGTGCTCCGTGTCGAGCCAGGTGCCCTACACGCTGCTGGCGCTGTGGGGCGTCTCCATCCGCGAGCTGCACTTGTTCCTGTGGCGGCCGTGGAGCGCGGTGCGGGAGGCGGCGCGCCGCGGCCAGCTGCTGCACGGCCACTACCAGCAGGCCGGCACCGTCCTCCAGTAAGGATGCTCAAACACCGGTATTATATATTTTGGTATTTTTAATGGGTTTTAAACCGACTAAAATACTGAAATATACCGGTTTGAAACCCGTAAAATACCAAGAAATTCAGAAATCCCGGTTTAATACCGGGTTTAAAACCGCACAATACCGAAAAATACCAACCACTAAAATACCGGAGCCATCCCTTTGAGTGAGTGTGACGCGGTCACCGATTTGGCCCCGCTAATGGTGCCTCCTTGTGCAGTTCCTCGACGGGCCACAGCGAGCGCACCGTGTCGCTGAGCTTGCCGCGGCCCTGCAGCCCCGGGGCGGCCGGGGCGGCCGGGGCGGCCGTCGGCGCGCAGGCCAGGGCGTCGTCGGTGCTGGACCTGGGCACGCCGCCGCGCCTCTGCTACCCCCTCGTCGTGTTCCTGGTCCGGGACGACGACCCCGACGACGGCCATGGCGGCGACCTGCATCCGGACGAGTCGGTGGCCCTGGTCAACGTGGTGCACATCAAGGACTCGGTCTGCACGCTGCCCACCAGCATCCTGGCGCAGTACCTGAAGCAGGCCAACGGCCAGCTGTCGTGCCTCAAGGTATGCGCTTTGGACGCCCTGTCTCTCGCGTGCTCATACGGCGTCCCGTGTAAGTGCGAGAGAGACAGAGCGACGAAGCACTGTTCGAAACCCCCCGCCAGTGCGAGCGACTCGATACGCATCTAAGCCGGGTCACCTTCCATTGTGGTTTGAACTGCTACCTCTGTGCAGCAACTGTACCTGGCCACGGGCAACGCCATGACGTCCTACGACGACGAGACCAGCCCTCTGGACACGGCGTTCTGCCCCAACGGCCTGACGCCCCTGGGACTCGCCGGCCACGGATTGAACGCGGGCGGCGGCAACGGCTGCGCCAGCGGGGTGCGGGCCGCGCTGCTCTGCGAGGAGCAGCTCTGCGTCGTCTGCCAGTTCTACCCGCTGTCCAGGGCCCTGCTGCCCTGCAGGCACACCTGTGTGTGCGCCGGCTGCTTCAACAGGTGAGGAGACCAAAGTCTGCCTTTTTAGGCACGAAGTAGCCTTATAATTTTGTCTCAGGATCGGGGTTTCGAGCTTGCTTTTCTTTTATTTATTTTTTATTAGTCTGGCCCTTTATGGCATTTTTGAAATTTTCTGTACGATTTTTTCTTGAATCGATTACGATTCAGTGCTAAAATACGGTTTGTTACCAGGTTGGACAGGTGTCCAATGTGCCGCAGCCCCATCAAGAGTTACTTCTGCATACGAGGCGAGGACTACATGCCGTTGGAACCAGGCAACTCGACCAAAGCAGGCCCGCCTACCCCTCTAGCACAATGGCTGCAGGACTGGAACGATCGTTTGACAGACTTTCTCGGCTTCCACCGGTAGTGCTGTGCCAGTATTTGCTGTACAAATTGGGCCCTTCTTTCGTCGCAATGAGGCTGCCATTTGGTTTACTGCAAGAATGTTGGTTTTGAGTCAGTCACTCATAATCTTCACTCACTTGTGTGCCAACTAAATTGGTAATTTATGTTATCTTAAAATCACTTGGGCCTTGTGCGAAATGAGAAATGGTAAAGACTGATGAAGCTCTGGTAGCAGAGCTGATATTTGAGCTGTCCTTCTACAGGAGTGTCATTATACAACTGATTCGATGTGTAGCAAGTACTGGTGCCTTGATTGTTGTTTTCGTTTTTTGTTTTGTTTTGTTTATTAGCATTCTGCAATATGACAAACTGGATTAAGACCTGTAAAGTATGGAATTACTAGTCCATTTTTACCCAGTGTTCATTTTCATGGCCTGTCTTCTAACTCTCAACTGTTCTTTAATGAAGCACAGGCTGTGAATCTTAAAGTTTGACAATGTTTCCATCTAATGTTTTGATTTCTAAATTTTTTCATTACATTTTTTGGTCCTGATAACTTTGTGGTTAAAAATTTTTTCATCCTGCCAACTGTTTTAAAAATTTGGTTCATTAATTATTACCTAAACCAATTGTGGCTTATTGCCTCTCATGAAAGACAGTAATTAAATTTTCAAATCTTCCAGAATATAGAGTCAGTCTTAGTATTTTAGTTTTATTTTTGACTTTAGTATGTTGGATTGACGTTCCTCCCTCTGACTTAGTGTCCTGGTTTTGTGATCATTACATATACAGAGGCTGAAACTACGCCCAATGTATAAGTTAAGATACCCAAGTGAAAGAGGTGTCTCATGATTAACCGAAACGAGATTAAAAGCTGTATTCAGTGCCTGATAATTATCACAATTTTCAAAACTACATCTGTGGGCTCTAGGTTTCATGTATTGAAGCTTTTCTTTTTAAAATTGTGTCTTAAGTACTATTAGTTATCAAACTTTACTTGTCTTGACAAATAAGCTCTTGATGCCTTTTATATTGCATGGGCATTGTACATATTGATTGCCCACCCAGTGTTGTCTTGTTAGAGTAGTCATATCATTCTTGATTTTCACCAGTGATAAAATATAGTCTTAGAGCATTATGCAAAATTCATTATCATTTTGTTGAATCCATCAAAACCTGTTGCACTCTGTATAGATTGAATAATTTGCATTGTGTAACTAATTCAAATTGGTTTATGTTAGTGTTATCTATGATGCTTCATATTCTTTGTAAAAATTAAGACTACAGAGGATATAATTGCATTGCACCGTTTATTGTTAATAAGTTATAATAACTCATTTTGTAAGTAGCACAACTTGTAAATTTTATCCTAAGGATTTTCTTCTTGTTCTGAAATTTTAACATATTATTTTTAAATAGTCTGTGATAATGTTAGAAACTTGTACAGAAGATTCATATTTATTGTTTGTTGTTTCATGTTAGAATCATTTGAAAAAAGAAAAACAAAAACACAAGAGGAGTACTATTTAAATATCTTATCATCGTTGCTTTGCACATGGTAGGGTCAGAACTCCTTAATTGCCAGTTTTCTAATGAAATTCAGATTAATCCTCGCACTGAAATTTGTCCATGGTACGTAAATATTTGTGACAGATACGCTAAAGACAAATATATTTGGCTGAGTGCCTATTCGCATCCCCTTAGAATTGGCATTGAAACAAACCCACTCGGCCATGAGTCTAAGAAGCCCTGACCGCTGTTAGCATCGTCGTGGATGTGAGATTGACCTTCATTTGTTTTGTTGGTGGTGTTGTTGCCAACTGTTCATGGCCGTGGGAGATATGTGGGGAGGTGATATGGACGGATGAAAGAAGTTGTAGTGGAATTTCCTAAATGGTGGTACTTATGTGTAACGTGAAATAAAAGTGTGTAGTAGAAAACATGTATTATGTGAATTTTTACGGTCCTAAATGAATGTAGAAATTTTGCATGAGTAAGAATCTGCAGTGTTACCCTGAATAGTGCCAACAGCACAACGTTTGCGGGAGAGTTTGTATGTTTTAAACATGGGAACGAAAAAGGAGAGGGATGTAATGAGTTGTTTGAAGTGAAGGTGGAAGTTGGAGAAATGAAATGTATGAAAAAATAAAAGAATAAATAAATCGTAAAATATGTAAAAGTTGGGATATTTTTTTCATTGTATGGGTGGTTGTTACACATTGATGCAAGTCTGTCCTTCCCTGATATAATGGCAGCCTACTAATGGTGGATATTGTTAGGGAAAAAAATGATGGGTAGTCGAAAAGAGGGGAAGATTGGTCGTCATATGAAATGCTGCGTGAATGGGTGTGATAATTTCAAAGGATTAGATGGAGAAGAAGGGCAAGTTCGATTGCATAAGTTCCCATCATACATTGAACAGTAAGGAATAAAAAGAAAATTATTGGTAATTTAGTATGAAAGCATTTGTTAAACCAAAGATTTTTTCAGGTGTAGTAAATGGATCATATTCAGTGGTAATGCAGAGTTAACTCATGATAATGTGAAACAGTATCGGATGTGCAGTGATCATTTTGATGATTCAGAGTACAGTAATGTAGTGAAACGTATTCGTTTAAAGAAAGGTGCTGTGCCTACAAAAAAGGTATTTTTAAAACAAAGAACAAAGAAAAAAGTGAAGAAACATCAAGGAATCCAGAATATTGTAATTTTTATAGGTTCTTATTTACTGTATTATGTTATAGAAAGTCGATAAGGATGGGGGTGCCAAAGATGAAATTGAAGAACAAACAAAAAATGAAGGAGTGAATAAGAAAATAGATGATAACAATCATAATATTATATTAGAAGAAGGAATGATATTAAATGTTGATGAGACAGAGAACAGTGAAATTGATGAGGTACACTCTAGAAAGAAAAATGATATTGTTACATCTGAAGAAAATACTTGTTCTGAAAATTGCAAAAGAGACCATAATGAAACTAATCAGGTAAAAATCAAGTGAATGGAGAGGTGTGAAATTGAATTGCAAACAAACTATGTAACATTTCTAATTGGCAGGTGTTTATGGAAAGTGTCAATGAAGAAGAACATGTCCTAAATATATCTGGCATATGTTGTGTTGACATGAATGGAGGAGAAACCACATGGAAGTATATTGAAAGTGAAAAAGAAAATGCAACAAGTGTGGTATTGATATCCAGTTTTGTGAGTATAACATGTGTCAAATCTGAACCCATGAGTTGAAAATGAATTTTTTTAATGACTGGATTTTACAGGAAGAAACTGATGAAGATAATAGTGAGATAGAAGTGTATAGAGTCTCATATGGATGTGATGACAAAAGCATTCCACTTAATGATGCTATTGAAATTGCAATGCATGGTGATCCAGAAAATGATTTAGAAGGAACTGATAATGAAAGGTGAAATGTTAAAAAAAATAGCACTGCTGTTCTATTTTTGATAGTGACTAATGAAAAATGTATTTTATCAGGGTGGATGATGATGATATGGATATTATTCCAATGATATATGAGGTCATTAAGGAAAGAAGAGCATGGCAGACATGCTGTGTGCCAAAGTGCAATAACACAAACCTAAACAGAAGTATGTTTCATTTCCCAAAGCCAGTGAAACAAGTACAAAGAAAAGAAGTGATAAATGAAGATAATTTAAAAAGGTGAGATGCTTAGTAATCAATTACAGAATCGCCATGTTAGGTAATGATATATTGTTTATCCAGGTATATTGAATGGGTATCTATGATCAGCAATCTACGCATTGCTGAGGTGGATCCACTGAGTGGTTATAAACGGTACTTTGTCTGTAGTGACCATTTTGAGGAACACCATTTTAAAGATTTCACTGCAAAAAGGAAAAGGTTGAAGGGAAATGCAGTGCCATCTAAAATAACTATTGAACCACTATCACAGCAAATAATGGAAGATTTTAAATCAATGACACAGACATGGAAAGGTAAATAGGATATTTAGATATTACAATTGCTTGAAAGAATAAAAAAATAATAACATTTAATTTTTATTTTTACAGATAATATCATGCAACCAATGTTAATAATATCTGATGATCTATGTACAGAATCATTTTTAGAGGATAAATTAATTTGGTATACATGTGACCAATGTAAGGAAAAACGTTTAGTGGGATCAAAAGCTCCAAAGAAATGCTGTCATGGCAAGAAATGCTCTGATTATACTGAATCAAATAATATGGACCCTGGTGAAGTTCCAGATGAACTAAAAGATCTTACATTTATTGAGGAACAATTAATAGCACAAATTCATCCCATTATATCATATTTCAAGTTAAAAGGTTTACAGTACGGATACAGAGGAAATGTCATAAATTTCCCACAACATGTAAATGACTTTGCCAAGGAGTTGCCCCATAAAATAGAAGATTTGGCAGCAGTGGTGAGCGTTAGAAGAAAAACTAAAGATGATGGATATCATGATTTTAGAGTTCGATCAATGAGGATTCGGAAGGCTTTACAATGGTTAAAGATTCACAATCCATACTACAAAGACATAGATATAAATGAAGAAAATTTAAATAATCTTCCAGTGGATGGAAATATTTTGTCTGAACTCAATGTGGAAGATAATGAAGAAAATGAAAGTGAATCAAATAATGATATTAATGACACTGATACTGAAACTGGTGAGAAAATATATCATACAGGAATCAGTAACACTCAATTTCCTCAGCAAGATGAACAAATCAAGGAATATTTAGATTGGCCCAAATTAGGTGATGAACCTATAGATGAATTCAATACACCAGGATACATTGCATGTGCTTTTCCATCATTATTTCCATACGGAAACGCAGACCTCAGGCAGGCAAGAAAAAACGAAATTAAAACATCAAATTATTTTAAGCATTTAATACATTACCATGATGAACGATTTGCAAAGCACACAACATTCAGATTCTTTGCATATAATTCCTGGATGCGATGGACTGCTTTAAAAGATGGCCACGTATTTGTGGAAAGACACAATGAATACCAGAATATGACAGCTGAAAGATTAAAAGAATTGATTGCACAAAATCCAACAATTATGAAGAAAATCATGTTTCATGCATCAAATTTAAGAGGAACAAAAGCATTCTGGCATGCAAGAGCTAATGAATTGAGAGATATGGTTGAGCAATTGGGTTTGCCAACTATCTTCCTAACATTAAGTTGTGCAGATGGACACTGGAGTGATTTATTCAAATTATTAACGGGCAATGATGACATAAGTACCCTTACGGAATCTGACAGGAGAAAATTAATTCAAGATAATCCAAAGGTCGTTGATGAATTTTTTGATCACAGAGTGCAGTCTTTTATCAAACATGTACGTATAAACAGTGTCACAGATGATTATTTACCATGTGAAACATAATTATAGCTTATGATTCATTTAACAGGTAATGAAGAAAAAATATAAAGTGAAAGATTTTTGGTATCGAGTGGAATATCAGCATCGGTAATAAAACATGAAAATGTCTGTAATATAATTAATCTACTATAACATCTCTATTATAATTAACTGTATGTTTTTTTAGGGGTTCACCACATATTCATGGTTTATTCTGGTTCGAAGGGGCACCTGATGTGTCAGATTTGGACAATGCTTCAGAGCAAACATTACATAACATTTTGAACTACTTTTCAGAATTAGTTAGCGCTATAGACCCATCTCCTAATGCTGATGATTCAGAAGTCCATCCCTGCAGAATCACCTATAACGCAATAACTAATTTTGAAGAAGATTTGGCACAGTTATTGCATAAAGTGCAGCGACATACAAAATGTGGGCCAGATGCACCATGCTGGAGAAAGGGAAAGTGCAGATTCAATTTTCCAAAACCATTGCAAACAGATGCATCTTTACAAAAAAAAGAAGGGACAGATGAATGGGAATTCTCTCCAGCCTGTAATGACAGTAAATTGAATAAATATAACCAATTTATTATACAATTATGGAGAGCTAACATAGATATAGCTCCAGTGATTTCGAAACAAGCTCTAATTGCATATTTAACAAAATATATATCAAAATGTGAAGTGCCTTCAAAATTTCTTGAAGCAACATTTTCTGAGGTGATAAAGACATTGGAAGAAGATGATAAAGCAAAAAAGGTAATGCAGAAAGTTTTCCTTCGTTCTTGCGCAGAGCGAGACATATCAGCACAGGAGGTAATGCACACACTTCTTGGATTAAAGCTATACAACGCAGGAGGAAGAAAATTTGTAATAGTCAACTTTAAAAATGAAGAGTGGATTCCAGTGGTAGACACTGATGATGATGATATCAGAAATAAAGGAACAAATTTAATTGAAAAATATCAATCAAGACCAGATACATATGCTCATGCAACTTTATATGAATCAGCACGATTTTATAATCTTCCAAAATGGTCAAAGCCTGATAAAGAAAACATCGTCAGAGTGTTTCCACGATACACTATAGATGATAAGGAAAAATTCTTTCGACAGCAAGTTTTGTTACACATACCATGGAGAAGTGAAAAAGATTTGCTACAAGACTATGAAACATGGGAAGAAATTTATAAAGAAAAACGTGTAGATAGATTGTCTCATTCTCCAGAATGTGAAATTGGTGAGATTCATTTTGTGCCTGATGAATCTGAAGAACTAGATGAAGAATACGGAAGTGATGTGGACAATGTTGAAAATGAGGAAGGCATGATTTTATCTCATTTGGGTCCACAATCTACTATTCCTGAAGTGGATCTAGGGAGAAGAGAAGAGGATATACACCATAACTGGCACTCTATCGATGATGAATATAAAAAATATGGAACAACAAAACAATTTGAGACTTTCATTGAGAGAATGAAAATTGCAGACAAATCGGCTGTACAAAATACACCGACTGCACAACCACCGCCAGTCACATTAAGTAAAGAACAAGCAGAAGTTATAGACTTTGTTTCAGAACAAATGAGGCACATGCAATCAGGAAAAGATGATTTTATCAAAAGTATCATAGTCCAAGGAAAAGCAGGTAATATATTAGTTTTCTTTCACATTATATTATCATATTTTCATATTATACTCATGGAAAATTTCTTCAACAGGTACTGGAAAGAGTCTTCTTATCAGACATGTCATATCGTTACTTGAAAATGAATTTGGAAATGACTCATATCTTCTTGGTGCACCAACTGGCGCAGCCGCAGTTCTCATCAATGGGAGAACAATTAATTCTTTGTTTCATCTTCCAAAATTTTTAGAAAATTTTAAACCTCTCACTGGACCAGTGGGAAAAACATTTGCTGATAAAATGAAGAATGTTAAATATATTATTTTAGATGAATTTTCAATGATAGGATGTGGCAAGTTAGCAATGATAGACTTAAGGTGCAAAGAAGCAACAGGAAATTTTGATATACCATTTGGAGGCATTTGCATAATGCTTCTAGGAGACATCAAACAATTACCACCAGTAAGAGATACTGCCATTTATGCCACCAAGGCTGATACAAACATGGCAAAACACGGAATGGCAATCTTTAAAAAGGCATTTGAGAAGACCTTCATTCTACGAAAATGCTTCAGACAAGAAAATGATACATTCCTCGAAATGCTTGATAAGTTGAGTACTGGACACTTTGATGATGATAGTTATACTGTTTTATCACAAAGATTTTCATCAAACGTATCTCCAGAAGAAAAAGATTCATTTCAAGATGCTATCAGATTGTTTGCAAAGAAAGCCACAGTTAAAGCTTACAATAAAAAAAAATTGAGCACCATTAAAGACAATCATGGAGCATATGTGCCAGTATTAAAAATACCTGCTAAACATAACAATAAGCATGCAGCACTGGGAAAAAGTTCAGACGCAGATGGTCTGGAGAAAGAAATCTACCTAGCAAAAGGCTGCAAAATCATGTTAAGGAATAATCTTTGGGTAGAAAAGGGACTGGTAAATGGCACGATCGGTTATGTCCACGACATCCTTTTTGATGAGAATACGAATCCATCAAATGGAATGCCAGCAGTCATCATGTGCACATTTCCATCATATACAGGACCATCATTGGTGCCTGGAAAAAATGTTGTGCCAATCAGACCCATGTCAGCATCATGGATAGATGACAAAAACATAAAATGCACAAGACAACAGTTTCCTCTTGTCGTTGCTTATGCATGCACCATTCACAAATCACAAGGCATGACCCTTGACAAAGTAAATAAATTTTTTTTTTCTTTTTCATTCTCATTGACATTCTATAACTAGCTTAAATTTTTTTCACACATGACATATTTATATTTTTGCAGGTTGTCATTGACATTGAAGACAAGGAATTCTCTGGAGGACTTTCATATGTGGCATTTTCAAGAGTACGAAAATTAAATAATTTATTAATATACCCATTCCTCATGAAAAGATTATCAAATTTACGTGATCCAAAGCGAATTGCCGCACAAGTTCGATTTGCCTTCATTGAGAAGTTTTGCAATAAAGTGAACATATAAGTAACTCTCTATGATGTATTATGTTCAATACATATTTCCCATCCCACCTTGCATAAAATAAATGACGCAGTACACATACCAAAGAAAACACACACTTTAATAACACGTAAACACATGCTACAGGATACCATCAATAAATTTTCAACAAAACACATGAAGACTTGTCTGGCACCCTCAATTTCAACACATACATAAAGATTTTACTCAAGCTTCTGGCATGATAAAAAGCGATGCTCTTCAAATGCTGCAATTAAAATATCTTATTACTCTTCCATTCAGTACACCAACACTACCTGACATTGCTTAGATTATTACCATGTGATGAATCATAGATTTCGAAATCTTCTTCACCATTATACATTCCATAAAAGCATAAAAATAGGTGATGAACTGGGCCATTAATAATCGAATTGAGATGAGCAATAGCATCATCTGGCAATGCATTAAAATGCATTGGCAACACAAGGTAATAAACATTTCCATTCATTAACATGAAATGAACTCTAACTCTGCTGTCAACTCGTTCAATGAGGGTGATCTGATACATGTTGCCTCTTAACAGATACCTCGCCTCCATTAGCGGTACATGAAACATATCATTTGACTGAAAAAAAAAACCAAACATGTGTAAATATCCAAGATAAACCACTAATTTAATCTCTCCATAAATCTGCCATGACATACCATATCAGACTCTATACTCCTTGATAATCGTGGGCAATTCTACAACAACAATGAACCTAAACCGCCTTCTCTCAAAGTGGTCTCTTATTTGCAGTCAAATTTTTAGCAGCACTAAATGCACTACCACAGACATAAATAAGTAGAACCCCACGGACATTAACACATTACAGTGAATAAAAAAAAATTTGACATATAGGTTTCCCAGATTTTTTAAAAAAAATAAAAATAGACTCAGCATAACATATTTTATTTTCATATGTACAGAACACTTTTCAATTTTCAAAAGATTCCAGCTATTTACGATCTTCAGAAACACATAATACAATGCGTATGTCATTCATGATCACACATTTTCCTTCACTTCACATGACGCAAAAAAACCAACACATCCCATCTTTCACCAAACCAAATCAACCAACATTCCATGCAGCACCAAAAGTTCCATAATTATTTACACTCCATCAGTCTTCATCTTCTTATTATTCATTAACACAGCATTTTCAGCACGACGTTTCATGGACGACATTTTCTTCAAAAGCTCCTCATCAACACCTACCACATTACATGTAAACAAATATTTCAGAACACTATTACAGAGACATCAAAATGATTTAAAATTAGAATACATACTAACCTTGACCAGGACGAACAAGGCGACAAATATTTCCATTTCCAACACTGCCATAAAAGACAAGACTCCACTTTGAATCAGTAGCTCCATCAGTATTTATGCGATCATACAAAGCATCCTTCATGCTTAAAAAACACTTTGGAAGGTACGTGAAAAGATTCAAAGATTCAGGAGATGTCACGCGACATATGATTCCAGGGATTTCCTTCCCTTGCACCTTGCTATTGGACCGTTCAATGGACCGAATGGGATAAAGAACTCCAACTTCGAGTTCACCTGCAGGAATCTTTACATCAGACTCCTGCACCTCATTCAAAAGAACATCAAGTTCATCAGACATCTGAAACCAACATTCACTATAACACAAGACACTTTGCCCCTTATATCCACACATTTAGCCACATATTTCTACGTACCTTGATTATTATTGGTAGATTAAGATTTGGTAACAGACACACCAAACAGACACAAACCTTTTCAACACTACAATTTCTCCATGACAACAGATATCCCCCACCCATCAGCCAATCCACCCCACAGACTTCAGGCAGAGAACACACCCAGACAGGGAATTCCACCAACACAGCAACCAGTCAACAAAAACAGCCTGATGAATTCTGATCTAAAGCTGTATGATGAGGAGACACACAAGGCAAATCAAATTTGCCAGATTATGCTGGATTCTAAGCAACCAATTTACGCAGGACGAATGCAAGAAACAAGAAAAATCAGTAATACCATCAAGCAAACAGTGATGGACCTGATACAATTTTGTGATATACTCTGCCAGATTTGCAACAAACATACATGGTTTATTGGAGGTACGTAAAATTCATAGACATGAAGACAACAAATAACACAACATCACACATCACTTTCCTTCTTCAGGTGGCTTTGCAACATGGTGCGCAGGTCACACCAATCATTTCAATGACGTGGACATCTATGTACGATGTGGCCAAAAGCAAACCCTAAAAAAGAAACACCACTTCATCATGCAGTACCTGGCACAGTTCCATGAAAAATATCCAAACGCATCATGTTCAGGAAGTATCATGTCCATCAGCATCAATAATCAACTTTACCAAATGATCGATGTGAGTTTTAACAACTAACACATTTTCTTTAACTTTTATCATAAATTCGTCCAACACTAATTGCTCATTTTTCCCATTCGCAGGTTCCTTTCATGATTAACATGCCCAACATTCCCAATACGCTCAAATTCACAGACCTCTTCAGCATGCACGTGTTGACACAATTTGACATGCCTATCTGTAGAGTGTCAATTTCCTTCGGGCCATCAGAAAACAAGAACTATGTGATAGATTTAACAGACATCAGCTTTCAATGCAAAACGCCAACACCTTCAAGAATTGAAAAATACAGTCAAAGATTAATCAAAAACACATACAGCACACCAACATTGGCAGCTTCAGTTCTGTTTGGTATCCTAAAACCTAATCAGCTCATATAACATCTCAAAATCTACTGTGCCAAGGTGAGGATAATTACTTATGTAAGATACGATACACTTCAATCCTACTGTATAATGTATTAATGATAAGAATGTATCGTTGTTTAATTATTGCTCCACTCCACATTCCATAATGATTCTAAATTTCTAACTTGAACTTCAACCTAACTCTTCAATACTGCTATTGTACTATGGCATTCTCCACTGTTTAAAATTGTGAATTACATATTTCCTGAATAAATTACATTTAATACAACAAGATTTCCTGTTGAATGTTCTTCAATATCATACCACTACACCTCATCAAATATCATTCACTACTCCATTCATTTCCTGATATTACCTTCATACACCTCCCTCCTAAAACACTCCGCATTTGAAAATACACAGCCTTCCACCAATATTCATATACACACTTCTACCCTTCTCCAGTTCTTCACACCAAGGTGAAGCCTTGCAACTTAAAACGCGAAGCCTTCAGAAGTCTTTGACTTTAGCTAGTATATGCCCATTTACTCATGGTTTATCTGCAACACCCTTTTACTCCTCACATACACATTTTATTTGGGCATCCAGAATTGGCTGCTATTCGCCCACACCACCGCCCCCCCCGCGCGGAAAAAGTAGTAGCTTGCGAGTCACACAAAAGCGTTTTGAAAATTTGGCGGTTATTCATCTTGTATGAGAAATTGATGTCTCAGAAGGAACCGTGTCGTTACGTGTCGTCTGCGTCGTCTGCCAGGTTCAAAGTGCCTTGGGAAGGAGTTAATTTAGGACACGGTCAGCTGGGTAAATATATCCATGTCAGTAGCTATTTTTCTTGCTCATAGCTGTTTCAGTTTTTCCCTTTCCGATTTCTTCAACCATAAGTAGCTGACAGTAATCGGAAAGTTCATCATGTGCACAAAACTTGGGAGCCATGGACACACTATACTCTTACAACTTTCATCAGTTCATAAAACCAGGTAACTGTGGATTTTTCTACCACTATCAACAAGTTTCGAGCGCACACACGTGTCTTTTAAAACTTGTTTATGTTTGGAATGACTTTTTCATAACAAAACCATTTACACCATAACCTGATTGTGTTCAGTATCGTTAGGATTACCTAACTGTCACAAATTACTATGAGGTTTTATTTCCAGTATCCGGTCTCTTATGAGAGCAGTTCAAATTCATAGATTTGGAGGACCTGAAGTTCTACAAGTAGACCATATTGAAGTGCCTGAAGAAAAGGACAATGAAGTAAGTTTCCATAACAAGACAAAATGGGTGTTTGATTGTGTAAGATGATCTTAATACCTTTGAAACTCTGCCACTTTGAACCAATAACAACTCTGTTTCCTATCTAGGTTTTGGTGAAAGTAGAACGGTGTGGTATAAATCCCGTTGACGTATATACTCGAGAAGGTGGTTTTGCAATTCTTCCCCCTCTTCCCTTTATACTCGGAAAGGAAGCTTCAGGCACAATATTAAGAAAAGGCAAAAATGTGTCAAAATTCAAAGTGAGTTCCTTCTTTGCTCCAAATGTGCCTCTTAACTAGGTAATTATTGTGTGCACCTGTGAAATGGAAACTTCTTTTATTTTGTCTCAGGAGGGAGATAGAGTATATTGCTGCTTGCCATGGAATGGTGGTTACGCAGAAAATTTAATATGTTCAGAGGAAAATACATTTTTATTGTCAGATAGGCTTTCATTTTCTCAAGGAGCTGGAATGTATGTTCCATATTTCACAGCATATCGTGCTTTGGTAATCAAGTAGGTGAGCATTCGCTTTTAAGCGAATATTCTATGTAGATTTTAACTGCATCTACAGGCTATTAACTTTTAAGTGGGCTACAATTTATTAAACTTTCAGATGTAGGATGCAGCCAGGAGAGAAATTACTTGTTCATGGGGCAAGTGGTGCTGTAGGGATCGCAGCTGTTCAGCTTGCTAAACAAAAAGGTATTTTTTTTTTTAAAGCTTTCTGGTACACCTTATATGATCATTTAATCATACCCTTCTATCCAATTTTTTCTCCAGGGCTGTGTGTGGTAGGGACGGCTGGAACTGAAGCAGGATTGGAGGTGGTCAGGAAGGCAGGTGCAGATTATGTTTTCAACCATAGACAAGAGGACCACTTAAAAAAGGCTCATGAGGTCACCAATGGGAAAGGGTTTGATGTTCTCCTAGAAAATATGGCACACATCAACCTGGGCAATGATTTAATGGTTTTGAGCCAAAAGGCTAGACTAGCGGTAAAATATTTTTCATTCTTATTGTTTATTGCATTGTCTAATTTTAATTTTTTTTCAGGAAATTAAACAAAGATTTTTGTTTTCCTTTGCAGGTGGTAGGTTCTAGAAATGAGGTAACAATTATTCCAAGACATCTCATATACACCGAAGCTTCAATTGTGGGCATTAAGCTCTCTGCGAACACTAAGGTGAGTATTTATCTTGATCATCTCAATTACTAGTTGTCATCAACAAATCAGGGCTGATTATTTGCTCTTTTATACTCAGGAGGAAATGCAAGAGATGGGCGATTTTCTTTTCAAAGGAGCCAATGCAGGTTGGATTAATCCCATAATTGACACAGAGTTTGACCTTGACTCTGCCAAAGATGCCCATAATTTAATTGAATCTAACAGAGGTGCAAGAGGGAAACTAGTTCTTAGAACTTAAGTCTGCCAATGTAATTAAATAAATAAATTTATATTTTACTGACTTTGCTGAGCAATCATTCAAACCATAATTGAGCATCATCATGCTTTTATTGACAAGCCAAAAAAGTAACACAATAATGTTTGTAGAAAATTTGATGAACCATGTGTTTAATAGTTGACCACAGCGCGGATGCTGAAGGAAAGATTTAAAACTTTAAATTTGAGAACAGAAATATTTTAACAGAAGAAATTGTTCGAAAGCTGTAAGGCTTACCCAGTACCAGCGTGCAAAACGTCAAAAGCCTCATTTATCTTGTCAAAGGTGAATGTGTGCGTGACAAATTCATCAAGCATCAGCTTTTTGTTCATGTAGTCATCAACCAGCCTGGGAACACTGTCCCGGCTCTTCCAACCTACAAGGAAAAAATTTGATTGAAATTTTTATCCTTATGTGAACTAGGTAAAGCATAAAAATTCAGGGTAAACCCACCTCCAAAGGCAGTACCCTTCCAAACACGCCCAGTCACAAGCTGGAATGGACGGGTCGAAATTTCTTGACCAGCAGCTGCCACACCAACAATTACAGACACACCCCATCCCTTGTGGCAGGACTCAAGAGCTTCCCGCTAAAAATATGAATAAAGTCAATTGTGGCTCAAATTTAGAAGGGTGCTTATAAAGTATCATAATTATTTTTTCAAAATACAGTAAGTTTCTTACCATGGTTTTAACATTTCCAACACATTCAAATGTGTAATCAGCACCTCCATCTAACCTTTCAATCAATTCCTCAGTAATTGGGCGGGAAAGGGTCTTGGGGTTGATAAAGTCTGTACATCCAAATTTTTTGGCTACAAAAGCAAAATCCCCCCCCCAAAAAAATTAACTTCTGAACCTTGATTTTTAAAAAAATTTAGGCTTATTAGAAAGTGATACCCACCAACTTGAGACTTGTCGGAGTTCAAGTCAACACCAATAATTGTCTTAGCTCCAGCTGCCTTGCAGCCGAGAGCAACAGCAAGACCAACAGCACCGAGGCCCCAAATGACGCAGTTGGATCCAGCCTCCACTCCAGCAGTATTCAGAGCAGCACCATATCCAGTGGGGACACCACAGCCAAGCAGGCATACCTTGTCCAAAGGAGCAGCTGCATCAATCTGGTATACAGATAAACAGGAAATGTACACAGGTCATTGTATTAAAATTGCATGCTGAAAGAGATTTGGAATAAAATAGAATAGAAAATAATTTTTCTGGTATTTTTTTTTAACTTTTACCTTTGCAACTGAAATCTCTGCCAATACAGTGTATTCACTGAATGTGGAGCAGCCCATGAAGTGATACAGGGTTTTGCCGTTACAAGAAAATCGTGAAGTTCCATCAGGCATCACACCTTTGCCCTGCAGAAAAAATAAAAGTTAGATACAAGGAAGGAAAGCAAAACAAAAATTCATTGAAGATTTGTTTACATTAATTGAAATAATACCTGAGTAAGACGAATTTTGCTGCAGAGGTTGGTCTTTTTAGAGGAGCAGAACTTGCAGTCTCTGCACTGAGGGATGTACAGAGGGATGACATGATCACCTAAGGAATTAAGGGAACAAAAATTTGAATCAAACGGTGAAACTTCAAGACGGAAAAAAAAACAGAATTAAAACGCCTACCAGGCTTAACAGAGGTGACTCCCTCCCCAATACTCTCGACAATGCCACCACCCTCATGACCCAAGACACAGGGGAACATGCCCTCAGGGTCATGGCCATCAAGGGTGTACGCATCAGTGTGGCAAATAGCTGTGGAAGAGATTTTCACACGCACCTGTGTGAAAATTTGAACACCACATTAGAACCTCCAGAGATTCATTCAGAGATTTGAGCACAGATGTGTATCAGGAGAAATCGTACCTCTCCAGCTTTAGGAGGAGCCACCTCAATCGTCTCAAAGGTAAGGGGCTGCTTCTCCGCCCACGCAACAGCAGCCCGGCACTTGATGACCTGTAACAATTTGTTTTAAGTGCAACACAGAAATCACTATTTAGAAAAAGAAGAAATCTACAAATGTTTCGGAATACTACAGAACTTTCTTTGTTCGATATGAGTGGTGAAAGCACATATTTTCGCCAGTTGTAGTGATAGCCCATTGTTATCAAGAAAGGTCGCATGATAACGATGACAGACGGACAAATAGTGTTTGTTCTTTGGATTGCATAAATTGTTGAAAAGAGTTCTCTTTTCAAGTAATTGATTCAATTCTGTACATTCAATTCAGACCTTCAAATATCTTAATTTCACTACAAGAAATGCCGAGAGGCGCCGGTGAAACATTCTAACCTTCGTACCATGTCTGAGAAACAATGCTAAATGCAATCTTTACGACTTACCTTTCCTTCAAACTGCGACATACTCGATTAAGCTGGCTCGTCAGCCTTGACACACTGAGGAAAATCCTCTAAAATTAGAGAGAAAGACGGGAAAGTTTCGAGACCGGCGATGTCCGTGAAACTACGTGGTGAGACCAAGAACCAAGTGATGGAAGAACAGCTGAGCTGAGCTGGCGGCGCGGGGGGTGTGTGGGTGGGGGGCAAAGCAACTGTTGAATAGGATGAGATGAGAAGCAGGAAATGAATGAGGGTGGGGGGGACTTATTGGCAGCCTTATGTCATCGGTACTGTACTTTGACCTTGGCAATGAATAAGTTGGAGTACTGCCCGCACCGCCAACCACACGGCAATACTCCACGCCGCAGCGAGACGGGCTGCCACTACCCCATGTCTGCGGCACAACTATGATTGCAACGTACTGCCGCTGTCACGGCCACCGCATCAATGAACCAGTTGGGCAATCTAGCAGTGGTTTCGTCCCGATGTCTGTCGCACTTGCATGGCATGCGAGGAAGACACGGAACATGGCATTCAGTCTGCCCTATGGACGGCCCTATTGACAAACCCTCCCCTCCACACAAAAGGAACAATATACATGCATTGGTAAAATGAAGGAACTGTTTCCACGAGTTTCTAAAAAAACAATATTTTATTTGCAGTATTCTGCACTGTTTCTTAAAATCCCCAAATAATGTAACACAAAGAAGTGATGATCACAGCAGAGTACTAGCAGCAGGTGCACTGGCAGAGCGAGTTCGCAAGATAAGTTAGGTGCCTTCTTACTTCAGAGAGACGTAGTGCCACTTGTCCACTGTAACAAAGACAATTTGATCATGAAACAACCTCAAACAGCAGTTAAAGACATCCCAAGAACATTAGCTTAGGGAAAGGAAAGGGAATTGGTCTGCATCTGATAATAATATAGAATTTTTAAAAAGTATAAATAAAATGGACTGATTTTTTGGTAATGTGAGCACCTCCTTTCTATGGCAGATCTTGTAGGTGCAACTGCAGCATCTTAGACAGGGAAGAATGGAAGGGGATGGAGGAAGAAGCAAAAACCACTTAGAGCTTGAAAACTTTTTTGGTGTGGGAGATATAGTGCCATGTATCAAGGCCTGAAATCACAACAGGCACATAGAGGCAGATCATCAAATAAATTACAATGTGGGAAATATTTGAAAATTGACACATACCAATAGGTTCGATGGGGAGTGCATCTCCAGGCTTGGGGCTCTTTTCCACTACATCCACGGCATCAGAACGCTGAACAGCAAACGGACTGTCTCCAACTGTCACATTAGCACTGCACAGGAAATAAGAAAGATAAACACATGAAAACTGCCAGGCAAGAGGAGGGGTAAAGAGTTAACTACACACCATGAAATGCCACCAGCATCAACTTCTTTCTTGACAAGGGCTCGCCAAAATTTGTGCACTTCATCAATGACCTTCAGGGCAAAGTCTCTGTTCTTTGCTTCTCCATTGAAGGCAAATTTGTTCTCGGGCTTGCCGTCAGGAATCTTGTAAATCTTGAACCACTCGAGAGTTGCCTTCAAAAGCCCAGGGAAATGCTTGTCAACATCACTGATATCTGGAAGGAGAGCACAGGATAAAGATTTTTTTGTCCAACTGCCATATTTACAAACAAATTGTTCATTTTTTAACCATTGAGAAATTACCATTTAACTGAGATGCCAGGGGATCATTGGTATCAATGGCAATAATTTTCCAATCAGTTTCACCTGAAAAGGAACAAAGAGGAGGAAGAGTTTGAATCGGATGAGCCTCAGCATAACTATGCACAAAGTTTTCTTCAGGTCACAAACTTTGAAGTCATTACCTTCATCAATCAGAGCAACGGTGCCAAGGACTTTCACTTGAAGCACCTCTCCTCTCTTGGCAACCTAATACATAATAGTTTATTTAAAAAATTAGATTAGGGAGAAACATAGTACCAAAATGAAGATTTAAGTGAAGTGAAGTACTTACTCGGAAACCAATTTCCAAGACATCAATTGGGTCATTGTCTCCCTTGCATCCCGTGGACTCATCTAGGTGCTCTGGGTTCTCCCAGGTCTGACAAAGAATATGGCATCAGTCAGACATCCCATGTATGAGGGCATGTATGAGGGAAAATAATTTTGCAAGCTCACCTGAGGAATGGCACCATAGTTCCAAATGTACCCATGGTGGGGGAAGCAATTGGCAACAAACCTTAGTTTTCCCTTCTTCGTATCCTGCTTGATAGGGTTCATGATTTCTTTCATGGTAATCTACAAAATGTTAAATACATGAAAAAAAATAAAAATAAAAAAATTAAGCTATTACAGCAACTAGGAAAGAAATAAAAATATAATCCTTACCTCCATTTTGGCATTGGTCCAACGTGGAACTTCCACCACCATGTTGAATACTTTGTTGGCAGCATCGGAATAAATTGGAATGTCATGGAGTGGCGAGATTGGTCCTTGTTCATCCTCTGGAGATCAAAAGATTATATTAAGATCAGCTTACAGGGACACAGAAAATGTTGAGCCGAAAATGAGTGACAAGCACATAAGTAACAAGAACTGACACCCCACAGTTCGTGTTAAACCAGACTACTGGAATGGGGTGTCTGGCATCCACCTAACCTACAAGGCAACCCTTTCGCAACTGATGACAAAACTATAACTGCGTCCGGTCGAGTATGGGCGAGGAGGCATACAGTCCATATAACTCAGGCGGGCAAATTACGTCATTAGCCAAGGACAACGGTCGGACGACCAAATGGGGGGTAAAAACGCCGGCACGGCAGCGGCCGGGTACACTGTTCAATATTTCAAGGGAGAGCACACATCCAGCTGTATTTCTAGCGACGGCAACTTACGGATGTAGAGACGGTAGTCGACGCTGTTGGGCTGTCCCCTCTCGATCGTAGTGTACGGCATGATGAATCGGGCAGGCGATTTGATAACGGAGCCGAGGACAACTTGGCGACCCAACAAGCTGCGGGCCAACTTCGCAAACATCTGAGCGGTGGTGGTGGTGGTGGTGGTGGTGGTGGAGGGTGACGACACGACACGACGACGCGCGGCGCGGACGAAGTGGAGTGGCGGGGGCAAGAGAGTAACGCAAATCTACAGTAAATGGCCAAAGCGTTATGATTTGCACCTTTGAACAGGTTGAATAAATGGGATCGTAGCCCTGGCTGGCTTCGAGTTGAGTGTTGCCTCGAGCGATCCCTTAGTCAGGACTCTTGTCGGCTGTAAAGCCGCAATCTATCCGTAAGCAAACGTTCCTCCCCCTCCACCTACACACGCAAACGACAAGAACTTTGGACCGCTTTGAGAGGTATCCAAAGTACGTACCAATCTCTACTAGAGTTTGTCGCAGATTTAACCGAAGAATAACGGGATGTGTTTTCGTCAGGAAAGGATTGACTGTCAGTATTTCTTTTAAAAATTCCTCAGTCATGAGAGTAGGACTACTCCAAGATGGAGTTGCGCTACGGTCGCCTGTCGACCTATTGAATGAATGAGTCGATTTCACTCTCACTCCGCCCGTCCCGCCTCCCCTCCCCTGCGGCCCATCCCCCACCAAATTTGCCGTACTCTTTCACTTCATCGGAAAACAAAACATATGACTTTCACTTCTTTTTATTGTCCGCATGTTTTTTTTAATACTTCGGAACTGCTGAAAAAATATCAGATACATCGCATTTGTATCTGTCGAATGGGCATGAAGTGCGCGAACAGCTTGACCTTATTTACATTTTTGTGTTGATCTGCCCGTGGGTCTACTTTAGCGCACAGACGGTTATAGATTAGTCCATGGAATGTTCCGATATAGCATAACCTTTGCCTTCTGAAAAGACCCTATTGATTTGAAGGTATGTCGTCTGCAGAGAATTCTCATTTGTGATGAACCTGATTATCGGGTTGGTCTTCCCATAGAACTGATTGTGTCGGCTGTGCCACCTGCCTTCTGTTGCATTCGCCCTAACCTCTGAACTTAAATTTACATCTGTTCAATTTTTTGTGGCCTTTTCTTTCAATATTGCCACCTGTAGTTTAGGAGACAGTTGTATAAGTCTTTATGATTTGATTGTTTCCTGTCTGAAAGCAAAGGAAAGTTCAATTCCCCTTGTAACACTTCAAACTGTGTCACCACAATTATTTTCCTCTTGTTATCTCTTTTTTCCAACGCTCTATTAGTTTCTATTATCAATATTTCATGTATTTTAAGTCATGGTCGAGGATGGTCCATGTTTTAATGTAATGTGTTTTAATCATCAGAAAATATGAATCACAGTGCTTTTAATATCTATGAAACAACTTGTTTTTGCCTCACAGGTTATTCAGCAAATGATGGGGGGATGTGTGTGTAAAGACGAGGACACCACCCCTCTGCCCAACAGCTCCAGCAATGGGCTTATCGATGACCACTACAGACCTATTTCTCAGTGTGGATTTAAATCGGCCTCAGCTACTTCTACTCTGGATACTGTGGTCGATGATTTAGTACTTGCTACCTTAAATGTAATAGATACATATGTAGAAACGTAAGTTCTTATACATTTTATGGGTTAAAAATGAAGGAGAATTTAGACCATCTTCATATCATCATCTTTTCTGTTTGTCCCCTATCATACAGAGATCAAGAGCCGCCATCATCAATACTGACTCTACATGCCATTGCTGACCAAGAAGATGGTTGGATTCAAGTTGTTACTTCCATGATTCGAGTGATTCCAATTCACCACCCACTTGGTCCTGCTGTCATAACATTACTCTTTGATGACTGCCCCCTGCCAACTAAGGTAAATCTTCATCTAAACAAATATATAATGAATCTGCTGACTCATATTCTAAATGGTTTTTCAGGAAGTTATTCATTTTATTTTGTGTTTTGAACAGGAATGTGTCATGAAATTATCATCCATCCTCAACCTTTCAATGCAACTTTACTCTCAAGGCTCACCTCAACATAGAAATACATGTGTTTTGTTGGGGCTATTAGCAGAGAAATTATCTGGACCTAGTAGCATAGCTATTTTGACAGATACAACATTAAACTACCTTATCAAAAATTTGGTATGAACCAGTCTGTTATAGCCAATTTATTGCAGTCCAGATGAAGGTGAGATTATAATTGAGTTATGTTATGTTGCAGGACCCAAGTGCAGAACCGCCTGTTATATTATTTTCTCTTATAGCTCTGGAGAAGTTTGCTCAAACCAGTGAGTACTGAATAAGAGAGGCATCTTGTCGACACTTTCAATGTTGAATAGTAACAATGATTTTATTTTTTTCTAGCTGAAAACAAAGTGACTATTAACAAACAACTAGAATCTATGGATGTTCACCCAGTATTGCAGTTAGAAAAATGGGTTGATTCTCAATGCTTTTTCAAACGTCAAGTTGGCTTCTGTGCACAATGGTGTCTTGACAACATCTGTAAGATTGTGTTTCTATTCGTTACTCTTATTTTGTTCATGTGAAAAATGACTTTTTAAAATTTAAATGCCTGGTTTGGTTTCTTTCTTTCCAGTTATTGTGAAGGACAGAGTATTTTCTTATCAATGTGTAAATGTCGAAGGTATCAATGTCATGCTTAACACTAAGGATGTGAGCGAGTACCTGAAAATTTCACCAGATGGGCTGGAAGTAAGGGCATCGACAATTCAAAACTTTGATTGTATTTTAAAAATAATTTAAGTGCACTAGTGAGCTAAATACTTGTCTATATATTTTTTGCAGGCACGGTGTGATGCTTATACTTTTGAAAGTGTTCGGTGTACATTCCAGGTTGATAGTGGTGTTTGGTTTTACGAAACACTAATAATTACTCCTGGTGTCATGCAAATTGGTTGGGCCACAAAAGACAGTTCATTTTTGAATCATGTATGTTGCCCGAATGATCTCAATTCATAAGTTGAATTGCAACTCAGATACAATCTAACCAAAGTATTCATTTCAGGAGGGATACGGGATTGGTGATGATGAGCACTCTCTATCTTTTGATGGATGCCGACGTTTGGTCTGGTACAAAGCTCATAGTCAGAAACAAAATAGAGATGTGTGGAAACCTGGGGATATTCTAGGGTCATTACTTGACATGGATAAGCAAGAAATCATATTTTATGTCAATGGAGATCCTCTGCCACCTTGCACAGATGTTTTCCACACTGCAAGGTTTGATTTTTTTCATGATCACCATGCCAATCAATTATTTTTTTTGATCTTGTCTAATAATGGCGTTTGCCTCATTGCAGCACTGGATTTTTTGCAGCTGCAAGCTTCATGTCCTATCAACAATGTAGATTTAACTTTGGTTCTCAACCATTCCGCTTTCCTCCTATTGACCGGGATTTCAAGAGTTTTAATAGTAATGCTCAACTTAATCCTGAAGACAAGGTTATTCTTCCAAGGTATCTGCACATGTCTTGAAAGTTGATGTCTGGTAACATAATAACTGCATTCTGATATTCTAGACTTATTTGATTTTTCACCTTTTTTAGGCATATATTTTTGCAACAACTTAGTAAGCTCAGTGTCAGAGAGGATTCCTGCACACTCTGCTTTGACAAAAAAGCATCTGTGAGACTTGTTCCATGTCACCACAGGTAAAATTGATAATTTAGTTCTGAGATGCATGTACTGCATGTTGTACTTGGTTCACTAAGTAGTTCTCTTAATATGTGTGATCTGTTTCTCTGTTGTAGGGGTTTTTGCTCAAGGTGTGCTGATCAACTCCATGAATGTCCTATGTGTAGAGCACCCATCAAGATGAAAGTTGACATGCCATGAATTATATTATCTCAGTATCATAGGCATCAAACTGATGTCAGTGACAATGTGTGGCCATTAGTCCGTTCCATGCTCTGTCGAAGCTGGTTTGTTTTGTCTTTTGGAAACCTAGTCAAAATAATAATTGTCCATCCAGTAACCATAATTTTGTAGGTAGTCCCTTCAAAGTTGCCTCTATATCTGTATCAAAGTTTTTTTAAAGGCTGTATTTTATTTTGTTTGCACCAGATTCTTGTGTGAAACAGTGTCAATCTATTTCAGCCCTGTTAACAATTTGACAGCCTCTATTTATAATTTTTTCTTGATTTACTGTTCTGTATTTTGGTTAATAATGCTATTGTGATCGTCATCATGCATCTCTGCTTCACTGGGATTTACGTGAATTAAACATCTGGTAGATCAAGAAAAGTATTTAAGTCACTCAGGCATTTTATTGCATGTCCTGCTGAGAATCCCAAACAAATATGAAATTCATTCATCTGATCTGCCACCTCATTTCCATGCTCAATATTACATTTCATAATTTTTTTCGAGCACACAATCGAACAAAGCATCCATTTGGACAGTATCTTGATTTAGAAATCTCATGGGTGCAACATTCTATTGGATCTTGCCTCTTGTGTAAGTATTTTATTGTTATAAATTTAAATGTGTTGCTGTTGTTGAAGGCTGTAAAGGATGGTCAGGGAGGGGTGTGATAGGTATATGAATTCACAAAGTTTTGACTGCTATTATTTTATCCATGACAAGAAGTGGAACGAACTATCTCTAGTAATAACTGTCTTGTGAGTGCTTAGCCCAGAGGTACTAACCACCATCAAGTTACAAATGATTCAAGTAAGAGTCATATAATTTTAGATAAATATAGAATATGAACTTTTCCCTTGCCGCAATTGTGATTTCTGTTCCCTTGCAAATTTACATTATGCTTCATTTTGAGGATTCAATTTGTGTAATGCCTCGTCTATTTCTATAACCTTGAAGAGAATGATAATTTTGTGTAAATGTTAGTGTTATTTTCGGTTTGCTCCTCCTCCTCCTCCTTTCTCGTTTTATTATTGGGACTCACTGGTATCCAGCAGCCTCATTAACACTTTTATACATAAGTGCATTTTTATCCTTGACTATTTAACAAATTAGAAAATAATGGCTTCTGCTCACGATGGCCTTTCCTGCACTATAGATAAGCGTGTCGGCAGATTAGTCCTCTGTCATTGAGAGAGTTGTTTGTCTTTTACCGCTTTTGGCAAATTCTCTGTAAGTGTATGCAACTGCAGTAGTTACTATGTCAACAAAAAGAGATAACAGGGTTAGGAAACCTGCATTGGAATAGTTCTCTATTGCCATTTGTAATATCTGATTGACAGTGGATATATTTGATAAGGCCAAAATATTTTTTCTGTGTTAAGTTTAACTTTAGAGTTACTGGCAGGCTGTCAATGCTCTATTGTGAATATCTTTGTTTCATTGCTGCACTGTTTCGTTTTGTGTGGATCCTTAATCGTGGAGCTGCCAAGTACAGAAATTTAGTCAAATGTAGCAGTAATTGAGATTATCTACCAGATAAAGATTTTCATAATCTTATCCAGTCATTATTTGATGGTTTAAATCTTTTATTTCAACTGCACCTCTACCTCTCAGCTAAATGTTATGCGTGTAGATTTTCTCTATTTTTGTACACATGACTTTTTCTTGTGGAGTTAGTTCGCTTGCGTTATTGTATGTGAATTACATTTAAAATGTATCACATTTTAATGCACCTCTGTGATGTTGAATAATTAGTGAAAAATTCTAATGTGATAAACAAAAAGAATGAAATGAAAGGTTAATATTGTCCTAGTGCATTGTGAACTATGTCTTCCGTTTATTCCAACAAACAGCAACCTCCTCTCAAAGAAGGTTTTTTCCAAATCTCTGGCCAACTCAAAGGAAGATGGAAGAATGTTTGCTCTTACTAGTACTCATGTTTGTCAGACTTTTTTTTCCCCCTCCTTTTGTAAAAACTATTTTTATTTAAAAAGTTGCAATTTTGTTATTGCTAACTTTGCTGACTGCATCACTTACCTCACGTTTGCTAAGGCATTGCTTGTTTTTAGAATCATTTCTTTCATCATCTTGTTAACCTTTATATTATTTTATCAGTTGGTGCAGGAAAGAGACATAGCTGTAGTCATAGGTTTTTCAATTTGAGAACTGAATATTATTCTTGTCATACGGCTGCTGCCAATTTAGGGATGAGAATTGTTTATTTGTGAGTGCTGCATATGGTATGTAGCGTTATTGTTCTGAAGTGATAGGGTACATTCTTGATGCCATATTTTTTAACATATTGGAAGGCATTTGTTATTTCTGAGCACTTATTAAGAATGTGCTCATTCGTCACCATTACTGCAAGTATTATGGTTGCATTGAAAGGGAACACTGCATTTTCAAGAATCTACTGATGTCCTTCGCCCAGGCTCAGCTAGTCTTTTACAGCCTCTTCCTGTCAACTTTCAACTAATAGTACCATGGAGCACAAGCTCGTGAGTACCTCAGAAATTTAGCTGTCACATATTAAAATCTTTCATAATATGGTATGATGACACATTCTTGTTAACAGTATGTAAAATTGTTTAATGTTGTGTATTATAAACATATTTTTATTGTATCAAAGCCATTCTGTACAAATTGTTTTCTTTTTTAAATTAAAAGCGTCCACGCTTGTAAAATTAAAACTGTCTTACTTGTTCTCAATTTACCCTCCCAGTACAGTACATCCGCTCTGAGCGTCATCTGTTCCCTAGCAGACGACAACATTATTTGTATGATAGCCACAAGGGAGGTGCTAGCAGCGGTCGCCCCCCACCCCACCCGACTCCCCTGGTGGAGCAGAACAGACCGCGTTTTCGAGGCGCGTCTTGGTACTGCAAACAACCGGAAACGCAGGGTGCTGGGAGGGCGGGCGGGGAGCGGCGGGGGTCGGCGGCTGCCAGCAGCTCCCTTGCCGCCTCTGCGTGCTCCCCCCACCCGACTTCCGGAAGAATGAAGGCGAATCGGCCAGCGCGCGCCCCGTAAGGCTCATGCAGGACTTCATTTCTAGCAAGGAGGAAGGCGCGTCGAGGGGTGGGGGGGACGCGCCGACGGAGCTGCTAGCAATTCACTTATAGCCACCATCCCCTCGCCCTCCCCTACCTCCCTCCCTCTGATGTAGCCAGACGGCTCGTGGTTCAAAACTTACTTTACGGTATTTTACCAAGACTTCGTGATTTGGCAAAGGCAAATATCTTGAAAACTAAATCCACCCTCAATTCTCATAAATAGTCAGTTAGTAATCATCTTAATTTAGCGCACAACTTTATATCAACTGCATAACCTATGACTTCTACTTGGTATTCTTTGAATTAAGGAACGTTTCACTGTGTTTCTAGGAAACTTGAGCACTGTTCCAGCCCAAATATGAGGCTGACACAAGTACTGGGTAAAATCAATCGATATAGAGTGTTTCAACTGCGCTGGGAGCAAATTAAAAGAAGGAAAGCCCCAGAAAGCAGAGAGCTGATCCATGTGAAAAAGTTAGGGTTTCCTACGGTTGACTCGTCTGAGTTTCTGCAAAAAGCTGAAGAAGAAATCCTTCCCGTAGAGTAAGTGCCGCTCCTATTCATCCTCTGAAAAACTGAGATGATATGAAATTGGGATATGGATTGAAAAAATTTGTTGGATTTTTATTTACAGAATTGATAACGAAGTTGCACAGGGCGAGCCTCTGTTCAAACCAGTGCAACTAGACGAGAGTCACCCTTTATACAAGCCTGACCCATGTCTCTGTATAGATGACAGCAATGTGTTGCTTGAAGGTTTGGAACACTCAAAGCTTCTTTTGAACTCTGTTCAAATTCAAGAAGGTCTCCCAGAAGTGTTAGAAGACAGCATTGGGACTCGTGCCATTCCCTTCCAAGACACTAGAGTTAAGAGGTAGCGTAAACTAGTTTAATAGCCATAGATTATGGAATTTGAGAGATGTAAGACACCATTGAAACGTAAGAAATGACAACCATCTGACTTTTTCTAAGGCTCATCATGTACTCTAATGTCTATGATGCAATGCAAGTAGTTCTTCCTAAAAGGAAAGATCCAGAAAGGCCTGCCTGGAACTTTGCTCGTGACTATGGTATAGATTCTAAGCGTAAATTGTAAGTTTTATTTTATCTTATTTTTTATGAAAATATGGACTCCTTTCATGATACTTGAGAGTTATGCATTTTTTGTTTCTTACAGTCTGCTAACCATTACTCAAATGTTGCAATTATGTGATTTTGCTGTTGGAAATACTTCATTAGCAGAAAGAAGTCATATTCATGATGCTTATTGCTGCACAAATCTAGTGAAAGAAGGTAGTTTTGAGGGTACTTCCCATCAGTTCTTTCAACATGATCGATTATAATTAATCCTTTGATATTTCCAGAAATTCAAGTTCAAATCAAAAATCGTGCAGATGTATTAGTGTCATCCAACAGTCCTATCAGCCCTCTAACATCTTCAACAATTGGAAAGTCAATACCCTTACCGGATTTGCACCCGCTTAATTTCGCAGTCTCTATTCCCAAACAGCATTTCTACCACAGTGAAAGCATTTATCGTATGTAACACCAAGCATTGGTACTTTTTCTTTTTCGGAACTTCAGGAAACTTTGCATTTATTAATTTTTTTATCCCCATAACAGCTATTGCGAAAAGTTTTAGGAAGTCTCATCCCCACACTGCATTCTTTCATTTTGACCCATCTGAGGTGAAAAATTTGTATGAGGAACCAGTGACTGATTCACAGTTCTATTCTCGAACTCTGGTGAAGGCATTTGCAGTGGCTGCTTCCCGAGCTCAACAACTGTATGGTGTAAGTTTAATCTGCAGTTTGTTTCACCTCAGCCATGCCTTACCTTAACTTTTTTGTTTAAGTAATTTTGTTAAATGTTATGTTTTTCAGGATAGTGTGAAAAAATTGCCTGAACCAATCACCATTCAAGCTGTTCACACAGATAACAAAAGATTTCACTTTGCTGTATTACAATTGAATACCTTGGATCTTGATGAAACTGCTCAAGAAAGAAATATCTTTTGGATGCTTCCACAAGCAATGGATTTGTTCAGTGAATGTGCATACGTTAAAGGAAGGCCAGAACTACAAGACTATAACCCAGAAGTGTTTCAGCGTGTACTTTCTTTCTATGCTAACGGTCTTCCTTAGTGTTCTCCTGTAGTATATGTTATTGCGATTAAAGAATAGTTTGAAGTCCATTAATTCTTCCTATACCTTAAGCTTCATTATTCATTACCCAAATTTTTTAACAAAAGCTCATGTCAGCCACCAGGATGCACCTCACATGTACATTTGCAGCTTATAACATTGAAGATAAAAAGAAAAAAACTTGTACTTAAATGTCAAAATAAAGCAGGTAACCATGACCTTGAATTGGAAGGGCACTTAAATGAAGGATGGATGGGTAAAGCATAATGGCCCTATCAGAAATAAAAATCCAGAGTTGTGGAGATGGAATGGAGTCCAATGAGTTTATTTAAACCTCAGGTCTCTGAGTCACAGGGCGGTGGTTCTTGCTCAAGAACTCAGCATACTGTGCATAGGGTGCCTTGGAAAGAGGCATCTCCTTCCACAAGTCGGGGGTCAGGTACGCATAAGTCTTGGCAATGGCCGCATAGGTGGCCTTAGCTGTAAAGTGACACAGCAAATTAGTAATTGAAACCCTTAACAGTTGATAAAAAAATTTAACATATTGAGTACATACCAAAGTTGCCAAGAGTACCAGTGGAACCACGGGCAGAAGTGTAGCAATCTTCAATACCAGCCATCTGCAGCAGCTTCTTGGGAACAGGGGCACCAACAATACCAGTACCACGGGGAGCGGGGATAAGACGCACCTGGACTGAACCGCACTTGCCAGTAACCTGCAGAGGAAAAATAAAAATAACCATTAACAGGTAGAAATGACAAAAATTGTGTTCACAGGGTTTCCATTATGTTTTACAAGACTTCACTGATAAGGATTTCACATGTGTCCATTGATATTTAAATTTTAGAAACATTATGCTTGTCAAACAATGTATGTCCCTCAACAAAGATTCAAATGACAGCACAGGAATCAACTCTCAAAGGACAGCCAAGCAGACATAACATTAGTTTACTCTAGAACAGAGCATCCTAAAAGATAATCAGCAAGGCTTATTCTACCACAGGTGTAACGCTGGCACTAGTAGTAGGTAAGACAGTGCCTGCTGACTCCACATGGACAGATAAACACTAAAGAAAAGATCATATGAATGACCCTGCAATGTAGCATTAAAGAAAATGTATGTCCCTAAACTAAGATCCAAATGATAGCACAGGAATCAACTCTCAAGGGACGGCCAAACAGAAATCACATCAGAATACTCTAGAACAGAGCATCCTGAAAGATAATCAGCAAGGCTTATTCTACCACAGGTGTAACGCTAGCACAATCAAGGGGTGAGACTGTGCCTGCTGACTCCATGTGGACGTAATCAGGACTTAGTTACAGTTGTCTCACCTTGCAAGGAACGGTGTGGGGCTTTCCGATCTTGTTACCCCAGTAGCCTCGTCTGACAGGTACAACTGACAGCTTGGCAAGGATGATGGCACCACGGATGGCAGTGGCAACTTCCTTGGAGCACTTCACACCAAGACCAATGTGTCCATTGGAGTCACCAATAGCAACAAAGGCCTTGAAACGGGTTCGCTGACCAGCACGGGTCTGCTTCTGGACAGGCATGATCTTGAGCACCTCATCCTTCAGGGAAACTCCCATGAAGAAATCAATGATTTCACTTTCCTACAACAGACAAAAACAAAAATTGAGACATAGTCCCTCAGACCAAGATTGAGATGCATGCTGATGGGAAACGAAACAAACAACAAACCTTAATGGGGAGAGAGAAGAGGTAGATCTCCTCCAGGGTGCGGATTTTGCCATCGCGGACCAGACGGCCAAGCTTGGTGACGGGCACCCACTCCTTCTCGGCCTCCTTGCCGCGTCCACGGCCGCGGCCACGGCCTCGACCGCGAGGGCCGCCACGGCCACGGTCTCCACCCCGAGACCCGAAACCTCCTCGGAAACCTCCACGAGCGGCAGGCGCAGCGTCCGCCATGTTTCTGTACAGAGAGAGCGAGACAAGGATGAGATGCAGTGCTGCACGCAGGTACCTGGGGGTTATGTTGCCCACAGAGAGGACATGTCGCAAGACTGAGCAAGGGGAAACTGGACACTTTAATATGCAATTATCGTTCGAAACTGCTAGAACCAGCAATACAGTCCGAAGAAAAGGGGGATACGCTAACAAGAAGCTACAGTAACACACGGAGCGGCGCGGTTAGGCCTGCCAGCACAGTGGTTCCGACTTGGCGAGTAAAACGTGAGGAAAAGAACAGCCAAATAAAATGAAATAAAAGGACGAGTGGCTGGAGCACTCGAGCGTGTGACGTTTAGTCCAAAATCTCACAAAAATCCTACAGTATTATAAAATTACGGAGGAGACGCTACTTACACGTGTGTCTTCGGAACGCACCGGAAGAGACGAGAGACACAACTGAAATCAAACGACGGTCGTGGGTCGGTCTTCCGCTAGCGCCGCGCTCTCTGGGGGCGGTACAGTGAACTAATCGGCGTTGCGAGCTGGCAACACAGGACAGGAAGACGTCTGCATGAAGGAGTGTGGGTGTCAGTGTTTAGGGTTGTGAATGATGTCATTGTTTTAGTTTTCGTTTTGTTAGTTATCCTCAAAATGTCAGGGAAAGGGCGTGGCTTCGGGAGCAGTGCGAGGTACCAGTCCACCGGCTCCCGGGACCCTATTTGGACCCGCGTCTCAGGGGACCCCGGAAACGAGGGCTCGACACACACACACGGCTCCAGGCCCACTGACGAGAAGGTTAGCGGTCTATTTTGATCCCCTGTTTTATCTTTCTCAAAGCAACTTTTTACCTGAAAATATTATTGAACTCTGCAGTTTCAACACTCTGGTCCTGATGAAATGTTGCCTTTATTCTTCTGTCGATTGCACTTGAGCTGTCACCCTTGTGTTAGTGTCGTGTGGTAATTTGCTTTGTCAAGAATGGCATACATTAATTTATTTGCAACATGTCTCAGAACCGGTTGTGTCGTCGTTCTCTTTCAGCAGCGCATCCAAGCACTCCCTTTGTCTCCTTGGAAAGTCAAGTGTCTTTCAGGTTACTGCATGGCAGGTGTGGCAGATAAGGGAAGGGGCCTTGTTATGTAACAGCAGCTCTGCAGGAAGGGTCGAATTTACTTGCGCTTCAGATGCAGCCTTGACAAAGTTTTCTTTACCGACCTTCCGTATTTCAGTTTGTATTCATTCAGACTCCTTCAAAAGCTTCCCCCAAATTTTTGAAGTTGATAATCTCATAGATACTTCTTAAATTATAATTTTGTCAAACTTTTTTCTGTCAACCTTTCCCTTAAATTTCTAAAAATAGTTTATTTAATTTAATTGCACTGAGGGTGTTGTATGTCTGTTTTTTCCTGTCTGAAACACATTTTAAAAATTTGTTCCAGATTCAGCTTCAATGCAGTTCATCCAGTACTGGAAAAGGTCTCAATGTCACTTCTGCAGCTATCTTCATTGCCGGGGAGATGGCTGGCAGTGGTGTTCTTGCCCTGCCACGAGCATTGGTTGAAGCAGGTCAGCCTTTACAGTTTCCTTTCCTTATCTGTTTTCTCTTAGTCATTGTTTGGTGTTATAAAAACAAAAAAAACTTGTTGATAGATGTGATCACCTATCTTATCAGAGTCCATGTTTCTTTTCCCCTGCAGGATGGATCGGAATCGTTTTGCTGGTAGTTTTTTGCTTCAATGCTGCCTATGGAGGATCCCGTCTTGGAGCATGTTGGGCAATTGTTGAGGAGAGATATCCAGAGTACAGAGAGCGTATTCGTAACCCCTATGCTACAATTGCATTCCGCGCCGTTGGAAGATGGGGCAGGTAAGGGAAAGATTATTTTTGCTTCCCATTTGAAGGACAAAGTAATTTACAGTACTGAATGTTAATTTTTTTGGAACAGCTATCTTGTTTCAGGCTGCATTCAATTTACATTATTTGGGGCTGGAACTGTGTATCTTCAGCTGGCTTCTCAAATTTTCCAAGACTTAATGAGTGATATTCTACCTCAAGTAGGAATTTGTGTCTGGTTTGTTTTTATTGCAATTCTCCTCACTGTACCAATGTGGCTTGGATCTCCCAAAGATTTTTGGTAAGGTGGTAACTAATGCAACATTTTATTTTAATTAACCACTTTATACCATTAGCTTGCCTATGACTTCTATTTTCTCTTGTTTTTAGGGTTGTTGGAATTGGAGCCCTTCTTACCACAGCTTTTGCCTGCGTATTCATCTTTGCCCAAATGGTCATGGATGGTTTGAACAATACAGAGCCTGTTCCATTTAAAACTCATGGCTTCAGTAAATTTTTCCTATCTTTTGGTACTATACTCTTTGCATTTGGAGGAGCTTCCACTTTCCCTACCATTCAAAATGACATGGCTGAAAAACATCAGTTTTCAAAAAGCATTTTAATTGGGTTTTCTAGTAAGTTCCCTTGAAGTGGCTTGTAAAATAAGGGTGACAAAAATGAATAATAGATGTAAATGTATCTTTCTCTTCTTTCTTCCAGCAATCATGGCTCTCTATTTGCCGGTAGCTGTTGGAGGCTACTTTGTATATGGTGAATTGGTGGATCCTAACATTATTCTGTCCCTTGGACACAGCAGCTTAGTCAGCATGGCAAATGTGTTGATGGCCATCCACTTGGTGTTGGCTTTCCTCATTGTCATCAATCCGGTGTGTCAAGAGTTGGAGGAAATCTTTCAAGTTCCACATGGTAAATTAGCACCTCTCCTCCTGGTTGGGAAAAAAAATTAATACATTGTTTATGGTTTGCTAATGGATTGCATGTTATTGTATTACAGAATTTTGTTTGAAACGCTGTGGTTTAAGGACGGTTATGATGTGCATCATGGTCTTTGTCGGTGAGACTGTGCCCAAATTTGGAAAAATCTTGTCTTTGGTTGGAGGATCAACCATAACACTCTTGACTTTTGTCTTTCCCCCACTGTTTTACATGATCTTGTGTGACCAGAAAAGAGTTGACTGGCCTGAAAGGTAAGATAAATATATTTTTCAAAATAATAATTTTTGACCAGAGCTAATCCAAGTTGATTGCTAATAAACCTGTTTTTGCAGAGTCATTCCTGTGCACATGCGAGTCTATATGTGGGAGCTGATATTGATTGGTCTCGTCGGTGGAACAGCTTCAACATACAATGCAATTTTGGACATCTTTTCTGCAGAATCGATGGCTAAGCCCTGCTACTGGCCATGGTAAACATTGGTCGCCAGTTTAGGAAATTTGTACATGACAGAGAAAACTACTTTTCTATGATTATTATTTTTATTACTAAGCGCATGTGATCCTCTACATTCAGAATCATTCGCATTTACTACAAGGACTTAGAAATAGAACTTAGAAATAGGCTAGCTGTTCAAATGTAGAGTTTTGACCACTAGTATGTAAGACTTCAATTGCTTATTTTAAAATCTAGGTTGTGTCTAATTATTTTTTTTACAACGATTTTGATATTGATGTATGCAGATTTGCAGGATAACATGATCAATAACCTATATCTACTGTTGTGGATGTCATTGGTTTGATTTTTCTGACCATTCAAGGGACCTGATTAGCTGCAAAGCAGTTACTAGTAGATGCTTTTCTCTATTTTTCATTCCTCGACATAGGTGTGTTTGATGAATGCGATTGTGAATTGTGTTCACCTATTTTTTACAATCTTATGTAAAATCAAATTAAGGGCAGCTTGTTAGGATTTGTCTGTGCAGCTGACAAATAGACGAGATCCAATTTCAAAATTACTTCTCTTTGAAGACTAAACCAATTTTTGCTCTTATTCGTGTGATGTATGGGATCTAAATAGAACTTGGAACTCAGACTGTTCTCAGATAATTTAATTAATTAAATTAGTTGAAGCATCAGAGACTGAGTTTTATCTTTGATTCACTGAATTCCATGCTGTTTTTGTGTTGTAATACTGTCTTGAATGACTTGTCTGTGATTTTCTTTTCTTTTCTTATCTTGGAAATGTGCCTATTACACAGATTTCTATGAAAACTGTTTTTCTTTTGAAATATTGCTCATGTGATTGAATGTTTTAAATTTGTTATGTGATGTTAGATTTTTAAATTCTAAAAGAATTCCCGTAAAAATATCTGTCATTTCAAATTAATTATTTTAAACTTTATATTCTGATGATTGTTTATTTGATTCAGCTGACCAAGGCTTTTTTTGTTTCACCATGGTTTGATGTTTTGGATGTTATATTCAGGATTATAACAACTGCAGGGTTTTCTGCATAGTTGGTTTCCTTTGCAGGTAAAATATTTAACATACAGTACATTATGTTTTGAGAAGTCATTGTGTGCCATTATATTTATTTTGTTACATAGTCAATTACTTTTCCTCTAGTTAATTAAGAGATATCTCCGAACCAAATACGTCTGTGACGGTGCTTGGATTCATTGTGATCATCGTAATTTGACCGTAACCATCCATTCACATTCCCATTCAAAGGGTGGATCTATACTTTCCACTTGATTTGCACTCTCACAACTTTTATCATTTTTAACTTTCACAAATTAAAAACAATTATAAATAATAATTCCCTTTCTTACCTCCTTCTCATTTTTCCTGGATATTTGCCCGCAGTGCTCTCACTCTCTGGCACCTGAAATTTAGTGCAAAAACGGCGAGGACATTCATGCCTGTGGTTAATTTTGGCCTCGGTAGTCGAGGACGACAGGGGGGTGGGGGCGTCGGGGAATGAAGGCGACGAAAGTAAAGTGGCTGCCTCCGTCTTTATCTCGGCCCTAATGAGCCCCATTTCTAAAAGTGACACTGTTTCTCGCGACGGCACGGTATGAGACGGGGCAGGTCACTTCACACAGGGGTTGGAAAAAGAGGGGGGGCGGAGGGGAGCCTTGGAAGCCGATGCTGAAGCAGAGATTCCGCGGAAAACTGTCAGGGGAAAGAAATCCTGGGAGAAGAAGCGGGAGGGCCGGTTACACCCTCCTGCAGTGATGTCGCATTACCCATTCGTCTCAAAGGACTAAACGAATCGTTTAGAGAGAGCCGCGCTGGCAACGGCCTGCCGGCAAGAGGTGGAGTGGTAGGGGGAAAAAAAACAACAAAAACGGATCACCAAATAGTTTTCCTTTCTTTCAGAGCAGTCCAGATAGGTGGCTGGTGCACAAGCGCGTTCCACGACCAGCAGGACTTGGATCGGCAGAACCTGACGCACGCCTTACGTCCGACGGGATCACACGTCGAAACTGGCGCAGTGCAGACTGCAGACCCATCCGCCCCAGGCTGGCTTCGATTCCCGGCGGCGGCGGCACATCGCTTCATCTCGCAACGCGCGCAGCGGTGCGGGGGAGGGCCGCACAAGCTGTCGAACGGGTGGCCTACCCTCAACTTGGCAGGGGTCTGGCGTAGCTAGGGGCTCCAGAGGCTCAACGGGAGGCCTCTGGCGTGGCGGCCTGGCGTAGCCTGGCGTACCGCCGGTGTTGTGCCGCCTCGCGTCGTCCGCTTCGCTTGTCAACGTGGCGCAGTGCGTCGGTGTGGGTGGAGGGCCGCAGCAGGGCCGCAGTGAGGCGCGGCGGGGTGCAGGCTGTTTGAAGAAGCCCGAACAGGGGAAGGATGGGAGCAAGTTGGAGTTGGTATTAGCAGAGCGGCCGCACTCCCGCCCGCTCACCTGACAGCCCGAGCAGCCCCGGCTAGCCTCGAGCGAGGAGTCGCTGGGGACTCTCTCTCTCTCTCTCTCTCTCTCTCTCTCTCTCTCTCTCTCTCTCTCTCTCTCTCTCTCTCTCTCTCTCTCTCTCTCTCTCTGTGTGTGTGTGTGTGTGCGCGCGCGCGCGCGTCGCGCTGGGGTCTAGGGTCTAGGGTGTCGGGTGTAGGGTGGAGGAGAATGCCCGCCCGCCGCGGCCTAGCCATGACGTGGCCATGACGCAGGCCAGGGGCCGGTGGGGCCGGGCGGGCCCCGTGGGGCACGGCAGCGGCAGACTGATTCCGAGGGAAGTCGCTGTCTCCCTCGCACTCATGGGCCGTCCCGGGTGGATGCGAGAGAGACGGCGCGACCGGAACTACCCTTTAGAACCAGCATCCTCCTGGGCCGTGGTCTCCAACCACGTTATCGGCTCTGCAGGCTGATTCCGAAGAGTCGCTTCGTCGCTCTGTTTCCGTCGCACTCATGGGGCGTCCCGCAGCGGCGCGAGAGAGACGAAATGCGAGCAACGGCAAAAGGTCGTTGTTGAAAAAAAAAAAAAAAAAGATTTCTGATTGTCTTTGTTGACCGCCGTGATGATGCACCACGCAGTGCAGTGCAGTGACCGGTCAGCAGTGCAGCGCCCCATGCACCGGCACGCCTCGCTCGGCTGATATGATTCGCAGTGGCGGAACAAGCGCGGCGGAAGGGGGAGGGGGAGGGGTCGGACTTCGGCCAAATGGCGATGCTGATCATTCCGAACGCCCGACGGACAGCCGTGCACTACTGCCAGCAGAACTGCTCTGTCTCTCTCGCACTCACAGGGCGCTCCGCAAAGAGCGAGATACCGCGCCGAATCAGGGCCAGCCAGCCGGGCAGCCAGCCGGGCAGCCAGCCGGGCAGCCAGCCGGGCGCCAGTCGCCTCAGTCGGATGGATGGTCTGGTCGCGCCGTCCTCGTCGCACTCATGGGGGCGTCCCGTGGGTGGTGCGGGAGGGACAGAGCGACGCTGCGGCCCTTCGGAACGAAGCGGCAACGAAGAGACGATATGATTCCGTGTGACGGGTCGCGTCGGGCCCACCCGGTCGCAGGCCGAGTATTCAAGCGAGAGACCCCCTTCCCCCGCCCCCTCCTACATTGGGGCGGGACCGAAGCGAGCCGTGGCGGCCTGCGCGGTCCGCAGCCGAGAGGTGACACGCTAAATCCTGGTTTTCAATTAAGCCTTCGGCCCTCTGTGTGGATATATTTCTCCTGGCGGGTCATTCATTTCGGGTTTACTAACGGGCGACTCCGAGCGGAGGCGTAGCGCGGCGGCCATATGACTTGTGTGGCGGGGCGGGGCGGGGCGGGGCAGCGCGGCGCTTCCGCGAGCTTAGTGTCAGGGAAATAAATGGCCTTGGAAATTACCCGATGACGCGGAGGCAGACGAGACGAGCTTGGTGGAGAGAGGGACTAGAAAAACGGCGGGGCACCTGCAGGCTGGATGGGGGCGGGGGGTGGGGGTGGGGGGCGTGAGTGGATGATGTGGACGCAGCGGTGGCGGTGCAGAGGTGGCCAACGGCATCGGCCAGTGCGGAAGAAAATCCGCCGAAGATTATGGAAGAACTAAATGGGCCAGCAAGAGGATAATGCCAGCCTGGAACAGCGCGGGGGGTGGGGAGGGGGGAACAGGGCTCTGCGAGAAGGACCGGGATTTGGAGGGGATAGCCGTCTAACGGATCGCGTAGGATCGTGCAGGAGCGCTCGTGATGGGACGAGGCGTGGCTGGCGTGGCGGGCGTGGCGAGGCGGGGCGTGGCGGGGCGGGGCGTGCTGATGGTCAGGCACCGAGTGAAGAATGAGGCGTGATGAAGAGTGATGAAGGGCTTCGCAGTTAAATATTTCCGTCATTTTTGAGAGGAAAGAGGCCAGCTGGGAAAATGAACCGTTTCGCCGGCGGTTCTTTCTTCCCTTTTTTCCTGCATTATTTTGGTCTGTTTGGGAATCCGGTTTGCATGGATGGGCCAAGGAGACGTTGGGTCTGTGAGGGTGAGGTGTAGGTTAGGGAGCGCGCCCGCTGAGTCGCGCGTAGGCAGCACGCTGGACGCGGCCGCCGCCCTGCTGCCGCCTGCCGCCCTGCCGCCGCCGTTGCCAACGTGGGCGTTCCCCCGCTCCGTTTGCGAATGAAAACACCCGCCCTGAAAAGAAAGCCATTGAAGGCAGGGAACCGATGATTTCTCGGGAAGTGTTTTTCAACAACAATAAAATTCCGTGACGCCAGATGAAGACGAACCCGCTCCTCATAATTTGATGGCCGATGGCCGAGTAACTGCGTGTCTGCCGGGGCGGGAGGGGCGAGAGGGGCGAGAGGGGGGCAATGCTCTTTGGCGGACGTCGGATTCGGGAGGAATGGCACGGGGAGGGGGGGGGGACCACGCAGCGCGAGTCAGCTAAGGATGTAAAGGCGCGCTCTTTTCAGCTCGAGATCACAACTTTGGCTGGAAAAATACCGGCACCGCGGTGCGGGCGGCGCGCCGGGCAGCGCCCCTGCAGGGGTCGGCCGGTCGGCCGGTATCGGGCTGCGGAGAGTGGTTCGTTGGGGGTGAGAATGATGCCGGGGCTGTGCGGCTCCGCGCCTCGGGGCCTTCCTTCCCCCGAGCTGGGCAGGGTGTCGGCCCGGCCCGTGAGTGCGAGAGAGACGGAGAGAGCACTGTTCGGTCCCACCGCGTCCCCCTGATTAGTTTCGAACGAGACGCCGCGTCCGCGCGGCAAGGTCGGTGAAGGGGAAACGGAAACATGAGGGATGGACGCAATTCAAAAGACCGAAGGGAGGTCTCTATTTTTGCAGTGCAGCCGGCGGCGGCGGCTCTTTGCGCCCCACGCCCTACGCCCCCGCATTTGGATTTGAGATGCCGAGGCGGGGCGGGGCGGGGCGGGGCCGGGCGGATGGTCCCGGGTAAATGTCTTAGTTCACTCTAGTTCACTCTCAGTGGTGATGGACTGAGCCAGAGGCTAGGAGGGCGGGGACATAAAAAGCGAGACGATAGAGGGGCGGGAAGAGAATGAGAGAGACAAGAAGAAGGAGGAGGAGAAAGGGGATGAAGAATAGAAGGGCCGCGCGGTGCGGCGGGGAATGGGGTACTTTGTGAAGCGCTGCTGCCAAGCACTGCAGGCCAACACTATCAGGCCGAGACGAGAGGAGGCGGCCAGCCAGGCAGGCAGCCGGACAGGCAGCCAGCCGGACGGGCAGGCAAACAAGAATAGGCTATGAGATGAAAGCGAGGCCCTCCCAACGACAGGTTGAGTCAACTTTATCCACGTAATCAGCGAGGGACAATCACAGAGCCACTTAAAACGAGGGGAGGAGGGAGGGGGGGGGATGCGACCCGCGTCCTTTGTATCAATCGCATTATAATGACTTTGAAATTTGGAACTAATTACGGAACCGGTAATTTGTCTGGCGGGGTGCCAAGCTACACAGTGGGTGCCCCACCCCCCAATCGGACCACGCCTCCTTGGGGTGTCCCGCGAGGCCCCGCGAGGGCGTTCATTTCGGAATGGTCCGGCAGCATGCTCGGCGCTGAGCCCCTTTGACGAGGGGGAAGGTTGAACCAGGCAACCAGCCCGCGGCTGGGATCAGGGATTCTATCCCTCGGGATTCGCCGGCATTATTTTATTCCCAGAAGTTGTCAAGTTTGTTTGGGAAAGTTTCCATAGTCGGGTCAGCAGTGGCAGCGGCGGATGCTGTCCTGCCGGTGCGGTGGGGCGCTCTGTTTGCAGGTCATGGACAGTGTCGGCATCGTCCTCCCCCGCCATCGCAACAGCACCACCGTGCAACTGTTGATGCGTGAGTGTTGCGAAGGCGACACTGTTAAAATAAATCTCGGAAATTCCCGAATTACTTGTGATGGGGAAAATATTGCCTATTCTGACGACAAAAATTAACACAGTTCGTAGTCCAAATAATAAAACGAACCAAAGTGTCGCTCCAAGGGCAGTGTCGAAGTACTCCAGTTTGCGACATGGTTTTGGGGTCACCTGATGAAACTCGCGCATACACTGGCTACTGACCCGCTCGTACCCCGGACCAGTTTCAACCGGTCCAGTGGCGCGCGACGCGGAAACAGGGCGCGACGGCGGGCGGAGCGGAGCGGGCCGGGCTCCGTGTCCCAGCGCGGCAAAGCGCCGCCAGCCCAGCTGCTAGCCAGGCTGCCAGCTCGGCCAGGCTGCCAGCTCGGCCCGGCCGCCCGACGGAGTGTGCGTTAAATAATGCAGGCGTGCGGGTGTAACGCGTGCACTCCGGGCTGTTGCGGGGGTATGGCGTTCTCCCCTTCAGGTCCTCGTCTCGCCGTCCCGTCCCCTCGAAGCCTGCCAGCCGCCGGTCAGCCGCCAGCCAGCCAGCCAGCCAGCCGCCGGTCAGCCGCCAGCCAGGCAGCCAGCCGCCGGTCAGCCGCCAGCCAGGCAGGCAGCCAGCCGCCGTACTGTTGATTCTTGCCCGCGTGAGACTCCCTCCTCCACTGTCGCCGCGTCGCCGCAGCGCGGAAGGCTTGCCGAAGCAACACTAGGGCAGCCGGTCGGTCGCTGCGCCACGCTGCGCCACGCTGCGCACAACAGGTACGCCGGCCGGACGGGTCGGCTCGCTCGGCTCGCTCGCCGGCGTGGCTTCCTTTCACGCCACCCGTCATTTGGTCGCCGCGCGTTTCCTTGTCTTGTTTACCAACTTTCACCGCCTTCTTATTTTTCGGCATTTGCTGGCCCACTTTTGATGACGCGCGCCGCGCGGCCAAGACACAGCAACAGAACGGCCCCCTCCCTTCCTGTTGCGCAGTAAACCTGTTGGACGACCGACCCAAAATGGCGACGCCCGTCAGTCCTATCAACCCCCTCCCCCTCCTCCTCTGGTCCATCCGTCCTCCTCCCATACAGTATAACCAACCCCTCGGGAAAAACAGACGCGACGCGCGCGCGGTCCGAGTGCGTTGCCGGCCGCATATATGCATGCGTGTGTGCGTGTGTGAGCCACTTCTACCACTGCGCGAGTGTGTGTCTGCGAGTCTGCGGCAGAGTGAGAGAGACAGAGCGCGTTCGCATATAAAAATAAAAAGAGGGCGGCGCGGAAAGGCATCGGAGTGGATCGAAAGAAACAAAAGCGCGGGAAAGGAGGAAAAAACAAAAAAAAAACAGAACAACAACAACAAAAAGGCTTGCGGAGTAAGGCTGCTCGCCGTCTGGCTAGTCGCATTGTCAGTTCAGAGAAGTGGATATCTTCTGACGATGCTGTAATTTCTTTTTTGTTGTTGTTGTTTGTTGTTTTGTTTTTGGTGACGGAAAAAGAGAGTCGCGCAGCAAATCAGCGAGTTTGCCCGCCGCGCACTGGCATGAGCGGCGGGGTGACTCCGCTCTGTCTCTCTCGCCCCCTGAAGGGACGCTTCATGAGTGCGAGCGAGACATCAATCAAGTGTGGCCTCAGCCTGCTGGCTCGCGTGGCGCGGAGGTGATGATGGCGAAATGCGCGATCCCTTGGTCGTAAACAACGAGTCTTTCGGAATCCGTTGCCACCCCCCCACCACCCACCCCCCGCCTTTTATCTCCCTCGCCACAAACTACCCCAGCATCGCTTCACGCGCCTTGCAGGCCGAGCGCGAGGTCTCTCGCTCTCCCTCGGCGCGGGGTGCGGCCGCCAGAGCACAGTGGGCCAGAAGACCGTTGAGGCGGCCGAAATCCAGGACGCGTTTCGAGCTCCAGAGTCGCTGAATGGGGCTCGAATCGAACGTGTGACCCCACCAATGGATCGCTCGTTCGGGAGAGCAATCCATTGGTGGGGTCACACGTTCGGTTCGAGTCCCGTGTAGCGACTCTGGAGCTCGAAACGCGTCCGGGATTTCGGCCGCCTCAACGGTCTTCTGGCCCACTGTGTAGTGTAGAGGGCGCTGATGTCGCCGCTGCTCTCCGGGAGCGGCATTCCGTCCCGAAAGGCCGAAAACTAGATACCGGTGTCGGCGTATTGTGCGGCCGGGGAATGCACGCCGTTGAAATGCGGGCCGTGGCCTCGGAGTGGCGGCCAATGTGGCCGGCCGGGCAGCGGGACATAAACTGGCCCTTCGCCTCCCCCCCTCTCCCTCTTTGGACGCAACCTGATGACGTCACGCCTCCAGCCCTTTGGCTACTCTGCCGACTCCCTAAAACAAGACGACGCCGCAGCCACGCGCTCGACGGTCATAAGTCCCAAGGTCGCCGGCAGCCAAGGCCGCGGCCAGGCCCTCCAAGGCCCAGGCCGCCAGCCGCCTGATTTCGAGGGGTTGCTCGTCGCTCCGTCTCTCTCGCGCCCCCCCGGAGCACCCCATAGGCGCGAGAGAGACAGAGCGATGATCCTGTGCTGCCTCCGGCCGCCAGAGTGCGCCCCGACCGTGTCATTTGGTTCCCCCCTCTCGGCCGGAATGCAAAAACCAGAAACACTGCCTAACCTGCCGGGCTGCGGGGATCGCGGGGGGCGGCCCTCTCATCCCACCGCGTCCCCTCGGCGGGTCCTAGCCTCGCCCGGAGCCTGGGGCAGGGCGGGGGCGGGCTGCCTCGGGCGTGGTCGGGGGACATAAAGTAGCCATTAGAGCCGCACAAACAGTCCGCACACACACGCACTCGCTTTCCTTTCCTTCTCTTTCTGTTCCTCTCTTCCCATTTTCTATCCTTGCCTTCCCGCGTCTCCTCTCCGGCCCGGATGCGTTACAGTTTGCCCATTATCGGCAACTATTGTCCATTTGCGTGGGACCGCTCTGCGCGCCGCCACTGTGTCAAACACCTCCTCTCCGCTTGCCTCGCTTCTTGTTGCCCCCCCCCCCCTCGCGAGTCAGAACAAAGTCACGACCGCCGCCTTTCCTTACAAATGGCAGTGCTTTCTGCCTCGCAACTCGACGGGTCATTCCCGCCCAAGTGCAGCCGTTCACAAAACTTCCCCTGACTCTCTCTCTCTCTCCCTTTCTCTCCCGTCTACGACTGTTCGACCTCTCGATCCTTGACTCGAAGTGTCGCTGTTTGGCTGCCGTTCGAAACCCCTGGCCTCTCTCTCTCTCTCTCTCTCTCTCTCTCTCTCTCTCTCTCTCTCTCTCTCTCTCTCTGCCGTTCGAATGACGCATGGCGTGCAAACTCACCTGGCGAGTCGCTGGGACGCTCTGTCTCGTTCGCACTCATCGAGCCTCGGGCGAGACATGTCTCGTTCCATTTTCGGTGGGCGGCGGCCGACTGAAGTAGGGCGGCCCACTGATTCCGATTCCGCGCACAGCAGCGCCACTCTGTCTCTCTCGCACTCTGCCAGCTCCGCGGGGTGGCGAGGGAGACAGCGCGACGATAAGCACTGTTCTGAATCAGCCTGCTGGGCGTGAAGGTAATAGGCCTCTCCTCGCGCGCCTCCACCTCCACCTCCACCGCCGCAGCGCACCGCCGAGTGGGACGTGGCACCGTAAAGAAGGGGCCACGGCCGGGCCACGGGGACGCCGAGGACGGAGGGCAGCCGGCCGAGGAGTCTGTCTCTCTCGCTCCCTGCGTGACGTCGCCGCAGTGCGACAGAGCGACGAAGAAGCGATCCTTCGGACTGAAGCGGCAGGCGCGGGAAACGTCGTGGATCGCCGTAAATCCGTGCGCCCTCCACCGCCACGGCCTCCACCGCCGGCACGCGGCACAAGAGGGTGCTACTCAGAATACACCTTGGGAGGAGAGAGAAATCTTCCCGGAGAGGGGGGAGGGGTGGGGGAGGGGTGAGTTACGCGTAGGCAGCCCGCCAAGCCGTGCGTCTGTCAGCTGTTGTTGTTGCTGCTGCCGCCGGTGTTGTTGCGCTGGAAAGTGACCCAGAGCTGCTCTGGAAGTTCTCTTTTCCTAATGCCTAAATACCCGTAAAAGAATAGGATGTCTCGATGAAGACGCGAGGCGAAAGGAGAAAGGCAAAATCGGAAGGGGAGAAATTAACGTGGCGGATGAGCTCGTGTCCGTCGCGTACATTTCTCACGTGTCACAGTTTGTTTATGTTTGTCCGTTCCGCTCGCGTCTTCGCCGTGTCGGTGTTGCCGGATTTCTCTTCCGGTCCGAGCCTACTCTGAAATACCCGATATGTCAGCGATTCTTCAGACTTTTCGCGTTGTGTTTGCGTTTGTTCTGAAGTCGTGATGCGGAGTGTGCGAGTGGATAGGTTATGTTTCCCGCTTGAGGGCCCGTGGCTGTGGCTTCACCTTGACACCCTGGCTGCCAGTGGGCCCTTTGAAAGGACAAAGTTTTCATCAGTGCTCCATCCGATTCGGTGCACCTCGTTGTTAGACGCCCCAGCCGGAGCCGAGCCACTGTTAGCAGGGTTCGGGCCGGCGGCGTGGCGCCCTCTTCGCGCCCACCTAGCATAGCATGGTTCAGCGCGCTGCAGGTTTGGCTTCCAGAAGTTTCTGCGCCGCGGATAGCTTTCCAGAAGTGTTGCCAATTTCCAGCGGCAGTGTTGTGCTCGTTTTGGAGTGCAGGCGTACTACGGGAAAGCGTACACAAGTTTTGGCAGAAGTCTGGGGCCAAATCAGACAGGCAGGTCTCTTCGTCCCGTCCCGTGCTCGGCTGTTGGGGCCTCGGCTTGCTTTATGTGCTCAAATATTTCGTTACGTCGATAAACAAGGAGCGTTCGTGCGCTGAACCACCACCTCTCTCTTCGTCTCCCCCCCCCCCCCCACCGGCAGCGCAATCCTTGCCGATGCCGGTTCGAGTCTGCCGATGGCGAACCTTCCGTCTGATTCGACCCGCAGCGAGCGGCGCGGCGGAGTGCGCTGTCTGTCTGTCTGTCTGTTTGTCGCAGCCCTCCAGGAGTGCGACAGAGCGACGTCGGGCGCCGTGCCCTGCGCGCCGCCGGTCCCACCACGTTGTCCCACCCGCTGAAACGAGACCAGACTCGAGGCACCCAAACGTTTTCAACGATTGCACAAATTCGACAATTATTTCGCGCCCGGGATTTTGTCCGCTCCCGAGGATTTGTGGATTAGGACAGGACTTACGGTACGGAGGTGCCGAGCCGAGCCGAGCCGAGCGGAGCCGAGCCGAGCAGTCGAGGAGAGTCGGGCCGAGTGGAGCCGGAGCCAGCAGCGGTGCCGGGCCCGGACAGTCGATACAGCAAATCCAACGGGTGATGCGTTTTTGATGTCGTGTCCTTTCCCAACTCGCGACGCCAGACCGCGACGCCTTCCGCGGAATAATCCGGACGGCGTCGCGATGCGCCGACTGCGCGATAAAGTTTTATCGTGGTGGTGGTGGGGGGGGGGAGGCGTCGCGGACGGCTTTCAGATGCTGGGACGGAGTGGACCTCCGTGTAAAGCCCCTAAAACGTTAAGGGTGCGTGGACACCGAGCACGCAGCGGGCTACCTAACCTACAAACGCGCGCCCGAGAAAAACGTGTGTGTCTACCAACAAACACTCTCTCTCTCTCTCTCTCTCTCTCTCTCTCTCTCTCTCTCTCTCTCTCTCTCTCTCTCTCTCTCTCTCTCTCTCTCTCTCTCTCTCTCTCTCTCTCTCTCTCTCTCTCTCTCTCTCTCTCTCTCTCTCTCTCTCACACACACACACACACATGCGCAAATGGCACTCCTTCGCCTCCCGTATATGCGTGCGTATATTCACATTTTCAGTTGAATAAGGATTGCACTAATATATCACTCGGCATGCGCTTCCCCGCCCACCGCGTGCAACAAAGGGAAGCGGAAGCTGCCCGTTCGTCTGTCTGTCTGTCTGTCTGTCCGTCGGTCTGTCCGCTCGTCCGTCTGAATGGAGAAGGAAGGTGCGCGCCAAATGCGAGCGTAACTGGGTTATAATGCCTCTGCGTTTAGGGTAGAAACCCGGTAGAAGCGCGCGGATCGAAATTAAAATGGAACTCTGCTGTTTATTTTTCGATTATATATAGCCGCAAAGCACCGACATTTAAAAAAAAGACCCTCGTCCTTAAAAATTGTGATAAGAATACGGGCATATTCGCTTCCGGGCAAAAAAGAGGAGGTGGGGGTGGGGGTGGGGTACGCCTTTCACCGGATCGGACCATCACTCTCGGCGACTATAAATCATGCCACTTGCGGCGCCCATTCCGCCTTGACTTAATTTATTTTTTGCCATTCTATTTGAATATTACAAATGGCGGTCCGGGGCGCCGAGTTGCGGCGCACTATCGCTGCGGCGCGGGGTAGTTTTGCCTTCATATACCACGCCGGGCCCATTCTCTGTCCGTGACAGCGCAGAAAAGAAGGTCAAGTTTCGGAAGCGCCACCGGGGCGGGGGTGGGGGAGAATAATGGAGGGGAGGGTTCCACTCTAAGAATCGTGTGCACAACACGTCGAAACCTTGGCTGTGCGGCGCTGTGCGGTGGGTCTGTGGCAGCCGACCAGAGTCTTTCCAAGTCAAGGTTGTGCGTTCAGATCTGTAACATTCTTCAGTAGAGTCACATCCTGGCCCTCTGAACAGAGTCGCACAAATTTACCAACAACACGAAAAAAAAAACAAAAAAAAAAAACACAGCGTAAATCACGTTCACCTGTTTTAACTTCGCAATCTCTGATTGCGAAACCCGAAACCGAACGCGTGGGCACCAGACAAGAGAGAGAGAGAGAGAGAGAGAGAGAGAGAGAGAGAGAGAGAGAGAGAGAGAGAGAGAGAGAGAGAGGGGGAGGAAGAGAGAGAAGGGTGAAACGAAAAGGGAAGAACATGGGAAGAAAAAGAAACAATTGGAGGAAAAGAAGAAAATCCTGTTTTGATTTGAGTAATTAATTGACTACTGCGACGCGCCGGCCGGCAGACGCCTTCTGCCGCACCACTCGTGGAAGGAGAGGCGCAGCATTTCGAACCCACCCCATTTCCAGTTTGTTTCCGTGTGAATCGGAGCGGGCCGTGCCATGGCCACGGTGCCAAGGGCGGACAGCGCGGAACCAGGGCAGGGGCGTCGTCGGAGGGGAAAGCAGCGTCGCGATGCGGGCCGCGGGCCGCATCTGTCTCTCTCGCACCCACGGGGCGTCGCGTGTGGGTGCGAGAGAGACAGACAGTCCGCCGAGGAACTCCTCTCGGAATGACGGCTCGTTCGCCGATTTACGCGTCGAAACAGATGCAAATTACGGAATGGCCAGGAAACGTACGGTGCCGCGCCAAGGGCGACTCTTTGCCAAATCGGAAAAGTTGAGCCGGGACGCTTGGCTGCCTCCATTCCTCTTTTTTTGTTTGGTTTTCTCTCTTTTTCGCAACGCCACACAGCGCAGCGCCGCTCCTGCTGGAATCTTATTGTTTTGTCTCCGGCGGCCAATGAGGACTCGCCTCGGACTCCCGGCGGCCAGGCCGGAAAATTCTGAATTAAACTCCGAAAAGAAAGGAAAGAGCAGGGGACGAGCTTTACCTTGCGTGCTTTAACTATGAGAGACTTGGACGCCATTGGGGCTGTCTATCCCTGACACGGTTATGCACCTAGACTGGTGCCAAAAGCCAAATATATATTTTTTTAACATCAAATATGAGTAATTTCCGAGAGCTGAGTGAGCAAGGCGCGGTCCAGCCTCAAGTCAGGCCGCAGAGACGCCTTATTTCCTCATTAAAATACATTAGAAGGAGGAAAACACACAATAAATTTCTCACGTGGGTTGTTCCAAAGAAGCGTGCTATGTGTCCGCCCCGCGCCGCCCTCGCCACCCCTTTCTCATTTCCATACAAAAGGCTCCACACGTTCCGCTAACGTCCCCCACCCCCACCGCCGCCCCCGCAAGCGACCTGGACCACCAACACAACACTATTTTCTTTGGTCTTTTCGCGTGGCCCGGCCGGCCGGGTTGGGGCTCCGCTGGTGGGGAATTTGTGTCGGAAGGGAATCGTATTGCCGGTGGAAGTCGCTGCGCCACGCTCCCCTGCTCCCGGCCCGTCCCCCACCGTGGGCCAGAAGACCCGCGCTGGCGGACAACACTCTGGACGCGTTTTGGGCTCCAGAGTCGCTAAATGGGACTCGAACCGAACGTGTGACCCCACCAATGGATTGCTCTCCAAACGAGGAATCCATTGGTGGGGTCACACGTTCGGTTCGAGTCCCATTTAGCGACTCTGGAGCTCAAAACGTGTCCGGGATTTTGTCCGCCTGTAAGGTCTTTTGACCCACTGTGCGTCCCCCTCCAAGTTGGATGCCCTGCCTGCTCCCAGCGCGCTTCCTGCTGCAGCCTATCCGGCGGCGCTTTGATTGGTCACTCAAATAAAATGTAGTTCTGATCTGTCACCCGATACTCTTTACGATAATCGCTCTGCAGTATCCTTCTGGGTTTTGTTTTATTTTCGCTTTTCGCTCCAAGTTGGCCGGCGTCGCTGACATCTATATCTTTCCCGGCCAGTCGTTGCGCGGCGCAGCGGCCGGCGTGCTGGGGCGGCCCTCTGAGGGCCTCCAAAAGTTGTTGCATGCCGGGCCGTCCTATTATGGCAGCAATTTCACACTCCCTGCCGGTCTGAGCACAGAGGGCTTGCCCCCCACCTTCACTCCTTCTCTCTCTCTCTCTCTCTCTCTCTCTCTCTCTCTCTCTCTCTCTCTCTCTCTCTCTCTCTCTCTCTCTCTCTCTCTCTCTCTCTCTCTCTTTCTCTCATCCACTGTGACTCCAATAATTGGCTGCGAGGAGGTGACCGGGATTAATTCCATGCACCAAAGCAGCGCTGCTCGCCAACGACCGACTTTCCTTGGGGGAGAAAAATGGCGCCTTTTCGGCTGACGTGTTAAATGCGTTAGCGGCAGGGCATCTCTTTTTTTTAAAAATATTTCGGACTTGTTTTCTCCCGACGGCTAGAGCTCTCTCTCTGTCTGTCTGTCTCTCTCACTCTCTCTCTCGCGTTCCGTCTAGAGGCGCGGCCGCGAAGGGGCGAGGGGTGGCGGCGGCGGGATTCTTTTCTCACTCCTTTCGTCTGGCGCCTCCACCACCACTTCCCGTCTGCCACGGCGGCAGCAGCGCGGCGCTAAATCCTGCCCCGCCCCGCCCCGCCCCGCCCCTCGCCACCCCACCGCTGTCCCCCCGCAACTGACAGGTAGGGCGCCAAATTGCTTCTGGCATAACCATATTTTCATTCCTAAACTACCGCAACAAACGTTTTCCCAGCGGCGGGTCGGGGCGGGGCTATCGCCCGGCGCCAGGACCGCGTCCCCGACTGCTGCGTCTTTGCGCCGGCCGGGGTATTATTCGGCGCCCAACGCCGCCGTCGTCGTCGCTCCGTCTCTGTCGCACTGGTGCGGCGTGCCGTGCGGGTGCGAGAGAGACGGAGCGACGAAGGCGCGGCTCGCAATCGGCCCGCTGGTTGAGCTTTTGAAGGATGTCCGGCCCGCCTAATCCCCGATGCCGCACGCGTGCAGGCCGGGCGGCCAGCTAAGTAGGGGGGGGGGGAGGGGAGGGGAGGGTCTGTTGGTCACGTTTAGTGTCCTCCAGCGGCCGGGAACCAGGCAGGAAGCCCTGCTGGAAGGGAGGGGCGGCCGGCCGATTCAAAACGAGGCTCTGTCTCTCTCGCAACCACACGGGACGCCCCATAAGCCGGAGAGAGAGAGAGAGAGAGAGAGAGAGAGAGAGAGAGAGAGAGAGAGAGAGAGAGAGAGAGAGAGAGAGAGAGAGAGAGAGAGAGAGAGAGAGAGAGAGAGAGAGAGAGAGAGAGAGAGAGAGAGAGAGAGAGGGCTTCAGCTGGAGCTCCGGGGAATGTCTAGGTCAGATACCATCAGCTATCAGTTAGCTCGACCTTCTCCAGCGGCGGGCCTTGGCTGCGCCTTGGCCTCGCCGGCCGGGCCGCCCCAGGATTACTGCATATAGCTCCCCTTTGTCTTAGACGGACGCAATGAGCGGCCGGCCGTTACCGTGACGCGCTGGCCTGCAGCCTGCGACAGGCGGATAAGGCGAAAGAAAGGCGGATGGAGGAGAGACAGAGAAAGAAAGAAAAAGAAAGAAAGAAAGAAAGAAAGAAAGAAAGAAAGAAAGAAAGAAAGAAAGAAAGAAAGAAAGAAAGAAAGAAAGAAAGAAAGAAAGAAAGAAAGAATGAAAGAAAGAGAAGCCGAAACCTCGCGCGCAGACCGGCCGGGGCGCGCCCCGCCGACCGAGTGGAAAATTGGGAAGAGTTTTGAGGCAGCGCCGGGGAGCGCCAACGCCGCGGACGAAACGCGAGGCAGAGATGAAAAGAGGCTGCGATGGCGCTCGGATAGACCGCGGTGGACGACATGCAGAGCACTGGCCCTGGCGGCCCTCTGTCCCACTACGCGTTCTTACAAGAAATAGTGAATTTTCTGTATTTCTTTTTCTTTTCTCAGGGAGTGAGAGGCAGCGAGTGACGTGTCTGGCTGATGGTTCCGACATGGAAATATTTCCGATGGGAAGTGGTCTTAATGCCCTCTGGGGGGTGATGAGAGACGCTGGTGGGGAGGGGTGGGGGTGGGGGGCGACAAGGACGTCAAGGACGTCACGATTCCGAACCGAACAGCCGCCCATTTCTTTGGAGGGGAATCCGGCGAGTTGGCACATGACTTCAGTGCTGCCGTAGGGAAAAAAAAGAGAAAAAAACTGTTTTGAAATTTTTTTTTTCCTGGAAAACCGGTCAAATCGTCAAAGGGGTTCCCTGTGACGGTTTCCCCAAGAATCGGCCTGGCCTGCCTCTCTCAGTCGTTTCCCTTTTGAGACCCCCTCCCCCACTCCGCCCCTTTCCGCTCAGAACAATTCAAATTCCCGCCTCGTTCCCGCCAATTCGTTATTTCCCGTGTCGAGCCGCCCAAACAGATATCGGCTATAATATCCTGCGGGCAACGCCAGGCAACGCGCGTGCAGCGTAGTGAAATTCCGATGGCCTCGGCGCGAATTCCTGTCGTCGGTCCAGCAGGCTCATTCCGAGCGGGAGAACACCCCCACCTCTCTCTCTCTCTCTCTCTCTCTCTCTCTCTCTCTCTCTCTCTCTCTCTCTCTCTCTCTCTCTCTCTCTCTCTCTCTCTCTCTCTCTCTCTCTCTCGCTCAGAATGAGCCTGCTGCTGCCATTACCCGCTTTGCTGCAAGTGCTGGTACATGGCCTCTAACCCTTCCCCCCCACCCCCGCCGTTCCCCCTCACTAGGTGAACACGGGCAGCAGCAGTGTCACTATCGGATTTATTGTAACACGGCGCTACACGTGGAGGGGGGGGGGTCGTGCGGCGCCCGGGTCACACCACCGTCACGCTCCGTAATCCATCACGCGATGCGTGAACCGGACCGCCCCCCCTCCCCCCGCCCCGCGGACAGGGACGTCCATCCATTGGGATGGCAGTCTCGTTAGAATCGAGACTCGCCCGGTCCTTCCGGCGAGCAGATACCAAAGCCCGCCTAAATTCAAATTCACCCATTTTCAGAGTGGCACCCATCGCGCTGCGTCGGAAAGCGCCGAAGAAGAGCAGCGCCGCCGCCGGGTTTCGAACGCGCGACTGTCGCCGAGCAGAATTGGAAGGAATAAGCCCCACTTGCGCTCGCGGGCGGGCGGCGCTGGGCCGCCGGTGGCGGGATGAGGAAAAGATCAGGAGGAAGGGGGGGGTGGCAGGGGGAGGGGGAGGTCATCAGAATCGCATCGGTCTCCTGTCGCTGCTGCGGGTGGCGGCCGCGCCCCCTCCTCCCCCCTCCCTCTCCCCCACCCCTTCTCAGGGTGATTTCCAGCCATCTATTACCCGGGCTGGATTTCAAAGAACATATTACTGCCAAAAGCGCGACACGTCCAGGCCATCCCGCTTCTTCCAGACGTTGAAGTGGTGGCCGTGGATGGGCCCGATGTGCTGCCGTCGCTCTGTCTCTCTCGCACCCACGCGCACCGCATTCACTTTGCAGAGCCTCTCGCAACAACAGCAAATAAATGGGTGTAATTTTTGTTTTCGTCGCAAAAACAAAAACAAAAAAAAAGGAGCAGCCCATTTCGGTTGGCAATGCAGGGCGAGCCGAGTGTCACCTGCTGGCAGCCAAACTGCTTTGCCACCTCGCCGCTTCGCGCAGGTGCTTCCCCAGCGTGTCGTGTCACTCTAATATTTGAACTGAGAGGAGTCCGGGGACCACCGCCCTGGCGCCCGGCCCTGCACCGGCGGAGCGGAGCCTGCCAGCCCTGACTGCCCGTCTGCCTGCCTGCCCGCCCGCATTCATTTTGTATCTCGCACTTGGCATGCCTAAGACAAGCCTCTGCCAGCTTCCCCCGCCAACACGACCAATTGGCGGGAGCCATGCTTTTTTTTTTTTTTTCCCCGGCTGCGCGCGCTGTGCTTCCGCGTTTCCTCGTCCGGCTAGATTGCATTTTGGCCGCATGGCTTATGCATGCCTCCAGTTAGTTTCATTTCATTATGTGCGAATAAAGTCAACAGCGCCACACTGCGGCAGTCAACAGTTGCCCAGCCTGGCGGCGCGGCAACAGGTTGACCGTGCAGAGACACGCGCGTCAAAGCGGATTTCACTATGAATCTGCCGCCGGGGCCGCGCAGCGCCACGTAGGGCTGCCCACGGAAAATGGACCAAAGCGCTCCAGGACCTTTTGCCCCCTTTCTGGCGCCTTATCAATTCGCGTTCTCCAGAAAGCCGTTTAAAAATTGACCAAGATAGCAGTAAAACCAACACTGAACACCTAACTTAGTACACACTTCAGTTTTCAATGAACGAATTTACATCGACCTACAAATACGAACAACAACAACAATAATAATAATAATAATAATAATAATAATAATAATAATAATAATAATAATAATAATAATAATAATAATAATAATAATAATAATAAGAATAATAAGAATAAACAAGAGCAAAAAAGAATGAAAGAGGCAAATGAAAAGAGAAACTCGGAGGCAAGAAGGAAGGTCGGTTAGTTTTCTTGTAGGCCGCAGCAGATGGCGCTGCTTGCTTGTTGCGGGCCAGCCTACCCTCGCACTCACAGGCGCTGATGCAATGCATATTGCTCTTGGAGAGGGAAAGTGTCGGGTAGAAAAAGGGAGGGGGGGGATAAGGGAGAAAGGGCCAGCTCATCAAGAAGGGCTTAGACCGGGCTGAGGCTAAGTTGAGCACAATGCGGCTGCGCAACACCCTTCTGTCTTCTTGTAGTCCTGGCGGAGGCCATGGCCGGGAGAGGCAGCGAGTGAGGGAACGAAAAAAAAAAACGAGGGGACTGGAGAAAATAAGCAGCCAAGCGTCATTTGTTTATTTATTTGAGCTGATTCCTTTATGCCGCTCTTGGAGGGAAACGCGGAGAAGGAAGAAAGAGGATGAGAGGAGGACGCGAAGGGTGGAAGAGAGAGAGAGAGAGAGAGAGAGAGAGAGAGAGAGAGAGAGAGAGAGAGAGAGAGAGAGAGAGAGAGAGAGAGACTAGTTGTCGCCCTCATTAGCGAAGTCGTCGTGTTTTTAATTCGTTATATCCGTGTATTTTAAACGAAGTGGGCAGCGGGCCGAGTGCAGCGCCGCGCAGCCAGCCGTGCAGCCAGTCCGAGCAGCCAGCCCGAGCAGCGTGCCAGTGCCAGCGTGTCAGCGCGTCGCTACAACGACCAGACCGAGGCAGCCAGGAGCTGCAGACTGATTCCGAGAGTCGTTTTCGTCGCTCTGTCTCCCTCGCGGGTGAAGGCCAACGCCGCTCGAATGCGGGAGAGACAGAGCGACGAAAACGACTCTCGGAATCAGTGCGCTGCAGCAATTAGGGAGGGACTCAGTCAAGTGGGGAGTACCGGCGCCGCGCTCACAGCGCCGCGCCACCGCACCTGTCGACCCGGAACTTGCCTTCGGAAAAGCGCATTCGTGGCGCAGGGTGGCGTGGCTTTGGAGTGGCGTGGTGGGGTTGGGGGACGCAAATTCAGTTACCGAACGTGCGGATCTACCGGAGCACCGCACAGGCCACCCACACCACCGCCTCGCTATCGACCAGATGAGTCCGGCCGTCACGCCGTCTCTCTCCACCGCCAGAATCACCGGAAGCGGCGGCACGTCGGGCTGATAGTCATTTCCGGTTATATCCTGTCTGTGGATAACGAAAATAGCATTTTGGAAGGACCGGCCATCACACTTGGCTCGCTGCGGGGCAGCAGGTCCGGTGTAACCTGCTTACCGGGACCCTCCCCTTCGCCGCCGTTGAGGGCCTCACCCCCTCCCCTCCCCTCGCACCAGAGCTTCCGAGGGAAGCAACATTTGGCGCGCAGCCAGGGCCAACCTGGCGCTGCCAACTTTGGGCCGCCAACACCCACGACCTGGCGGTGCCCGGCGGCCAAGAAGTGGTGCCAACCTGCCAACCCGGCAGCCTAGTGCGGTGCGGTGCGGCTGAATGCACCAGAAATGAGAGTTGGCAGCCCTGAGCGCCCCCGTCTTGGAAAAATGATTTACTCCGATAAGTAAAAATGAGATGAATGGAAAGAGAACGGGGTCGCTAATTGGGTGGCTGTGCATGAGGTCGGGCTGCCGCGTGCGCTGCGGCGTTCCTCGCAGTGGTTCACACCACCGAGTGGAGGGGGGTGGGGGCAGGGAAGCGGTCATTAAGGTTTCAGATAAAATCAACAGTAACTTCTGCGAAATGCAAGAAAATGCCGCCACCGCTAACGCTGGGCTGTGATCTCGCTGCTGCTTAGGCAGCAAAACCGACTGGCCGTGGCGGCCGGGGGAGGAGCAGAAAAAATAGCGGTTCTGCTCAAGGCGGAATTTCACCTCACTCTCCCTAATTTTGTTCCGCGGCCCGCGGCCTTTTCCGGTGCGACCTAATTTGCTGCAGCCGTTATCAAAACACAAAGTTTGTTTTTCCGTGTTACGTCTCCTCTTTTTTTTGTACCGCCATGCTGGTCGCAAGTTCTCTTATAATTATTGAAGGTGAAGGAATGTGAAAAGCTCTGCAGAGGTCATGGCGAAGAACTAATTAACAAGCAATGCAGAAATTAAAATTTTTCATTTTCATTTTACAACTAGCAACAGTGATTTAGGTCAAAACCAACTACGATTCAAATCTATTTCGGAGGTGCGTGCCTACATTCTTTCTAATGCGCTCATCTCTGTCTCTCTTCATCTCCCTGTCCCTCGCGCGGCAAAAAGTCCCCATCTCTTTTCCTTGTCATTAGGGGGATCACAACAACCACAAATTACTCCGCAGCCAGAGCCCTTGATCAAAGACTGGCGGGTCCTCCTCCCTCCGAGGCCTGAAGGGCTGGCAGGCAGGGCCAGAAGGGAACACCTGTGGGACACGGCGGCCACATCGCCATTAGTACACCGGCTCAGTTTACAGGTAGTACCCCCCTCGCCCTCCCGGCCCTCCCCATCATGAGCCTCTTCCTGCCCTGGGGAGGCCATGGGCCCCGGGTGGAGATCCCCCAAAGTCAAGAGCGAAACTCGAAGCAAGCCGGCTTCAATTGGGCGACCAGTGGCCGGCGGCGCCGGTGGCGGCGGCAGGCAGTCTCACTGTCTCGACTCCGGTAGTGCCGGTTGTTCCGGTTCCGGTGGCTCCAGTTGCGGAACCACGGCTCCGTGACCTGCCTGGCCCCGCAAGACGGCGCCGTGACGACCGTGGCGCGACGTGAGGCTTGTCTCCGCTGGGGGGGGGGGGGATCACCAGGGGCAGCACCAGGGGCAGCAGCGGCAGCGGCGAGGCAGTCGACCAGTGGCCGTCCCCCTCAACTCCATCGGGGCGGATAGCTCTGCAGCGCCGCGCCGCCGCGTGGCCCCAACCCCTGCAGTGGGTTACTAATCCCAGATAAGCTGAACACGGGTCGCGCCATTATTAATTTCGCAGGCAGCTTCCCCTCCCCCTGCCCCCCCGATGAACGGGCAGCGGGCTGCTTCCGGTGCGAGGGTCACCACTCCGGAGCGGCAGGTGACTTGCAGCCGTCCATCCTCGCTGCGGCTCTACCCCGGCAGTGGCGGCCCTGCCCCGCGCCGCCCCGCGCCGCCCCGCGCCGCCCCGCGCCGCCCCGCGCCGCCCCGCGCCGCCCCGCGCCTCGCCCTACACGGGTTCGGCCCAGCGGCCCTTCGGGGCAAGTGAGGCCGGCGCTGCGAGCCCTAATGGACCTGTCCAAGAGACCGGCGAGCTACCAGTCGTCTTGCCCCCCCCCCCTTTTTCTACTCCGCCCCTTGGCTAAGAGATATATTGCCCTTCCTGCGCCTTCCTCAACATCTCTTCATTTTGTTTCAACACAAGTGAACCACGGGCTTGGGCCACTTCTTGGCCAGCTCCCTGCCACCGTTTGGCATCTGAAGAGTATGGACAGGCTGTCGAGCCGGGCCGAGCCGAGCCGAGCCAGTGTCAAACTTTAAATAGCAGGGGGCATACATTATCATATATGCATGCATTCACCCCACCAACACCCCCCACCGCCAGAGATTCGGAGGGGAGGGGGTCGGGCTATTGACAGGTGACGGACACAGAGACTTCGTGCATCTTGCATGGACACCACTATTCATAGCGCCCCTCCCTACCAGCAACAGGCCTGCCTGCCCGCCTGCCAGCCAGCCGCCCCGCCATGTTCCGAAATTCCTGGTAAGAGTCGACACTCACAACGTTAATTTACGGGTAGCGGCAGGATTCGAACATCAGCTCTCGGAATTCGTTCGGAACTCGGAACTGGAATTTGGAACTCAGCCCTGGTCGTCCAATCCCCAGCGTTCGTGCGTTGCAGAGGCGCGGAGTATCGCTCGATTGGGAATCCAAGCATTTTGTGGACGGCCCCGGACACAAGTTCATCAACCAGAGAGACGGAGGGCGGTAGGGAGGGGGAATCAGAGAGAAACGACGCAGAAGAGAGAGAGAGAGAGAGAGAGAGAGAGAGAGAGAGAGAGAGAGAGAGACGTAAATGCGGGTGATCCCTCCTCCTCCTTCATCTTCTCGCATCGCCCTCTTGTTTGTCTCCTGGTGTCTGTGTTGGTGTGTTTGCGCATGTGTGTGTGTGTGTGTGTGTGTGTGTGTGTGTGTGTGAGAGAGAGAGAGAGAGAGAGAGAGAGTGTGAGCTAGAAAGAGACAGAGAGGGCTGCGTGGCTCTGCGCTCCTCCCTTCCCTCCTAGAAAGTTTGTGCCATATGCGGCGCACATAGCTAACACCCAAACTGGAACGCGCGTCTGTCTCTCTCGCTCCCACCCACACAATTACAACGCCCTTGACGCAAGCACACGCACACACAAACAAACACACACACACACACACACACACACACACACACATGGGGCCAAATGGTCTGCCGTCTGCAAGATCCGCTTCTCGTCGTCAAAACAAGACCTTCCTACCTACTTCCGGGTCAGTCTGGGCTGCTCGGCTGAGGCCGCCAGGCAGCTTTACTGAATTTTTGGAGAAAAGAAAAAGAAATTAACTGGAGGCGGCTAAAAAACCAGGGGCTTTCCAACAAAATTTTCGAATTTTTAAGAAGCGAACGGGTGCTATTAAGTTCATCATTGGCCCTGTGCGCGCGGCAGGTTGGCGATCGTGGGTTTAACCTCATTACGAGACTCATGATCCAAGAATTATTCCCTTCCCCACCATTTTTTTTTCGGCTCCGTCTCGCGGGCTTTCGTTCCTCTTCTTTAAATTGCCAGCCTCCTTACGCGCACGCGGCAACGCGCCGAGGCCTGGCGGCAGGAGAATGCAAGTCAGGAGTTGGCGCGCCAGGCCAACAAGTCAAACAATGGGATTGTTCTGGCCGCGACTGTACAATGGCGACCTCGCCGCGCGACTCTAACGTCAAGCCAGCAAAAAGTGCGCCGCGGTTCCTTTCCGGCGGGGCGGGGCTGTCGCGGTATTAGCGGCGGGGCGGGGCGGGGCGGGGCGGGGCGGGGCTGTCGCGGTATTAGTGGCGGGCGGGGCGAAGGCGGAACGCAGCGGCGCGGGGGGAATCGCCAAACACGAACCACGAAACACAAACGCCGCCGCCGTGAATTATCACGGTCTACTTTTAAGACAAATTCCGAGCGCGGTGCAGCGTACGGGCTGCAGGGGCGGCGACGGCCCCCCCCCCTCCCCCTCCACCTACCCAACCCGACCCGCCCCTGGCCACGGTACTCCACTGGGCCAGCCGCGCGCTTACACGGGCGTTTCGTGCCCACTGAACTGGACTCACTGCAGGAACTATCTTAACCGCCGCGGTGCGAATGCCGGCCGCTGCCGTGGGCTCCGGCCTCGGCTCCGGCCTCGGCTCCGGCCTCGGCTCCCGCCGCCCGGAAGAAAAAGGAGGAGGAGAAGAATAAGAAGAAGAAGTGGCGGCCGCATTGTGTCCAAAGGGAAAGCCCAATAATTGCCCTGCTCACACCGTGGAGTACCGCTGGGAATGTGGCGGGGCGGGGCGGCGCAGCAATAAGTTTGCGCGGCCAGGCCCGGGTTTGGGTATCGATTCCAGTGTAATGCTGCAACGTGCTGGAACGACCACCACCGGTGCGGAACGCGCCGAGCGTGTGTGTGTGTGTGTGTGTGTGTGTGTGTGTGTGTGTGTGTGTGTGTGTGTGTGTGTGTGTCCGCGCCCTACACATGGCCCCTGCCACTATTTCTATAAAGTTTCCCCCTCCCCGGCGCCTTGTGTCCTGCCTGCCGTTGTGGCCCCCGGCGGTGCCGCCTCTCCTCCCCCGAAAAGAGCCACCACCACCCTCACCCCAAAAGGGCTACCTCCCCTCACCCCAAAAGAGCCCTCCCCCCCCCTTCCTGCCCCCAGCCCCGGCCCGGACCGCCGCATCACCTGTTGTCGAGGAATGCGTTTGTTGCCTTTCCGTCAAATCCCCCGGCCCGCCCCGCTAACCGTCAAAATGCCCGCAAAGCGGGACAGCCCGACATTCCCCGCGGCGGCAACAGCAGCAGCGCCACCACCCCACAGTGGGTCAAAAGACCGTTGAGGCAGCCAAAATTCTAGACGCGTTTTGAGCTCCAGAGTTGATAAATGTGACTCGAATCGAACGTGTGACCCCACCAATGGATTGCTCTCCGAACGAGGAATCCATTGGTGGGGTCACACGCTCGATTCGAGTCTTATTTAGCGACTCCGGAGCTCAAAACGCGTCTAGAATTTTTACCGCCTCAACGGTCTTCTGACCCACTGTGCAGCGGCGCAGCGCAAAGTGCAGCGAGAGCCAGACAGCCGCGCCGTGCCGCGGCGGACGGCATGCATCGAGCACTGAACCGGGAAAATGATCGTCTTGGTCGTGACGGACGGACGGACGGACGGACGGACGGACGGACGGACGGACTGACAAGGAGACGGGTGACGAGAGGCTGCGTGAGGGAAAAAACGCAAGGCGGGCGGAAGAACAGCTCACGCAGCCTCCACCGAGCCTCCACAGGCCCACTGGGCCAAGGCCTCGTCCTTTTGTTCGTCCGCGTTGGAGAGATGCACTCGTCCGCCTGCTCCAGGGTGCTCCACAGTTTCAAAGGGCGTGTGTTTGAAAAAGGTAGCCGAGACAACGGGTGCAGGGCACAGCGGGGCGGCCGTTGGAGGCCGCTCTACATCGCCGCAGTGTGTCCGAACGACCTGTGCCTCCAAACGAGGTTCCCATTGGTGGGTTCACACGTTCGATCCGAGTCCCTTTTAGCGACTCTGGAGCTCAAAACGCGTCAAGAATTTTGGCCGCCTTCTGGCCCACTGTGCACCGCGCCGGTAGCGCCCGCGGAGCGGCGGGTAGGCAGCACGCTCGGCACGGCCGCGCGCCGGTTGACCTTTGCTTCCTGCCATTACCATTACCATTAGAGGCTAGACCACCCTTGATCGTATGCCAGTGTTCAGGCACGGCTCATGTCTGCTTGCACTGCATAACAAGACAAGGCCGCCCTTACTAGGGAGACACCTTCCCTTGGCGGGGAGGAGACTCAGCGCCTGCCAGCCCCGGCTCGCAGTGGCCCGCCTTCTAGGTTAGAGGTATGCTTCCCCGACAGGGTCGCACATCCTCTGCCTCGGCACAGCCTCTTTGAGCACAACCAAGTCCGGAGCCCGCCTGCTTCATCCCAGATTCTCGGGACCAGTTTCTTTTTCTTCTTGCTTGATGTGTTCGAGTTTATTCGCTTCGCCCCTACCCTTCTCTTGGTGCGACCTCTTTGTTGTACCTGGAAGCTGAGGAATGAGGCATGACGTCCACCCCCTCCTCAGGCCTAACAGCCACAGCGTCTGTCGATGTGAGGCCTGGCGGCCTTCCCCGCGATGCTCCCCTGCGTGCTGTTTTAGACATGCTGCGACGAGAGGACGTGGTGTCCACCCCCATGCATCCTATGCCGCGACCGATGGGGTGAGAAGCTGATATTCTTCGGTCGCAAGGGTTGTGGGGGCTGCAGGAGCGTTGCGCCGTGTCCGCTTCCGGGGTGCTGGTCGATGGTGCGTACAGGGCTCGGATCCTGGCCGGCCGGTCTGTCTGCTGAGCGCTCGGCCCATGCTGGCAGCCTGCCGTGCCATGAGGCCAGGGTGTGTCGCGTTGCCGCCTCCACGTTGTCCAGGGCCGTCAAAGGGCGCCTTTAGGGTAGGCAACCCCTCGGGGCTTACCGTCGTTGGTGCTGCCTACGGGCCGGCGCTGTGGCGGTTGTCGCAGGTGCGTGGCTGGCTGGGGAGACTTGGGGGGGGGGGGCACGCTGCCCGCCCCGCTGCAACGGAGAACTGCCGCGCGGCCTCCACCGGCTGTGGGGTAGTTGGCGCGGTCCACTCGGACGGCTAGACGGGGAGAGAGGGGTGAACCACCACCAAAACTCCAACCCGAAACCGAACCAGAAGCAGGCATTTATCCATGGGCGCCGGTATCCTTCCTGGAGGCTCGAGCCCTGTCGCCCGCGTCGAGGCCGAGCTCGGCCGAGCCTTTCCAAGTCTGCCGGCCACGTGTTGGCCAACCCAGCAGGCCCTGGCCTGCCTGGGCCTGGCGGCACTCAGTCCTGACAGAGACGCGGCCCAACAATGCAGGCAATAGAGCACCTGTAGGTTGTAAAGTTGTCATCTCCGAAGCCGGACCCGTCCGGCTGCGCTCGTCCTGGGCCGCGCTTCCTGGGAAAGGCCGGTGGCCGCCGGCCCTCTCCCCTCCCCTCCCCTCCCCTCGTGACTGGCATGCGCTCGGATCGGCGTGCTGTACCCGGCCTGTGGCCCGACCCGCTGCTGACCTGCCGCTGCTGACCTGCCGCTGCGCATGTGCTGCCACGCCTCCGCGCCGCCGTGTCGCCGTGCCTGCAAAGAACCGGGTCCGTGCCCGTCACCCCGCCTGAAGGACGAAGATCTCTGTGCCTCTTCGTCGCGATCCTGTGGGAGGGGCGTTGCTTGACTTTATTCTTCGGTCGCAAGGGGGGGTTGGGCTGTGTTGGTTACTCGGGCTGTCTCGGTCGCGCTGTCGGTCCCGCCGCGGCTCCGTGGTGGGTAGGCCCTGCATCGCGCTCCAGAGGTTCCAGGTCGTCGGCGGCCGCCCTGGCGTGGTGTGGGCAGACCGCGGGCTGAAAATTAGGGCCCTGCTCTCGGCGACCGGGGTTCCAGCTGTACCTGGCGGCAGGGCGTCCCGCGCCGACCACTCGCCGCCCGCCCCCGCGCTCGGTAGTCTGCAGAGGGCGCGCAAAACAAAGCAAAGAGGACCGCCTGCGAGTCATAAAGACCTCCGCTGAGCGCAATCTCGCTGTGGAGGCTCGGCCGCCTCGGCGCCTGCGGTGGGTAGACGGCGGCACCCTGTGCAGCACCGAAATGTCGGGTGGTATAGTTCTTGCCGCACCGGAGCACGGTCCTGCCGCCAACGTGGACCTCCCCTGCGCGACGTTGCTGTCGCGTGGTGCCCGCGCGCCCTGCGACCTGCGCTGCCTGACCACCGCGCGGGGGCTTCCAGGACGCCCAGCCCGCACCTGGCCGAACGGCACGCGCAGCCTCCTGCATTCGCTCCGGCGACAGTTGATTCCTGTAAAATCAAGTATTCCGCCCCGGCCCGGCGCTACTCCCATGGTGCCCCATACCTGTACAGGACCACCCCAGCCTGGAACGTCGACATCGACCACCCCCACAGCGACGATCACTCAACACGTTCCCACACACCCGCCTCAGCCTCCTCGCGACCAAGCGTGCGCCCGGCCCGACCGTGCCTCAAGGTCATGGCCGCCCACGCCCTCGCCGGGCCAGGGCCGGCGCGTCGCGGCCGCCAGACACGGCGTGTGAGACGCGGGGCAGGGTCATGCCGGCACACTGCACCTGCAAACACTCTGGACGGACTCCCCCGGGTGACCGACGGTCACCCCAAACCTTTCGTTGCAGAGGGCGGGGGCGCCCCCCGTCTCTCCATGTCTCTCGCTACGGCCCTTCGTTGGGTTGGGTTGGGGAGTGGCTGCGATTCCTCCTCGCCTCGTGCTGGGTCGGCCTCCGCGTCCGTGGAAGCTGCTGCGACGGTGTTCCTCTCGGTGAAGGGCTTGCAGTATCCTCAGGAGGTGAATGGTTGCACTACACACTTCCTAACTCTACCGGACGCCCCTTGCCGCGCGCCCACTGGCCCAGCGGCCCGGCCCGCCGGCACCGGGCGACGAGGCGAAAACAGCATTGTGCGCTTCCGATGCACCGGCCCGGCCACGTGAAAACATTTTCGTGTCGCGGTCCACCCCAGGTATACACCGACCCTTCTCGGTCGACGGCTCGGACGAGACTCTTGCTTCCTGCCAGGCGCTCGGCGTGCACGCACAGCAACGCACAGCCTGCGAAAGGCTGCCTCCGACATTTCCACATGGGTCTGCGCCTAGTTGTGGTCAAGTGTATTCGGCAATTTGATTTCCTTCAATTTTTCTCAAATGCAGAAACGACACGAAAGAAAATAAAATAGTCCGATTTTTGTCACAGTGAGCGCAGCGAAGGATCGCTCTGACTCGACCTCTTTACTCAACAGAGGCTGGTTGCACTGCCCCCAGCCAGCGCCGGCCCGCCGAGGCCATGCCGAGCGGGCGTCGTCTCCATGACCATCGGCCGTTGGGCGCCGCGACCACCGCCGTGGTGGCGGCGAGTTGCCGCTAGTTTGTTGGCAGCAATCTGGTGTGGGTCACCACACCCAGCCAGGGCCCGGCCAAGCTGACGCTAGCGGACGCGAGAGAGAGAGGGAGAGAGAGAGAGAGAGAGAGAGAGAGAGAGAGAGAGAGAGAGAGAGAGAGAGAGAGAGAGAGAGAGAGAGAGAGAGAGGGGGGAAGCGGCACTGCGGATGGCCGTGTCCCGCCCTGGTTAAGGTCCGTCCCCACACCTGTCGCTGGGGCGGGCAGGGGCGGGCAGGGGCGGGCAGGGGCGGGCAGGGGCGGGCAGGGGCGGGCAGGGGCGGCATAAGGGGAGGGAAAGGGGTCCATGGAGTACAGCTGCAGCTGTTCAATAACGGCACTGCAAAAAATAGGGGCAGGCAAAAAAGAAGAAAGAGTTAATTTGGTTATTTTTCGCTTCTTGAGATTCTCGCTGACGCGAGGGGAAACTGCAGCCTCTTGGGCCTGCTGGGCGTCGGCGACGCGTGGTGAAGGAAAACGAGATAAAAACACGGAAAAGGGGGAAAAAAATAGGGCGGGAAGACAAGGCGCGCTGACATTGGCTATAAATTTCCGGCATGAAACAGTTTGTTGCGACAAGATGGAATTGAAGCTGTCGAAGACCTCCGCCTTCCGAAACTTATTTCAGAATATGATAGCCTCCCCCTTCCCCCTTCGTCAACCACCTGGCGCCGACCTAGCGGCGCTGCTAGCCGTAGAGGGGTCCAGGGGGTCCAGACGGCCCCGTGGGGGCCCTCCAGGGACTCGTAGGGCCGTGGGGCGTGGGCTTGGGCGTGGGCCGCGGGGCCCGGGATGAGGGCAAACCAGAGTTAGGCGTGGTTAGTGGCTGCGCCCGCACCGGAAGCCGCCACGTCACGCTCTCTATGCGAATTGGGGTGAATTGGGGGCTCGGGACGGAACGCCGGCCGGTCCAAAGTTGATTCCATCGCCAAGAACTGAGCCTGTTTGTCGGATTCAGTGAGCCGCGAGCCACGACGCGCCGTCGCTCTGTCGCTAAGGGTGCGAGAGAGACAGAGCGACAAGCCGCTCCCGCCACTGCGCCCAGTGCTGCGGGGCCTGGCCTGGCCTGGTGCAGCCGGGTGGCCAGTCACGCAGCGCTGCGGATGGTCTGGACCGGTGCGGCGGTGCGGCCACGTAGCGAGTGTGACGTGGGGCGGGCCTGGCACGGCGCAGCGTGGTGCACTGGAAGGCGCGGCAAAACGTCGCTTCATGAAAGCTGCAAGGAACAGTGCAGAGGCGCTGACACTGCGGTCACAGCATGCGCAGGTGTGTGTGTGTGTGTGTGTGTGTGTGTGTCTGTCTGTCTGTCTGTGTGCACGCGCCTGTGTGAATTTGTACGTGTGTGTGTGAGAGAGAGAGAGAGAGAGGGAGAGAGGCGGGGAGCGGTTCGATGGAGGGGCAGCATTGAATCGGAAATCCTTTTGTCTAGTGGCGCCGAAAACTGGCAATTCAAATGCAAACAAGGCAACTTGAATTTTTTAATACTAAAAAGTGCGCGTCCGCGTTATTTGTTCTTGTTGTTTTTTTCTTCTTCTTCCCCCGCCCCTACCCCCGCATCCCCTTCGTTTCGGCTGCGGCAAAGAGTTATACGGTGGCGTTGCGTGCGCGCGCTGCGCTGCGGAGCGATGTGCGCTGCTTTATTGGCGTGGGCGTCGCGTCGCGTCGCGTCCGCCCGCCACGGCCGGCCCCACCAGGCGCGACGGCCAGCCCGACCGGCCAGGCGCGCACGCAGTGCAAATGTATACCGTTCCGTTTCGTTCGCTTACCGGTGAGTGTGGCATTAATATTGATGAGTGCCAAAAGCGTTGTCGGGCCGAGCCGAGCCGAGCCGAGCCGAGTCAAGCCGAACCGAGCCATGGAAACGAGGCAAAGGCAAGCCATCACCACGCGGTGAGGAGTCACTCCAAATATATCGAAATTTTTTTCCCTCTCCTCTTTTCTCCTCTCCGTCCCCGCGCCCGCCGGCCAAGCAAGCCAGCCGGCCTCGCCGCCGCCGCGCGTCGCCGGAGCTCCCGGGCGACGAGGTCTTTTGCCCTATTAACGTGCGGCCCGGAAGATTGATGACGCCACCGCTTCCCTGCGCCACCCCTGGAGCATGCCTGGAGCATGCCTGGAGGTTGACGGGATCACCATGTTGTTGTTGCTGGTGTTGTTGTTGTTGTTCGCTGGTCCAGCAGCGTCGTCTCGCCCAATCACTCTCCGGGGGGAGTGCCGCGGCTGTGATGACTCCGCCGCCTGAATTTCGAAGGATCACTTCCTCGCTCTGTCGCACTTGCAGGGCGTCCCGTAGGGTGCGAGAGAGACAGGGCGACGAAACAATCTCTCGGCGTGAGGCGGCCGGCTGAGTGAATGCGACGGCCGCGGCCAGCAGCTCCTTCTTGAGGGATTCCCGGAAATGACTGGGACTCTGCACCTGTTGCGGGATCGGCATGTGGCTACAGGTAGAGAGAGAGAGAGAGAGAGAGAGAGAGAGAGAGAGAGAGAGAGAGAGAGAGAGAGAGAGAGAGAGAGAGAGGGGGGGGGGGAGAAGTCCCAATTAGCCTGTCGTCTCGCGGTCCGCTCGCGAGCGTCCCGGGATCGCGGATTCCGTGGCGGGAACGCGCGAAACGGAAGAACGCCAGGGAGGTGGGTGAGGAGTGCGCGCTGCGCCGCGGAAGCATTTCCCGATCGCAGGAACGACTTTGAAACATCGCCAGCCTCGGCGGTAAATGTTTGTACGATGAGGTTGGGTGGGCGGAGAGGCTGCCGACCGGCCGCCGCCGCTCCGCAAGGAAAAATGAAATAAAAATAAACGTAAACACGCGGCGAGGCGGAGCCGACTGGAGTCAGCTTACCGAACGGCCGACCTCTTCTCTAGTTGCCGCCATTCTTCCAGCCGAGAGTCATGCCCCTTTCATTCTCAGCCCCCCCCCCCCCCGCCCCCCCTCCCCCGCCCGACTGGCCTCGGCCGCCCTTCCCGCCCCGCCCCGCCCGCCAGGCTGGTAAGTTGAAAAGTTTTGAAATATGTAGGGGCCGCACGCGTTTTCGGAACACGCTCGTAGCCAAACTGTTTCCGTCAAGTGGGCTCTTGGGAGCGTGTGTAGGGCACGACGCGGCGTGGAGGGGCCGACGAGGATGTTAGGGGGGCGGGGCGTGGCGGGGCGCGGCGGGGCGCGGCGTTTTAAACGTGCTTGTCGCTGGGGCGTTGTCGGTGGTGCAGCACACCTGGTCCGCCGCGCCCAGCCACGCCCCGCCACGCCCCGCACCCCCAACGTGTGGCCCCGCTGGTAATAATTAGAGATCCGTATTCTCCCTCGCCTATTCCGGCCCGACCGGCCCACCCCACCCCTCCCCCTCCACAGCCGTCCCTCAGCGCCAGGAATAATTCCTATTATTAATATCGTAATTTTTCAAAAAAAGATGGCGGCCGTTCCGTCTATAATTAAGCGGCCACGCGTTATGCGAGTGGTGCTCGGCGCGTGGGAGGGTCGGCTGGGCCTACTGTGCAGGACCTCGGCCGGGCCGTCAGGTGAGGCGGTCTCCGATAAAGAGTGACCGAACGAGGAGCCCTGGAGTGATAAGACGGAGCCATCCGGGCCAGCAGGGAATCACGGCCGCCCCCTTCCACCCTTCCAGTGCCTCTCAGCCGCTATCCCTTCGCTGGCGTCGATAATGTCCGTTTCCAAACGTTTTTCCCTCCTTCTTTCTCTCTTTTTAAAAGTTGTGTGGGCATGATCTGGAGTGTGATACCACGCGGCGGGGAGGAGGGGCAGTGATCCCTGCACTGGACGTCCTCCCCTCCTATCGGACAGCCCCCCCCGCCCCTTCCGTGTCGGCACACTGTTGGGCCCCGGGATTACCACGCGGTCTTCTTTCAATTCGCTAACCAACTCATTCGATTCGATTGGAGAACCGAAACGAAACACAGGGGGCTCACCGCGTAGCTGCGTATACTGCGAGGATTCGAACCCGGGTCCGCGCAGCTCGCCGACAGGTGCGGCCCGATAGAGGAGGAAGGAGGAAGAAGGACGGACGCGCTACCGTATAAATCTGATTCAATGGCCGAGCCGAGAGCTGACGTTGGTCCGGTCTCTCTCTCTCTCTCTCTCTCTCTCTCTCTCTCTCTCTCTCTCTCTCTCTCTCTCTCTCTCTCTCTCTCTCTCTCTCTCTCTCTCTCTCTCTCTCCCTCTCTCCCTCTCCCTCCCCCACTTCCGTCGCCGGCCCTCTTCGTGTCACGGGGCTCCGCTGGCGCGCTGGCGCGCTAACGGGTGCGATAAAGATGAGAAATAAAAGACAGGCGGGGCGCGTCCTCGTGCAGGCAGGCCCTGCAGGGCTTGGGGGTCTCGTGCTCGACGGGGAGCGAGGTCCAGCGAGGGACGAGGGCGCGTCGCGGCGCGCTGGCCAGCCTGTGCCCGCCGCTCTGGCGCTGACAGCTGTGTCCGCCAGAAATCAGACCGGAAAATATATGTTAATGGGCAGGCTGTGGCCGCTGTGGCCGGCTGACCGGGCTACACTGTGTGCCAGCTCAGCTGTGCTCAGGCCGATTCCAAACAGCGCCGTCTCTCTCGCGCGGAGCTCTCCGTGGCGGTCGGGCTGCGTCGCAACGCAGACGTGATGGTATGGACTCAAGCAGGGCGATCCAATGATCGATCATGAGCGTTCCGTTCGAGTCCCCCTTTTTTTTTTAGGACTTGGCGCAACGTGTTCTCGAACACCAAGACTGTCTCTGTCGCACTCACCGGGCGTGTTGAGGGTCGAGCAGCCCCGGGCAGGTGGCGGTGTGGAGGCCGGCGCGGCAGCAGCGGCAGCAGCGGCAGCGCGCATGGCCCGGGGTGGCGATGGCCGCGGCCGGCCGTTGGCGACACTCGCGCGCTCTGGCGGTGTGTTTTCGTGGCGCTGGGTGCGCCAGTCTCCAGTGTGCGTGCCGTTATCGGCTTCACGTCCCATTTCACGTGGGCTGGCTGGCGGCTGGCTGGCGGCTGGCTGACTGGCGGCTGGCGGCTGGCTGGCGGCTGGCTGACTGGCGGCTGGCTGGCGGCTGGCTGGCTGGCGGCTGGCTGGCTGGCGGCTGGCGGCGCCGAGACCCCCGGCGCCCCCGGCCTGGGAGGCTGATCCCGCGCCGTCGGCCTCGGCCCGCAGGTGTGCGAGAGAGACAGAGCGACGCCGTTCCCTAACCAATCTGCGGTGCGTGCCGGGGTGGCCTCCACGCGGACACGGACATTGTCGCGGAGTGGCCGGCGTGGAGGGAGGCTGTACACTACCACAGGAAATATTATTACTCTTTTTTGCCTGCTTAGTGTCGGTCCCAGTGCGCGCCGACGTCTCGCATCAGAGGCGCCCAGCGGCGTGGTGGTGCCGGTGAGGACGCCTCGCATAGCCGCGTTTATGGCCTCACTAAACCACGAATATAACGCGCCATCGGAAACGGGGAGTAGAATACAGCGGGTTCGAACGCACGACATTGCGGTTGGGAAGCGAGGCTTCAACCCACTCAGCCACGGCGTCAGCCTTGTCAAAACGCCTTCCACCGCTGCCCGCGCGGCTGCTGGCCGCGCTGGAGCCCTTTGTGAGCCCCCTGCTGATCAAAACTTGTCAAAGGGCTCGGCCATTCCAGCAAAGGGCCCTTGGCTTGCCTTCGCCACATATCGCCGTAAAGTGCCCTTTCCCTTCCGTAACATTCAGCCCCCCACCCCCCACCCCCCCAAGCACGGCCACCTGCACGGCCAGCCCGGCCAGCCCGGATTACCATGCCCGTCCTGCCGACCGAATAAGTCTGTCATTCAGCCCGCCCCATTAATGGCAAGTGGCTGATGTTTGATTTGGCCGGCAAGCTGTTTGTGTGGGGGCGGCGAGGCGTGGCGAGGCGTGGCAAGGCGTGGCGAGGCGTGGCGAGCCTGCCGCGCGCCGCACTAATGAATGTGCTATTGACACACGGCCGAATGACAGGGCTCAGCGCGGATACTCACTCGTTTTTTTTTTTCGGGTACGCAGAATACGAATATGCGTGAATACTTTTGAATATTGAGAATATGATCAATATCTCCAAATGCAAAAAATAAAAAGTGTTACAAAAAAAAAAGAAGAGGCTTAGTTTCATGAGCCCCATGGTCAACAGAGACCAGGCAGGTCTCACCGACGTCTCCAACTTCCATCGCTGGAAAACGGAAGGCATCCAACGAGGAGGAAGGGCAATAGAACGCGACATATGTTTCGTTTGGATGCCAACGCCGGACTCCGGCAAGGCAACACACATGGCTTGTTTCATGGCGTGGAGGGGGGGGGCAGGAGACCGGTGGGGCTGCAGTGGAGGGGGCAGGGGTGCAATCTCATTCCAACATGAGCTGGGCGCGTGCGGTGCCGGCCCGGCCCGCGACGCGCTTTTCTCGTCCTTCCCCCCGCCCCCGCGAACCCTTCACCCCCTCCCCCCAAAGGCCCCTCCCCACCGGCTCCTCATCTTCCTCACTTCTCACTCTTATCTGCCTCCTAGAAACTGCAGAGTAACCAGGTCAGGGCGTCACAGAAGGAAATATCTCCGCATCTCACCTACACACCGACACAAACACACGTTCGCACTTCCACATACCTCTCAACAAACACACGATGGCAGAAAGAAAATAAAAAAAAAACAAGAAAAAAACAGGCATAAAAACAAATAAAAAATATTTTTGGGAAGAGCATTTCTTGCCGCGTCCTTACGACGTCCCGCGTGGAGCGCCGCGTGGGGAGAGCGCCCTCCTGCCGCCCACCACGCCGCATGACTCTCCCTGTCACTCCTGGCCTCCGCACGTGAGCGCTGCGGCAGCACCAGTCACGCGTCCCGCTTGTTGAACGGAGCCGGATAGTTTCCTGTCAGATTTTCCGTCTGTCTATCTCTTTCTTTTCCTCTCTCCCTCTCTCTCACACCAACGCACCTTTCTTTTTTTTCCCGCGTCGTTCGCGGGTGACATGCCGCAGCGAGCGCCTGCGGTCGACGAGGTAGGCAACTCGCTGCACAACGCCGGCACTGCAGCGCAGAGAGAGAGAGAAGAGAGAGAGGGAGGAAGAAAGAGTGACCGAGAGAGTGTGCCGGCGCGCGCCCGTGCCGACAGTACGATGTCACATTATCAGGACCATAAAATCGCCTGCACGAGTCCACGAACAAAAGCGCAGGCGGCCAGTAGTTGGCCGTAGTTTGTTGCATATCACTAATGTTTACGAGCCACCGCGCCGAGTCCGCCAGAGAGGCGGGGCCTCTTGGGAAGCAAAACCGATCCGCCGACGATCCGCCGAGCCTCTTGGAAAGGTAAACCGATCCGCCGAGCATCTTGGAAAGGTAAACCGATCCGCCGAGCCTCTTGGAAAGCAAAACCGATCCGCCGAGCATCTTGGAAAGGAAAACCGATCCGCCGAGCCTCTTGGAAAGCAAAACCGATCCGCCGAGCCTCTTGGAAAGCAAAACCGATCCGCCGAGCATCTTGGAAAGGAAAACCGATCCGCCGACGATCCGCCGAGCCTCTTGGAAAGCAAAACCAATCCGCCGACGATCCGCCGAGCCTCTTGGAAAGCAAAACCAATCCGCCGACGATCCGCCGAGCCTCTTGGAAAGCAAAACCGATCCGCCGAGCCTCTTGGAAAGCAAAACCGAACCGCCGACGATCCGCCGAGCCTAATGGAAAGCAAAACCGATCCGCCGAGCCCTCTGGAAAGGAAAACCGATCCGCCGAGCCTCTTGGAAAGCAAAACCGATCCGCCGACGATCCGCGGACCCTCTTGGATTGCAAAACCGATCCGCCGACGATCCGCGGAGCCTCTTGGATTGCAAAACCGATCCGCCGACGATCCGCAGAGCCTCTTGGATTGCAAAACCGATCCGCCGACGATCCGCGGAGCCTCTTGGATTGCAAAACCGATCCGCGGACGATCCGCGGAGCATCTGGATTGCAAAACCGATCCGCCGACGATCCGCGGAGCCTCTTGGATTGCAAAACCGATCCGCGGACGATCCGCGGAGCATCTTGGATTGCAAAACCGATCACCAAGTATTGCCGAAGCTCTGGCAGTGCTCGGTGAGAGCTGCGTGAGCCGTCCTTCTCTCTCACGCAGCCCTCACCGAGCATTGCCGAAGCTCTGGCAGTGCTCGGTGAGAGCTGCGTGAGCCGTCCTTCTCTCTCACGCAGCCCTCACCGAGCATTGCCGAAGCTCTGGCAGTGCTCGGTGAGAGCTGCGTGAGCCGTCCTTCTCTCTCACGCAGCCCTCACCGAGCATTGCCGAAGCTCTGGCCGTGCTCAGTGATAGCTGCGTCAGCCGTCCTTCTCTCTCACCCAGCCCTCACCGAGCATTGCCGAAGCTCTGGCAGTGCTCGGTGAGAGCTGCGTGAGCCGTCCTTCTCTCTCACGCAGCCCTCACCGAGCATTGCCGACGATCCGCAGAGCCTCTTGGATTGCAAAACCGATCCGCCGAGCCTCTTGGAAAGCAAAAACGATCCGCCGAGCCTCTTGGAAAGCAAAACCGATCCGCCGAGCCTCTTGGAAAGCAAAACCGATCCGCCGACGATCCGCGGAGCCTCTTGGATTGCAAAACCGATCCGCCGACGATCCGCGGAGCCTCTTGGATTGCAAAACCGATCCGCCGACGATCCGCGGAGCCTCTTGGAAAGCAAAACCGATCCGCCGACGATCCGCGGAGCCTCTTGGAAAGCAAAACCGATCCGCCGAGCCTCTTGGAAAGCAAAACCGATCGCCGACGATCCGCCGAGCCTCTTGGATTGCAAAACTCATCCGCCCTCGATGCGCGGGGCCTCTTGGAAAGCAAGACCGATCTTACAACAAAATAACGGTGTACAAAATTTTTCGAAGTCGTTCGCTTCTTGATTCGGAGGGTGTGCCAGCACTGTCCGTGACCTACACGAGCCAAGCCGAATCAAAATCTAGCCGGGTTAAGCTGTTGATCCTCGGCGAGCCGAGCCGAGCCGAAGCGGTGCGTCTGTCTCTCCTCGAAGCGTCCAGCCTCGCCGCGCTGCGCAGGAAGACCAGTTTTGTTTCACTTTCCTAAGTGATTCCGGACCGGATCCCCCGGCTGCTGCCTGGTAAACAGTTTCCTCAGAGAGGTGCGTGGGACTTGGCCGGTGACATGGAAGTGCGATCTGTCTGTCTTTCTGTCTGTCTGTCTCTCCGGTCTGTTTGTCCCTGTGTCCGCCCGCCCCTAGGTGTCCGACATCCAACCGTCTTCTTTGCAAGATAGCCTAGACTAAAATAAAAACCTCATCCTGAGACAAGATCATCAGGATACGTCAATTCAAAAATAATAACGTAAATTTTTGAAAGAGAAAGGCTATTTGGTACAACTGGGTTGGTTACCGCTGGCCGCCGTCGGGCCCCGGGGCCACTGGATGGAGGTGACAGGGATCGCGTCGGCGTCGCGTAGGATCGGCACTTGCGAGGAATCTAAATGAGCAAAGATCCGTTTTAAAACGCAAAATACGAAGCGTCTGACACGCTGACCCCCTGAACCAGCGGGCCGGCGGGTTCGTAACTTTACAGCAGGGACTTTGCCTTTCTCCCCCCTTTTTGCCGCCCCCACCCCCCACCCCGCCCTCGGCTCAGGTGCGGTGTTGCGGGTGGGCTGCGGGCCGGCTGCCCGCCAGGAAATGGAAACAATCTGTTTGGTCGGATTAACAAGCGACCCCCTCGGCCTCCGCCCCCCCACGCCACCCTGGCCCCCACAGCCCCCTGCAGCCCCCACAGCCCTCTCTCTCCGCACTGCAGCCCCGTCGCCGTTCCCTGCGTGGGCGAGCCGAACGATATGCATGAGACCATCGACGATGGTCTCGTCTTCGAAGATGGTCTCGTTCCTGATGATATCGCCTCATCCTGCGATAGTTTTGACCTTGACGACTGTCTTGACCTCGGCTAGCCGCCGGAACACGCGCCCCGTGGCGCCAGCAGGTGTCTTCGCCGCGTTCGGGAGGAAAAATATGCGGCGTTACAGACGGACAGACATGCAGACAGACAGGCAGACGGACGGATGGGACGCGCACGCCTCATATTCGCTGCTTTCGCTGGCAACACGTTGGGGCGACCGAGGCGGGACCGAGGCGGGACCGAGGCGGGCGGGAGCTCAAAGATTGTAATCTGTCTGAGAGCGGCGCGCGGCGTGTTGCTGCCTCCGCGGTGACGGCGCGGCGCGGGGGCGCGGCGCGGGGGCCCCCTCGTGTCGTTCACCCCGGCGCCGCGTAGCGCCTCGGGATGCCGGCAGGCCCGCCGCCAGGACGCCTGTTTTAGTCTGCCTGGCGCACAAAGGCACCTGTGGCGGCGACTCCGCCAGGCAGCGCGGCTGCGCGGCTGCGCGGCGGGCCGCCGGACGCACGGTCAGCAGGTGGCTAGTGGAGGCGCGCGTCAGCCACGCCCGCCGACCGGCCCTGCTGGCGCGCTGCCGCTTGTCTGCCAACTTTGATATTAGTTGTTAGAGCGCGCTGCTGCCGCCAAGGCTGGTCGTGTGCGCCGAGCGTGGCTGCTGCGCCGCAGAAGCTGCTTTCTCTCGTCATATCCGATCCCAAAGTTTCGCAGCTTCGGAAAGAGGGAAAATGGGGGTGGGGGTTCGGCGATGCTCGTGCCGCCTTTCAGGCAAGAAGGCATCGCCGCAAGGTCGAAAAAAAAATTTCGTTGTAATAAAGGGGCGTTGAGATTCGATCCCTGGACCATGCAGTCTGAAGGCTACTAGGGGTTCTTGAGCCCGCTCTGTTTGCAGGGCATTTGTCCGGACCGGCCCCCATGGAATGCGAGTAGACTGACGCAGGTGAAGCCGCTAGGCTTGCATGCTGCTGCTCATGTTTCAACCTCTCTACTCATTCCCCTCCCCTCCCCCGCCACGTCCCACGACCGCCGCAGTCTCACACTCTGAGCTGACATGCCTGAAATGTGGCATGTTTGCCGAGGGGACTTCTCTCCTCGCTTGTCTCCTCTTTTGCTCATCCCTCCTCAATCTCTCCCCGTCCCCCCCCCCCTTTTCGCCTCTCCCCTTCGCCCCTCTCCTCTGGAGAGCCACTTAGCCGCACCAGGGTGACGCGTACGTTTGTCCCGAGACAAGAAGCCTAGGACCGCGCGTCACCCAGGCGATTCCCCCCCTTCCCCCCCTCCCCCTCCCCGCCCCTGAGCCTTGGCAGGGAACATAATTGTGTCCATTTGTCCGCGTCTGCGCTTCGCACCGCATTCCAGGGCCTCACCTCTCAGCCCGACCTACGTGTGTTCGGGCTGAGGATGCCGCCCCGCCCTGCCCCGCCCCGCCCCGCCCCGCCTCGCGCTTCAATCAACACAAAGTCGAAGGGGAGGAAGATTGCCGCGATCCGGTCTGCTCGCGGGGAACACTGCAACGCACGCCAAATTTACTCTAGGCACAGCTTTTTCCTCTTTTTTTATTTTCTTGTCTAAAGAAGCGAAGCCGGCGATGTTCTCTGGCGCACGTGTTGTGCGCGGAGAGCCGTAGCAACCTTGACTGGCGCACACGCGGCCCCGCCCCGCCCCGCCCCGCCCCGCCCGGCCACGTCCGGCGACTTCTTTACATTGTAGTGACTTGGCACTCCATGATGGATGTCGCGTTGCAGCCTCCAGAAGCCTCCAGCCTGGAGGGCGGGACTGGTGGGACTTCCCTTGTGGATGACTATCGTGTTGCTGGAACCAGCACGCGCTCTAGTTAATGTGCCCGGCGGGGCTCGATGGAAAAATACGATGAGAAATGACGTGCAGAAAACAAACCTTTAATGCGTAAAATACCGTTTATTAAGGTCTTATACATTAGCAAACGAAACCTGCACCTCCGGAAATTCCTGACGGGATTTCCCAACTTTTTTTTACCGTGTACAAATGTACTTTGTCCGGCGTTCAAAGTCGACACTACTCTCCCGATACCACTGTGGGGAAGTAAGAGGTCGAAGTCGGCGCTGCCGGCAGGGTAGCGCGCCGCTGAGCGTGGGGCGCGGGGCACGGGGGCGCAGGGGCACGGGGGCGCGGGGCACGGGGGCGCGGGGCACGGGGGCGCAGGGGCACGGGGGCGCGGGGCACGGGGCCCGGCACGACCGCGGGGCCACACTTCCGACGCTAAAAGCCTTGCAACAAGAGAAGAGGGTGATTCTTCTCTTCTCTCACGCCGAGATCGCGTCTCGCCTTTCTGCCTCCGCCACTTCTTCTTCGCCTCCACCGCCGCCAACCAGGAACCAGCGCGACGACCGCCGCCCCGCCAGCGCCAGTGCACCGGACAGTGCAGACGGCCGGCCGGGCCCTCGGCGCAGGCTGGCTCTCATTAACATAACATCTGCCGAGGTATGAACCAACCAGGCCACCAACACTACTGTGTTGCGATTCAAAATTACTACAACAACAAGATAACAAAGTACAACAAGCCGCACCACTCCAATCTGGCTGCAGCCGGCCGCCGGGGCCCGGCGCTGCTCCGCCGCTGCAGCCTTTTGTCGTAATACCGAAATGGGCGCGGAGCAGCGGCGGGCGGGGAATCGGTACGCGGGATCTGGCCACCCTGGAAGCCCCTGAAAAGCAGGGAAGTTCTGAAAAGCCTGAAAGATTTGAAAAGCCTGGAAGCTCCGAAAAAAAAGAAAAGAAAAAAAAACAAACTGGAAGCTGAGAGAAGCCTGAAAGCGCCTCTGAACAGCCAAAGGATGCCACTGTGAGATCTCTGGAGGACTTCTGGTGTACCAGAGACCTAAGGAAGATCTCTTGAAGACTTCTAGAAAACTCTCGAACACCCTCAGGAAGACGGTAGAGAGATCTGTATGGACTAGAAGGTTGAGGGGGGTTTCCAGGACCACCGCGAAGCTCAGCTAAGTACAAAGTAGGAGAATCACTGTGAATGTGAAAGCACAACTGAAGCGCTCTGAAAGCCGCGAGAAGCCCTGCGAGGCGAGCCCTGTGGCTGTGAGCCGGCTGGAGTCTCTGGAGCCTGCCTGGACAGGGCTTACCAGACTGCTTTATAGCCGCGCGTCATCCGACGCACTGCTTCTCAAACATTCATCAAGCCAAATAGATTCCATCCATTAAAAACAAACAGCACAAAAGAAATGGAAAAAGTCCGCCCCGGCGTGCGGTTGATGTTATGGGTATGAGAAATAACGCGGTGGGGTATGAGAAATGTACGGTCCGGCGAACAATGGCTGTGATGGAGGCGAGACGGGGACGTGTCAAGAGGCGGCCGGATCGATGTATGGACCCCGCTGTATCTCGCCTCCCCGTCGTCCCCCCACTCCTCCCGCTCCGCCTTCCTCCTTTTGGCCCGGAGCAGTGAGATGGATCGCTCTATCGCGTTCGAATCCCAATCCGAATCTGAACCGCAAAGATTTGAATACAGCGTGCGGTGGCCAGGGGCCGGACGGGGCTCCCTTGCGAGCTGCGAGACGCCGGCCATCCGCAGAGACGGGTATAAATTACTCTGCGCCGGAGGGTGCCGCCCTGGGCCAGCCCTGGGCCAGCCTTAGGCCAGCCCTGGGCCAGGCCACCCTTATCCATAGTCCCTGCCCACCAGCCTAGGCTGCCTCGGCAGCCTCTGGCCCGGCGCCCCAGCCGTCTGACCCACCGTGCCAGCTGATTTGGATAGATGTGGCGGACTGTCAGCTGCCCATGTCTTTATTCTATTTCCGTATGCTTCCACGCGAGCGTGTGTGTCTGTCTGTCTGTCTGTCCGTCTGCCTGTCTGTCCGGCCTGCCTGCCTTCCTTCCGTGGGTGTGAAAGCGTTCGCTGTGGATCGCCTCCCCAAGTATTTATCGGCTTCGCAGGGCAATCAGTGGCGCGCCGCGACACAGCATCCACCACAGCGGAACAGGCGTTCTGCCGCACACCCCGTGACCTGTGGCGTGTGTGTGTGTGTGTGTGTGTGTGTGTGTGTGTGTGTGTGTGTGTGTGTGTGTGTCTGTGTCTGTCGACGCGCGCGCGTGTGTGTGAGTGTGTCGGCGTGGACACTAATGGGTGCCGGCGCTCGCGGGCTCTGGCAGATCGAGCGAGCAATAAAGCCCGATTGCACGTCGGAATGAGCCCTTGGATAAAGAACGCCCTACCCGCCCCGCTGCAAACGGCAGAGGCGGCGACCGGTTGGGTAGGACTAGCAGCGGCAACCGGCCGCGGTGTTTGATTGTTCGATTTTGGCCGGCCACGCGGCGCGGCACGGCACGGAGGGCGGCTGCAGCGCGGGCGTGCCTACCCTCCACTCGGCAGGCGCTAAGGCAGCGCACCGCACGCCTCAACGGCCGCCGCCTTCCTCGCCTTTATCGTTTGGCCTCCATTTAACTGGATGAGGCAGCTCGCGTGGGCGGCAGGCTTCGACGCCAAGGTCGTCATGAACAGCGCATTACATGGACAGCGCTGGCTGGCTGGCTGCGGGGGCGGCGCGGCTGGCTTTGAAAGGATAACAGTGCTGGCAACACGTTGCCGCCATTGCCCGGCTCGCCACGGCCCGGGCCGCTGGCCTGCCGCATGATTCCGAGGGATCGTGTCCTCGCTCCGTCTCTCTCACAGCCGTGCGAAGCGCCTCATGAGTGCGAGAGAGACAGAGCGACGGGTGTCTGGCAGAGAAACAAACGACGGTCCATGCTTTATTCACACGACACCACATCGCAACGCGGCCGCATTAGGCGGCCAAACTTTTCATTTGATTTCCTCGTCTGATAAAAACTTTCTCTCTCTCTCTCTCTCTCTCTCTCTCTCTCTCTCTCTCTCTCTCTCTCTCTCTCTCTCTCTCTCTCTCTCTCTCTCTCTCTCTCTCTCTCTCTCTCTCTCTCTCTCTCTCTCTCTCCACCCCCTCCCTCCGCGTGGAATGGCTTTTTCTACGACTATTATTCTTTGTCTCCCCACCAACAAACTACGAAGAGCAGGGCGGTATCGCACGTGTGACTCAACAAAAAAGGCAAAGAAGAAAAATATTGCCTCAGATTCATTTAAATACGGATGCCGGTATCACTTCTATTATGTTTCTGCTGTATGTGACGGATTGAGAACGTGAAGGATTGAGAACAACGTTGGCTCTCTTACTTCAAGTTCTTTGACTGTGGTAATTTTTCCGAAATCTTCACTCTTGCCAACCATTCTCGATGTGAATCGGCAGTTGCTTTGGCAGTGCAGAGCAGGCATTACCGAAATCCCCAACAACAGCAATAACCGCTCGTGATCCATCTTGGATGCACCAACTATTTACGGGCTAAATGGGGCGGAAAGGCATCAGGCACTGCATTATGCATGTATATTAAATTGATGAAACCAGCCGGCCAGAAAAGAAACGAAAAAAAAAAGGGCATCCCTGAATGTCATACTGCAACAGCCATATTGGAAACAAATCGTTTCGAAATCTGATTGGAGCGTCGGTTGTGAGGTACGGCGGGGCGGGGCGTAATTCAGGCCGATGTACAGCGGATTGGACTCAGCTAAGCTTTGCGGGAAAACAATTATATGCAAACGTCAAGTGCACTGTACCGAGGCTCGTTGCAAAACAACGAGACAAGAGAATGAGGCAAATGTAGCACCGCCGCGGTGCGACTCGCACCCCGACTGGTAACTCTTGACGCCGCGCGTTCCTGTAATGGCAGAAAAAGAAAGAAAATAACTGACAATAACAACGCTAGGGGGAGGGGGGGGGGTCTGTTTTCGAAGCCGAGACGCCAACCTGGCAGCAAGGCGGTGAAATCGGCGACTTGATTTATTGCAAACTCTGTGTGTGTGTGTGTGTGTGTGAGAGAGAGAGAGAGAGAGAGAGAGAGAGAGAGAGAGAGAGAGAGAGAGAGAGAGAGAGAGAGAGAGAGAGAGCAAGAGAGAGACAGAATGAAAGAGAGAGCGTGCGAGCGCGCGCACTGTTTGAGCGGGCACAGACTTTCTTTTGTTTTTGTTTGCAGCCTTTGTTTGTTTGTTTGAAGTGCGTTCACCCCCACCCTCACTCTTTTCAGTGGTGCCTTGTTTTCGCACTTTTTAATTCCGGCCGGTACACACGCCGGGGAGCCACCGACGCGGCCACCATCCCTGGCGGCGAGGTGTGCTGGGATTGATAACTGGCTGCGATCCATCCATCACTGACTTTGTGTGTCGCAGGACGCACTTTGTGCGCGCATGCCTCCCTCTCACCCGGATTATCGCTCACCCCAGCTTACCTGCGGACCCAGCAGTGCTCGTCGCCCCGTCTCTCTCCCACTCGTGGGGAGCCCCGCTCGTGAGTTTCAAAACTTTTTTTTTTTTTTGTGCCTGTAAAATGTAGTTTTGAACCCGGCCCTTGAGCCCCGCGATCCCATCCCCCTGCCCACGCAGCCACGCCGACGCACCGTTGTCCGTCTTTGAGACAGCTCCTGGGCGGCCGCGGCACCGCGCTCAGTCACACCCACACACTTCTCACGCCCACACACGACAGCACACACACACACACACACACACACACACACACACACACTAACACTAACACAGGTCCGCCCGATCCGCCATCCATGCCTCGCCACAGGTGTTGTGCACAGCTGAGATCATCAGTTGCTCGCCTTCCTTCCCACCTGCTCTCTCTGCTCCCCCTCCTCCCCGCCGTGTCTTCCTCGTCACGGCGTGCCGCGGCGTGTCTTCCCCAACGACGGTTAAATGTGCCAACTTAGCGCGCGCCGGGGACACCAAGGGACACCGGGGGACACCGCAAGCGCAGAGAAACTCCCACCCCGTTGTCTATGTTTCTGACGCTGGCGCCGCTACACTTGTCTGGCCCGGATTTATTTCGCTAATTACCATCCTAGTTATAAACTAATTAAAAGCAGTGCCGGCCTTAATTACGCGCGACTGTGTCCGTGGTGTGCGCTGCGGTCACGGCGCCGCTGACCGAGTCAACGCAGAGTGATGTGGCGGCGGAGGTAACGCGTGATGCAGTTGACAGCCGATTTGTAGTCCCTAATCCCCATTTCCAGAAATTCGGAGGCATTCCTAGGCGACCCAACGCAATTCAAGGGTAATAGTTCTGAAAAAAAAATAAATAAAAATATATGATATATTTTGCTAGTAATCCGTGAGTCATCCGTATTTAATCAGTAGGTAAGCCGCGGTAATCCGTAATCCGGCTGATAGGAAATTTACCAGTCGTTTCCTCCGTTGAAAGAAAACGAAGAGAGCAACTCGCCCTTTCTTTAATGCGCCAAGAATGCGCTCTCCCTGGGGCATCTTCTCCGTCCCTGTGGCCAGCCCTTTCCACTCGAATGCCCTTCAATTTTCTAGCAACGCGTCCGATATCGGCTTCAAGTGGGTGCGCTGGGCTGCGGTGGCGCCCTGGGGCGAGGTAAGGCGTTCTGCTGACGTCACCAATGACGTCACCCAATGACTTCATTACGCCGAAATTGGGCCAATCGCAGCGCACGCAACGAAGCGCGCCGGGAAGTAATGTTGTGGCCCGCAGAGCCACCTCCGAGGCCATCTTGGAGGCCATCTTGGAGGCCATCTTGGAGGCCATCTTGGAGGGCATCGAGGTGAACTTTGCGGCAAGTCTCGAGCCGCCCTCCAGCGGGCTCCAGCCAGCAGCACGCAGCAGCACGCAGCGGGCTCCAGAGACGTTTAGTATGCGGTGCAGTCCGGCCGCGCCCCTCCCACAGCCCCTCACAGCGCCACGCTCGCACACTCTACGCCCACTTGGCTACACGTGGCTTCTGCTGGTCTACACTACGCCCTTTCTGCGGCGTGTAGCCTTCCGATCAGGCTTGCGCTGCTACTCAACTACAATGCGTCCTTAATGAGCTGCACTAATCCCCATTGCAGATACTTTCGATACATATATGTCTGCGTGCATGGCTGTGTGTAACGCCCTCAACTTTTTACTCATTTAGACTAGGGAAAACGGTTAAAAGCGAGAGGGAGGGAGAGAGAGAGAGAACGAATGAAGAAATGGCATCGCAGTGAGAGAGGGACAGAGAGTCATTCCGGATGCATCTAGTGGTGCGGCGCTGCTACGACTCCATCCATTTCGTCGTATGTCACACTCGTGTGTGTGAGGGCGTGTGTGCATGTAGGCATGTGTGCGTGTGTGTGTGTGCAGTTTGTGAGCGTGTGTGTGTGTGCGGGCCGGACTAGCGTATGCGTATGTATGAAGGTGTGCTCTGCTCTTCTCTGCTGCACTGAACGGCCGTAACTGAACGCGATTGCCGTCAGAGATGCGTCGTTTCCGCGGCACCAGTCGGCGGGAGTATTTATTGCAGGCGGTGTCCCGGCGACTGCTACGCCCCTATGTCCACAGGCAGTATCTACTGTCCAAAACAAGGGAAGTAAAAAAAAAATTCCATATAAATACTGGTTTACTATTTTTGGCAACTTCGGTCCAAAAAAGAAAAAAAAACAATAGAAAACCATTTTTGTCCGTCTAGTTTTGTGCGTTTGTGTGTATATCTGTGTTTTGTGTGTGTGTCCTGCACTGTTGACGGCAGCAAAGCACTACTGCAATCGAACAAGCCCCTTGTCCCGCTATCCCAGCCGTCCAAGTTGCGAGCTGGCGCGCTGCTGGTCTAACAACCCATTCGCGTGCGCATTGCCCCTCCCCCCTCCGACCCCTCCCGTCTCTCTGGGGCCTCCATTGCAATTTCTGCGAGGATGACCCTTACCCTCACACTCTTCCTCGTCCTCGATACCCTCCCCCTCCCCCCGCAACGCGCGCGTTTCGAGAAATACCAACTTGTAATGGAGTGGTGTGCGGAATGGACGCGACGCTGCTACGGTGAAGATTGTGGGAAAAGGGGGGAGGGCAGCTGCAGGCACTGACCCTGACATGCCGACGTTAGAGAATACAAGATACTCGACAAATAGACAAACGAAGGGTTTTTTTTTATGCGTAGCACACTGTTAAAAATAAATAGGAAAATTCTGCAGAAAGGGTTCCAAAGCAAATTAGATATTTGAAGAATTTGCAAAGTTTTTTTTTTTTAACAGAGCAATAGTTATGGAATCTCTAAAACGACGTTTCCAGGTTTTGCCACGTAGAGATGCGCACGCAGCTTGGCCGCGGTGCCCGGCGGTGCCCGGCGGTGCCCCCCGGGGGGTCCTTGGGGGCGAGGGCCCCGGCCGGCAGCCCCGCCCGGCGCGCGAGAAGTGTCCCTTACAAGCAACCGGTTGAGAATATGAAACAACGGCCTTGGCGGCCACAACCAGAACCACTTAAAAAGAAACTTTCCGTCGCCGGGTCACTGCATACTTAGCCCGATGGTCCCGCAGCGCGACACCCCCCCCCCCCCTCCACTCTGCAACTCACCCCTCCCCCTCCACAACCACGAATGCCGCCGTTACGCGGCAGCCCCAGGGACCAGGAAGGCGCGTCGCATCCGTGGGGTTTAGCTTTAAATTTTTCAACGTGGAAGTGCGGTCGTGTGGCGCGGTGGGGTGGCGGTCGGGGTGGGGGTGTTTGCATGGAACGCGAGTGACACCTGCACTCGCCAGGCTGCCCCCACCCCTGTCTCCCCCACCCGCCCACTGTTGCTGCAGCCCAACAAACTTTTCTGCAGCGGCTGTAATGCGTTTTCAACGGCCCGCCCTCGCCATCCTCGCCGCCGGTTTAAAATGTCATGAGGTCCCGGTTACTCCGGCGGTGTCAGAAGGCGTCCCCGTCCGCCCCCACGGCCCTGCACCGGCCGGGGGGCAACAGTGTCAGCCTCAGGGTTTTTTCCCGAATCGTGGTTCTTCAAAGGCTGTCAAATTTCGAACGGCACTTTTCGGACGGCTTTCCTCGCAGTGGCCGATGACGCCTCCCTGGATGCGCCCCTGGGCAGCAGTGTGCTCCCTCCGTGCTGAATTCGTGCTTGCGAGCGCCGTGCTGCGATGCAGCCGCGCTCGAACCCTCAACTTTCCCTCGGCCTCAGTTGTCCGCGGGTGAGGGGAGGGGAGGGGGGAGCGGTGGGTGAGGGGGGGGGAGCGGCGGGTGAGGGGAGGGGGAGCAGCGGGTGAGGGGGGGGGGAGGCCCCGCAGCGCAGTCAAGCCAAGATTCCGCGTCGCTGGGCCCGTGAATGGCACAGCAATCACCGTGCCTGGCCTAACCCCTTTCACCTGACCCATTACACCCCCCTCCCCCAACACACCGCACGCCTGGATGACTGGACCGAGCGCGCCCCCTCCCCTCCCTCTCCCTGGCTCCCTAGATTCATTATCACCTCATTTCCGGTCGGGGTGATAGCGCCCCCCCCCCCACCCCAGTACCTGTACCCGTCCGTATCGCTGCCCGTATCACGCGTGCCGTGGACGAGGGTGACGGTTTGTGGCGGCCCGGATTCGCAGCGCGTGTGTCCCGGTAGCCGAGAGAGGCACCCGGGCAGTGTAGGAGAACGGCGGCCGTCGTTTCAATTTCCGGGCGGATAGAAAAGACGACGAGTCCAGGCGTGTTGTGTTGTGTGGGACCTTATTACCATCACAGCGCGATCTCTTCGCCGCCGTCATCGCAGCGCCGTTCCGCTTCCGGGCGTCGGGCCTCCGGGCAGAGCCGGCGGCTGCGGCCGAATCGGAAAACAATTAGAACCTCACGTAACGCGCGTGGCGCTCATGAACAGCTCGTCTGCTTTTTCCACAGAAACAAACAAAAAAAAAAAAAAAAAAAAAAATGACATAAAAATTTTAAAAACAAACTACGGGATTATTATTTGTTCTCTCCGGGCCGTCCCACTGTTTTCCTTCCGCAGCCCGATTGGAGGCCGAGGGCGCACCTTGACTTGGCATTCGCTCACTCGGCCGGGCCGCGCGAGGCCCGCGGCGGTCGCAGACAGGTGCACCGGGGCACGCGCGCCCGCCCCACCCCACCCCACCCCACCCCGCCCCGCCCCGCCCCGCCCCGCCCCGCCCCGAGACAATGCTCGAGCCGAGGAGAGGGATTCAAACGCTGCCTTGACGGAAAGCGCACGGCGCTGCAAGGCGCTGCGCCCACCGAGGAACTGCCGAGACTGCATGTCTCTGGCCCCGGGCAATATCACGTCGAGGCGGGGCGGGGCGGGGCGGGGCGGGGCGGGGCGGGGTGCCAAGGTGCACTGCACCAGTCGACAATAGCAATTCCACAAAGCGGCCGAATCAGACGACGTCGCAGGAACAAGAAGAAGAAGGAGGGAAGGCATCCTGATTGTTTGCCCTTGCGGGAGTGCAGCAGAGCGGCCTGGAGGCGGAGGGGGTGTGGAAGGGGGAGGGGGCGCTCGTCGCGGATAACGTTCCCGACGGCAAGTCAAGCGGGGCGGGTTCGATCCCTGGTGAGTTCCATCAGACACGCTTCGTTAATGCGGGCACGTGACATGACAGTAGTGTATTCGTGGCCACGGACGACACGTCACAACGTCAGCGCAGCCGAGCCCGTAGAGGTTTCGGTTCTCGAATCTCCAGGGAGTTGGTTCAAATCACCTCTATTCTGCTAATTTTTTTTTTTAGTTTTTTTATGGCATTACCTTAGCGACTCACGTGATGGGAGGCGGGATGGGCAACCCCAACGGTGTGCGGCTACACCCGTTACTCGGCGAGGCAAAACAGGAGGGCTGTGGCTTCTTACCGCCTCAGAGAGTAATCTGGCGGCCGCGGCGCTATTGCAGTGCAATGGAGTGGCGCGCAGTTTGGCAAGGGCCGTGCCGCCCAGGGAGTGCCAACTTCACGGAGATAAAAACGGACAAAAAGTACAGGTACAGCTAACTCTTCCACGACGAGGGTTAGTAGGTACTTAACGTAGTCAATGGGCGAGCTGTGGTTTGAAATTTAATTTTTCTATTATTTTTTTTTGGTCGGTCGCGCGCACCGTTCCAGAAAACTCAGATTTTAATGATCGGAGATGGAGGCGCCGCTAGTAAGGAGGGTTGAGTTGTTATCCAAGAGGTGCAGCCAGCTGGGGCGCCACCGCGCCAAGAGTCGTCTCGGCTTGAACCAGTGTCGGTGGCGAGGGCGCCGAGTCGCAGCGGCCGAGGAGGTGGTCTACCGGTAGGGTACCTACAGTGGGGTACCAGGCCTCGTCCCGGGGGCACCCCCTTCGCACAAAGCAGAACTCGTTAGCGCCCCAATCGAGGCCACAATGCAGCTCCTCTAGGGCCCTCCCCCCACCCCTCCTCCCCCCCTCCCCGCCTCCCCTGTTCGCCACTTGGCTGGGCCGGGGCTGCACGCCCGACCCTAACCTCAAAATTACCCAGTGGCCGTGAGGTCCGAAACCAGGCGAAGCACCGTTTTGCCCGCCGCGACGTGCTGTGCTGCGTCGTCAAAATATTCGCTCTACTCTGCTCTGAGAATGACTCACCGCGTCGCTTCTGCAAAAACAGGGATCAGCCGTGACTTTGCGGTTTGAGGTCGTTTTTGCGGCGTCGATGACGGGTCGCCTTCACTGCGGCGGGCTTCCGTTCGCCAGACACTCACTCGCGCGATGCCGCGACCTGTTCAAAGTTGCGGCGGATAAAAAAGCCTTAATTACTTGGAGCAGCGGGGACGCCGTCCGCACGCCCCACCGTGTGCAGTCCTCGCGCCGGGAAGGAGAGCCGAAGGTGGCAAAGTTTCCGGCCTCTTATTTTTCGCGCTTCTTTTCTCCGCCTTTCCCCTTTCGGCGCTCTTGGCTGAGGTGAGAGGAAGGAAGCCGGTGCTCATGGCTGGATCCAGCAGCTGGCGCCGGCCGCTCATATCATTTGCCAAGTTTTCAATCAAACACGACGCCGGGCTGCGGGCTGCTGCGGCGGAGCGGCGCGGGACCGCTCTCTCTCCCCTTCCTCACTTTTAATTCATTCCAAGACGCAGGAGGAAAAAGCTGCTTGATTGAAAGAAAAGGCAACGCGCGGGTAGCAGTTTTCTTTCTCATTTCTTTCACTGTAGAACTGAAATTTATCCCGCGAGCGGCACGCAAAACCACAGCAGCGCGGCGCTCGTTATTTATACTCCTCTCTGAACCGACCAGAATGTCGAAGTGGGAGAGGCTGGACCTCTGGAGGGGCTGCCGCGACCTCGATACAACCATGAAGGCCAGCCGCTTGGCGACCCTCCAGGACGAACCAGCGCCGCGGCCAGGCAAGGCAGCAGCAACGCCCGCCGCGCGCGAGACGCCAGCGAGGCCTCGGCCAGCAACGCCGAGAACTAAAAACCCCATCCTGAGACAAGAGCAAAAGGCTACTTTCACTGCAATTCAAAGGGTGAGACGTCTCACCCATTTTCGGTGATACAAAAAGTCTCACCGAAAAAAAGTCATACACGAATGTATCACCGAAAAAAAGGTCGTACACAAATGTATCACCGAAAAATGGTCAGACATCAGCGAGATGGGCCCTTGCTTTCCTGAGGAAGTATCACTCTTTTTCGGTGATACATTTGAGTGCGACCTTTTTTCGGTGATACATTCGTGTACGACCTTTTTACGGTGATACACTTTAGTATCACCCTTTTTTCGGTGAGACAGTTCTGTCTCACCCCTCAGATGGTGAGATGTATCACCATTTGATTTACAGTGTTGATTCAAAAATAATTACGTCAATTTTGGCAAGAGAAAGACTAGTTGGTGCAAGGCCGATCCCCGAACCGGACTGGGTGTGGTGCTAGAGCCACTTTCCAGAGTGAAGCCGCAGGTAGTCTCACACAAGGTCGCGCCTGCTCCCTGCCAGTCCCACACACGGTCCCAGCAGACCCCCCGGCGCGCGGCCCCAGCCGGGCTGCTGTCGCGCTGGGGGCCTTCCGCCAATCTTATCGCCTAACCTATCCTGCAGAGAACGAACAAAAGCCGCCGGCCGGCCTCGGAAGGGCGCAGCGAGGCAGATACCGCCGGAACACCGCACCTTTAATCGCGCCGGGTTAGGTGACCTCGCCATGCCGCAGCCAGCAGCCAGTAGCCAGCCAGCAGCCAGCCAGCAGCCAGCCAGTAGCCAGCCAGCAGCCAGCCAGCCACCAAAGGACCGGACGGCGCAAAGCAAACCCCCCGCTCGGTAATGCATAATGCACGCCAGCAGGCTTTATGCGCCCAACAATGACTGTCTGCCGTCACGTCTATAAGGCAGTGCTCTGGCAGCGCGCGGCGGCAGGCGGCACATCGTGGCGCTAGTGTCGGAAATAGCAGTGATTGAGGGCCAGGCAGCCGCAGGCACAGCCAGGCACAGCCAGGCACAGCCAGCCAGGCACAGACACGGCGCCAGCGACGCGGCCTCATAATGGCCTCAAGAATGCTGAACAATGTCTGCGAATCTCACTTTATCCAGGAAGGGAAGCGCAGGGAGATACAGCCGAGGACAAAGGCAGGTCCTGGGGGAAGCGGAACCCCCGCAGGACTTCCGCTAGGTGCAGTGCCAGTCCCAGGGACCCTGGTCCTAGTGGGCCGGGCCGGCGGGGCCACGTGCTGCGGTGTTCCTGGCTGCGAGGCACCGGGCCAACCCGCCCCGAGGCGTGCCCACCCTCAGCTGGCTGGCTGGGGGCACAATAAATTTGAGACATTTGATGGTTTCTCGTAAAAATTACGGTTGTCTCTCGCGACCCGCCCGCCACCGCCACGGCCCCGGAGGCCAGCCCGGCGGCCAGCCCGGCGGCCAGCCAGGGGGGGTTGGGCCCGGTGCTTACCCCGCGGCACAATCTCAGAGTCACAGAGAGGAACGGAGAGGTAAAAACGAGAGAGAAGGGAGGGGGGAGCTCACGGCGCGGTCGTAGCTTAGATTTGGGAGGTAGGTGACCCATTTAAATGCTGCGCTGCTGCGGGTGCGACCCGTGGGAACGGGTCGAGGAGTCGAAAAGGCTCCTCGGTTCGGTGTCATTTTGAGAGGGGACAAAAAAGGGAAAAGGAGATAAAGGCATCCTGGACCTCTGCAGGCAGTTTGAATCGGCTGCCTTTGCTATCGGCGTAAAATTTCAGCAAAGAACGCGCGCGTCCTCCTTTGCCCCCCCCCCTCCACCCCGCCACCCCCTCCGTGATAGCGTCATGATGTACGGTCCTCAGCCGCCCCCATAAATCTACAGGATACAAAGTGTTGGCTGGCTCCCTCGTCAGACCCGGCCGGGCCCCCGCACGCTCTGGCTGGCTGCTCTGGCGGGGCGGTCGCCTTGCTGGAGCCTGGCTGCTGCAGCGCTGGAGCCCCGGGCCGCGGCTGTGGAATGTGGAGAGCGACCGCGGCCCGAGTGGCGCGAACATTCAAACTCCTTCCTGGGTCAGCCGGGCCTGCAGGCGACACCTCAGCCAGCCACGCCGGCGCCCTCCGCGACGACGAGCTCACTCGTCCGCAGAAGTTCGGCGGAGTATATGAGAGCATTATGCACGTAAAGTTGGCTCAGTTTTTGTTTTTTTTTTTGTTTTTTTTTTTTTTTTTTTTGTTTTTTTTTAACGCACGTCCGAGGCGGAGTTTCCAGCGCTGGCTGTGCTTAAATCTTGTCAAATGATTGCGTTGCCCCGCCTGCCCTTTTACCTGCAGCTTTCCTACCGATTGAGCGGCATGCAAATTTAACTCGTTCCGCGGCCGCCATGGCGTAGCGCCGCGCCGCGCGCTGAGTCGGGTCGGCCTTCCCGCCCGCCACCTCGGGCTGCCTTGCCTCCGCCTCGCCGGTCTCATTTGATTTGTGTAGCTGCAGAACAATTCTCTTACTTCGCGCGTAAAAAAAGAAAAAGAGAGTTCTGCTTTTCCTCGCGGCAGTTTTAAATGACCATATCGCTCGCATGCGCGGGATAAGCGATCGATAGTCGATAAATAACCTTTAACGCCGCTTGAAAATAATCATCAGACTTGCCAAAAAGTAATAAAAAAAAAACTGGAGAGGAAAGAAAAAAAAAGTGAGCAACATTGTATGGAGGCAGGTGGTGGGAATCGAACCCACGCCACTGACTTTACGAGCACGTCGCACTGAGCCACCACGCTAGTGCAACAGCACAGCAGGCGACATGGGCATCCCCGTATACCTGTTGGCGCCCCATCAACAGGTTCAACGAAGGTACTCCGCCGTGATATCATCTGTGACACGAGGATCGCGAGGCGAGGCGGGGTGGCATTTCAGAGCGTTAATGCTGCCACGATCCCTCAGTGTGACACAATACACGCGCCCACTCATGCACACGCACACACTCACACATACACAGTCAGTTGTTACCCACCTCCGAAGCACTCAGAGCGCCACGCTGTGCCTGGCTGCCGCTGGCTGGCGCTGGCTGGGCCGCCGGGGCGGGCGTGTTTTGCGTGTTTTGCGCTCCCCTCCCCGGATATGGGCCGCAATGACACCACAGCACCGCACGCCGCGCGCAAAAACATGCAACAGGACTAGGCGGTGCGGCGCGCGATGGGCGACGGGGAAAAAACAGTTCCTCTTTCTCTTCTTCTTCTTCTTCTTCTTCTTCTTCTTCTTCTTCTTCTACTTCTTCTTCTTCTTCTTGGCGCGCGTTTGCGGTCGCGCTCGCTGTGCGCGCTGTGCTGCTGCAGTGCTCCTTGCCGCGGTGGCTGGGAGTTGAAGGGGACCGCCAGCGCCGCGCCCCACCCCGCCGCGCCCCACCCCGCCCTGCCCCGCCCAGCCCCGCCCCACGCTCTGCCAAGTCTCATTAATCTTAAGAGGGGCCGTGCACAGCGCGACACGCTGGCCTGTAGTGGGCATCAGTGGTGCTGCTGCTGTGGCAGCGTTGGTGGCAGCAGCGGCGGTGTCGGAGGGACCCGAAACTAGCCATGCAGCCAGCCATGCCCAACTGTTGAGTTGCGTGGTCTCGTTACACGCGGCAGCGGCAGACCCCCTGCCCCGCTCTCCGCCCCACAAACCCCATATCCGCAAACTCACCCCCCCCTCCCTCCCCTTCCCAGTGGGCCGCAACCCCTCAGCTTGCCCCCCTCGCGCCCCCTTGCAGACTTGCTCCCGTCCCCGCGCAGTTGCATACATCAGGGAAGCACCCACCCCTCTGCCCCCCCTCCCCCCCGCGGCGGTGGATCCTCCCCACTCATTTGCATATTGTTGGCCGAACAGGGCTGGCTGGAGTGCCATGGGCCACACCAGCCTGACACGGCCCACTATGCAAAGCCCCCCCCCCCCTCCCTGTATGGCACCGCATAATGTATCGAAAAAGCGCCGCGACGTTCGGCTTGCCTAACCGCCAGGGGGCAGCCGGTTTCATGAGCGGGTCTCGTCACTGTGTGCGTGTGTGTGCGCGTGCGCGTGTACATATGCGGGTGAATGTGTTCGTGTGGCTGTGTCTTTCGCGCGCCGCGCATTCGACAGGCAATTTGCATTTCTTCTGAGTGCCTGCACAGTGCCACGCCTCTCCGTTGTATTTTTCTCCGTTGTTGTTGTTGTTGTTGTTTTGTTGTTGCAGGCGCTCGTCACGTTTCGGCCCTGCTGTCATCGTCTCGTTACCGCTGTTTGTTTGTTTCTTGTTCTTGTTGTTGGACTGAAAGCCTTCCCGGGGCTGGCCGGGCCCTGGTCTCATCCTTCTTCGCAGCGCCGCTGGGTTTCTAATCTCCTATCCCTAAGACTTGTGCGGCTCGGCGCGTTGGCCCCTCTGCAGTCCCCCAGAGGGGCGTGCCTGGTACTCGAGGGGGGGAGGGGAGGGGGGGGGAAAGACGGACGAGGGTAGCCGGGACAGGGTAGGGTTAAGAAAGGGATGAGAGTTAGTTGTAAGGATTCAGACTGTGTGCCTCACTTTATCCCCCCCTCCTGCTTCCCCCCCCCCACACACACAGAGCAGACACGCTGGCGAACCACTTGGCTGCCAAAATGCCGCCTCGTGTTCGGAATGGCGGTCAGGCTCTCGTTGTCGACCCGCGCGCACCCGCCGACCGCGGACGACTACCAAGTCCGTTGTCCGGGCGAGGAAATTAGAATTAGCTTCCGGCGTGTCTGAAAACTGTCCCCGAAATGACGTTGAACCATTGAACGTAGAAATAAAAAGAAATCTCTCTCTCTTTTCATTTTTTTCAACGCTGCTGACCGCTGTCTGAGTACGAGGACTGTTGTTGTTGCCCCTGTTAGTGCTGAGTTCGTCAGTTTTGTCTTCGCCGCGCGCACAACACACTAGCTCGGTGGGGCCGGCCCTGCGCGGCGCGGCACGGCGCGGCTTTCAAAACGCGCACAAAGCTCAGTCCATAAATAACGGGAGAGATAAAGGAGAGGAGCTTGTTGTGCATTGTATCGGGGCGCCAAGAACGAAAAACAACGAAAGGCAACCCTTTTACTTGCTATTCAAGGGAATTTCAGGGCCGGCCGGGTCGCTCCGCTCATACGACCCGCTTCTTCTTCTTCTTCTTCTTCTTCTTCTTCTTCTTCTTCTTCTTCTTCTTCTTCTTCTTCTTCTTCTTCTTCTTCAACAATAAAACAATCAATCAATCAATCTTCTTCTTCTTCTTCTTCTTCTTCTTCTTCTTCTTCTTCTTCTTCTTCTTCTTCTTCTTCTTCTTGAGGGGGCGAGGGTGACGTGTAACAACGCAGTGATCGCTGGGCGAGAGGCTGCGATCCGTGATAAAAGTGTCGTGGACTGGGCCCTGCATGCCGCCCGCCCTCCCCCTCCCCGCAAGCTGGATCGTGGATGCAGCTTAGAGACCCGGAGGGCCCGGAGCTCGGCTCCTTACCTCGGCCTGGGAAGGCGGGGGACTTTGCGTTTCGCAGCCGTGGTGGTGGTGGTGGTGGGGGGGGGGGGGGTCTTAGAGTCTCTCTAAACGCGGCAATACTTCACGCCGAGGCCACCGCGGCTGAGGCTCTCCGATGGATTCCCGCCGCTGCTCGCCGCACGGCCGCGGCTCTGCCCTGCCGGATCCGCGGGTGTTAAGCATCCCAGCCGCCCCTGCCGGGCGGCCCCGGAACCCACCCTCTATCGTTAGGCATAACCACCCCCCTGGGGGTTTTCATCTGATATGCAGGAATTTGAAAATGATGAAAAAAAAAAAAAAAAAAGAAGTGAAAATTAAATATGTTACGCGGTAGGACCAAGTCCCGGTTTTCCCAGGTCTGAAACGTCTCGGTTTGGGTCAGCGGACCCGGTTTAGGACTGTCCTGGGACTTTGGTGATTTTCTTCCAGGACGGTCCTGGAACTGGGTCCATTTTCGCGCCCCAGTGCCTGTTTCCAGGACCGACCTGGGAGAAAGGTGTGGTTGCGCCCTCAGCACAACAACACGTGGTACAAACAACAACGGAATCATATACGCTACTATCTTTAAAATTTGGTAAAAACAATAATTAAAAAATGAAACCCCAAGACCCATCCGGGTACGAGCCGCCTGCTTAACTTCGGTGTTCGGATATGAGAACCGGTGTACCCAGGCGCTGGCGATCGAGCTTAACTAAACATAAATTTAAAAAAATGGAACTCTACACCCCCTCCCCAGTCTTAATGGGGAGGCCTCCTGCTTTACTTCGGTGTTCGGGATGGGAACCGGTGCTATCAGGTAACTGGGGTTAATCCGATCCAGCGACTTCGATATCGTACGCCGGGGGACCCAGTAGGACCCGAGGACGCCGACACGCCTCAAACATGGGCAGAGTAGAGTAAGGCAGAGACGATAGAGAGACAGAGAAAGAAAGAAAGAGAGAGAGAGTAGTTTTGGGAGCTTTTGTTTGCGCAGGCTGGTCGGTACCCAAATGGTACACCCGCTGTCCGGCGCTCCCAGACCCGAACATGCAGTCAGTGGGCCAGCTTCAAAGGACTTATCAACTCCATCCGACGAATCGGAATGGACCCACTCGCGACCAATCTCGAGTGGCTGGCTCGATCGGGGATCGAACCAGTGCCGAGGCCAATCCGCCGAAGCGGACTGCTTTTTAGACACCCGGGTGTAATGGCCTGGATTGAGCCTAGACCACTACACCACCCTGACTTGCACGTCTGCCGAGTGTTGGAGGACGGGTTTGAGTCGCAGTGGGAGGAAGCCAGTCGAAAAATGAAAGGATATATTGGGATTCGATCACCGACCCTTGGGGTCGGGGTCGGATGCCTTAACGCCCTCAGCCGCCACGGCTCACGTTCGAGGCGGAGTTGAACCCACGACTTGAGGTCGTCCGCGCCCGACCCACTGCCTCACCCAGCGTGCGGTTCAAAGTTGAGACATCAGCCAGTTGGATGTATATTTACCAGTGGCCCAGGTGGTAGGGGCGTAGGTATCCTACACCGTGGTCTGCGGATCGACTCCCGTTACACTTTCACAATTTTTGACCGGTCCGCCCATCGCGGTTTTATTCTGGCGCGGATTCAGTATGGTCTAGCAATCAAATCTCTGCACTTCATAATTTTTTTTAAAGTATGTTTTCTTTTCTTTTTCGAAAACTGGTTAACTCAGCGGGCAGGCCACCCGGCCCTGGATTTTGGCGCGTTTTTCTAAAATGGAATTTGGCCGGCACTCTGTCTTGCCTGTTCCGTTTATGGCCATTCCAATATGGACAGACGGCCCGGCGCGGTGGGGGCCCAGTGCGGCGGGGGCCCGGTGGGGGCCCCCTCGGGGGTCGGGTCTCGGTATGAATCCTATCGAGGCCCCTCCGCGGTCGGCGGAGCGCGCTGCTCCCAGCGGTGCCCGTAAACAAACGCGGGGACAGGCGCTGCGATCGCTCTGTCTGTCTCTCTCGCACCTGTAAGGAAGGCGCCATGCGTGCGAGAGAGACAGAGCGCCGCGACGCTGCGCGCGGAATCAGTCTGGTCCGTGCACGCCGCCAGCTCGCTGTACGACTGTCCCCATTTCGCAAATGGTCCCATTCCGCCGCCGCCTTTCGGCTCAGAGGCCTGCCTATCGTGGCTTCGTCCGGAAAATGCTATTTTTGGTGTGCTTCGTGTTTTGTTTCTATCGTGCCGCCTGCAAAGGATGCGGTTGGAAAAGCCACCCTTCTTGCGCAAGCAGCCTGCCGAAAGGTATCAAAGGCTGGACCCTGCCTGGCTGCCTGGCTGCCCTGGCTGCCCGCAGCGCTGCTGCCTACAGACGCCACTCGTGCCGCACTCTGTGCATTGCGGCCGGCGTCCCTCTTTCATTTCTACGAGTGCACCGCTTCTGGCATCAACCTCTTCTTTCATCCCCCCCTTCTCTCTCTCTCTCTCTCTCTCTCTCTCTCTCTCTCTCTCTCTCTCTCTCTCTCTCTCTCTCTCTCTCTCTCTCTCTCTCTCTCTCTCTCTCTCTCTCTCTCTCTCTCTCTCTCTCTCTCTCCCTCCCCCTCGCTCTATCTCAGGAGCGGTGCGGTGGACCGTCGGCGGCCGCGAGGTGACTGCAGGCCCTGCATGTATGGATTAAAAGGATCCAGCGGCCTTGGTTGCCGCAGTCGGTCTGTCGGCCCACCGAGCTAGCGGCGGTAGCAGAGTGGTTAGGGGCTGCGGCTGACATCGTGTGAGGTACGGGTTCGAATCCAATTAACCAATGTTTTTTTCCGGGACCCGTTTTTGCGAGGCAGCAGCTTACAAGAAGATTCAAGAACTGCGCTGGCACGGCGAGCGGTATGGCAACCCAGTAGCGGAGTGGTTAGGGGCATGAGCCGGAGATAGGCGAGTCCCGGGTTCAAAACCCCCACGCGGTGAATATCGCATGCTGTTTTTTCTGTCCCACTCCCGGCCCGGCCCGTCTTTTTATTCGTGCAGTGTCACCCCGATGACGGCGTGCATGGCGGAACAGGACACTGTTGAAAATAAATTGCGGAATACCGCATGGAAATGCGTTTTTCCCCGACAGTGTGACGTAGCCGCGGCGTCGCCAAGAAGGTGGCTGCATAGCCCGCCGAGGCGCGGGCCGCGCGGTGACGCTCCATGTAGAATCTGCCGCTCCCCCTGGCAACACGTGCAGCTGTTTCTTATTAAATGTCGTCTAATGAAGCCACGCTGTCTGGTCCCCGCCACGCCCCGCACACCTGGCACTACCAGCCGGCACCGCTACCGCAGATATTTGATTTTAAATTTTAATTTAATTAAGCGGTGAGCGGACACGCGTCGGAGATGAATGTTTGAGGGAATGTCGACGCACCTCGGGGGCTGACATGGTGTCAGCGGGGCGTGTTTGCCGCAAGATGAGACGGTTCTGCCTGGTCGCTGCTGTTGCTGTTGTTGATACTGTTGTCGTTTTCGGTCCGCCAGAGAGCCGATTCTACGCTGTCAAAACGGGAGTCTGAGCCGATTCGGAAAGGTCCTTACTGTGAGGTTTACTGCACTGTGACGTCCTCCTTCAAGCTCCCTTCTCCTATTTGGGACGTGCTTCGAGTGGCTCCGGCGGCGACTCGACAACAAAGTCGAGACAAATAGGCGGGCCGTCGACAACTGCGTTTAAAACTCGCTTTACTGCATTTTTATCGCGAAGACCCCACGTATTTCGCTGGCGGAGCGACCGCCGCCGTCAGTCTGGTGGCGAAGCACTGCTGCACCCGTTCCACCGCACCCATGCCAGCCGGCGGCGGCACATTCCCGACGCACAGTGGGCAAGAAGACCGTGCAGGCGGCCAAGACGCTCGACGCGTTTCGAGCTCCAGAGTCGCTCAATGGGACTCGAACCGAACATGGGACCCCTCCCATTGCTCTCCGAACGAGGACTCTGGAGCTCCAAACGCGTCCGGGATTTTGCCCCCCTCCGCCGGTCTTCTGGCCCACTGTGCGCTGCGAGCCTCGTCAGCCGGGCCGCCAAAAGAAGCGGCCATGCGTCCCCTAATTCGAGGGCGATGACGTCCCCCCTTAAGATCGGCGCGTTAGCCCGTCCTAACCAAGTTTACTGCCTCGCTCCGGAATGACTACTTCTTTCTGCTTTTAGTTTTTCGACCCGGAAACTTGGAGAGGAAAACTGTGACCTGGGATGACGGGCGGTCCAACAGTGCAGCGTCGCAGCGAGGCGGCGCCAAAGTGCAGACGTCATCTTGCCAATCTGGTTAGGCCGCCCTCTGCTGTGTACAGGACTTGACGCGCCTGAGGAGCCGCTAAGCTCGTGATTTGTGTTTTTTTTTTCTTTCTCTAAATAATTCTCTGACAATCTCTGATTTGAAAGGATCGCCGATTTTGAAATGAACTTGCAAGTTAATGTGTTGGCGTATTGATCTCAGTGCGAGTTTTGTAGCTGGTGTGCGTGGGCGGGAAAAGGTTTTGAAAAGAAGGAAAGGAAATACTGTTACCAGTACAATTTGAACTATTTAATAAGATAATAAGATTACTTTCAAATGCATTCGTCCTAAATGTTTCTCTACATACAACTCGTATAAAAATAACCTCACCAAAGCCAACACCATGTGGGCCACCGTAGAGAAACAACATTCCACAGGCTATTCTGAACCACAACACATGCATTGCTGCAGTGTTCCAATCACTGAAAGTAGATTCACAAAAGATGTCATGTCAATCCGAGTTTCAAAAACAAGACTCTAAGACATATGAGTGGAACGCAACGTCAAAATGCTGGTATTAATTTTCTGCTAGAGTTTTACTAGTTTTATGTGTAAAATACAAAACCTACTCAAACATGGATATCGTTACACAAAAGTAAGTACAATATCGACTGTAGGGAACAGACCCACTGTGAATATAATCACAAGTGCTATATTTTAAACGAGGTAATTTAATGATCCCCATACAGCACTTTACAATTGAACATTAAAAATTGACTTGATTCGACAAGTGGTACACGTCTTTTATGATGTTAACAGAGAGTTTGAACGACATGAACCAACTTAAATGTCCCAAACCGCGTTCCATGAACGCACAACCATCAGCTAAATTGCCTATTCATCATGCACTGTTGAGCCAATAAAATTGAGATGACGAAAATCCTAGTAAATAATAAGATTCACAAAAAACAAATTTAAAATAGGAAAACAAATATGGCTTTTGGATGATATTGTGAATAATGGCATCAGCTGGTTTTTTTTTGCTATGGATGCAATATGCCGATTTTGAGATGTTTCCAGTCTTATGGCCTGAAAATCACATCGGTTCTTGACGACTGCGCCACGCTTTCGTTTGTTTTAAAATTATTGCTAGAGTTCTTGAAACAGAACAGACAGCGCACAGACGCACTAAAACTGCTTTATCTTTCCGAGAATAGTTAATAACTCAGGTCTAAATCGATTTATTTCTCAGTTTTCTAGGTATTGCTTTTCAAATCATCAGGTAACAAAACTTTTACGTATGTGAAAACTTAATATCAAAGACTACCTACGCTTTCCAACTCATGCATGCCCTATTTGTATTTCATAAACAAGAATGACCCCGGTAAACATGAGACGGGTCTACAGGCAATGTGACTTTTGAGTTCATTCCAAAATTCGTTCCTAATAAAGTATCAAATTGAACATAAAAAATTACGAATCACTTACAAATAAAATTCTCAAAAAGAGTATTGCTTTCGTTCCGATTTAAATGAGCCTTAAATGTACCAGGTGGGAGACTATACTTTACGAAAAGTAAGAGCAACAGGGCGAAAAGCAATATTTTCGGACGATTTTAATTTGTTTACCTTGTTAAGCTGGCGAAGCTCCCACTTATCAAACTTTGGCCTTATAACCTTTCCGATCCAAACTACTGCTCGCGTCCACAGTAGCTTTCTACCCTATTACTGTATTTTTTATTTATCAAACCACCTCATGCACAAAGAAAATTTCTTACCAAGTTAACTTCAAAATATGTTGTTATTTACAGGCGATAGCATCTTAATCTGTCCAATTACAAAAGAAAAAATGAATTTATCGATATTCTTATACATTTTCTTAGACCAGTAATGATGTGGCCAAATTACACGAAAGCCTATGGCTAAATTGAGCAGAACCTGTGTCGGCTATTTTTTTTTATTAAGTTGTATCTAAATCTAATCAAGAGCTAAAAGAAGAGATAAAAGATGCGAACTTTTTCAGCACTATTAGTTTGCAAGTTAAAAGAAACAAAACAAAAGAACGTTTGTTCTTAAGATAACGCTTTTCCATGGCATTTCAATGAGCCAAGCCCGTGTCTGATCTGGTTAAAAATGTCAACTGTATTGTAATGTACTTTTTTTTACAAATGTACGCACAATGAAGCGTCTGCATGAAGCGCTTCTATTAGCTGTGTTACATAATTGGATAGGTAAAAATATGGAAGTAACGCTAAAATGACTGCTTGAAAGCAAATAAATGCAATTTGTGAATAGATTGAGAACCATTACTTTATAGTCTTCTTGCAACATATCGCCACATGGTACTGTCTTGATTGCTCCGTTACTTAACACATCCCGTGGGAGAATTTAAGTTGAGTGCTAAAGGTTTGGAATCATGATTTATATATTGGTTTGACTATAGAAATCCAAGAGCACATATTATAGTATTATATACACGTAAAATGACTAGCTACATATCACATATTGTGTAGCCATCAGAGTACCAGTTGGCGATCTGTTTTGTTCAGACAGGACGTTTTGCTACTGCATTGGTTCTTGTAGCGCAAGTCTCATCTGCCTTCGAATCATGAGTCAGCACGTTAAAAAAGGGGAACAAACAGGTAATAAATACGACATACCTAAATACTTATTAAGTACAGCTAAAAATCTCATCAAATTGCACTACTTTCCAATAAGACTAGTTCATGTAAAAATAAATAAAGCGATGAACACCTCTTCTGGCTGCCTGCAAGCGGCAACGCTCAGGTAGCCCAGAGAGCGTGCATAAATAGACTAGTTTATGTCACAGCACTGGGGTGGGTGGGCCAAGCCCGTCGTGTCGGATTGGCTGAAGTCGGCAGCGGCAGACCGTGTCCATTAGAATCAGTCAGTTATTGGGTTCCTCTTTTAGGCCTTTTTTTTTCAATTTGCTGCACTTGACACGCTGAAGAAAGCGTGAAGGAAATTGACAAGCAGTATCTAGGCACAGAGAGGTCAGGAGATACACGCACAGAGCTTCAGGAGGGGAGGGAGGCAGAGCACTGACAGAGAAGTACACTATGAAAGAGGGTCAAAAAAGGGAAAATTGGAAAAAAACGGTAAGTAGAAAGCTGAATGAATAGAATAGAGTATTAAAGAGAGTCTAAGGCGCAGGCAAACACTACAGCTTAGATCGGCGAGATGGGCCGACTGGTGTCGCTCTCGTCGTCGTCGTCTTTCGAGCACGACGACTCGAGGTGCTTGTTGAGGTAGCTCTTGAGCGCGAAGCTCTTGTGGCAGCGGTGGCAGGAGTAGGACTTGTCCTGCGAGTGGGTCTGCATGTGGGCGCGCAGGTTGGAGCGGTCGGCGAACGCCTTGCCGCAGTGCGCGCAGCCGTACGGCTTCTCGCCCGTGTGCGAGCGCAGGTGGCCCTGCAGCAGCCAGGGCCGCGAGAAGAGCTTGCCGCACACGCCGCACGCGTGCGTCAGCTGGTGCGTGAGCACGTGCATGGCCAGCGCGGGCATGCTGACGTAGGCCTTGCCGCACACGTTGCACTGGCGCGCCGAGCCCGAGTCCAGGCTGCGGTGCGTCTGCTTATGCCGCGACAGGTTGGACGACGTGGCGTACCGCTTGCCGCACTCCCCGCACACGTAGCGCCCCTTCTTCAGGGGCTGGTTGTCCTCCTCGTCGTCCGAGACGACGGCCTTCTTCTTCTTGTTGGTGCGCTTGCTGCGGCCGTCCGTGCTGCGCAGCGCGTCGTACGTGTAGATGGCGCGCGGCTGGCCCGCCTTGGGCATCACCACGTTGCAGTTGACGGGCAGCAGCTCCACCTTCCAGTCCATGCCGCGCGGGTTGTCCTCGTCGTCCTTGGCGGCGTCGTCGTCGCCGTGCTCCTCGGCCGCGGCCGCCCTGCCGCCCGCCGCCGCCGTCTGGATGACAGACGTGCCGCCGCCGTTCGGGTTGTTGTTCTCCGCGTCCGACGAGTACTCGGACGTGGGCGGCGTGAGCGGCTGCGTCGTCGGCGACGTGTAGCATGACGACGAGGCCGGCGACGGCGGCTGGTACAGGATCTGCACGCTGCTGTAGGACGGCGTGAGCGGCGGGCTGGGCGACGGCGGCGCGGGATGCTGCTGCTGCAGCGGCGTGTAGCAGATGATGGTGGGCCGCGACGGCGGCGGGGACGAGGACGCCGACGGCAGGTTGGTATACTCCTGGTGCGGGTTGCTGTCGGACGCGTCCTCCTCCTGGCTCTGCGGCTCGTAGCGGTAGTGCAGCGTGATCTGGTCGGACGGTGACGACGCCGGCTGGTAGGTGGCGACCCCCGGCGGCGCCAGCGGCGGCAGGGACCGGGACAGCTCCAGCAGGTCGTGGGCCGCCTCCGTCTCCTCCACGGAGCGCATGCGGAAGATGGGGATGCCGCCGTCGCTCGACACCTCCGTGGCGCACGGCTCCTGCGGGGACTCGGTGTGGGACTCCGGCATCAGGTCATGGAGGTAGCCTGCAACAGCAACGAACAGCGCCGCGTTACCACGCTGCAAGCAAACAAACCGTCGTGTTTTCGTGTTCCAACTGCTAGGCAAACGGCGGCTTTTATTTTTTTTTTTCGATGGCGGTACGTTGGCTCGTGACGACTGCACCGGGATACCCGGGAAGCAGCAGCGCGTTTGGCTGCGAATCGCCGCGAAAAAGGCGCCTTTTGTTTCGCTGGCAGCGTGTGCAGCGCAGTGCGGCGGTGTTTGGCATGAAAAGGGAGTCTGTTTTTGCGGCGGCGCCAGGCAGGCGAGCAGCCCCCCCCCCCCAACCCGCGGCCGGAAGAAGAACCGCGACACGCCGCCGCTAGCCGCTAATCCGCCAGGAGAACCTCGCGCCACCTTTTGTTCGGAGCGTGTCGGCAAAAACCGGGCCGACTGGCGTGGGCGGCAGAGCATCGGCAGGGGGCGTCGTGGCGCGAGCCCCGGATGGGAGGAAGATGAGGAAGTGGCATGGGATGGGGTCTGCACTGTTAAAAATTTAATTGAAGATTCTAAATGTGCGTTCCGAAGCTTCTTCAAAAATTCCCAAAGGCTTCGTGTTTTAAAATATTTTTTTTTTACTTGGAAACTTACAAAAAAAAAGAAACATAAGAGGTTAAGGAATTTTTCAAAGACCATAAACATTTTTTTTCCCCAACAATTTCTCCAGGAATTTCAAAACAAATAACAAATTAACAGTGTGTGGGTGTGTGTGTGTGGGGGGGGGAGAGGAGGGGATGGGAGTGCTCTGTCGCCAGAGCGATTAGGCATCGTTTCTCGATTAGCGTGTTCTTGTCCCGACCCTCATCAGTCAGTGGCGCAGTGGCCGGCACTCCGCCCGGCCGGCAGCCAGCAGCCAGCCCGGCAGCCAGCCCAGCAGCCAGCCAGCCCGGCAGCCAGCCCGGCAGCCAGCCGCGCCACGGGGCGCCCGTCGACGGCCGGGCGGGCTGGCCCGGCGCGCAGGCCGGCGCGCTGGTTGCCTACACGCACACCGCAGGCGCTCCGAAGGCAAGCCGCAGGCACGCCGCATAGCCCAGCCCGCGCGCCCGATTGATCTCTAAGCCTCCCTGCCGGGTTTTCCCGGGTTTTGCTGGGGTCTTGCCGGACGAGGCCACGCATTACTTCTCGTCTAATGCGCTCTACGGCCGGGGGCATTATAACAGATTCCAAGTAACATAGCCGCCAGGGACGAGGCCCACTCGTTAGACGCCCCGCCGCCCCCAGCAACGCCCCGCCGCCCCCAGCAAGGCCCCCCACCCCCGCACATCTCGGCCGGCGCTGCTGCGCTGCTGGGACTCAAAGATAAATTGCCCAATGGTGGGCGCGGTACAGTCCATTCAGGGTCCAGGGGGTCTTGGGCTCCCAGGTGTGTCTGTTACACGGCGCAGCGTTGCGCTCCCCGCCGGCCTTTTGCGCTGTTTTGACAGCAGCGCGATAGATGGCGGCCCAGGCCGTTTGTAATACACGGCGGACACGGCGGGCTAACAGGTGCGTTAGTGTGTGTGTGTGCGCGCGCACGTTTGTGTTCGAGTGTGTATGTGCCTCCGGCAACTTTCCTCCCCCTCGAGTCGACTATTCGGCTAGCTGGCTGCACAAGTTCCAAAAAAAAAGGAAAAAAAAAACAAACTCTTTTTTTAAATTTTCGGCGGATTGGTCGCCTCGAAATAACCCAAATGACGCTTTTCCGATTGGCGGCTCCAAATCAGGTTAACGAAAGGGGGACCGCGTACAGAGAGAGAGAGAGAGAGAGAGAGAGAGAGAGAGAGAGAGAGAGAGAGAGAGAGAGAGAGAGAGAGAGAGAGAGAGAGAGAGAGAGAGAGAGAGAGAGAGAGAGAGAGAGAGAGAGAGAGAGAGAGAGAGAGAGAGAAATGACCGGAAACGGAAGCAGACCGATTGTGGGGTATCAGGAAGTTCCCCGGGGAAAAAAAGCGGGGGCAGGTAGCGAAATGTAAATCCCCCTCCACATAAGGCGGGGACGTCCCTAATTCCCCGGCTGTATAAATATGGATGCCGGGCGAGCCGAGGCGTGCCGAGCCGCGCCACAGGTTGCAGGCAGCGACTATAGCCTCGCTCCACGACCGCAAGGCGCGCGGCGCGCACGGACCACCACGGCAGAGGCCCGGGTCGATGACGAAATTGGCATCGTTAGGTTTTGGCGGGGAAAATAGAAACGAGAGGGAGGAAGATGAAGGAGAGGAAGGCGAGAGGAGAGCCGGTGGCGGGGGAGGGTGAGACGCTCGGACGGAACGGACGGACGGACGGAGGATGAGAGACTGCTTGGTATTCCGGGGCGTAGTCGCCTCGATTAGACCATTTATTTCAGAGAATTGCCGCTGAAGGCCGAAATGAATCAGACTGCCCGACTGTCTGCCTGTCTGTCCGTCCGTCCGTCCGTCTGTCCTGCCCTCACCGGGCTGACGCCATTGTAGCCCCATGGCCTTTCTTCTCATTCACACCATCTCCGTCCCGGATCAAATAATCATCAACCCCGCGGCACTGGCGGCGCAGCGGGGCGGGCAGACGGACAGACAGGCAGACGGCCAGGCGCAGAGAGAACACAGGTGGGGTGCGATATCGTCTGGCACACCCCTGAGGCCATGGCTTGTTCATACCGCCAGGCGGAAATTTCGTAAGTCTGTCTGTCTGTCCGTCGGCGCTCTCCGCCGCCGCGGCAGAACATGAGGACTCGACTTGTGGTCGTTGGGTGGCACGGCTGTGGGAGTTGAGAGCAGTTGGCAGACATGCCGTGTCTCGCTAACTAGCCCGGCTCAAGTTGTGCAATGCAGGTGTGTTCCAGCCCGTCTCCATGTACCCCGCCACCCTGCCCGCCCTCAGCGAGGTGGTTCCACACCGTCGCTCTCATGGCACGTCCCGTGTGGGAGCGAGAGAGATAGATCGACGGCTCAGTGCGCGCGGCATTGCCCAGCAGCCTGCTCCACCTGCTGCGACCTCGGCGCGCCCTCATGTCTGCCGCCCCTTCACAACCCCAGCCCGGGAAGAAGGCTGGGTCCGCCGTCACGGGCCGGCCCCTAAATGGAGGCCAGTTCCGAGAAGTTGGGCACCCTTTGAGTTGCGTCTGCACGTGTGCAAAGCGAAAGGCCCCGGCGCGGCGCCACCAACATCAACACGGCCTAACAGGGGTCCACGGTCAAAGGAACCAACTTGACTCGACGCCGTGCCGTGCCTAGCCGCGCCGCACCGCGACGCCTTCGCCGTAGTATTTGCAGGGCCAGGAAGGGGCCAGCGAGCGGCGCAGGGCAAAGGTTCCGCAAAACCTCGCGTAAATTCTCACGCCGTCAGCAGAGATTCATTTGTCGGGAACGCAGAGCGCATTACGAATGCGCGCCGGAGTTTGGAAAAGACACGGGAACGCATTATCAGCGGGCCGGGGGTGGGGGAGCGCCCCCCCAAGACTTGTTGTTTCTGCCACGACCTGCACAAGCAGCCCTTGTACGCAACAAGTAGGGCAAGTAGCAGGTCGTCACCCTGTCGATGCCTGGCGCGGCGAGGCGCGGCTCTCTGCAAGTCATACGGCAACAGTTGATGTGGCTCGACTCGACCAGCCCCGGCGGACTACCGCCCGCACCAAACACATTCAAATTTGCCGCCGCGCCGCGCCACGCCACGCCGGGGTGCCGGCCGCCCCTGCCGGGCACCGCACAGTGGGCCAGAAGACCACTGAGGCGGCCAAAACTCTAGACGCGTTTTGAGCTCCAAAGTCGCTAAATGGGACTCGAATCGAACGCGTGACTCCACCAATGGATTGCTCTCCGAACGAGGAATCCATTGGTGGGGTCACACGTTCGATTCGAGTCCCTGAAGCTCAAAACGTGTCCGGAATTTTGTCCGCCTCAACGAGCCTCTGGCCCACTGTGCGCCAGTGCCGTCCTTACTGAGGGCCTTGACGCGTGTATTTAACTGCCGCGCAATTTGGGCTCCTCGGGGCTCCTCGGGGGCTCCTCGGGGGCTCCTCGGGGGCTCCTCGGGGGCTCCTCGGGGGTGCGAGAGAGACAGGGCGACGAGACGATCCCTGTCGTCTGATTCCGAGGGATCGTCTCGTCGCCCTGTCTCTCTCGCACCCCCGAGGAGCCCCCGAGGAGCCCCCGAGGAGCCCCCGAGGAGCCCCCGAGGAGCCCCCGAGGAGCCCCCGAGAGAGCGCGAGGACACAGCGACGGTCCTCCGGAACCAGCCGCCTGCACCGGCAGCGCCCGGGCTTTCAAGTGAAAGAATTAAGCAGGCTGTTTGCCCCTCTAACGAACGTCTTTTTCGAGCAGTCCTAAACTCCCCACTCGGCCGTGCCAGCAGCGCCGCGCCCCTACACCCGAAGCCTGCTGGGCCCGCCGGGCCCGCTGGGGGCTCCAGGGACGGCGAGAAAAGCATCAATGAGGGCATTACACCGATTCCGCTGAGCCAGCAGCACCAGCAGCACCAGCGCCCCCGTGCGGTCCCCTACCTCGCCGGGCCCCCTCCACTGTTACACCCCGAAGACCTCCGGGCCCAAATCGAGCCTAATGAAAAGGCGGCGGACAAACTGGGTGGCCGTGGCCGAGGCGAACTAAGGCAGCAGGGCCGGGCGGACGCTCCACTGTGCCACTACGAGCCCCGCTCCCCCGCAACCGGGCCGTCCGAAGCCATTCCATCCGCATCAATGCACCCCCCAGGAATTGTCAGAAAAAAAAACACTACTCGTTGCGGAGGGGGGAAAAAGCCCCCTCCCCCACCCGGACTCGAACCAAGGACGCTTGATGGCGGTCCATCCCCCTTCCCCCCCGCAGCGGCGCTGAGGACGTCCTGAATTCTTTCGACGGCCATTCTAATTCCTGACGCATATTGAGGTCGTTGGCAGCCCGGCGCGCGGCCGGCGGCCAGGACGGCCAGGACGACCAGGACCGCTTGCTCGTGCGACAAAATGCAGGCTTTAGGACCGTAATCTCGAGTCCTGGAATTAGCGAGCAAGTCGGGCGGGGCAGCTGCCGCTTCGCATGCAGGGCGCGGGGGCCCAGGGGAGGGGGAGGGGGAAGTCTGCTTGCCGCCGCCTTTCCGCTATTTTTGCAGGCGGATAATGAGATGTTTCGCAGTGCCACCGCGGGGCTGCCGCCGGCCGGCCCGCCGCCTGTCCTCACTCCTCCTCGTCAAGCTTGTTCCGACTTGGCTATTCAAACAGTGTTCAGGTCCGCGCGCCGCGAATGTCAATCGCCTTCTTTCCGACTGCTAATTATTTTCGCGGCACACAATGTCGGCCATAATTAAGAGACGGGCGCACGGACTTACTTTTCAAACAAACGATTTTTTTTTAAAGAATAAGGTGGCAAATGATGAGAGAGTATTTTGAAGTGGCGAAAATAAAAACGCAAGGAGCCGGTCGGTTTGCTTCGCCACATTGCCATATCGTGACGCGAGTAGGCCGTATAGCTTTACGGCTACGCGCCATAACTTTGTCGTACACGCCGTGAGTCTCTCTCTCTGTAAGTGTGTGTGTTCGTCCGTCCGTGTGTCGTCAAAGTAAATGCTGTCTGACTCTGTGAGTTTACTTTGCCGCGTCAATTTCACGGATCCCACCCACCCGTCCGCGGCCCCGCCCCGCCCCGCCCCGCTATGCTGGTCTCAAACCGCAGCAACCTGATGCTTCCCTGTACCTGGACTGGACGCCGCGACGCAGGGGACGGGCGGTTCGCTGGCCTTGCCGCTGGCCTGGCCGCTCGGACGCAGACACGCCGGGCAGGGGGGCGGCGGGGCGTCGCGGCGCACGTCGCGGAGGCCGCGATCGTTGGCGTCGATCGACGAGACCATGACTCCCATGTCGAGCTGCACGCTGAGGCACGGCCGTCGCCTTGTGGCAAGACTGCAGGCGCCGCCCGCGCCGCCACGCCGCTCCGCCATTGTTGCAACAGGCGGCGCGCTGCCAACCTGCGCGTCAGCCTGTGGCTGCCAGCTCGCCTGCCTGCCGCCAGTGCGGCCAACCTGGCGCACCATGACCGCCAGCTCGGTCCGGCTGCCGCTACGGCTGCCATCCTCCATCCCAAACTTCCATGGGTTTGCCTGTCCCACTCCCATGGGGTGGGTGGCGTTCATGGGGGTGCGAAAGAGAAGCTGCCTCTCGACCGAAGACGCTGCTCCTGCGGGCTGGCTGCCTGCCTGGCTGGCCGCTTCCACAAACAGCCCCGAGATACCGCTGCGGATAAGGCGGGGCTACTATTTTCGTTATCAATCAACAAAACCCTCGTCGGCGACCGGCGCGCCGCCTGGCTACGCCTGGCGGCCGGGGCCGAACCGTGTGGGCGGCCAGAGTGCCGAGGGTGTCAGCCAGCCAGCCAGCCAGCCAGCCAGCCAGCCAGCCAGCAGGGCCGTCCTCGCCAAACACGCGCAGCTATTGAGTCAACACGGCCAAGCAAAACACTTGGAAGCCCCGCCCTGGAGGGAGGCGTTCCGTCCGTCCTTCCTGCTCATCTCCACGGTCTTCCCGCCGCAGAGCAAGCTAACGAAAAGCAGCGCGACCTTTTAAATAGGTCGACGCGTCGCCCCTGTGGCGTTAGCGGCGGGCCGGCCAGCCGCCAGGGGTCATCCATGAAAGATGGAACAGTAAATAATCAAACTTCGGCCCAGTCGTTCTTTTTCCGACATTCGTTTAAGCCGCATCGCCTCTTTACACCAGCAGGGTTCCCAACTGTCGCTCTTCCTCACTTCTCTCTCTCTCTCTCTCTCTCTCTCTCTCTCTCTCTCTCCCGTGCGGCCGCAATGAAACCACAAAAATTGGGCGAGGGATACAGGATGGAAGCGGCGGCACAGGGTCGGAATGAGCTGGGGGAAAGGAGAAGGGGGACACATACGCCCATGTGGCCACGCTGAATAATGCAGCCAACAGCAGAGATAAAAACAAGTGTTTATGAAGATGAGGCTGCCCACCTCCTCGCCCCCCCCCCCACCTCCACCTCGCTCTGGGATAGGAGGGACCCTGCCGCCCCGCCGGTCGTTGAGGAAGCAGAGGGCGGTTCGGGAACCGAGCGTATTAGACACACGTACACACACACCCACACACACACACACACAAAAAACACACACACACACGTGGACGTAGACGCACGCCTGTTCACATTCACGCACAGCGCACGCGCACACACACATACCCGACGCCGCGCACGGACAGCGGCGCGCTCGCTACCCTGGGATCAACTGGAAATGATACGGCGCGCGTGTGTGTGTGTGCGTGCGTGTGGTCCTGCACTTACAGTCCAGCGCGCCTGAAAATGGCAGTAAAAGACTCTGACCTCGGTCCGAAATCCCTTTAACGACACACATGTGCAGCCTGGACCCGCTGTGGTGAAAAAAAAACAACAGCAACAACAACAAAACACGCGCGCGACGGCCGGCCACCATCGGCATTTTCGCAGGGACGCCGACGCACAAAAATTCGCGGCTTTTCTCTGGTCAGTTCATCGGGGTGGTCCTGTCCTGCTCGCTGTTGTGTTCATCTGGCGGTGGTTAAGTGCCGCGGGGCGGGGCGCCACGAATGCCCAGCATGCCCACCGTGATAAGCCCGGGCAATAATACCCAGCGTCCATTCAGACGTGCGCACAAGGGCCAGGCCGGCGCGGCGCCACGGCTTGGGCTGGGCTGGACTCGGCCGCGAGAGATCAACAAAAACAAAAGGCCAAACGTCTGTTGAGAGTATGGCCCGCAGTGTAGGCGGCTCGAAGCGCGCCCGGCGGGGTCAAGTTGTATGACTTCCCGGCCTGCTGCACCTGCACGCCGCGGGGGTCGCGCTCGAAGCCGTACTCACGCCGGCTTACCTGTCTGGCCGGTCCGTCCGCCGCTACTTGCTCGCCATCAAGCTCGCCGTGCCACTATTCGCTCACCGTCGTTACCCGAGGCATCTTCCCGCGGACCCCCGGCATCGATTTCGGTTCCCGTCATGAAACGGCCGCGGCCGCGCCATCGATTTTGCCATCAAGTGTGTGTGTGTGTGTGTGTGTGGAAGGGCGTCGGTGTATGTGAGCGTGTCAAATAATGCAAGAGGTGTGGTCGCTAAATTAAACGGTACCTGCTGTGTCGATATTCCCGGCGTGCTGCGACGAACGGAGACGACGGGAGCCCACGGAGGACTTACCTGTAAAAGAGGGAGAAAGTGGATTAGACAAGGACAGGGCGCCTGCAGGTGAGGTTCTCATTCATGAGAGTAGCGGCCAACGGGCGGCCAGCGCGCGGCGGCGCGGCGTTGCTGTTTCGCCCGCCACGCCCAAACCTGTTGCCGGCGTTTCGGCGTTCCGTTTTCTTAGTTTGTTTGCACGACCTCATGCAAAAGTACTGAGCCCCCCCGGGGGGGCCGGCGCGGCTGGAGGGGGGCGGTTTCACACCGCGGTCGCGGGAAGAGGAGCAGCCCCACTCGCGCGGGGACGTCGCAGATATCACCGCAGTCACTTCCAGAAAGGAGAGATTTTTTTTTTGGCACCGTATCTTATTTTTATCATGCAACAGCGGCGGCAACTAAGCTGAAAAAGAAAATAAGCGGCTGAGGCGGTGCGGTCAGATTGCTGACTGAAAGGCGCAAGGTGATGGCTGGCTCCCTGCGCGCCCACCCCGCCAGGGGCCCCGCCAGGGGGAGCCGAGCGAAGCGGAGCGCTCCGTTCATAAATTGGCTTCGGAAGCCTTATATCAACTCCGTCCATTGCAAAAGAAGTGAAAGACCCGTTCTTCCGCTCGCCACGGCTTGGCTGGCAAAAGCTATTCAGCGCATTCACTGCGACGCACTGTGAGCGTGTGTAGGTGTGTGTATGTGTGTGTCGGTGTGCCCGTGCGAGCGTCTGTGTGTGTGTGCACACGTGTCTGCGCGCACCGCTCCTGCAGTCGTGAATCTTTCCCAGGATTTCAGACCTGAGTGATTGTAATCGTCGTCCGCTGGGCCCGGACGAAAGTCCTGCGACCGTGCGAGAGAGAAGAGCGGGACGCGACGGGAGAGAGAGAGAGAGAGAGAGAGAGAGAGAGAGAGAGAGAGAGAGAGAGAGAGAGAGAGAGAGAGAGAGAGAGAGAGAGAGAGAGAGAGAGGGCCACGCGGCCATTCAACTCTACCTGTCCGCCAGAGACCCGGGCCGAGCGCTGGGCCGGGCCATGGCGAGCCGCGTGCCCGGCGTACTTTACTTCCGCGCTGCTCCTGTTGAGAAGGCTTGTGAGACAGGAGACAGGTGCGAGAGAGAGGCGCACGGCGGGTCCGGCCGGGCCGCGGCGGAGCGACAGAGAGAGGTAGCAAGCGTTGGCAGCTCGCTTGGCAACAGTGACGGGAAATCAATAACAGACCGGGTAGCTGGCGCAGCCTGGCGCAGCTAGCCGGCGGGGTGGGGGCGGGGTGGGCGTGGGGTGGGTGGGCGAGGCGGCGCCGGCAGCCAGCCAGCCACCCGGCGACGGGGTGCGGCGGGGCGGGGCGGGGTGCGGCAGCGACCAGGAACCAGCATCCCCCATACATCAGCACGGCGCGGCGTTGCCGAATTGCACTACACGGGTTGGGGTGAAGGCGGGGTGCGGCGCTGCGAAGGTGCGGTCAGGGTGCGGCGGGGCGGGGCGGGGTGGTGGAAACGCGACGTACTGAAGGTTGCGGCAAAAATTGCACACGGTGGACCCTTGTTGAAAGGGTAACCAACCTCAGTCTACAACGTATCATCAGGTTTTTTTTTTTTTTTTTTTTTTGTAGAAGATGCTTTTTAGACAGGAGGTTGGCCACCCATTCAACCCAGATGGATCGTGATATTGTTTGCCTACTCACGTGGCAACACTGCCGCCAATGCAGGTCCCCTGTGCCACTGTGCACCGCCCATCAAGGCGGGTCCTTCACGCATGGCACTCCTGGGACCGCCATTCGGAGCTTCGCGGAAGGCAGGCCGTGCGTCTAAAGACCCCCGGATAAAACTATCACCACCCCGAGGCACCTGCTGCAAGGCCTGCCCGTGTTTGCAGGTAAACACGCCACCCTCGCGGGGAACGGGGAACAGGGTATTGTGCGTACACGGTTGTTTGCCGGCTGTTTACCGACGTACATTATTTAGTTGGTGCCACGACCGCCAGGGACCGCTAGGGACCGCTAGGGACCGCCAGGGGGGCGCCAACGGCCACGGCGGCGCCCCCGCGCTCGAGTGTCTACTCGGGCGGGGCGCATACTCCATGGAGCCTGCCCGCTGCGTCCAAAGCGGAAATCTCGCCGCGCTCATAACGTATCTGCCAGGCTATTCATCGCTCTGTGTCCCTCACACCCAGCCGGGACAGGCGGGGTAGTGAGAGAGCGAGAGAGAGAGAGAGAGAGAGAGAGAGAGAGAGAGAGAGAGAGCTCGACGGCGCTCGGCCGCTCAAGTGACCAGCCTGGCCGCGTCGCGCCGGCGCCACAAACACACGCGGGCCGCCCCGCCCCGCCCCGCCCCACTCCGCCCGTGCTAGCCACTCCCAACGACACGGCAAGTGGTGATTAATTCATGCACTGACTATAAATAAGCATGGCTCGAATGTCAGCAAGCCCGTGTGTATGTGTGAGTGAGAGCTAGTGAGTGTGTGTCTGTGAGGTACAGCGAGCCGAAACGACCGCGGCCACTGTCTGCGGCGCACTGCCCCGCTGCGTGGGTGTTCCCGTGTGCCTGGCGGCCCTCAAGGCTGGCGGATGGCCGTCAGAAAGGCCGCACGCCGAGGGAGGGGGTGTTTTGTCTCTTTCTCATGAGAATGTCGCGTATACCCGGCCGGCGCCGCGTTTTGCGTCGACAAAGTCGCGACGAAGGCTTTGCCCGCGGCTCCGTGGGGCTCCGTGGGGCGTGCAGCGTCGAGCCCCCTCTAAATATCAGGCTGGAGGGGTGGCCCGCTTCGGCGAGGCCCCGAAGTACGTGTGGTCCTCCCGCCCGCCCGCCCCCTGGCGGCCACCCGGCCGGCGAGAAGGTCACACCAAATGTCAGCCGGCGGCGGGCCGCGTGTCCGGGCGTGGTCGGTCCATGGGCGTCCACGGGCCGCCCGCGATGTGTCGCCGGATATATTATGGCGGCAATATTCAAACGGCACACTCTCATCCTTCAATGGACATTTTATTAATATTCATAAACGTTTGTGCTCATTAATAAAAATTCGTTAAGAAGCTTACCACATTTGTCAAGACGAAATTGATAATATTTTTTACACAACAAATACAGATGTTAATAAGCTCATTAATGTGTACGAACGTAAATAAGTAATTAGAGGAAAACTCAGTAAGAGTCTGAGAGTGCACACCTATGGGAAAGTTGCCTGCGACGCACCAGTGCCGCTGATTTTTCCAACATTTTGATCCATTTTTAAATGTTTCGTTTTTGTAAAGCTTATGGTTTGGAATGTGGAGCGCGTCCGCCTCGTTGGCCGCAGGGCCTCGTGGCATTTATGGCAGCAAATACTAAAAAAAAGGGGGAAAACGAATAAAATAAATAGCAGTGGCGGGACTCGTCCGAAACGCATCATCGCCCGTTCTAATTAAAGCGACACACAATGAGGAACGGAACGAATACTGTTCCCTCGCGACAAGGCTGTAGAGGGGGAGGGGGTATCCCCGAAGTTTATTCCCGAGAGTCCATGACGTCGGTCCCAAATAACTTACGCGGTAAGCGCCTCTGCCTGCCTTTTCCCGCCGGCCCTCCACCGCCATCCTTTCTGCTTTCGTGTTTCGCTGATAAGAATTTCAGGACAGGCGGGGGCCCGGCTTCGATCTGGTCGCGTCATCGCGGGTCGCGGCGCTCGTATCGTTTGCCGACGAGTCCCTGACCCCGCCGACTAATTCACTAAACCAGACAGTCACCCCTTCCCTTCCCCCCTTTCCCCTTTTTTGCTTTCGCCCTCACCTTCTCGCTGGTGAAAGGTTATGTGCGGCTTGGATCCTTCCCGCAGCCGAGGCCCGGCAGGCACGCCACTGCACACCACTGCGCAGTCAGAGGGGAGGGGGAACTAATATCAGCTGTTGCCTCGGTTTTTGCATCAAGTCCGGATCAGAGGGGCTTAAATGGGGGAGGGGGAATTTCTCATGTCGAGTCCGCCGGCAGGCAAAGGGCCACCCCATGGCGCGTCGTTTTGTTCCCAACGGCAGAGGCGTCTCGGCTTACACGGATAGGTCTGCCGACATTCTCTCTCTCTCTCTCTCTCTCTCTCTCTCTCTCTCTCTCTCTCTCTCTCTCTCTCTCTCTACCAAAATGGCGCGCGTCTTATTAAGGGGAGGCGGCAACGCCACTTTGACACTCGAGTTTGTCGGCGACACGCAGCGACGCACAGTGCGACACAGTGGGCGTGTCGAAACCCAGGGGGAGACAGGCATTCCCAATCCAATCATCTGGCAGCCGTCTCCACCTTGGCCCCACCGATTGTTGCTCATCAGAACAGGAAGCGCCTCAAGTTGAAGGCACTCCACGCGGCCATCTGTTGCCGGTATAAAATTTTGGCGCGCGTTGAGCGGGTGGGTGGGGGGGCGGGTATGCTCACGCACGCGCGCTGCGCTACGGCGTGGCGCTAGTCTTGGATTATGGATGGGGTGGGACGCCCGGCGCGCTACGGCGGCGCAACGCAAGGCGCTACGCACTCCGCAAATCGGTTTAGGCACTCAGCGCCACAAAGCGAACGTATGTATGCCGTTTGTAGGCGCCACGCGGCGGCCGCGGGAGTGTGGAAGAGGGGGGTGGGGGGGAGAAGGAGCGGCGCGGACCGGCAACGCCCACCGTGAGTCAGCAGGCTCGCCCTGGGCGATTAATCGATCAATAGAAAACAATCTGGCGATTATCTGGACCAGCCGATTAGCGGCTCGGTAATCGAAAATTGACTGACCATCGACCGATTGTCCGTTATGATAGTCTCTTCATCGATGATCCGTCTTCCAACGAGAAAGGCCTCGTGGATCTCACTTTACCTGCTGTCTTAGTTAATTATTTTTAACCGGAGACGATGCACGACACGGTATTTCGGTGGTCACGAAAACACGGAGGCTAATATCACGTTCGGATATCCAGGCGAACAATAACAGCCCAGCGCCGCAATGGCGGGGGGAGGAAGGTGAGGCAGGCAGGGGGCAGGAGGGTGGGGGAGGGGCATTTGAATAGAAACATAAATTATAACCGGCCGCGTCGGAATGGGAGGTGGCAGCCGCCGCCCGACAGCCCGCCTGGCCTGAACCTTTCACGCCCTGGCTGCCTGCCTGCCTGCCCGGCGTAGTAGTTTGGGCTGGCCAGGAAGGGGTCGGAATCACGCTGGGCAATAAATTGCATCCGTGAAATGCTTGCAGTGCGCACGAGTTATGGCGAATATACTTGCAGTGCGGGGCCACGGCTCGCGCGAAGCAGACCGACTTTTACTAATTTCGTGGAAGGCCTGCGGCGATATGACCTAGAAACACAATAACAACAGCAACAGCAGCCCGAGTGCGGGCCGCTGTTGTTGTCCGGCGCGCTGGCACAGACCACGTCAGGCTTTAAATGCTCGTGATGGCGGCGCGTCTAGACGGACGCCACGCTCTACTGGAACTGAGCGGGGTTAAAAAATCAAAGTTTTGCAGAATTTTTTCGGAGCGTGAACCTGAGATCTGTTTTGTCGTCCACCAACTCCCTCACTTCGCGGATCAATTTTTTCGACCAATTTCCGTGCGCGAGCTTTCCCTCGACCCTGGCAGGGTAGGGGGAGTTTAATAACTCCCGGCGCCACTGGCTTGATTCGGGAAAGTAAGGGGTCGGGAAGGGGAGATTTCCTGATTTTTTGGGGAAAGGCAAATGGCGGGCAAGGGTGGCGCTGGATTCAACTACTGGGCCGCCGTCCGTTTTTAAGTGCTTTCTGTGCGTCGATAAGTCGAGCTCCCCGACACACGACACACCGCGGAAACTAAAAGTCACCCTCGCCCCGCCCCCGCGGCCCACCGCCCTGCGCACGCAACACCCCGTGTGACGTCACACGCCGCTCTGTCTCTCTCGCACCCACACGGGATGACCCCATGAGTGCGAGGGAGAGAGAGCGACGCGGCGTTCGGCCCGCTCTTCTAGCACGTCTCGAAGTTTGTCCGCGGCGGGGCCACCACTGCGGCGCACTGCCGGCACGCCTCCCCGCCGCGGCCAGCGGACCCCTCGGGGGGCCCGGCGGCGACACGCCCCTCGGCGGCAACACCTTTGCCTCAAAAAATAAAAGGACACATATTTAAGGTTTGTATGATCCTCATTTTTAGCACTCTACTTTTTTGCCCACACTTAGCCTAACAGTACACCGGCATTATGGACCATCCAACGCGCTGTTCGAAATGGCAGCGGCGAAATGGAACTCGTAAAACTCCGCCGAGTTTGTTTATTTTTAGAGCAGGTTTGTTATACCGGGAAAAAAAATGAGACGGAAAATAAAAAAAAAATGTGGCCGAAAAAGGAAGAAGAAATGAGGCTTCCCGCGCCCCGCCCTGACAGCGTTCTCGAACGACACGCACACCACGCACCACGCGATCGTGCGCATCACTTTTGAAGGCGACCGTACTTTCCGTCGTATCCCTCGGGGGGAATGTGTGAGACAGGGCTGATCAGTTCCGGGGGTGGGGCGGGGTGGCGGGGCGAGAGGGCTGCTGTGTCATGTTTGTGTTTTATATTCATCCCTCATCATAAGCGAGAGCTCTGCTGATGCTGTTGTTGCTCGGTGGCGCACGTGTGGATAGCATTCTCTTTGTTCCCATCCCAGCCGAAGATACTCCCAAATAGCCCCGCTCTCCAGCTCCCAAAATGCTTTTTTCTTTTTTTGGTGGTGGACAACATGTACGACACTGCACCTGAAGGCGACTTAAAGGTAGTCAAAACGTTTGACGTGGCCCAGTCCGGAAATCGCTCCAGAGCCGGCCAGAGACCGCGGTAGACCCCCGGTCGGTACGCAGCAAGCGTGACCCTCAAACGAAAACATTTTACGCGTCCTGATAACATGGAAAGCAGACCTAATAGTGCACTGGCCGCCACGCTACTCGCCGAAGGACGAAGGACGTTGCAGCGATCCTTGGGCGGGGGCTAGCGTGACAGCAACAACACGGCCAGACCACCTGCAGAACCCAAGGGCGGCACAAAAACACTTACTCAATCATTCGAGAAGGTTCACTCCATTTGAATAGTACAGGTTTCTTGATTTCTTGAAATTTTGGTTTTGACTTAAGACACATGCCAAGTTAATATTTGTTTATAACAACAAAGCTCGCGGAAAAAAAAAGAATTGCAGTTAAAGGACATTATACTAACGAGAGGCATCAATGTAAAGACAAGACTGCCGTCATAAAAGCCCTGGAGTCCTTACTTCCACCGCCGCGCTCAATTTATTTTCCCCTTTCCCTCTGTGTGTTTGTTCGGGCGACTCGGTGACTCCAAGGCCGATTTCGGTCGTAAGTAGTGTTTGCCGAGTTGGCCGGGCGAGACAGGTGGCGGCGGGGTGGCGGTGCCGAACCAACAGCCGAACAATAACGCGACCAACCAAACAAAAAAAAGAAAGAAATGAAAATTCGAAATTCTTCGAGGGAAACCGGTCGCTGCGCAGCTAATCGAATGCCGATATTTAGTGAAAACGGCGCTTGGCGGCTCACACGCTGTGAACGTGCGGCCGGCTTCCATCTCTCTCGCACTCGCGGGGGCGTCCTGCGGGGGTGCGAGAGAGACAGAGAAGGCTTTCCTCCTAGAAGCGAAGTTACTGCAGATGACGGTGGCGCCGCGCGGCGTGGGCTGCGAACGACGCTTTGATAAAACTTGTTCTCTTTTGTTGGCCAACTCAATGCTGCGGGGGCCAGGCTGCAGTGTGACCAGCGCAACGCGTTACGTTCGCTGAGCGCCGTGTCGCCGCCCGCGCCTCGCTCCGCCGCCGATGGAGGAACCCAATCGCCCTGGTTTTTTGACACAGTTCCAAAAAAAAAAAAAAAAAAAAAAAAAAAAAAATCCTGGAAATTACCGGGGAACTAAATGGGGGAAAATCGCCTCTGGTCTTTGGAAAATTCCGAAACGTCCTGTGTTTCTATTTTGATTAACATCAAAGTTTTTGGTGTTGAAAATATCGCAACTCGGATAACAGTAATAGGGCAGGTGGCCTCGGTGGCCGGCAGGCGAGGCTGGCAGGCAGGCGAGGCTGGCAGGCAGGCGAGGCTGGCAGGCAGGCCGGCGGCCGCGCGCATCGGCCAGTCCGGCGTCCAACAAGTTCTTGCCGTGAATAATGCCAATAGGCCGGGGGGCCGAGGGGCCCGGCCCCGCACCGCGCCGCCCACCCCGCCTTCCACTTGTTACCGAGTCAGCGCCGGGCTGGAGCAGACAGGATTCAATCGGTGCCGCCTACGTCCAAAACCGGGCAAGCTCGGCAGCGGCAGCCCCGCCCCAGCAGCCAGCCTCGACGGCCGGGCGGGCAGACGGGGCTGGCAGACAGGAGGGCGGGGCGCGCTGCATTTCAATGAGCTAAACGAACGTCGAGATAGCGAGAGCCACTGTTGGTTTTGCCGTCTCCGTCGCCGGCCGGGCCGGACTGGGGAGGGAGGGAGAGAGAGGGGGGTTCCTGGTCGATACCCCCGGATGTAGCGACTCTGGCGTGCATCGTGGTGTGGGGCACACTGTGTGTGCTCGTTTACGCGCGTTAGAAGTCTCGGGATCAATTTTACGGTGCTTCCCCGTCGAGGCTCTCTCTCTCTCTCTCTCTCTCTCTCTCTCTCTCTCTCTCTCTCTCTCTCTCTCTCTCTCTCTCTCTCTCTCTCTCTCGGTTCATGACCATCAAGTTATGGCCCTCCAGCACCCTGAGCTCAGGCTGTAAGCGCTTAAAATGACTGTGAAACTGCTTTCGCAAGAACAAATGCACCAAGTTGGTGCCTTTTTTAAGATGCCTTATTCAAGGTGGGCCGGGAAAGGAACTGGAGGGACTAGGTAGGGCGTGGGGGAAGATTAATGTTATCAAGAGGGACACGGGCTCCACTTTTTCGATGCGGAACTTGGGCGCATTAAGTAAGGAACAGTCGAGCGAACCGAAAAAAATCGCAGCAAAAAAACATATCTGTTGCGTGGCTGTGCGTCGAGATTTTTATGCTGTTCGAACCGGACCCGGGAATGGTGCTCCGACCTCCGCCTTGCCGTTCCAACGACGCAAGGCTAATTGTTAAAATTGACATCGCCAGCCCGGCGCACATAGGCACGGTGGACGGACGGACAGAAAGACAGACGGACAGACAGCGGGAGACGGCCGGGCGGGGGCGGGACAATCTACCTGTCTTGCCTTCTTCGTGAGGCAAATCGTCTGTCCGATCCTGTCCACGACGAACAGCGGCGAGGCTGTTTCGTGACCGCGCATGACTGTAGCGCTGCGGGGGGTCCGTGAGGGGAGGGGGAGGGGCAGCGGGGCGAAGCGGGGCCGTCCCTGGTACAGGCCGCCACGGCACGTCACGGCTTCGCCCCCAGCGCAGCCCAGCGCAGCCCAGCCCTCAACCCGAATCTGCCGCCGGAAATAAACAGCCGGACTGCAGGCTGACGCCGCCCTCTGTCTCTCTCGCACCCCTGCGGCGGCCCGGCCCGTGAGTGCGAGAGAGACAGCGCTCGGAGCCAGCCGGGCGGACGGCCAACGCGCCCGGCGGCCGCCGGGTAGGCAACGCGGGGACGGGTACGCGCGCGGGGTGCCTACTCGCAGGGGCCCCACTCTGGGCACATTTTTCGATTCGCGCCTAGTATTTTTATCCATTCGCACTTGGCATGAGTTTCCGATATTCTCAGAGCGCACACTGCAAAAATTCGTCACTGCAGTTCCGCCAGTGCAGGAAAGGCGGTCGAGCGGAATGCGCTCCAGTCCCCGGGGAGGTTTGACGCGCAGATGCTTGGTTCCGCGATCCGAAAGGAACTTGCAGTGCGCTGAAAGCAGCCAGTTTGAGGAGGATCCTTGACGCGAATAAAAAGGGCGGCGCAGTGAAGCGCAGCGCCGCGCCTCGCCTCACCACGCCCTCGGGGCCGCGCAGCCGCGCACGCGACCTCGTATTTGAATGGCCGCTAACTTCCCGCGAGAAATAATTTCCCGCGCTGTCTTTGTGAGGTTGATTAAGACAGTAGGCGCCTTTTAAAGTTAGACCTATAACGAGGTTACGACCAGCAAGGCTGGCACTGCGGCCAAATGAAGGTGGGGGGAACTTTTCGGTCCACTTAGCGGAAGCCAGGCCTCGGGATCCGGCTAAGGGAGGCGTGGCTTCTCCGCTAGAACGTGGCTGTTCTTGCCGTGTTCGGCCGGCCGGACAGCGCATTGGCCCCCGCAGCTAGTTGTTCACGCGACCGAGCAAAACGCTGGCCGGTCGCTTCACGCCGCGTCCCGCAGCCACAACACACGGCGGCGGGGGCTCGGCGAGGCGCCGCTAAGAGCGGAATGGCCGACATGCCGAGCCCGGAGGGCGGGGCGCAATCAGCTCAGGGGAAATTGACCACCTTGGCGTAACTGTCTCTCGCATCGGGTAACGGCTTTCTCGCCGCCAGGGCACGCCCCCGCCGAGCCACCCCGGCGCCCTCGGTCGCGTGTCACGGCCGGTCACGCCCGCGTCACGCCCGCGTCACGCCCGCGTCACGCCACGCGGCCGAGCGTGACAGCGTGTTGTTACTTAGAGCGTGACGACGTGAACGTCCCTCTGAGCGCGATGCGGCGGAGTCGCGCGGTGGCGGCGTCCTGGCTGTGACTACGAATCACGACCAATCAATGCGAGTGGAAAGAAGAAAAAGAGAGAGAGAGAGAGAGAGAGAGAGAGAGAGAGAGAGAGAGAGAGAGAGAGAGAGAGAGAGAGGGAGAGAGAGAGAGAGAGAGAGAGCGCCTCGAAACAAACCCGTGGTGGCACCCCTGGATTGCCCTCCGAAAGAGGAATTCTGTGCCACCGCCGCCGCCGTTATGGGGTTGGTTGTAGTCCTGTTTGAGCGGACTAAAGAACTCGAGAAAGTTTCTAGGAGCCTTCGACTTGTACCCTGCGAGCGGCGCCCAGCCTCCTCAATGCAACAGCGCTTGCCGCTTGCGAGGCGAGGCCGCCAAAAGAGACGATGTGGCCGGATGCTGCTCGTTGGCCGTGCGTGCCGCGGATGTCAAGCAAGCCGCGACTGATTGGACCGGGTGACAAGTGGGAGAGAGAGGGAGAGAGAGAGGAGGGGGAGGAGGGGGAGGGCACCCACCCGCGCCGTGAATGATTCAGAGCCACAGCGGTGACATCATCGCCGAGCGGCTTTTTGGGGTCTTTCTCTGATTGTGTGCGACGTCCGCCGTGTTGGTCCAACGAACGGGATCCAACAATAAAATGACGTCAAAATTTTTTTTATTAAAAAACTAAAAATAAAAATCTTAAAATTAAAATATTTTCAGGCAATAAAACAAAGCTTGAACAACTTATAAAATTAAAAACACAATGAAAAGAAAAACGAAAAACATTCCTAGGCAATCGAAGGGCGTGCCTGGTCGTATCGTTTCCCCTCGGGCGGCGCGCGGTGTTGCCACGTCGCCGCGTTGCGTGGCCGCGTGTGTTGCGTTGCGTGCTTGTCGCTGCGTGCTTCCTTGACGGCACCTTGTCAGGTGGCTTTGCGTTTTGCCGCGTTCGGCCTTCCTGCCCCGTGGTTGGTTCCTGTTGCTGCGTTTCTCGACTATTTTTTTTTCTTCCGAGGTTGGCAGTGGCGCTGTTCGTAATAGCGCGGCTGCACTTACTAGGTGGCGGCAATCAACCCGCACGACAGTGCATCACGCATGCCCGCAACAGTCCACGGATTTTCCAGAAAAAAATCCGAAAAAAAAAAAACCCTTTGGCTTCAACAAGCGTCGAGACAGGCGCGTAATTTGATGTAGACAAAGACGGAAACGTGCAGCAGTAGGCGCCCTGCAGACGGTGGAATGGGGACGGCAGACGTCGCCAAAGGAAGAGGTTGAGGAAGGCTTTCGTTCTGAAACACAATATGCCTCCCCCCCCCCCTGCTCCGCAGCGCAATACGTTTGCTCGGCTGCGTCAAAATCGAATTATCTGCAGGAATTTTATTGAAACATTCTTTGGATGTTGGGATGTAGACTGCTGCATTAGAGAAAGGCGGGCGCCGCGGGAGGGGGTCCTCTTGGTGCGGGTCTGGCTGCTGCTTCCCCCTCCCCAGTCTGTGAGCCCCAGCCGCCGCTGACGGTGCAGCCACTCTGCTGTCAGTGGGATTATCTCATTTCCCTAGTTCGGGCAGAGAGCTGCATATACAGCAGACCCTGTGTGCAACGCGCGGCGGCACGGCGCCATCCAGCCCGCCAGCACGCCGCCTGCGCAAACGCTCCCAAATTGGAAATGATTCCAAAAGAAAAAAAAGGGGTAGAAAAAGAAGAAAGCAAGGGAGCAAAAGAAGTAGATCGGGTGCTTCGGGGAAAGTGTGTTTTCGGCAAGTATCGGACCGACTCAGTCAATTACGGGCTTCCGAGGGCCTCCCCATCAGAGTCACCCAGTTTGGACTAGTTGGAGGGCCGGCTACGGCGAAGATGGAGTCAGAAAAGAAGAAGAAAAAAAAACAGCAGCAGAGGAAGGAGCAGCTGAAACTAACGTACAGTCCGTAATATCTTCATCCAAACGGCTGCAGCAGAGCCGCTGAAAGAAAAGTTATTGTCGCCGTGATACTCTGGCGTCACCGTTGGCCATTGATCAGAACTAGTGCAAAGGGGGGGGGGGGGCTGCGTAGTGGCGAGGTGTTTAGATGCATGTCGTGACCTGGCGCAATAACAGCCAGCCTACTTGCTTTCTTATAATTATTGTGATTGTTTCCCCCCATCCCCTTCACCTCGTCAGTGGCAGTGGGAAGAAGAAGAAGAAGAAGGAGAACGAGGAGGAGGAGGAGGAGGGCTCGTAGGTGGCGAGGGTTGTACACATGAAACAGGTGGGCGAGCCCCACGCGGGGCATGGCGGGGCGTGGCGGGGCGGGGCGTGGCGGGGCGGGGCGTGGCGGGGCGTGGCGCAGCAGGTTTAAAGACCAGGAGCCGTCGTCGGGCGCGGACTGCGGACTGTCACTGCGCACGCTAGCACGCCAAGGGCCAAAATTGTTATGACGGGGCAGCGGTGGCGCACAGTGGGACAGATCATGGTCAGGAGGAGACTAGTTGAACTCGCCTCGTCCTGGTTTTCAGATCTAAAGTCCTCAAAAATGAGAATAGGAATTACAGATTTCCACTAGCCAGAAACAATTTATTTTTGACGCTGGTGCTGATTTTTCCTGAAAGGGGGTAAGCTCAGGTCTGACGGCAATTTTTTTTTGGCGTGCACGTCTGTTCAAACTGGCCGCACGACGGTAAGATTCACGTCGGCGGTTTTCCTTCCTAATTCCTATAGGTTGAAAATAAACTGGATAAACTGCCTTCTCTCTCCTTTTTATTGTCGGCTGGGGCCACCCGGCTGCCGAGATAAGCCAAGGTACAGGAGACAGGGGACCGGGGTGGGGGGGAGGGGGGGGGAAATAGAATTAGAGAGAATTCCGGCATGTCCCGGTGGAGGCCCACGGGACTGGCAGCCGAGTTGGGGGGCGGGGCGGGGCGGGGGATGTGACAAGCGAAACGGTTGCGGTGGAAGAGGCTTCGGTGGCTGTCGTCTGCTCGGCGTCGCCGCCCCGCGAGCGCGCGGGTCGCAGCGTCCCAGAGGACGAGGTGTGGAGGTGCGCGCGCCACCGAGACCACTCTCCCAGAGGATATCGCCTCGCCTTAAATTATGCACCTAAATAAACTGACAGGTGACGAGCGGGATCAAATGCGGAATTACCCGAGGCAGACATGACGCGGGTAGTACCGCTGCGAGCAGGAGGGGGAGGGGGGCACGCGTTGAGCTTGCTGCCCGCGGCCGAGCACCGCACGGGGTCCTGGCACACGGCGAGAATCCGACAACTTTACACTGCCGGTCGGAATACGCGGCGAGTCCCTCTCGGCGCCGCGACTTGTTGAGTTTGACAGGCGGCGCTTCCTGCGCGGCCGAGCTCAGCGTCGCGGCGCGGCGGCGGCGTCGCCGTCCCTCCGGCCGAGTCCACCGCGGCGACGGACAGGCCGAGCGTCGTCACGTCATAGACCGTCATAGACAGACGGAATCTCATTGGCCTGCAGGGAATCAACAGCCGGCGGCCCTGTGTGTGCAGTCCCATCGATTTCCCGTCGCCTCTGCTGGCCGATGCCGAGGGTCCTTTTCATCGCTCTGTCTCTCTCGCTCTCGCCGTGCGTTCCGTGCGGGTGGGAGAGGGACAGAGCGATTCAGCGGGCGCGAACAAACAACGCGAGGCCGCGTGAGCCATCGACCGTGCGTCATTCTCGGAAACAGCGAAACGGGACGAGCGGACCTGTCACGCTCCGCCAAGTGTGTAGCAGACATTTTGTTTCGTTTTTGTTTTTTTTCTGCTCGGGTTTTTAGGGGGTAGGGTGGGGGCAGGGGGTCACCACCTGCGTGAAGGCGAACGCGCTCAGCAGGTCCAGTGGGACTGCGGGCCATAAAGCAGGGGGAGCACCCCCCGCTGACACAATGCAACGCTCTCTCTCTCTCTCTCTCTCTCTCTCTCTCTCTCTCTGGCCGCCGGGGGTCCCCGTTGTTAGTCGCTGGAATGCAGCCAAACGCGGCGCAAAACAATCGTGCGCACTGCGCTGCGCGACCCGGCAGCACACCAACACGGATTTTATTCCCAACATCGCCGCGCAGCCGCTCCATCACTGCCCCCCCCCCCACCTCCCCCGCAGTGTCCGCCAGGACCCGCCGCTAGCGCCAGCCAGCCCGACGTCGCCGACGTCGCCGACGGCCCTAAAAGTCGCTTTCGCCGTGTCGCGATCTGCTTTACGTGATTCTTTTGCTGCTCCGGGAGACGATTTGTTGTCCGGAAAGGGGTTGGGATCGGTGCGCCCCGCCACGCCACGCTGCGTGGCGCGCGCTTGGCTCGGAATGTGGAATGGATTTCAGTGCAGTGTCTGCGTGGCAATCAGGCTGCGTATTTCACACCCTCCTCCTCCCCCCCCCCTGCCGCCTCTGGCCACGGACCAGGCAGCCAACACAACGAATTCGGAATTAATCCAGGCAGGCCAACCTTTTCCCTGCTTCTCTTTTGTTTCCTAAACTGTATCGGCGGCGCCGTTCTCCGGGATTCACACTCCTCGCCGATTCCTTACTGCCGGGACTCCAGGACTCCAGGACGTGCTGGAGTGGCCAGACAGAAGCCAGCGCCACTTTGTGACTCCTTGATATTTTAAGGGTGCAGGGCGGCGGCGGGGGGAGCTGGCGGCCGGGGCGAGGGGTGGGGGCAGGTGCTGCATTATTTGTCTCGCCTCCCCACTCAACCACAGTTTGCTTACTTACACGGTCAGAGAGGGACAGAGAGAGAGAGAGAGAGAGAGAGAGAGAGAGAGAGAGAGAGAGAGAGAGAGAGAGAGAGAGAGAGAGAGAGAGAGAGAGAGAGAGAGAGAGAGAGAGAGAGTTGTTTTTATTATCTCCAGGACGACGGCAGGCGGCCTGCAGGCTGGCGATGGCGTCTCATCGAACCGATAGCACCCCCGCTGCAGTGGTTCGTCGCTCTGTCTCTCTCGCGCCCCCGCGGGACGCCCCGTGCGTGCGAGGGAGACAGCGCGACGCAAGCACTGTTCGGAATCAAACGGCTGGCACTGCTGGCACCACGGCCTTATTGTCTCCGCCGAGGAGGCCAGGATATTGGACTACACCCTGGCTGTCCTGGCATGGCCGTGCGCGACCCTTCGTCCGGCTGTCAGCCTGTCCGTAAATCCACCCACCTGTTCATGTGCGTGTCTGTGTGTCTGTCTGTTGGTCCGTGCGGTGCGGCTGTTCGTGCGCTGTCTCGTGTCCGACCGTCTGGAAGGGGCGCGCGGAATCGCAAAATCAGAGAATCGATAGCCTCCAGCTGTTCCGTGCGTCACTGCGTGTTCCTCGTGCACTTCTTCTTCTATTTTCCTTCGCGAAGAAAGGGAGAGAGAGAGACAGAGAAAAGAAAGGGAGAAAGGGAGGGAGGGAGAGAGAGGAGAAAGAGTTGCAAAGAAGGGATTGTGCACGAATGATGAACGTGGGCTTTCTCGCGTGATCGGCATATCGAGCGGGCCAGAGAAAGAGAGAGAGACCAAGGCACACAGACGGACGGAGCAGGAAGTCAGGCAGAGAGAGAGAGAGAGAGAGAGAGAGAGAGAGAGAGAGAGAGAGAGAGAGAGAGAGAGAGAGAGAGAGAGAGAGAGAGAGAGATGGAGGACGGAGTGATGTACGCCCCACTTGCGTCGCGAGGCTCGCCAACACTGCTACACTTGGCACGCCGCCCCGCCCCGCCCCACCCCGCCTTGACGTGGGCCCCGACGATTACGCGGCCAGCGCCGAGCATCACGAAATCATGAACACGTTGTACGGCTGTGTAATTTGCAATTACAGCGTGGGGGGGGTAATCAAAGTGTGGAAAGTTGCCCCACCAGACACAAGTTGCGTGTGGGAGTGGCGCGGTGCGCATGGCGTGAGCGGCAGCAGGGTGGAGGGGGAGAGGGGAGGGGGGAGGGGTGACGGGTCGTCGTGGCCGATCACTGCAGTCATCAGTCAGTGCTCACATGATTCAACAGCTGGGCCGCGTCGCCACCCCCACCCATTTTTTTCGACCCCCCCCCCCCCACACACTGGCACACGTGCGAACAGCCACTACGCTTGAGCCGCCCGCGTTCCTCCAGGTCGACAAGAAGGCGGCGCCTTCGGAGCGCGGAAAGCCTAATTGTATTAGTCTGGGGGCTGCGAGGCGGCGGGGCGGCGGGGCGGCGGTGCGGCGGGGCGGCGGGCGGGCGGGCGGAACCGCGCCGCGCAGCTTGTTGCAGAGCGCCCACCCGGCCCAGGCCGCCGGCCGGGCAGAGGCGGCGAGGCCTCGTCGTCGACGCCGGTAATACGCCGGGCAAAGCGTCCAAACCACTTAGCTGTCGTTCGCGACCGTCATCCCGAGCCGAGAGCGGCGGCGAGGGGGACTGGTCGGGGAGGCTGCCGGGGGCTGAGCGACGCCGTCGTCGTCCTCTCATCCCCCCCCCCCCCAACAAGTTAATCCGAGTGATCGAAAGCGCGCTGTGCTTATTGCCTGCCCGCCGCTCCAGAATTCTTTCCCCATTGTTTTCCTCCGCCGCCGCGTCAGCAGCAGCTCGGCGTGCGGACTGCGCACAGTGGACCAGAAGACCGGTGGGGGCGGTCGAAATCCCGGACGGGTTTGGAGCTCCAGAGTCGCTAAATGGGACTCGGACAGAACGCGTGACCCCAGAATGCACTCCTCGTTCGGAGAGCAATCCATTGGTGGGGTCGCGCGTTCGGTTCGAGTCCCATTTGGCGACTCTGGAGCTCAAAACGCGTTTAGTAGAGTTTTGGCCGCCCCTGCGCCGGTCTTCTGGCCCACTGTGCTGCGGAGCGCGGAGCCGCGCCGAGAGCGCTGCTGGACGACGCGGCACCCCTGGGGGAGGCCGCCGCGCCGGAGGGGAGGGGTGGCGGAGGGGAGGGGTGGCGGAGGGGAGAGGTGGCGGAGGGGAGGGAGGGGAGGGGAGGGGAGGGAGGGGAGGGGTGGCGGAGGCGAGGGAGGGGTGGGCCGGCTGTCGCGCAGCACGAGTGCGCCGCCGTGCGCGGCACCACGCCACGGCGGCCACGCCGCGCCGTGCCGTATCAACATCGGTGCCGCCTGCGCCGCCGGCTCGCCCTCTCCCTCTTCTTCTCCTTCTTTTTATGTCGGCTTGCTCGAAAAAAATAAATAAAAATGTTTAAAACTTGACGCGAACTTTCGGCCCGTAAATCAACATCGCTTGCCGGCACGGCGGAATGCCGACGCGCGGAAGTGGAGTCGAGGGAAGGAAATCGGGCGACAACCCCCCCCCCCTCCCCCCTCCCGGTCCTCCTCCCTCTTCCGAGTTTCCATTAGATTGGAAGTGAAAAGGGGCCTCAGCCCGGCAGCGAGGTTAGAGCGCGAAGAAGCGAAGGCAAGAATGGAAACGGGATACTGTTTCGAAATGACTCGCAGAATGCGTATAACGAACTATGTAATTGAATACCAGATTCAACATGATGATGAACATTTTAAGCCAATGAAAGGGTGAGTCAACGGTCGGCGTTTCCTCCTAAATTTCACCGGAAATTGTACGGGGCTTAAAATAAAGCATGCCTTGACTTGACGGCAGGTATCCTGGGTCCGCCGCGAACCACCTGTAGGAGGCGGCAGGGGGGGCGGTGGCCAATGGCGCGGCGCGGCCGTGGGGATGAGATACCCATAGGCTGAGACGACTGCATGTACTCACTGTGTGTGGCGGACGTGATGACCGAGCTCAGAGGCCGGTACAGCGGGGGCTCCGGGCTCTGGGGGGCGACGGAGCCCCCCGTCGGGCTCTGCGGCCGGCTGGGGGTGGACGGCGAGGCACCCCAGCCGGGGTACCTGTTGGACGCGGCAGTCTTCTTGACCATGTAGCAGCGCGGCATGGTGGCGCTGGGCGCGCTGGGCGGGGCCTCGGAGCTGATACTCTTCACCAGGCCGACCTCGGTGTAGTCCTCCAGCCTCGGCGGCGGCCTCCGGATGCGCACCAGCTTGCCTGGGGGCGGGCGGGCGCTTCGCGGCGCCCGCCTCAAGGATCCGCACGGTGCTGGGGGCCTCGGCGGGGGCCTCGCGCTCCTGGCGCCTCAGGGCCTTCCTCGGCGCCTTGGGCAGCTCCCCACCCAGCTAGCCGGTGCTGTGGTGGCTGCCTGGCTGGCTGCCCGGCTGGCTGCCCGGCTGGCTGCCTGGCTGGCGGCCCGGCTGGCCGCTGCTGCCTGCAAGGCTGCCCGGTCGATATCGCCGGCTACGCGGCGCGCGTTGCTGCTGTCGCCGCTGTTGCTGATGCAGTAGGCCGTGCGGCTGTACGAAGGCGTGTCGTGACCCTTGGCGTTAACGCAACAGGTAGCGGGGCCTCTTTCGAATAACAGTCCAATGAGTACTTCAACAGGTGTATTGCACACTTTAGCACACGTCCGGGAGGCAGAGAAAGAGGAAGTGGAAAGAGAAGAGACAAGAAGGAAGAGAGAGGCAGAGAGAGAGGGGGAAGAGGGGCGAAGGCAAGATGAGAACCACTTCACCGGCCGTAGATCAATATTGCAAGGTTCGCTCGGCCGCTGTGCGCCTGACCCCGGCGGTTCACATCCTCGCTGGGGCGTTCAACAGGTTCACCACCGGCCGGCCTCCGCGCTGAACGCCGAGCTGAACGCCGAGTTGAACGCCGAGTCGAAGCCCGGGCCGGACCATGGCCGCGGGCCGCCGGGACGGTGGAGCCAGACACTGGAGCCACACTGGAGGCGCTGGGGGTGCACTGCGTGCGTGCTGGAGTGGTATCCGGGTGGCGGCGGCCCTCGGCGGCGCCCTGGGGCGTCGTCGGCGTGGTCCTGGGGGGCGTCGCCGGTACTCCACGGGGCCCAGGTCCACGTTCACACACTCTCACTCACACACGCACACTTGTAACCGCCACCGCCACAGCCACCACACATCGGCGCGGGGTGCGCGGGGTGGTGGTGCAACCGGGCCGACCTGGCTGCGGCCGCCTCCTCCTCGACACTGCCTGCCTCGGCCCGCGGCGCGCACTCGCCACTTCCTCCCCTGTTCGGGCGTCTCCGCCACCCCTTCGGCGCCGTTCGGCAGGGCTCGGGCCGCGCTCGGGCGTCTCCGCCACCCCTCGTGTGCCGGCAGCCGGCCGGGCCGTGGCGAGCCGCGTCGCGCCGCACAGCCGCGCCACAGCCAGGGGATGAGGGGTGGAAGCCATAGCAGCGCTACACGCACCGAGCGCGGCGCGGCCCGGGGCGGGGGAAACTTTTGTGTCTTCGACGAGGGGAGGGGAGCGTCTGGCGCGACAAGTGCATGTCCAGCCTGGCCTCCTGCAGCAAGAAAGGAAACAAAGAAGAAGAAAGGGGTTTTTCCTGCGACAGGTGAAAGCAATCTCGAGAGCGGGGCATTGACACGGGGCGGAATGATAAAGCACTTCCTTCCCTTCTTTTGTCCCTTTTTGCGGCCCTAATGCATTCTGCTCGTTATTCCCGCCTTGGTTCGCCTCCATTCGCCGGCAGGCCTTGCCGAGGTGCCCCACGATTCAAACAGTTCGGCGCGAGGTCGCGGCCGCCGCGCTGGCCGCCAGCCCCGCCAGCCCCGCCAGCCCCGCCAGCCCCGCCTGCCCGGCCGGCCGTCCCTGGTGCAACAGTGAGGCAACAGCCAGGCAACAGCCAGGCAACAGGACTCGCTGCGCGGCCAGGCCTGGGCTCTGGGCGCGGCGCGGCAGGTTCCCTAATCAACAGGTTTTGCGCGTTTCTCGGAAAAGCACAAGGCGGGGCCCGGCGGAGCCAAAGACGTGGCGTGGCGGCGCGGGGGCCCCGAGGGGTTCGCTCTGAGGAGGCGGCAGTGCCGAGGTGGGGCGGCGCGGCGCGGCGCGGCGCTGGGGCGGGGCGGTGCCCACCGCGCCATCTACCGGCCGCATCGGCAAGCCGTGCCGTGTCTCCTGTCAGTCAATCCCACTGTCAAACCAAGCCGAGGGCCGCGGGGGCAGGAGACTACTTGTTGCGGGCCGCCGCGTAATAAGCAGCGGAGGCCGCGCCGCTCTAGATGACGTTCTTTTTGAAAGCGGCTCGTCTCTCTCTCTCTCTCTCTCTCTCTCTCTCTCTCTCTCTCTCTCTCTCTCTCTCTCTCTCTCTCTGCGCGGTGCGCGGGGGCCGTTCCCGCGAGGCGAGGTGCTCGCATCCGCGTCGGCAGATCAGCGAATCGGCAGTCATATCATATCGCGGTAAGGGGATGGTCCAGGGCGGGCCAATTACAATGTAAATATGTGGGGCCGCGTGGATATGGGCCGGCGGCGGCCGACGCAGCAGCCGCACTGACAGCCCCTGACGCGCCGCCGCTGCTGCCGATGCTGTCGCTGCTACTGCCGCCTCCCTGGCGGCGGCGCAGCCTCGGCTGATATCCCACTTTCACTTAACGTCGAACATCGTGCGTTGCCCTCATATCCCCCATCATATCCTTGCTGCCGAGCCATGCCATTTTCGGCGTCAGCTAACGTGCCGTAACCGTGCGTGTGCACGTGCGCTGTGTGTGTGTGTGTGCAGACGTGTTTGTGTGCGTGTCTGGGGTGTTTGACTATGAACGACCGCGGCAGAATTTTTCATCATTCGGTAACGGCACCGGTACGGCGCGCCTGCGTTCGTGTTCGTGTGTGTGCGTGTGAGTGCCTGCGGGGGCGCTTGTGTGGACCTGTTTGTGGAGCATTCGCACTTTTATCGATGCACGCCTGCCGCAAAATTTCGATGCGTCATATGCGCGTGTTTGGCGAAACCTTTGTGAATCATTGTCCACCCCAACACGTCAAAGTCAAAATAGCTCGTTTGCAACAACTATATAGTGAAGAACCTCGCAAAAA
>CM060089.1:13912000-14034500 GCA_030522485.1 Stenchaetothrips biformis | reverse complement strand
GGCTCGCTACGCCGGGACGGGGCGGGGGCATTACGGGCAAGAATTTCGCGTACAAGTATGTGCTCCAACTGTGTGTGGCCGCCTGGAAAGTTTGTGTGCCGCTGGCCGGCCGAGGCGGCCAGGTGGCTGCGCTCTGCGCTCCCAGCAGACAGCGCAGGCGCACCCAGACGGGGGCAGCAGCCAAGCGAGGAATTCGCGTAATGGCGAATGAAATTCGAGAGGTCCAGCAGTCATTCCCAGAGTCAGAGGCGTCAGCGGCCGTGCCGCACGTGAACGCACACTATCCACTATACAACCAACAACGGCAAGCCAAAACACTTCTAGAAACCGAAAGAAAATGCGATCAAAACAACACGACGGATGTGGAATTTCCGGCGCGGTCGCAGACGTATACCAAAGGAGGAGCCCCTTTTACCTTCTACACACACACACACACACACACACACACACACACACACACACACACACACACAGTCTCTTCTACTCACGCAGGCGGAGGCGTCTGGCAACGCCGACAGTCTCCGTGAACCGAGTATACGATATTAAAAAGAGCGGTCCGCCCCGGCTCGGCTGGGGTTCACTCACTCGCCCCGAGACGCGCCGAGACGCCACCAGACTCAACCCGCTCGGCTCGGCTCCTCCTGCGCGCGCGAAGGAGAAATACATTTATTTCAAGTGACTGCGGGGCTGACTTCTTCTCCGGCGGCGGCAGCCCCTCTGCCGAAACCAAGCGCCCACTACACCTTAATCGGCGACCTCAAAACCGAACTGGACTCCCCCCCTCCCCGGGACTTCTCTTTACTTTCCGACTCCCGATCACCTAATCGAGACGGACACACTGCTGGCTCCGGCAAAAAGTGCTTTCTTGCAGAACGCGCCAATTTGCGAGGCCCGAGACTTTCGCTGCTCGTTTGCTACATAATTCGACTCTTACTTCGATTGCATCGGCTCTCTTTTTTTCCTTTTTTTCTCTTCTCCGCTGCCTTCCCGCTGCCGCGGCTTCATTTCCCCGCCGACTTTTTTTTTTTATTTTTTTCGCCGTTCTGCCAATGAGGTGCTGCGTTCATCCAGCCCAACGAGCCTCTTCACAAGGTTTACTCAACGCGTCCCGAGCGTCCCGAGTGGCACACAGGGAAAAAGTGAAGGCGGTGGAAACGCATCGGAATGAAAGAAATGACGACTCGGAAGGATTCAGGCACTACAAGACGATAAAGTGTGCTCAGTACACAATCTGCACTAAAAAAAAACGAATCTTGGGAATCCTCGAAGAACTTGTTGGTACGGATACGTGCGGAGTATTCTAGCGCACTATCACGACGTATTTTTGGGAAAGACACGGAGACGGTGAACGGAGCCCCAGAGGGAGTCGTCACGTCGACGTCCTCGTCAGTGACTGACAACGGTCCCCGGCGTCCGCAGCGCGGCGCCTCCAAGGACGCTGTGCTGCAGTCCCCCCAATCGGGGTGCCGGACAAGGACGCCCCCTGATTGGTTGCGGCGACACTCGCTGGCTGCTGATTGGCTGGCCGTTAGCAGCCCCAGTCGTCATTGTCCTGCGGCACGGCGCGTGGAATGCCTCAAGGACCCGAGCTGCCGTGACGTTAAGCGCAGTTGTAAAGACTCGCTTCGGCCGCTGGGGGGGCTTCGGGCCCCACTCGGGCCTCACTGCGTCAGCGGGCACCCGACGGGGTAGCGCGCACTCAACCTGTGGCTGCTCGGCGTGCCTTGGGATTTGCTTGGCACGCAGAGTCCCTCGGGACACCTGGATCCTACAGTGATCCCAGCCGATCCATCATGGGATCCCGGTGTGTCGAGCCGCGCCGTGACGAGCCGAGTGACGGGCCGAGCGCAGCCGGGGCCGTGCGGGGCGCGCGTGCAGGGCCGAGCCGAGTCGGGGCCGCGCCGGGCCGACAGGTGAGGTGTCCTGGGAACAGAATAACGCTTCATCGATTTGCCACTAGTGGATGCCCTGCACCATCATCGGGGCGTTCGCGGCCGCGGCGGGGAGGTGGGGAGCTGATTGCGGAAACAGGAAAGGCGGCGGGGAAATGGACGGGACATGAGGTGTGAAGGATGAGGAGGAGGCCGTGGGGGAGGAGGGCGGCACCGCGCCCCGCCACGCCGCCCGCCGGGTGGTCTTGAGACGCAATAAAAAGCACTGGTAATTGGCATTCTGAACATGCGCCGCAAACAAGGGCCGGGCAAACGGGCTGGGAACAACCGTGAATACTGACACCAGGACAGGAGGGGGCGGGGCGTGGCGGGGCGTGGCGGGGCGCGGTGGGGCCGCCAAGAATCACGTAGGGAGAGAGAGGTTTAGCGAAGAAAGATACAAGTGGAGGATATCAAGTGGGAGGAAGACGGCGACGGAATACTTTATTCAGACTGGCGAGGCCTGCCAAGGCCGTGCCCTGCCACAGGTATGATGGCTGGCCGGGCCTCGGACCCGACCCTCTCGACCTCGGAGTTCCGCCCCGCAGCGCCGCAGCGAGGATTCCCAGGGGAGCTCTCAAAATAAAATTCCCCCTCACTTTTAACTGGGAGTGGTTTTCGAAACCGGCCGTCTTTCTCGCCGCCGCCGATTCCTCATTGCAGAGAAAGAAACTCCCTCACGCATGCTGCTGCTGCTCAGCCGTTCTTTTTTTTCCTTTTTTTTTTTCATTTAAAATACAAATATGGAATATTCATTGTGTGGGTCCCAGCCACGTAACGCCCTTTTTTCCGTTGAAACTCTGCCGACACTCCATCTGCTTGGACTGCCTGCTCCTCTGCCATTTTGCGAGCCTCCCCCCCCCCTCCCCCCACACACGACACCACACACACACACACACACACACACACACACACACGAGGCTCGTGAGGCGCGAATGCAAATCGTCACATATTTCCCGCTTTCCTTCCAGCCTTTAATGCGTCGCTTTCGTCAAGCGTTCAAACAAGCGATCAGTATGTTTTATCCCCACTTTTTTTCGGCGCGCGCTGTGCTTTGACTTGGTGAGAGAATGAAAGAAAATGGGGGGGGGGATGAATATCAAGAGCCGCCAGCCTCCAATTAGAAGATTGGCCCTTGAAGGCGTCGAAAACAAAAGCCTTTGATGTGCAGGGCAATTGACACTTCAGTCCGATTCGGACAAAAGAGATCAAAATGAAGACCGAAGCCACGCCCCCTCGATATGCAAACGTCATGCAAACCGTTTGAAGTCACCTTTGGCGTAATGCACAAGTTTTGGCGCCATCATTTATGACTTTATTGTACTCGCGGGCGCTTGGGGTAGAAAGAGAGAGACAGAGAGTAAAAAGAAACCCGCCCCCGGACCACTTGTCAGAAAGAGAGCCAGACGGACTTTTGCATGCGGGTCCTATGGCTTCGTTAGGGCTGTTCATACAGCAGAATGAATATGCCTGACCCTACCCGGCAAAAAAGGAAACAAATTTTTTTTTCTGGGTTGGTCGTCCTTGGGTAGGAAAAGTCACCTGCGTCCTTATGCAGAGCAAGCCGGGGAATTGAGTGAATTCGGCGCAAGCGAAATCCTAACAGAACGCGAATCTTTTCGGGATTTTCATTGGAAGGTGCAAAGCGACATTCAGCAACGATAAAAATAAAACGAAAACGCTGCGGTTTGGACATGTGAACCGACTGTTCCATTCTTTGACCTCACCAACACAAAATACAAGTCGCAAAGAACTTCTGTGCAGACGGGAGGGTAAAAGAGCAGAAACACGGGGCAAACTTCTTGCAACCGGATGCCACGATTTCTGTCACACGACCTCGGGGCCTGTCAACAAGATATTTTCCACACAGCGAAAAAAAAGTAATAACAATAATAATAAAAGTGCCGGCGCCATCCATCTCTCTCGGCATTCATTGCGAGACGCCTCGACAAGCATTTCTGGGAGCAATTGAGCGTCAACGACGTGCGCTGCCGGCGCGCAGGTTCGTCATCGTCGCCAACGAGGAGCAGCAAGCCGTCGCTCTGTCTCTCTCGCACCCCTACGGGACGCCCCACGGGTGCGAGAGAGACAGAGCGACGGGACGACTCTTCGGAATCAGTCTGCAGACGCATCGCGACCGCCACTGCCGCCGCCTCGCCTTGGAATATGATTTATCGTGTTTAATGGGAAAAGTGTTCGGATGGCTATGAAATGACCCCATCCTTCACACCAGGAGGGCGTCGCGCGAGCGGGACGGACGAGGACGCCGGGGGCCTCCAGGACGACGACGGGCAGTGAAATATTACGCGCTGGCAGATATGATAATTCTTATTGACACACCTTAAGGCCTCGTAATAAATAGTCGAGTAGCGCGTGAATACAGGCCCCGGCGCGACGCGGCGTGTGAGTGAGGCGTTAGGCTGACGATGCGTGTGTGCGTGTGTGTGTGTGTGAAGGGGAGGGGGAGAAGAGACGGCGAGGATCAAGGTGGGTGGAGGTGCGGAGCGGAACGGTGGCCGTTCAAACGGAAAAAGGAGAAGACCGCACTGGGAAAGTATTCGCATCTCTTTTTGTGGAGCTGGAGGCTGGTAGTTTGGTGGCACCGCCTTGCTCCTCGCTTGCCTCAAAAATGTACCATGCAAGAGGAAAAAAGCTCAATTTTCAGGGCTCCGAATATTTATTTTTTTACCCAGACCACCACACAAATTGATCGATAGTACATTGAAAAGGCATTAAAAGACAAAATGCCAGAAAAAAATTAGCCATGACGTCCAGCTAGTGTATCGCATTGTCCTCGAGTGTATACAGCACGAGTACAGTGGATACAGCCCGACCAACAGGGCGGTGAAGCTGGTTGGCCACCCTGCCCGCTAGCGCTAGGTTGGTTGGTGCAACTGCTGATACCCATGTCCTGAACACGCCCACGCGCCACCGGAAGCAGCCGACTTAACTACCGGCCGTGAAGTTGGCTGCCCTGGCCCATCCCCCATTTGCATGAAAGAGGAGCGCCGTTTTTCCATTATGCTGTTAATGAATACACGTGGCCCAGCTCACCTCGCAGCGCCACTGCTTAAGACAAGAAAGTCACCAATTTATTTAAAGGGGACAAAAAAAAGGGTCAGCACTGCGATGACTGTTTTCCTGAGTCAGTATTTTGATTTCATATTGGCGTTTTTGGTCAGTTCTAGAGTTGATAAGAGAAGAGTTTTATTTTTTGGCGTGCGCGTGTGTGTGTGTGTGTGTGTGTGTGTGTGTGTGTGTGCGTGTGTGTGTGTGTGTGTGTGTGTGTGTGTGTGTCCAAGGCAAATGATACCGCATTGTGAACGTTGTAATCCCCATATCACAGCAGTGATTGCCAGTATCCAACAATTTGGAATAACACGCCGCCATCGCCGCTGGCCGGCCGCCCCTGCGTGCTCGCCACCCATAAAACATCCATTACGATTGTCTGAAAATGAATATAGCCCGCGTAAAGAAGCGCCGCTTTGGCGAGCCGATACACAACAAGCAGTTTGACCTTTGTAGCGTGGGTGGGTGCGGCGTCGCCAGTCAGAAGCGAAACCTTGCCGATCACCGGCAGCAGCACAGCCAGCACCGCTGCCACCCACACCACCACCTCATCTTGATAACGACATCCTGAATCTGGTTAACACCCTCGCAGCGGATGGAGACAGACCGGCAGCGGAATATCAGGCCGGAAAGCCGACGGCCCCAATCTGACGCGGACGCCAACGCCGGAAATGCAAGTATTTCGTGGCATCGTGAAAAAAGAAAAAACAGAAAAAAAAACAAAAAAAAACATTGAGATGGTGTTTAGCGTGCACAGAGTCGCCTTCCAGTCGCCACTTGCCTCCCACTGGCTGGCTGGAAGAGACTTATCGGTCGTGGAGAAAAGCGATCGTCACTCGCGGCGTTTTCGTTCGAAAGTGGCGCGAGAGGAACGAGCCGGTCTCCCGCGTGTGCGCTGCCGGTCACCCCGTTAGCGAGCACGCCGAGCCGCACTGTTCCATTCCATAACCGTAACCCGACAATCTGAATTCAAAGCCGCTTCGGAATGGGAGAGGGGGCCCCGGTGGGGGAGAGGGCCCCCGTGGGGTGACAAGCCGAGATTTGCTCCAATAAGCGATTCGCGCGCACTGCTCCTCGGAAGTGGCACTACTGCAGTTTGAGGTTAGGTTTTGGCCGCGGGGCCAAGGCTGGCCATTAGCACGGCGAGAAGGGCGGCAGTGTTGATTGGGAGAGAGGGCGCCGGAGATTTCCCCCTCCTTTCTCTCTCTCTCTCTCTCTCTCTCTCTCTCTCTCTCCCTCTCTCACCCATTCCCTTTCCCCCTCTCTCTTCCTTTTGTACACCGCCGCGGGCTGGCAGCGTTCAAACTGACCCCATGAGACTGAAAATAGCCAATGAACGTCACTATCTCAGGAAATGGCGTCTGGGTGGCCCGGGATCCACGACCACCTCCACGGCGGCCCTGCTGCTGGCTGGCTTGCTGGCTTGCTGGCTGCCCAGGGAAAGCCCAAGGTAACTGGTCCGTCGTCAAAGCAGCTCTGCGGCGCCGCATCCCCCTCCCGGCTGCGGCACTTTGGTGTGTCGAATGGGGAGCGTTGGCCAATTAGCAGGCGACTTCAGCCATATGACAATGCACTACGCATATGCATACAGGGGCGGGAACTGAGTTATCCACAGGGCGCTCCCACACCGCGGCGGGCGAGTTAAAGTGCGCGCACTAAGTGTCACAACGCGCTGTGTGTTTGGGGCCCCTCCGCAGATTGCCCCCCTCCACCGTGCTGCCTCCAGATACACTTTACACCAATGTACGCCAGGCTCACAGGTTCATTCTCCTCTGAAAAAAAAACAACAACATGGAATCCTTGTAAACAACCTTGTTTACTTTAAGAGAATAATATGTTCGGAGATGATCTCGTGTATTCTTTGTGTTAAAATTACTTCATAAAAGCATACGTACTATCTTATTCAGGCTCAAAAAACTCAAAGGTGTATTTTAAGGATTTTTTTTTTCAGAGCGAATGCTCCGTTTTGGTCAGACTGAAGGATATGAGACTTATTGCATTCGAGACTGGGCAGGACACCTCCACCGCGACGCAATCAGGTCCCGTGTCACGGCGCGTTCCCGCAAAGTCCGGGCCCAACACACACACACATGATATAACGAAACAAAGAAAACTTTTGACACTCCAAATCCTCCCGGGGAACAGGGCAGAAACACACGGGGGCAGGGGGCCATCAGAATGCAGGGTCCGGGACAGACTTTCTCAAGTCCAGCCGATCAGAAACACGTCACAAAGTAGGGCCAAAGCCGGGGGCCACCTCGGACCCCGGACCTGAAATACTGATGAAGAACGGGCAGCCTGCGCGCGGGCGATACGTCAGGCTGGACGCCAGGCAACCAGGCAGCCCCGGACAAACTACGTCCTCTGCAACCTTTTTTTTTTCAAACTGCACACATTAACCAATATTTCTACAGTTTTTCCTACCAGCATTCTTGAAGCGGTCTTCAGCGCCACTTTTACCGTCTGATCGCGGCCACCAATACAGTTACGATTCGACGAGGCATGACTTTGTGATAGGAAGAAACTGGAGACATTGCAAAATCTAGTCTTTGCTACGACTCGTTCATTGTTGCACTGAGGGTCGCCGAGAACTGCATGCAGCGTGGGGGGTGGAGTGAACCGCACAGTGTGAGCCAAGGCAAATGCCCGTAAAGGCCATCCCGGCCAAACAACCACAGTGTCTCCCCTGGGATAACAACCAGACCGCGCCCACATAGCCCACTGCCCACTTGCCTTGTGTGTTGGTCTGGGTCCCTCTTGCACTCCCTGATAAGCCCTCGGGCTGCTGCAGTCCCTTGTGTCGGCAAGGGATCGGTCTGCTGGCCCGGCTTCGTTCGGCACCTGCCAGCACAGGAGGCACGCCAACACAGGCATGAACCAACAAGCATGTGGCACAGCCGGACCAACTGAGAGACGGTGCTCTGTCACGCCGGACCGACAACACCGCGAAAGTCTACACCACTCGCAAATCAGCCAATTTTGCTCCCAACCGCAGCGGGAGGCCCCTGGGCCCCTGGGCCAGGCACTCCGTGGTGAGTGAGTTAGGAGGAAGTGACACGGTTTACTGCTGGCTTTAATGCCTCCCTGGCCTCTGTCATCGAAATTATGGCAGGCGGTGAGAGAGAGAGAGAGAGAGAGAGAGAGAGAGAGAGAGAGAGAGAGAGAGAGAGAGAGAGAGAGAGAGAGAGGAAAAATGCGCGGCAGGGGCCCGAGTCAGCAGCGCGACGCACACTTTGTCATTATTAGATTTGCGTCTTTCCGTTTCCCTGCCGGGCCCTACTCGTGGCACAGCAGCCCAGCCAGAAAGCGATGGGGTCAGAGTTTAGCTCTCTCGCAGACAAACGAAGTTTCAAATTCGGAAGCAGCGTAAATATTGCGTTTTCTACGCGACCGGACATGTCCCGCGTGCCTAACGGAAATTTCTCTCCGAACGGCCACGTTGTTCATCAATTTTTATCGAATTTCCCGGAAATTTTGTTTTGCCCGAAAACTTGTCGAAATGTTGTTTCCGTGCGCGCAGAGCTGTCCACCCTCCCCGCGATGGCGATCAGCACATGACAAGCATCTCTGCCCCTACACCGTACGGCCTCCGCAGGTTTGATCATCGCGAAGCATTCAGCCGGCCCCGCTGCAGCTACGCCGTACCGACCAGAGATTGAGACACATGGCGCGGAAAAACGCCTCGGGACGAGGCTGCGGCGAGCTTGCGCTATAGTAGCGTTCAACGGGACGAGCAGAGCGTTAGCGTCGTCGTGCTGCGTCGTGAGCGAAGAGGGACGAGAGAGCCTTGCCGACATAGAGAGAAAAAAATCCGCTGAGGCGATCGAACAGGTAAATTCGGAAACTTTAAGTGTTGGTCGCGAAAATGGACGCCGGGAAGGGAAGAGCGCAACACTCGACGCACTGAGTTGACCGACCCTATTTCCCGATTGAGAGGGCCGGGTGGCGCCTCCGCCGCAGCGGTCTGGGGGAACATTCACTGGCTTTGTCAGTCAGGCGTTGCATTCCGGCAGCGCCAGGGAAAAGGCCCAGAAAAAGAGCAGCGCGGGAAGGGGGATGGCGGAAAGGGGTCCTGTGTGGAGGGGGGGGGGGAGGGTTTGCGTGAGAGCCAGAGAATTAGTCCGGCGCCATAAATCAACCGCTTTCCGATCACCTCGCTGTCCAATCAGCGACCCCCGCCCCCCTCCCCTCCGACCGCTGGAGCGGCGGCGGCAGTGGAGGCGCTGTGCACTGCTCTGCTAGGTTCACGGCCGAGGCACCAAATTACAACAAATCCCCATCATGTAGTGACGGCTAATGGCATTATCAAGGGCGCGAAAGAAAAATCGTGTCGCGCAATTTTTCATCCCGCTGACGCGGCGAGACGCGGCGAGCCCTGGCGGCGGCGCACGCCCCGCCTAGGCAGAGCAGTCCGCGCGTGGACCGGAAAGAAAAGGTGCACACTGCAAAAAAAAAAAAAAAAAAAAAAAAAATGCGGAAGGACGCTTTGCGAGTAGCGGCGTTTCGTTGGCGTTTCATAAAGGCAGAGGGTGAAAGGAAAAAAAAAGGGATCTAGAGCAAAGGACGAAAGTGACTCTGGAAGGCGATTTTAGGAAGTATGAAAAATAAGGCCTGACCGGCGTGGGCGAGGCGCGCATATACGCCGCAAGCTGGCGCGGGCCTGGCGCGGGCTGCGTGGCGGGGCGACACGTGTTTGGCCCGCTGCGCCGACCATTGTTTTTTGTCCGACTTCCTGCCTCCAAATCCACTGCTCCCTCCTCGATTTATGAACAAAAAAACACAAAAAAACAAAAACAAAAAAGGGCCAGAAAATTAAAGCTAATGGAAAAAAAATGAAGAGTGGGCTCACTTTACCTGTTTCTAAAGTGCGATAGTAAAGGGGACGGAGAGGCCGCGCGTTCTACTAGAAGAAGGCCGTGAAATACAGCAATATCGTCCCGTAAATCTGCCTGCTGGCCTTTTGCTAACGCGGCGTGCTACTTCTTGCTTCCATTTGGCGGCCGCCCCCGCCCCTCACAGATGGACAAACTTTGAGAGACCATTTGGAAACTTGTCAGAGGGAAACAAGCCTGCAGGAAATTCGTCCGACACGTTACAAACGTAACGACCGCCGATTTATTAGAAACAAAAATTCGTGGGCCGGCAGTCGGCGGAGCTGGCAGCCAGCTGGGGCTGCGGGCCCGGCCGGTGGGTCGGTGTCAGCCAAATGGACCGGCCTGGCACTTTGGAAGGCAACTTGCATCCCAGACGTCCGGTCCGTCCGGTCAGTGTTTTTCAGGCCGACCTCGCCGGTCGGGCGGCCGGACCGACGGACGGCCCGGCGCACTAGCCAACCAGCGGTCAGGCAATCCTTTACGGCGCAACTTTGGCTACGGGGAAGGGGTGAAGTTTTGGAAGCGTGTCTTTCTCTCTGTGCGCCAGAAAGATGGGTTCGGGACGGAAGCCGCCCCGCAGTTTGAGGGAGAACAGAGTCGAGGCCCCGCAGCGCCGCACCGCGTCGCGCCAGCCAGCCATCGCGCAGTTACAGCGGCACTATCCCCCAAAACGGAAAACGGAGAGCAGCAGCGCAAAGGCAGACCTTGACTTTTTTCCTCCTAGGAGACATAAAACGGCGGCCGAAGCAAAAATCCGGTCGAAATGGCTCTCCGGCGCGGCTCTCCACCGCTGGGCCGCGCTGCTTGTTGCTGTCCTGTTGCTGGAGGACGCGCCACGGCCTGCGTGCTCTCCCCTCGGGTCAGGGTCACCGCCTTGTCAAGCCGAGTGCGGCAGAGAGAGCCACCAAACGACCGCTCGGAATGAGGCGGCTGGACGCGGAGTAAATCACGGGGAGCGTCACACGCAGGCGCGCGCGGGATCCAGGTGCGCGTCGAGCGAGCGGCGCTGGAAGCGGCCGCCTGTGTAGAGCCTCAGCCTTAAGGGGCATGCAAAGGCTCCTCCATCCATTAGTCCACTAGGCAAGGCCGCGCAAAAACAGTCCGTCATGCCAGCCAGATCTAATCGCCATCGGAAGTCGATGGCCCGCAATCGAATTCTGACTGGCAGGAAAGCAGGCGCCCGCAGTACAACGGGCCGCGCACCAGGTAGAGGCCCGGCCTAGCACTCAAGGCTGACACCGAGCTCACAGTTAAAGTAAGTTTTAGCCATTTTTTTCCCGGTTCGAACAAGGTGATATTCCATAGTAGTGCAGTGCGGATGGGATGGTCCAACCGCTCAAACGGAGAAAATAAACAATCTACATCACGCGTGTGCAACAGTAGAAAAAAACGCGTGCCTTGAAGAAGGAGGCAAAGCTGCTGCAGTGGTGGCCAATTGGCACGGGCGAATATTCGGTGAAAACAACCGGGCAGGGCGTCCCGCCCCGCCTCACCCCGCCCCGCCGCGCCGCCACCTCGCAGGTCACGATACAGGTCCATTTGTTGCCCTGCCGCCATAACGTATGCAAACGCCGGGCCATTATGCGGAAACGGCCGGGAAGAAACGGGGGAAAGTGCGCGGTGCTGCGCGGGGCGGCGCGGCCGGGGAGAAGGACCCCACCAAGAAGGAGGCTCCCAATACCAAAAGGAAATAAACACTAAAAAAAGACGACCCCCCCCCCTCCCAAAAAAAAAGAGAGAGAATAGAAAAGTTAAAACTAGGCGCGCGCTGAAATGTTAACCGCGAGCGCATCTCTTTTTGTTTTCCCATTCCATCACCGCGCGCCTTCCGAAAAGCCGGAGGATCAGAATAATAAATCCGGGAACACACTCGTCGGGATGGAGCACAGGCCTCTTGAGCGAATCTCTTGATATCACTGGCGAGAAGTTTCCGCGCGCACCTCCGCAAGAACCGCCAGGGCGGCAGGCCGCCCGGCCCGGCAGGCAGCCCGACGCCCAGCCCGGCAGGCAGCCAAGGACAGGAGCCAAGCCGCGATCCGCCCCTCCCTCTCCTTTCGCTAACGTAGCTAATTGTGTGTTAATGAAGATAACTTTTAATGACGATGTCACAGAAAAACGAAAAGTAACCCATCACGCAGGGCGAGGGTGGCGCGCCCTCGGCCGTGCATTGTGAGGCTGCATAAGGGCTCGACTCGCCACAAAAGATGAAGGGCAAAGGGCGGGACGACGAGACCCAGCTATCTGCCACAAGCGTTCCACCCCGATGCCCCCTCCCCCTCCGAGCCAGTGCAGACTGCCCTTGCCAGAAGCCGCACACTTCGCGAGTCATAATCCAATTTCCCGCCGATCATTGTAAATTTGGCAATTATCACTACGCCGAGGCGCTGCTCTGGCGATGGACTGTCCTGTGTCCCCGGACGGCGCGCACAAGTGGCGGTCACGGGAAGCAAGATAAAACTTGCTTGATATCGAGAACACACAACTTCCTGGTCCATCCGTCTATCCCCCTGGCTGGCTGCCTGGGCCAAGTTTCCAGTGGCCACTCCGGAGCGCACTTAAACGCGCACCGCCAGGAAGCCAGCCAGCCAGGCAGCCAGCCAGCCGCCCCGGCCGTGTACATCCGTGCGAATTCCATTCATTACAGTCCTTAATAATCCACATAAATAAGAAGAGTCATCCAATTAAGGTGTATGGACGCCGCCATGTGGCCCCAGTGGGCGCCCTGGGCTGCCTGCTCGGCCTGGGGTGCCCGCGACCCCGTGATGAACGAGCCCGCTGCCCAAGCGCAGCTCCGGCACAGCGCCCTTCAGCACAAATTTACCATAAATTTGGCAAAAATTGCTCCTATCCGGTGTTCTTGGTCCAACACACACACACACCGCTACTTTCAGCCGACCTACCGCCAGCGAGCCTCCTTTGTCTTCGTCCTTGCATGCTTTGATGGCCTCGGCCGCCTCGCACCTGGCCGGCTCCAGACTGGACATAAAGTCCGGCCGTGAGGGATGACGTCAGGGATGACGTCATCGACGCAGGCGTAATGAGACAAGGCAGACAGACCGTGCGCTTGCCGTGTCGGCTTGCCGTGCGCGCACTTATACGACCCTCGTGTAATTTACGGTTGCCTCCCCCCTCCCCCCTGGCCGACGTCAAGGAGGCGTGACTGCGCTCCGCTTTTTGCCCTCCTAGTGCTTCATCCACCCCCCACGAGCCCCGCCGACACGGAGGTAGGCACCCCCGCGCACACCACTGTGGGTCAGAAGACCGTGGAGGCGGCCAAAATTCTAGTCGCGTTTTGAGCTCCAGAGCCGCTAAATGGGACTCGAATCGAACGTGTGGGTACCAATGGATACCTCGTTTGGAGAGCAATCCATTGGTGGGGATCACGCGTTCGATTCGAGTCCCATGTAGCGACTCTGGAGCTCAAAACGCGTCGAGAATTTTGGCCGCCTCCACCGGTCTTCTGGCCCACTGTGCGGTGGCCCCTCCTCACAGGCGCTTGGCGGCAGCGTGCAGCAGCGTGCGGCAGCCGTAAGTAAGGTTCTCTGTTGCCCGCTGTTCTTTCCGTCGTCGCTCCCTTCCGCGCGTGCGGTGACAGTCCAGAACGCCGTCAATACTCCCAGTGCTCCAGACAACCCCCACGTGGTGCGCCGAGGGGAGGTGGGGAGGTGGGGGGCGGGGAGTTTGTGGATATGGCCGTGCAGGACACGGCGGGGCCATCCTGAATTATGGAGGGTTTGTGGCCGGAGAGGATGCGGCCCGTCTAGTTGGGTCGTGCGGGCGGGTCGCAGCGGGCCGTCGCAGAGGCCGTTCGCTGCCGTGAGAAACTTATAGCATTTTTAATGTGGTAAGTTTTTATTGCCGCCACAGATGCGATAATTTAAAGGTATCACATTAGCCTTTTTATCGCAGCTAATTGTATGAAACTTATCACATATCAGTGCTCCCGGACACCTGCCGGACCTCGGCTCCCTCCGCGGAAGACGCGCGAGGGGTTGGGCGACCCCCCGGGGGGCCCCCGGAGGGCCGGGCCCTCGTTTGCGTAGGGCCATGCGAGGATACATGTACACGTCGGCCGGGGTGCGGGCACCCATTCCTCACAGTCCGGCCTCCGCCCCGCCTCGCTAGGGGACCTGTCGCTTCCCGGGGGTCTGCCAATGTGTTTTCTTGCGCGATCGCTTTGGGCAGGACCCGACCGATGCCTGCCCCCCCGCGAGGCTACGCCAACGACTAAGCAGCAGCAACAACAACAACACGCCCACATCGTGCGATGGGTGTCACCAGGACCCACGACGGAAGCGTAAAAAAGGCCCAAAATTCTTGCGGTGCTGTATTTACCCTTCGGCTTGCCGATAACGCTGGGCCTGGCCGTCGGCCTACCCGTCAAGACCACCGTTAAATTGGAGGCGCGCAAGAAGATCCGCCGCGTCCCTGCTGACGTTTTCCAATTAAAAGTTGTAGTTTGTTGCCGGGATGCACCCCTGCAACACCACAGCCAGGTGGACGGACGGACGGGCCGACAGGCAGACAGACAGACACGCGGTCGGACACCGCAAACGGGCAGCAGCGCGGCGGTCGAGTCCACCCGCTCACTCTTATCTGGCAGAGTGATCCGAACCACTGCGAAGGAAACAATCCGGCAGACAATGGAAGCTTCTTGAAGCCAGCGGGGCGGGGCGGGGCGGGGCGGGCCGCGGCGCCACAGTTTGGCGTGCCTCGGCGTGCCCCAGCGTCCGTGGCACCGGATTTTCCATGCAATAAACCGACTTCATTTGTCTAAATTGACCGCGCCTCCCCCCCCCCCCCCCACGATGGCCGCGGCGCCGCGCCACCGAGCGCCTTGGTTGGCTGTTGGCTGGCCGCGCGTGGTTCGGGAGTCGCCAAGGAGCCCAGCCCGGCAGCCAGCCATGAGGCAGCACGCGGCCCGCCACAGCCAAACTTTATTTCGTTCCATGTAAACTTCGGCACCAATAATTCGGCCCGCACGCGCATTCTTTCGAGGCCGCGGGATTAATGGAGCAAATGAAACCGGAGAAAGAGAAATAGAGAGAGATAGATAGAGAGAGAGAGAGAGACACTGGTGTAAATTTTATCAGAACTTTCTGATTGATTTTCTGATTTCTGAATGCCAATCAGAAATATCCTGATTTATTTCCTGATTTTTTATTGTCATTCAGAAAAATCCTGATTGACTACCGACTATCAGAAAATTCCTGACTTCTGATTTCCTGATATCTGATTTCTGATAGCCAATCAGAACTTTTCTGATTGGTTTTCTGATTTTTGAAAGTCAATCAGAATTATTTTGAGTTCTGATTCCCACTCGGGAAATCTTTGATTGGTTTTCTGATTTCTGATTGCCATTCAGGAATCAGAAAGAAACATCAGGAAATCCTGATGTGGGCAAAATACAGAGGCCTATAAAATGGAAAGTTTTCATTATTTCGGCTTCAAATTTGGTATATGGCATGTTCAGCAAAATTGACTAGGGCCATTTTAATTTCAAAGACATCGGTTCATATTTACTGGCATGTAGGGGCCTGATCACGAGCTATCAAAAATCTGACTTAAGATTTGGATCGGACTCAGTTTTTACCCCCCAGAGAAGTTTTCACCGATTTTGTATGTGCCCCGGCTTGGCCATGTCACCGATGTTAAAATTTGTCTTACCAATCAGAACTATCCACTCTGAAAAAACACAATCAGAACCAGTCAATCAGAAAAAGGACCAATCAGAAATCGCCAATCAGAGGTGCGCGAAAATATATCTGGATTTTCCAATCAGAAAACCGCGAATTTAGATCAGGATTTTAACATCAGAAATATCCTGATTGACCATTCCTGATTGAAATCCTGATGAAATTTACACCAGTGGAGAGAGAGAGAGAGAGAGAGAGAGAGAGAGAGAGAGAGAGAGAGAGAGAGAATGCGGAAAGGAAGCTCTGTTGCTGCGAAACAAAAAGACCACAAAAACAAATACGACAGAAAAAAAAAGAGAATTAAATGCCCCGCAAAATCGTTTGCTCAGTAGTGCACGCGGTGATGAAGAAAAAAAAAAAAAAAAAAAAAAAAAAAAAACAAAGGCGGAAAGGGCGTCGGGCTAGTGAGGCGCCCGCCGACCTCGGCATAGGCCGTCCCGCCGAGCAGCCGCGCGCCGCGGTGCCTACGCTGGCAGGGGCGCGGGCTGCGGGGAGGGGCTCGCAAAGGATGGCACGTGTTGAGGTGCTTTCCTCGCACGTCGAATCGGCATGGAGTGTTGTTCACACCTCCGTGCCCGCTAACCGGAGGAGTATCGCGAAGCTCTGCCGGCGGGTGCGGCCCGTTATGCAGCAGCGCAAGCGTTTGGCGGCAGCGTCTGTCCCTCCGCAGCTGTACTCGTCCATTTCCGCGCTAAAATATGCACAAGAGCCTTATATTGCGCCCCAAGCGGTCGTATTGCTCACAGTCGGCCCGGTGGTCGGACGCCTCCCCCCCCCCCTTCAACTTCGGCGCCGGCTTGCTTGCATCTCGCTGCTAGACCATCAGCACCCACTTCGTCAACACTCGAACACGCCTCACTTTCCTCCCAATCGGCCGGCCTGTCTGTATGCCTGCCTTGATGCCTGCCCGTCCGTCCGTTCGCCCGCCGAGGCTGATGCCGATATTCTCCGGGTGTCGGCGAGTCGGTTTAATTAGTTGGGGCCAAACTAAAACTACCCCGAGGAAAAGAAGCGGGCGAGCGGGCAAGCGGGCGGAGGAGGGAGGTGTGAGTCGCAAAAACCGTAAGAGGGGGGAGGTGGCGGTGATTGGTTGTAAGAAGGGGAGGGGAGGGGGAATTAGAAGCAGCGAGCATGGCACCGCCAAAAGTGAACCGATTTTGCGCTTTCCTCTCTGTCCAATTGCTCAGCGCGCGCGGCGGCCAAGGCGCTGCTGCTTGTGAAAACGGCCAGCCAACGGCTATCCGCGTCTCGTGTCTGCTCCGGCGACTCCGGCCGGCGCAGTGTGCAGCACCGCTCCGGAGCCAGTGTTCCGGGGCCACTTCCATTGTCAGTGTGTTATCTGCTGTGGCTTGGTTGGCATTGTTTGGCGCGGCGCGGGGGCGGGGCGGGGTGGGGCGCAGGGAAGTGGCGGCGTCGTCGCGTGGAGCTGAGCTGATGAGGGAAGGAGAACCACCCGTTCCCGCCTTGGACCATCGGCCGTGCCTGTAGTGATCTCAAGGCCCTGCGGCCCTCGACACTTGGTCAAGCCGAGTGGCCTACCTTCCGGTCTAAATAGACTAAGACCTCCGCCCCAAAACCTCGGATGACCCTTGCCAAACCTTCATAGCCGAGCCAGCGACCTCATTTTTGGCGCTCCCCAGCCAAGCGGAAACCGCTCTGCCTTATCACGGCGCGGTCCGCCAATCGCCGCCGCCGATTTCCATTTCGTGTCGCCCACTGTGCTCGGCCCGGCCGGACGGCCGCTCGCCTTCACGACCGCGGATTCTAAAACCCGTTTTATTCTCGTTGCCGCTCGTTAGCTCACACCTCCAGACGGCCATTTAAATATTAACTGATGCCCTGGCCGCCGCGGTCGCCGTGATTTTCACCGACCAGGCCGGGCCGGCCGGCGCGGGGGCGGTGCGGGGCGGGGGCGTGGCCGCTAGCGCCGCCCCCGCCTTTTTGAGGGGCTTCAGGATGTGGGGGGAGCTTGACCTCACATACATGCAGGCCAGACCGCTACGGACCCCACGGGACTGACCGCAAACCCCTTCCCCTCCCCCCAGTCACGTGCAATAGACACGCTCTCCGTAAGGGAATCAAAGTGGATTTAAGGAACCGTCACACAACAGGAGGAACGAGGAGGATGGAAGGGAGAGCAATAAACGGGGAAGAATGAGAGAGAAATGAGAGGGGTGCGGATCCTTGTCACACCGGGGAGGGGGAGAGGAAAATGGAAATGGGGAGGGGGCGGGGGAGGGGCTTTGGTGACGTCACCGCGGACCTCAATATGGGCATCAGATGTTGGCATCAATGGCATGCTGCTGTGACGGCGAGGCCGGCCCCCTCTGACAGCCTTGCCAACCCAGCGGAATGGCATCCGCGCCAAGTGCCGCCGACCGAACTGCGACGACGCCAAGGGCTTTATTTGCGAAATAAAGCTTCGGCCATGTTTGAGCGCGGAGCGAGGCGCGCGGCCCGGGCGGCCCTGTCGCTAATCTTTAGCGGAAATATTTGAGTTCCGGGATACAACGGCAGCCCGTATCATGCGGCGGAAACGGACACCAGTAACGTACTCCGCTTCCCCGCCGCTTTCTGATTGGCTGGCCGGGGAATTCAACAGCCCTCATGGCGCGGCGCTCCCCTTCCCACTTCCCACTATTTGGCCCCACCGAGTGGCGGGGCGCCGCGGGGCGCCGCGGGGCGCGGGGAGTGGGCGGAAGAGGCGCACACCCACCTTCGCTGACGCCAATGCATTTGCTCTCACCTCTTCCGAGAATCGCTTCGAGTGCGAAGGTCCGGAGGATTCTGCGGCAGGAAGCGCCTGATTGGTCAACGGTGTGTGTGTTTTGTCTGTCTGTCTGTCAGTACGCATGTCCGCGTGTAAGTTGGGCGGCAGTCTAAAGAGCCAAAACGCTGGCGTGACGTCATCATGGAGGACCTTCCGACGATCAACCTGCCGGGGGGGGGGGGGGGGTTAAAGCGCTTTACAGCACCAGCCGTCGGGAGAGCAAGGCGGGTGCAGGCATCCAAACTCGCCGACTGAGCGCAAGATTGCCGGTTCAAATCCCAGCCGACGCCGCCGGTCGGTCAGACAGGCCGTGAGTGCGTGCGTGCGTATGCATGCGCTCTCGCGCGTGTGTGCGTCTGTGTGTGTGAGCAGTCGCTTTGTTCGCACGCCATTCACCACCGCGACTACAAAAGGCAGTGGGGGTTATTGGCAGCGGAGAGCCCTTTCATATTTGGTGCGGCCAATTTTTTGTTCTTGCTTTTTTTTTTCATTTTTATTATTATTTTAATAGAGAAAGCCGGAAACACGCGCCGCTCGGTTTTCATGCCACGTTTGCTTCTGATTATTATTTCTATTTTTATTATTATTTTCGACTGACGAGTAGCAAAAACTGTTGTTGTTATCCCCGTCGCGCGCGTAGATGGGGCGACACTTCTCCTAATGGGGTAAACAAATTTATGCCTATTTTTGTTTTTTTTCCCTGGCACCAGAGCAGCGCTTGACGCGCGACGCCCGATGGGCAGACGTCCGCGAGGCGCGGAGAGACGCCGCGGTGGTGCGGCTGGACGCCCAGCTCAACGGTAACCACGCTCGCAAATCTGCAGCCTTGGTGCCCGCCCCGCCACCTTTGGCGAGGGGCATGGGAAGTGCTTTGAGTTTACGTTGGCTGCAGACCCCGCCCCCCACGCCCTGCCAAGCCGAGCCCCGCCAAGCCCCGCCGCCACGGTTTCAGTTCAGCGCTATTGAAATGCAGAGCTTTCGGCGCGGCAGGGCGTGCAGAGAGGGGTAGGTCGGCGCGGTATGGTGATGCACCCTCCCCTCTCCGCCGAGGCGGCGTAGCGGGGGCTCCTTTGATAATGAGAGGGTGGTGCGTTTGAAAGTGAAACACGACCTCTCTCTTCTTCAACCCTTCCTTTTCAGTTTTTTTTTTTTTATTTTTTATTTTTTGCTGCCACGTGGCCTTGCGCCCGGCCTGTCTGTCTGCCAGTTCGTCTGTTTCAGCTGTCCGTCCGTCCGTCCGTCCGTCCGTCAGTCACCCTTCCGTTATCAGGGCGTGGCGCGGCGGCTGACGGAAGATGCTCCACTTATCAGCCGGGCCGCCGTCACTTCCCCCATCAGGTGTTTTCCATTCGATAAGGCGCGGCATCATGAGGCCGTCATTTTTGCGTGGGACTGTACCGCTGTAACTGCGCCAGCGCACGGAACACGTCTAAACAGATAAGGAGTCGTCATTAAGCAGCCGGGCGGTGCACAGTGGGTCAGGAGACCGTTGAGGCGGCCAAAATCCCGGACCCGTTTTGAGCTCCGCAGTCGCTAAATGGGACAGGAATCGAACGTATGACCCCGCCAGTGGACTAATCGTTAGGAGAGCAATCCATTGGTGGGGTCACACGTTCGATTCGAGTCCCATTTAGTGACCCTGGAGCTCAAAGCGCGTCTAGAATTTTGGCCGCCTCAACGGTCTTCTGACCCAATGTGCGGTGGAAGCCGCGAAACAAAATGGGGCTCAGCGCGGCACGGCCAGCGCAGCGCGCCCGTGGGTCGGAGGGCAGGCCGCCCGCGCGGCACGGCTACCTTGCAGGACTGGTGTCAAAATAACTCGTGATTGGCGAAATTTCTACCCACACCAGGGCACTTCCTTTTCTTGTTTCCTTGATTTTTTTCGAGGCAAGTCGTTTGCATCTTCCTTTGTTTGAGTTCAGGAGGATGACGGTGATGAACAGGAGGAGGAGGAGGACGGCGGCGACGAACGGCAGTCCAAAGGATAAGTAAACAAGACGCGCGAAGACGGGCATGGCGGAAGACGAGGAAGATGACGTGGAGGAGGAAGTGTTGACGTGGAGATGGTGGCCATTACATCATCCTGACCATTACTGGAGGGCGTGGCCAGGCCTTGCCTTCGGACCGCCCTGACGGCCACCCCGCAGGCTGCCTGCGAACAGTCATTCCGTCGCCGCGTCCCCGTCGCACTCAAGGGGCGTTCCGCGGGGGAGCGAGAGAGACAAGGCGACGGAACGACGCTCAGGAATCGCTCGGCTGACGGGCAGGGAAAGCGTGTTGACAGGCTGGCTTCCTGCCCGCCGCCCCGCGGGCCGCCGAGCTGGAAAAAACAAACAACGGCGACAGATTCCCCCTCCTTCTTTAAATTAAAGATAGCGCACATCAAACTGCGGGGGCAGGCGGTCAACGCGGCCGGAAGGGGGAGGGGGGGGGGGAGGTCAGCGGGGCCCGGCCCGGTGATCAGAGGGCGTGGGCGAACGTGCCCCTTTTCGTCGTGGGGACTGGAGGGGCGCGTCGTGGTAAACAATGATCGGTGCTGCGGCGAGCACGGGGAGTGCCCGGGTAGGTAATGCTTTGATCCGGCTCCGGGGCGACAAGCAGCGGGGAGTTGGGAACGGGGAGCAGCGTGACGTGCACTTCATTCCAGCAGCGTACACTGACAAAGACAAAGGTGTACAAATTACAAGGGGAAATTACTTCGAAGTACGGTGTTCAAATCAAATGAATTTCAGCCCAATTTCGATGAGTTTTGGGCTAAAACTACCGAATTTTGAGAAGAATTTCGATAAATTCTAATAAATTTTAGAAAATTTAAAATTTTAGGAACATTTTGGTGCATCACTTTGGACGAATCTTAACAAATTATGCTCTCTCTCAGCGCGTTAAGATTTGTTACAGAAATTTCCGTCGATTCGGCTTCAATTTCTTCACAGTGAACAGCCCCTAGTTTACCTGTGTTCCCGACGGAGGCCGACATCCGCATCGTGAATGGAACTGCAGTCGTAATTCCACGGCCACTTTAATAATGAAGCACGCCGAATTCGTTTGGCCGCCATGTCGTGGTGGTTGGTTAGAGCGCAACAACCGGCGCGAACCGGCCACGTTTCTCTCGTTTTTACGACTATTATTTTTAGGGCCATTATTTTTACTACTATTATCGCCATCACCGCGACCAGGCCGCCACTGTGTCACAATTCACAATGACCGTGACAGCGCTCGGCCAAAATCGACGACAATTATCATTGGACATCGACTTCCTTTGACGGCAAGTGGAGCACTCACCGGAAAATGGCGGAGAGGGAGAGAGAGAGAGAGAGAGAGAGAGAGAGAGAGAGAGAGAGAGAGAGAGAGAGAGAGAGAGAGAGAGAGAGAGAAGGCTCCGCGCTGTGTTCTGTCGAGTCGAGCCGTTCCAAGAGGATGCATGGACGGACGAAAAACAAAGAAGAGAAAGTGCTTTTATACTATTGTTATTGTTGTTCTTGTTGCTTGCACTTCCGTCACTCGCTAGGTCAATAACGATGAAAGCACTAGTTCGCGAGACAGCGCCCTCTGCACCACGTCAACAACATGCGAAATGAAAAATCCCGCCGGGTATCGATCCCGCGTCGCTCTCTTGGCGAGGTTTGAGTGTCGCTGTCGAGGCGATGTTGTTAAATAAAGGACGCGAACCGTTTCTGTCTCTGCGGGGTTGGAAACGTCGAAACCGCCAGGAGAACGAGACACACACACACACCTGGCCAGTAGCTTTGCTGTCACGGGAAACAACAAAAACAACAACAACAACAACAACAACAACAACAAAAGGAATAAAACACAGTGCCTCGGCTGTGCGGTAATCAATTGGTGGAGTGGGAGGGGGCAAAAAAGACAAGTGGATAAGTGGGTCGATATACACAACAGTTTGATTCCCGACGCGCGCGCGTGTGTGTGGGTGTGGCGCGAGAGTGTGCGCGAACATACGCATGCATGTGCGTATTTACCACCGCGTTGCGTGACCGATGTCACTCCAGAGCAGTATGTCGTTCCATGGCCGGTCATTTAATGTGTCCCACCAGACTGCGCGGCGCCACCGCCACCTCCATCTCTGATGAACGTCGATCAGCAGGCCATCCTGATTACTTCCAGATTCCCGGTGTCGTTTCGTTAAATCTGCAGTGCAGAGGCCGAGGCGCGCGGCGAGGTGTGGAGAGGGGGACGCCTCCAGCAGCTACACGGCCTCGGATGGGCCTCTCTGGCCAGCGCACAGACAGACAGGCAGGCAAACTGACTCCAGTACAGTTGGAGGGTCGCTTCAGAGGCTCATGGTCCGCGCCGATGGCCGAGAAGGGTGTGTACTGTGTACGGCCAAATTGGCCCCCAAACTGTCCTCGGAAAGAGAGAGGCATCCACACTGGGGGCTTGTATGAATAAACAGACACCGCCAAAAGAAAAGAGAAGAACGACACGCGATTTCATTTTTTAAAATTTTTTGTTCATTTCTTACTAATTTTTTTATTTTTATTTCTTTTGGTCTTGTGCGGTCGTAACAAAAAAAAAAAGCAGAGCCTCGAGTTTTGCTGCAAGTGGCAGCAGTGATGTAATACTCTTTTGTGTGCCGGGGACTGGCGTGCGGTCCCGACTCGGGCCGGTGGCGCCGGTGGCGCCGGCGAGCAGTTTTACAGTCCGCGGAGACCTGTTGAGGAAGAAGTGTTGCATTCACACATTGGCGAGAACGCCGCCCCAGTCTGGAGACTGTCGGCGCGAGAAACCAACACATTTAAGAATGTTGTGGGAAAAACGATCACACACACACACACACACACACACACAGAAAAAACAACAGACAGGGCTCGAGATGAAACTCGTTTAAAGCCGGCCTTCTATTACCAAAGCGGCGCCCCATGGCCTCATTCAGTTCGGCCAGGGCTGCCAGGATAGATATTGGCTGAGCAATTATTGATGCATTATTGTTGAATCATCACTGCATGGAGCATTCGAAGCGCTCAGTCCGCGCGGCGGCGGTGTCTTGCGGCTCCCCTCGTGGAATTACAATATGAATAATGTTGTGAAATACTGATTGTATTCTTCCTTGACCATGCTGCAATATCACTAAGCCCTCGCCGGCAGCACGGGCAATAGGCGCGGCAAAAAAAAAAAAAATTAAAAAAATCAATAATAAAAAAATAATAAAAAAGGGCAGACAAGGTACAATAAAAAAGAACGGCAGGAGTGGTGCTTGAACCCGAGGCTATCTCAATTTCGCTCAAATGGGGCAGGTGTGGTGGGTCAACAACCCGAAGCCGAAAGGGATGTGCTTCGGCCAGCAACAAGCCAGAAAGAGAAGAGAACGAGGCCGGCGGAGAGCGATGAATCGAGCCGAGCCGAGCACACCGGCAGGGCAGATTAAAAGGATTCCGCTTGTGTCTGGTCAGCTCGATTACGATTGCCCGCACCGACATGACTATCGCACAAATATTGGCACACAACGCCCGCATTGCACAGCGCTGCTGGGGAGGATCGCCGACGGGATCGGTGGCAATCAAAACCGCCCAAGACTTTGACCCCGAACCGACCCGGCTCTGACCCCACTCTGACCCCGGTCAAGGCCGACCAAAGGACGACCAAGTAGACGAGGGTCATTTAAACTTCCCACTTGCCAGGGAGTCTGTGACCCGGGAATGCCACAATCTAGGTGTAGGGCGAAACACACGAAGGAATACAACCTTGCAAGAAAAGTAACGCCGCGAATCTAAAACAACGACAAGCGAAAACGAACACAACAGTGCGACACGCGCTGCGAGTTGAAAATGATTGGGAGCTGAGCCATCGCCGCCGCAGGGATTCAGGGGTCTTATTAAAAACCGGTATTGTCCGTTGCGGCCCGGACCACAGCAGCCCAGCCCACCCCACCCCGCCACAGATGGTGCCACAGTGGCCGCAATGACACAACAAGCGCAGGGCGGGGCAAGCCGGGCACCATCCAATCTTCAACAGTAAAAATTCAAAAGATGGGGTGGCGCCAGGCTGGCCGGCTCAACCGCAGGTCCGCAGGGCGCGGCTGCAGAGCGGCATCCTGCCTGCCGTGGGACGGCTTTTGCAAGGTGTCCTGGAGGGGTTTTGCAAAATGTGTCCTGCAACGCAGCGGCGCATGCAGTGCACTGCGGGCTCGCTCCGCTGCCCATCAGGGGCCGTTGTCACTCAACCGAGCCCGTTGTTCGAACGCTCTCGTCTTCCGCGCCGAAAACTGCGGCCCCTGACGAAAGCCGCATTATCAAGGCCTGTGGCCTGTATCTGTGGCAGCAGGCCAGCCAGCCAGCCAGGCGGGGCCTTCCACGCAGCACTTGCAAAGTTTCCAAAACAAATTACAAGTTCTTGCGGCGTAAGGGAGGGCGGCGCGAGGCAGGGGCGGAACCAGGGGCACACGGCCAGCCCTCCCACCCCCCCCATGCATTCCGGTGCGTGCTCCCTTTTTATTTGCCGCCTTTTCTTCTTTTCGTGATCGCATGCGACGCCGTTGCTTAGTCCCCCACCCGTTTCTTTCCCACCTTCGCGAGTTGAGGAAGAAATCAAAGAGACTGTCGACGCGTTTCCTCAAATCTCTTCTCTCGCCGCACGGCCCGCCGCTCGGCGCCAAGAAACTGGAAGAAACGCACGTGCTCACGCGGGACGAGTGCGAGAGAGACAGACTCTGCTGTTCCCCACCTTGAACCTTCAGCTCGCGTCCCTTCGTCCTTAATCCCCGCCACCCGAGCGCAGCGCGAGCAGCGCCTCCCTCCGGCCAGCTGATAACCCCAATATATTGCAACGCTATAGGTTTCCGATTTGAGTCTCCCTCCAACCCTTCCTACCACCCCCTCCCCTCTCCTCCTCCCCATTCATTGCTAATGAAACAATCTAATTTCAGCCATCCTACCCTCCACCCCCACAATAGCCGCAAGTGGATGGCCTGGAGCAAAGCAGCGCCGAACGAGAGAGAGAGAGAGAGAGAGAGAGAGAGAGAGAGAGAGAGAGAGAGAGAGAGAGAGAGAGAGAGAGAGAGAGAGAGAGAGAGAGAGAGACAGCGGACTGCCCTCGCAATTGTTTCTATCACCTATCTAACTCTTTTTGGAGCCTTGGCTGCCTTGGGCACGACCACTTCTCGGCCGGGGGAAGGCAGAGGGCCTGGCCCACCCGATCCCGTCTCCCTCTCGTCGTCACGAGTTCTCGATCCGAGATCTCGATCCCATGTCTCCGCTCGATCCCGCGGTACTGCGCGGTGGGTCCTGCCGTCCTGCGGTCCGGCGCCATGCATGCTAACGGAATGAACCTGCCTGATTGATCGTACCTGTTGCTGTCTCTCTCGCTCTCGCGTCGCGCCGGCATGAGCCAGCCTCGGTGCCGGCAGCCCATTATCCCACCCGTCCGTCCCACCGACCGCGCTGTGCTTCCTGATTGGCAGTTGAAAACGCGAATAATTCACTCGCGCTGACCGGCCGCAAGAAGCAAATGAAGGGAACAAAAGACTCCGGTCCGGCCGCGTCGCCTCGCCGCACTTCAACACGTACACTGGTTAAATCTTAGGAATTCCCTAAGATCTTATTAGCAGAAAAAAATGCCTGTAATTATTTTTTTAAAAAAAATTCAAATTTGATTTAAAAAAAAAAAAAAAAAAGGCGAATAGCATTTAGAATTCCCCGACGGAGCAAGAAAAGGCACTTTACGGGGTTTTTCAATGAAATTTTAACAGTGGCAGTGGGAGGCAGCGTGCGGCTCGCGGCTCGCACGGCCCTCCGTTCACCCGAATCTATTAGACGTGGCGTCCAGTCCGGCCCCTCCCGGCGGGATGAGGCCGCCGCACCAACATCTGATCAACTTTTGGCTCCGCTCGTTTCCAGCAAAATTCTTTCCAAGAGTTCCTTGGTGGAAACTTCCTGGACGCCGGCGCGGCGGCGTCGCCACGACCGGCCCCAAAAAACCTCCGCCGCTCCCCACAATGCGGCCATGCCGCCCCGCCGGCGGAAAGCACCGGAACGCGCGCCAAAATTGACTCACACGCCGAGGAGGCCGTGATGAACGAGGGAGGCTGGCGGCCGCGCAGTGTGCCCATTGTCTCGGTTGCCATGCCGACGCCAAGGACCGCCTTCTGCGGCACTCGCGCGGTCGCGGTGGGTCGCGGACAAAATTTGACCTGCTTGTGTGGCGGCAATCCCTGAGCCTCATTAAGAATGTGAGCGCGCGCGCGCACACACACACACACACACACAGACAACCTGCTGCTGCGTCTGAAAGTGGATTTCGAGTTGGGTTAAACTTACCTGTGGGGTAATGGGAGCCCGGCGGCGGGGCGGTAGAGGAGTGGGGGAGGAGGTGGGGGAGGCAGCCACGCGGGCAGCCTCCAGTCCAGGCCCCGGGGCCGCCGGCAGCCTGCAGGTCGGCAAGAAACTCGACACCGCAGAGCGGCGCACAGCCGCGCAGCGAGCCGGGGATGGCTTCTGGCCAACAGATCGTCAAGTGGCGCTGCGTGGGGCGTGGCGCTGGAGGGGCGCCGCCGCACCTTGCACGCCCACACCGCAAGAAAACCGTTCCACCCAAGTGCTGTGCTGCGAATGAACGTAGACTCACTGCGCGTTACTAAATTTTTCCTCATTAAAAACGTTTTTTTTTTTTTAAGGAAGGGATCGTAGTCCTGATTATTATTTGAGTAATGTGAATAACAACAACAAAAATAATAATTGATAACCCATTAAAGGTGACTTGGAATTCCCCGCGGTTTGACGTGGGAGCGGCCCCACCGCTGGGCCGCTCCTCCTCCGCTCTGGGAGTATTTTAGGTAGCGATGTACATCCATCACGCCGCGCTAATGCGCCTGCTGTCAAACGCAGGAACCTTCGTACAGAATCTCCTCCTCCCCCCTCCCCCCCCCGCGACCGCCGCGCCACCGCCCCCTCCTCTACCTGTCCCGCTCCCTCACCCTTCTCTCTCACACTTGAATGTCCACGCCGCATCTTCCCCCCGCCACCCCCAGCTGATGCTGGGCACAAGGGCACTGTGGGTCAGAAGACCGTTGAGGCGGCCAAAATTCTAAACACGTTTTCAGCTCCAGAGTCGCTAAATGGGACTCGAATCGAACGTGTGACCCCACCAATGGATTGCTCTCCGAACGAGGAATCCATTGGTGGGGTCACACGTTCGATTCGAGTCCCATTTAGTGACTCTGGAGCTCAAAACGGGTCCGGGATTTTGGCCGCCTCAACGGTCTTCTGACCCACTGCGAGGGCGTCTCGCCCGGCACTACGCACAGCGCCGTCGCGACGCCTGCTGCGTCGTGCATCGCTGCCGAGGGGATGGCGCATTAGTGTTACGTCAGAACAGGACGACCGCAGTGGGACGCAGTGGAGTGGTCAGGCCAGACCGTGGCATTCAGGCAGACGGGGTGCGACTAAATGTTGAGCCAGCATTGATTGTTTCCAGCAACACATTGCTGGCCGTTCCACAAGTTGGCTACTTTCCGTGTGACGCCAACACGTTTGGTGCGGCTCGGCACGGCCCGGCCAGCGGCGGCAGAGTTATCGCGGGAGAGAGAGAGAGAGAGAGAGAGAGAGAGAGAGAGAGAGAGAGAGAGAGAGAGAGAGAGAGAGAGAGACCAGGCGCCACCCGCGACACTTGGCGCCGTGAAAACACGTGAAATCCAATAAAGTGATTTATTTGCGCGGGCCGGCGCGGCGGCCGGCGGCCACCACTTGGATGGTCCATCATGAAACACACCGCGCGCTGTCGGCCCCACGTGCGCGCTGCGCGTCCAAAGAGTTTTCATTCCCTTCTGTTCCCCCCAACAAGGCCAAGGCGACCCACTGCCGCGTGTTTGCACAGCCGGGAGGCCGACGCGGGGTACCGCTGCGCGCGGTGAGCCCAGCGCCGCACCGCGCCGCACCGTGGGTCGCTCTCTGGCCGCCGTGGGGATCCTCACGCACGCACTGCCGTGTTTCTAAACGCGTAACCGCGCGCTGCTTTCTCCAGGCGACAAGCCGCGCCCTTGCAGCGTCATATTTCCCGTTTAAAGTACTACCGCTGTTGTTAATCTGCCGCCATCCTTGAGGTGCGCTGCGCTCCCCCTGGCGGCCTTGGCCCTCACGGTGACTCCGTCGCCTGGTATTCCCAGGGCGTTTTCCGTGTTTCCAGGAGACCTGACGTGTTCCCAGGGCGGACGGTAAAATTTCCAGGGCCGACCCTGGGAAAGGCGAAATTATCCCAGGACGGCCCTGGAAATCGTCTCCAGTCCAGAAGACCCAGGGCCCGTCCTGGGAAAATTTAGTGATTACCAGGACGGCCCCTGGAAATTTCCCGCGATGTCCAGCGTCCGTCCTGGGAATCACCTATTGCGCTGGAAATAAGTGTGTGGGTGAACCGCCCTTGTTTGAAATCGTAATCTTAATGCCACTCTTCACTGTACATCGAAAGAAGGTGTTTACCGTACCCAGGGATACATCAGACACCGTACCTCAAGGAACGGAATTTACTGTACCCTAAGAACATGCATTCACTGTACCTCGGAAACTGTTCAGACATCGAATTCATCATAGATGTAAAATGAAGGCAAAATTTCAAATTTGCGATAGAAACAATTCGATGCCGGAAATAAATACATCTCAACAAGACGAACAAAATATTATAAGCATGTTATGACCTCAGACTCAAAGTTTAGCAGCAATCGGCGTCAGAAGTTTCTAAAAGGGTCCAAAATCGTACTTTTAGAAAATTCTGACACCGGTTGCTGCTGAACTTCGAGTCTGAGGTCATAACATGCTTATCTTATTTTGTTCGTCTTGTTGAGATGTATTTATTTCCGCCATCGAATTGTTTCTATCGCAAATTTGAAATTTTGCCTTCATTTTACATTTATGATGAATTCGCTGTCTGAACAGTTTCCGAAAGTGATTCCCACGACGGACACTGGACATTGCGGGAAATTTCCAGGGGCCGTCCTGGTAATCACTAAATTTTCCCAGGACGGGCCCTGGGTCTTCTGGACTGGAGACGATTTCCAGGGCCGTCCTGGGATAATTTCGCCTTTCCCAGGGTCGACCCTGGAAATTTTACCGTCCGCCCTGGGAACAGGTCAGGTCTCCTGGAAACACGGAAAACGCCCTGGGAATCCCAGGCGACGGATTCACCGTGCTGCGTCCCGGCGGGGTAAAGCGTCCCTCGGGACCCTCACTTACCCCAGGGGCACGCATAACGAGCCCGGCAGGGAGGCATTGGACGATAACGCGGCGTGTCAAGAAGCAGCTTTTTTAATGATTTGTGGACAACTCTGTCACGTCTTTTTGGGACACCGAATTTTGCGACAGCTCTAAATTCTAAATATTACGATTTTTTTTCAAACCGAGCGGAAACTGCTTCGCATCCAGACGTTCTCCAAAAGCAGCGGGACGGGGGAGCTCACTAACGTGAACTTACCTTCTGGAGGCCCAAGAAGGAGAGAAAAACCACCAAACAGCCAAAGTCCGTCGGCTGCGATGGCGATGAAAAATGCAAACGACCTTGACATTAAATTGTTGCTCTTCGAGGGAGCCAAGAAAAAGTGTAACAATATTTTGGCGGCATCTGCAGCAACAGCGCCGCGCGGTAACAGGTGGCCGGGCGGGCTAATAACAAAGCCAACAAAATGGCGGGCCGCTGCTGCTGATATACGGCGGTGAAACCGGATCCCCAGACGTCTCGCGGCCTTTCTTATTACAACCCCCTGCCGCTTCGGCACAAAAACAAATTCCGCCATTTTCTTTTACGGAAAACACGGAACCAACATGGCTGCCAGCTGAGGTTATTTCATGTAATTTTATTCACTCTTGGGCCTTTTCGCGTTGCGCGTGAAATTTGTCCGATCGGTTGCCGACGGAAGTCCGCCTTCTCGGGCGCGGCTTTGAATTTAGTTGTGATTGTAGAAATGCTTGTTTGTATTCGGGTCACGCAAGCCATCGGCTCCGAGGCAATTGAACCCGAGCGAGGCCCTTGCGAGCGAGGCTAGAAGCGAGGCTGCGAGCGAGGGGAAGGGACATTCCGAAACGTTCGACCCAAACTGACTCGCCGGCACCGGTCACATGGAAACTTTAGCAAAAATAAGAAAGGGCAGGAAAAACTAATACCAGACCAAATACAACTAACCATCGCAAGGAAAGTGTTTCGCATGGATCACTAACTTTTCAGAAAAATTGTTCCCTGAATATCTCAGCACAACGACTGCTTTGCTGAGTGCAATGCATAACTACTTACAAAACGCTTCAAAAGTGAGTAATTATGCTGACACATTGCGCCACTCTAAGTGCCACTTATCTCTATGAGTACATGAGTACGTAATGCGGACGGAATCTCCGTGATTCACTTAAGAAAACGCTTTTATCAGAACGAAATCAACATGTATCGGATAAATTCGTAACCGAGGTGTGCGCGTTCTGAGAAACCTCCCAATAACAACTCGTCTCTCTAAATTTGCCGCGTCCGAAAGTCAAAACGCAGCATTTCGATCACTCTTTCCGCGTTGCCATCCCTGCACGGCGCCAACGCCGCGGCCACGCCACAAACAGGTTGGATGGCAGCCCCGAGTAAACAGCACCATCGATCTTACAACAGTCATTTGTCAAAAAATGAAAAGCTTTCGTCACCACGCCACCCCCCCGGAGGCCGGGAGGCCCGAAGCCACAAGTCCAAACACTGTTCGGCGTGCATACCGCAGCACCGCGCAGCACCGCGCAGCACGCAACCTTGCAATGACGGCACGCTGCGCACGCGCGCACAAACAACAACAACTTCCCTGACAGAGCCCCTCCATCCCTCAGTATTGTTCTCGGACCAAGCGTTCTGCAAACCGATGACCCGAAACCGAGATAACTCAGGAAGGGCAGAACAAACAAGTACGCCCCGGAGAACACGCACACACACACACGAGCTCCACATGCTGCCGAATAAGCCACATAAATCACATTGTCAGTTGGCGTTTCCAAAAAGCAACCTCCGTCACCACCTCCTGCGTGGCAGCCCCAGCCGTGTTTCCCCGCACCGCGCTGGTAATTCTGTATTCCTGCGACTAGTTCGTAAGAAATATGCGGAACGATCGGAGAGCATGCAAAATCTCCAGTTCGATTTGACATAGCATATGAGGTCCCCGACCACCGGCCGAGATTTATCGCACAAACGTGTTCGACGTCAGCGCAGTGGCCCACCAGGCCCACCACTGGAGGGGCCCCATTCCACTGAAACCCACTGCCAGCGCTCCACCCTACCGTCGCCCACCAAGTCTTATTCCGACAACTATGCAGGGCAGTAGCTGGGACCAGTTTCAGACACGGGTTAACTGATTCACTGACTACTTTTTTCCGTTCCCGCGCGTGCCGATTTTTCTGCAGGAACATAGCTGCCATCACTAAGTCAATCCTTTCCTGACGCTGAATCCGAGAGACTTCACACTAAATTGCTATGTAGTTTTTTGTGCATAGCTTTGAACGAAATTGAGCATACGTTTGGAAATGCACGAATTCGTGCGTAGCTAGGCATGAAAATGTGCATTGTTATGAAGCACCACGTGCGTTGTTGCGCACAAATCTGTGCATTCCACGCGTATGCTCAATATCGTGCAAAGCTATGCACGAAAAAACTACATAGTAATTTAGTGTGTTGGCGGCCACGCCTTGCGAGGCGTTTAGGAAGCATTCAACGTCTCGGAATGACGCCAAAGCAAACACCTTGGCCCTTGATAAGGCTAACCATGTGTGTCTGAGATTACGCGGAATGGGGACTCCGGTGATAAGGCCAGGTCACGAAAACAGTGGTTGCCTCTCTGCCTCTTTCCCACTCGCAGGATGACCTGCAGGTGAGTGAGTGATACACAGAGCACTGTACGGATCATTAGAGATCACGGACTGAGGCTATTACACTTTCTAGATCCGACCGCGCTTCCTCTTCGTAACACGAACATAAACCTTGATATGACGAAGGTAGCGAAGGTAGTAACCAATGGTGGAGATTTCTCAGCAAATTAAGACCAAGTTCTTCATATGATGAGCAAAGTTCTCAGTATTATGACAGATTTTGATCATACACTGCTAAGATTGATCTGAGAAGAGCAAGGCATTCCTCGGCAGGCAATGGAGGGTGCAGAATGGGATCAAACCGACTACGTACCCATCCTGCTTTTGCAACTTGCAGATCCAACTTGAGGCCGCTGATAAGAAATAGAATGGAATGGGGCGAAACAAAACCAGGCCAGTAGTGCCGTCGAGGAAAATCGGAAGCGACTTCTCCGCTTCGCCCTGCCCGTTTCCATGCAGGAGCTCCGCCGCTGCCGAGATAATTTTATCTTCCGCCCTTGCACTTCTCGCTGTGCGATTCTCGCACCGCGACAGCCAAGGCGACAGCCTCCACGCCGCGGCCTTGGATCACGGCGACCAACACCGTCTGCCTGAGTAGCGCTCCTCCCACCCAGAGGTTTTCCGACCTGCCGTGAATGCGTCATCTGACGGCGAGATGATCCAGCGCGCCATTTCCCAAGGAGTGCCGCGTATTCTCGGCCGCACTTGCCGCGGCGTGGGCGGAGTGGGGGCGACGGCCGCGGTATCACCGGCGTACCTCTGCGCGTCCGATTGTAGCCGCAGAAGCGGAGCGGAGCGGAACTGGGGAAGACGCCGCTTAAGTGAGGGATCGCAAAGAAAGCGGCAACACTCGATCACGCGCGCGGTAGCTATTATAGAGAATTTTCAGCATAATATGGGGATCGTCACCATAGGAAATTTAGGGTGCGCTCGGTGGGTCTCTGTGCGGGAGCACGCACGACGTGCAGGATGAGTCACGAATAAACAGAATTCCGATGTCGTGGAAATGAGTGCATTGTGTGCGTGCAGGTGGGTGTGGCCGACGTTCTGGAAGGGCTTCCGTCGGCCCATCGACGTGGAGGACCTCTACGAGCCGCTCAAGGATGACAAATCGGAACGGCTGGGCAACAAGCTCGAGGCGTGAGTACAGTTTGTTTCCTCTCTGCTGCCGCCGACGCTGTCGCGCGCTCAAGGGCGGCAAAGTGTCGCGCCATCCGCCAAGGATGGAGGCCCAGGAAAGGGAGCCCCACGCGAGGACGTCGAGGACGTGTGAGGCGGCTCGAACCAAGCCGACCGGAAACAGAATCATTCCAAAACAGATTTGGTCGTTTCTCCTGAAGTACAACGTGTCGGCAAAAATGTGGCGGGGAAAAAATAAACACAAGTTGGAGGTCCAGTGCAATCAATAATTACTTGCGGATATTCGGAAATGAATGCATTGCCGCAGGCACTGGCAGGCCTGCGAGGAGCGGGCGCGGCGGAAGGGCGGCAGGGCCAGCTTCTTCAAGGCGCTCGCCGCCATGTTCTGGAAGCAGTTCGTGGCCGTGGGGCTGCTCGACGCCGTCAACAGCATCGGACTCAGGTCAGCTGAAATCTCATTTTCCACGTCTTTTATTCATCATAAAGCCGAGAACTTTTTTTTGGTGATATAAAGAGACTGGCGAACCCTCCACCACTGGTGACTCCGCTGTCAAAATACTGAGCTTTTCGTTCGCATTACGAAGAAAAAGCTCAGTTGGAACTTGAGAGTGTACTCACCTTGTATTAATACTGAGCTTTCCGTTCGCATTACGAAGAAAAAGCTCAGTTGGAACTTGAGAGTGTACTCACCTTGTATTAATACTGAGCTTTTCGTTCGCATTACGAAGAAAAAGCTCAGTTGGAACTTGAGAGTGTACTCACCTTGTATTACTACTGAGCTTTTCGTTCGCATTACGAAGAAAAAGCTCAGTTGGAACTGGAGAGTGTACTCACCTTGTATTAATACTGAGCTTTTCGTTCGCATTACGAAGAAAAAGCTCAGTTGGCACTTGACAGTGTACTCACCTTGTATTATCCTACCTTATAGGCTGGTTCAACCGCTGCTGCTGGGCCAGCTCCTGATGTACTTCTCGCCAGGCTCCACGATGCCCAAGGAGTACGCGTTCGCCTACGCGGGCGGGATCATCCTGTGCGTGCTGGGCTCGCTGCTGCTGTCCAACCACGTGCTGTACACGTGCATGCACTTGGGCATGCAGATGCGCATCGCCTGCTGCTCGCTCATCTTCAGGAAGGTACACCCCGAGTAGGGTACTTCGGAGAAGAGCTCGGTCGGAAGTTGAGAAGAAATCAAGAAGAACAAAGTATGCGAAGTTTGTGAGAATCAGCATCTGCGTCGCCGTTCTGCCGCCTCCGCAGATCTACATTCTCATACAAGTTCGGCCTTTGTTCTTCTTCATTTCTTCTCAACTTCGGTCCCAGCTCTTCTCCAAAGTACCTTATTCTTTTCCGACCATTCCGTTTCTTGCCTAGAGAGAGAGGGATCCCCGGCGGCGCTGTGCTGAATTTCCCTTCGTTGATCAATCAAAGAACTCTGACGGGTGCTTTCCGAAAGTGGCCCATCGAGAAACAACACACAAGTTGATTAAGCACGGCGGGTTGCGCGATCAAAGCCGCGCCGGAACAGGGCCCCGGTCCGCCCGGCCCGCCCGGCGGACTTAAGTGCATCATTAAGGGCGCCTCGTGCCGCGCTGTCAGTCAGGGAGGCGTTCTCAGATTTACTTGGGCGTGGCCGCGGCCGCCGCCTCGGTGAAAGCGCGACTTTGTTGTTACTATCGATTCGTTACTTCCCTGATTTACGCGCGGCCCCTGGCTGTGCGAGAGAGATGGGGACGGACGTTCAAACGACGGGCAGCGAGGGCGGGGCACACCACCCGTTGATGGCCGGCCCGGGGCTCTGCACACTACTCATTCCGAAAAGCCGTTCCGTCACCTCGTCTCTGTCGCGCTCGAGGGGCGTCCACCAGGGGTGCGAGAGAGACAGAGTGACCCACCTCGGCCGGCCGAGGCTCTAGCCGAGCCGAGGGCTCATTAAAACGCCTGTTCGGGGCATCCAAGTGCGGCCCACCGTGCGGGGCCAGACTTATGCCGCTCAGAAATCACAGTCTGAGGCGCGGGTCGATAAGAAGGCCTGCAGTGGCCGCGTCGATTATTTCAGGCGGCTGCTACGCTGCGCGCAGAAAGAGGGAAATGAAAGAAAATTGGCACGAAAATTGGCGCGAAAATTGGTTGTTGCCGGTGCCGCAAAATTGCATCCAACCAAAGTCTTTACAGAAGCCAAGTCAAATTGAGAGCCGATTCCTGTCCGCCGCCTTAGGCTACCAGACTGAGCAAGACGGCGCTCGGGGAGACGGCGTCGGGCCAGGTGGTCAACTTGCTCAGCAATGACGTCAGCCGCTTCGACATCATGGCCATTTTCCTGAACCATCTGTGGATCGACCCCACACTCACGCTCGTCGTCGCCTACCTCCTGTACTCGCACGTCGGCTGGGCCGGCTTCGTGGGCATCGGCACCGTGTTCCTGGTCGTGCCCTTGCAGTGTAAGTGCCAGCAAGCACAAAAAAAAAATAAAAATTTTAAAAAAATCCGGAATTTTTTAAGATTTTTTTTAACAAAGTTGACATGAAAATGATGTTTGTCGGCGCAGCGTACACCGGGACCCTGTCGTCCAAGTTCCGGCACAGGATCGCTCTCCGCACCGACATACGCGTGCGCCTCATGGACGAGATCGTCAACGGCGTGCAGGTCATCAAGATGTACGCCTGGGAGAAGCCTTTCACCAAGCTCATCTCGGCGGCCAGACGGTCAGTCTAATTATTTATTTTTTTAATTACAAAAAGGGTTTTTTCTTAATTATCTTTTTGTTGACAGCGACGAGATTAAGCAGATCCTCGCGGTGTACCTGGTCCGGGGCGTGTTCATGACCTTCATGATGTTCACCACGCGCGTTGCCATCTTCTCCACGCTCATCACTTACGCCCTGTCCGGCGACGCCCTCAAAGCCTCCATGGTAAAGGGCAAGGAAAACGACAACATGACCTTTCGTTCGTCCAAAAAGGGCCCACTATTTACCGAAACCGACGCACGCAGGTCTTCACCATCCAGTCCTACTACAACATCCTGTCTATGACCATGGGCAGCTTTTTTGTCAGGGGCATCTCCGAGGTCGCCGAAAGCGCCGTGTCCATCCGACGACTGCAGGTAACCGATACTTCCTAATCTTTCCGAGCGTGGTGTGGTGGGGCGCCTGGTGGGTAGGCAACACAATGCACTACTGAGTTTAACGGGACGGCCTACCCTGCTCTCCGCGGGCGCTCCAACCGGCCGGCGTTCAGAAATGTCGCTTCGTCGCTGCTGTGTCTGTCTCGCTTGTAGCGCCCCACACGGGAGCGAGGGAGACATAGCGGCGAGTCGCCTTTCTGAATCGCGCGACGGCAGACGCAATCCTTTGCCTAACGCGAAAAAAAAGAAGAAAAAAAAAAGCTGATGGAAACAATTTGTGGAATGTTCCCGCAGACGTTCCTGGAGTTCGAGGAGTTCGACGCACAGGAGGGGCAGGTGCAGGGGCGCAGTAATCCCGGCTTTGGCGATGACCACGAGGACGCACTAAATGGCCCGCTAAAGGATCAGAGCGTCGCCAACGGCAGCGCCATTCACGTCCGGTGAGCCCCTTACCGCCGCTCGCTCTGTCTCTCTCGCACTCACGGCGCAACCCGCAGGGTGCGAGAGAGACAGAGCGACAGCGCCGAACCGCTCGGCAGCCCGCCCAACAGCCAGCCATTGACGCCATTCCAAGGTTTCCCGAACGACCCGTGAAGGGGGGCGGAGGGCGGAGCGACCGGACAGGGGGTCTATTTCTGTTACTGCTTTGCAGCCGGCCGCCACAGACGGACAGACAGACAGACAGACGCGTGGGGCATTCAAAGAGGCCGAGGTGTATTAAAGGCTGCGGCTTTCATTACGCTGAGCAGTAAACTGCGCGAAAAAAAAAAAAAAACAGCAGCACGTTCCGCACGCATTCATGTGGGAATTTATGTAGAGTCATTATACGAACCGAAATACCCGCGGCTCGCCGCCGGGAAGTTAGTGGCTCGTTTTTGGTTGTTGTTGTTGCTGCTGCTTTTTTTTTGCATTAATAGGTGGCGGCGGGTACCTTTTCCGCTGCGGTCAGGCCACACGTAATGGTGTGCTCATTTCACTTTTCAAGTACACAAAAATGTTCTCGCGGGCGCATGCGCAAAGGGGGCAGTTTTCTTCTTGTTTATGTTGTTTTTGTCGCTGCAGGGACGACGGGCCCGTCCTCGAGTTCAGGTCCATGCATGCCAAGTGGAACCGGGGCAATTCGGAGGACACGCTCAAGAACATCAACTTGAGCATGAGCAGCGGGGAGCTGCTGGCCGTCATAGGACCCGTGGGGGCAGGCAAGGTAGGAGCCGCCGGGCCGGGCGGGACCGTGTCGCGGACGACGGCACGGGATTTTACAACTCGGTTATGACCGAGAGTGAGGTCATGACGCTGCAAGGGACACCTGGCGATTCGCCTTGAGAAAGCTCGCCCATGCACAGCGGGCCGGAGGCGGTCAAAATTCCGGACGCGTTTTGAGCTCCAGAGTTGCTAAACGAGACTCGAACCGATCGTGTGACCCCACCATTGGAAAGCTATCCGAAAGAGGAATCCATCGGTACGGCCACACGTTCAGTTCGAGTCCCATCTAACGATTCTGGAGCTCCAAACGCGTCTACAGTTTCGGCCGCGGCCCACTGTGACACTCTACCCCACTTGTCCGCAGTCGTCGCTGCTGCAGGCCGTGCTGGGCGAGCTGGCCACGACGCACGGCCGGCTGGCGGTGCGCGGCAAGGTGTCCTACGCGTGCCAGGAGCCGTGGCTGTTCGCCGCCTCGGTCCGCCAGAACATCACCTTCGGCTCCGACTTCGACCGGCAGCGCTACGACCGCGTGGTGCGGGCGTGCGCCCTGCTGCCGGACCTGGCGCAGCTGCCCTTCGGGGACCTGACGCTCGTCGGGGAGCGGGGCTCCTCGCTGTCCGGCGGCCAGAGGGCGCGCGTCAACCTGGCCAGGTGAGCTTCGCGACCCAGAGACGGCTGGCCAAAAGTTGCCAAAAGTGCGACTTTTTTTTTTTTTTTTTTTTTTTTGGCCTTTCTTCCACGCGGCCTACATCCCCCCCTCCCCCTCCGGATCCGCACCTGTTCGTGCCGCGGCCTGTCACTTGTTGGCATGGAGCCGCGCCTGGCCGCGCCGGTGTCAGGGTAAATATTTAACCCGCCTGCCGCCCGCGCGCTGCAGGTTTAGCAGCGCTGCTCAAAGTTTAGCCCCCGGCTGCGGAAAACGTTTGCCGCTGCATGTTGATTCGGCGAAAAAGTTGCGCACGCTCGGCCGGCGGCGCAACGGCGCTGCATTCAATCACAGGGACGCCTCCTTGCCGATGGCCGCAGTGGAATCGGTGTCCACGACGCGGGGCCACGTTCCGAGTAACGACCGGGGCAAACACGCACGCGCGCGCGCACACACACACACACACACGCACACGCCAACACACGGCCATTGGTCATAGCTCGATGGCCCGGAGCCCTGCAGTTATTTACAGGGCACGCGTCTAGTGATTTACAGTGGGGGACGCGGAGTCGCAGCGACGCGCCGCGCGATGTATCCCAGCAGAAAAGGCCTATCTGTGGAGCTACCGCCAACAAAGGCCGATCTGGAAGGAGCTGCCCAACAAGGGTCGATCTACTTTGGACTCAGGAACAAAGGCCTAACCAACATTTTTGACGAAGTTGAGATTTCTATACCAAAATATTCCTCACTTTCTGAAAATGATTTGGGTATAGAAATCTCAAATTCGTCAAAAATGTTGGTTAGGCCTTTGTTTCTGGGTCCAAAGTAGATCGACCCTTGTTGGGCAGCTCCTTCCAGATCGGCCTTTGTTGGCGGTAGCTCCGCAGATAGGCCTTTTCTGCTGGGATACATCGCGCGCGAGTCTTGTGGTGCCTGTTGGTCAACCGGATGACGCCGCCTTGTGCGGCCGCGGCTGCACCCCTGACAAACAGATCTGTGCCCCGTTTGTATTGTTATTTCCGAGAAGTTGCTCGAATTTCACGGCTACGTCGACCACCGCTTTGATTCCTGGTCAAAGAGTTTCTTTTCAATTTTTCTCGGAGTAATTTTTTTTTCCTTTTTTTAAATTATTACTTTTTTTTTGCTTTTTAAATTTTTTGGGGGGTTGTATCGTCTTGCTGGCAAACTCTTATTTTAAAAAACACCAACAACAATAACGACACCAGCACAGCCCACGCGACACACCGCGCACGGGCGCGTGCTTTGTTGGGCGGGATTAACAAGCAATGATATACGCTTACGGGGCACAACAGGTTGGGCACCCCTGTCTGTCCGCCCACCCGTCTGTCTGACGCCGGTTTCTGCAAACCTACTGGCCTGCCCAACGGCCCTACCAGCCCTGCCAGGGCGGCAGCGCGGGGAGAGAGGTGCTGGCTGAATACAGTTGAGCTGGAAAATCGGTTAAGCCGCAGACAATGGGGGTTTTGGCTAGCCCCCCGGTCCCGGCGCCCCACCCCGCCGATCCAGACAGTTCCCAGCACCTATCGGTTCCAGCTATTTGCGACGCGCCGTCCGCGGAATGACTAGCCGATATTACGTAACGCCCTCGGAGCTAGGGGAGCCAACTGCACTTTTGGAAACTCCGCGCGGCGAAGGTTGGGCGACGTTTGCTCCCCTGCAGTGCGGCGCGGTGGGGGGTGGCAACCCTAACAGCGATTTCCGCGAGGCGTTTTGCTTCTCGACTGACCCCGGGCCGTCTTTACTTTGTTCGCATCCGCCTCTAATGGGCGGCCGGTCGGGTGGAACGCAGACGCACGCAGACAAAGACACGCAGACGCACCCACACTCCGACACGAACGCACTAACACACACACACACACACAGACACGCGGACTTATAAAATGGCGCGCTTGTTTCGAATTCCTTTGGAATCCAGCATCACCTCCACACGGCTCCGCAGTCCGCAATAACTCCCCAGGTGGCCGCCAGAGGCCGCGGCGCGCGGCCACGGCGCGCATGTTGGGATTGTTATTAAATCAGCCGCTGTCGCCGTCCGGCCGTCCGGCCCCGTTCTTGGCCATCCTCACCACGGCCTCGCCCGGAATGAAATTTCGCCCGTTCGGCATATTACCTCTTGCAATCCCCCTCTCCACCGCTGCTGCGGCGGCCCTGTGCGGCTCTCTGCGAGGCGGTCTTGGGCGGCCAAGTTCCACATCGCGGGGCTGCGAGGCTGCGGCACGCCGCCGCCCCTCAGCGCCACGTGCAGCTAGGCCCCGCCCCGCCCCGCCACGCCCCGCTCTGCCGGCCGCTAAGACCCTAATGCCCGCTAAGTAGCAGGATGTGCAGGGAATGGGCAAGCGGCCGGGCGACCTGGCCGGCCGCACGCCAAGTCTCCCGCAAGGACGCCGCCAACACCACTGCGACGTGCAGGGGCGAGGCGGCGGCCGGGACCTGAGAGTCTCATGCCGAAAGGAGTTGCGCTGCTCTGCCACAACTTTTCAAAATCAGCACCCTACTAACAAGCAAAAAAAAAAAAAAAAAAAGCAAGGGTTGCCAACCTTAGCCTATCTACGAAAACAATATCAGGACTTTGCTGACGAGAAGCTATTGCCTGATAGGCAGGCCGAGGTTGGCCACCCTTTCGGAACTGGCGCGTCTTGGGTACTTCTGCCTTGTGGCAACACTGATTCGGCCGGTGGCCTTCCCTCCTCCCTGGCCATGATTCACGGCCGGTAATGGCGCCCCCCTGGCTGGGCCTCGCCGTGGGCCTCGCACAGTGGGCCAGAAGACCGGTGGAGGCGGCCAAAATTCTAAACGCGTTTTGAGCTAGGGACTCGAATCGAACGTGTGATCCCACCAAAGGGTTGCCCTCCAAACGAGGAATCCAGTGGTGGGGTCATACGTTCGATTCGAGTCCCATTTAGCGACCCTAGAGCTCAAAAAAAGTCCGGGATTTCGGCCGCCTCAACGGTCTTCTGACCCATTGTGCACTGCGGCCGGGAAAGTGGCGCCGGTCATACGTTGGCTTTGTCTGGCCGGCATTAGCGCAAAGCCTGCAAGACGCCCTGCCCCGCCGAAGGTGGCGTCCTGATTCAGTAATTCGAGTTCCAATGTAACTTTCCCTCCTCATATGGGGGATTGAGTTGGCCTGGCCCCGGAGCCCCCGCAGCCCCCGCAGCCCCCGGCCAAGGGGCGCGGCAGCGAGGACCTACGCTGGGAAAGGCGGAGGCGGCGGCGTGGCCGGGCTTGAAATAGCTTGGGTCGGCGAGGAAGCGCCAAAATGAAGGTCCAGACACTGTTCAAAGTGCCGTGCGGGAATTGCACAGAAAATTGGGTTCGGAAAAAATACGAAATTTTCATTCAGGTTCTCCGTAGTCACCCTAAGATAATTTAAAAAAAAAAAAAAAAAAAAAAAAAAAAAAAGGCACACGCAGAAGTGAAACGGGGAGAGCGGCCCTAGCCTAGTTTCCATCGGGTGTTGATGTCCGGACTGATTCCGATGCTGACGCGCGGAAAACGGGAGAACGCGGAACAAAAAATATCGATGCCGCGCTGCCGCGTGTGAGCAGGGGGCGCGGAAAAGGCAGGCAGCAGCACTGCAAGAGAGAATATATCGCCTTTTTTTCCTTTTTTTTTTCGGCTCGCTGTTCGTTTCCACTCCCGGGCACACATTTGTTCGGGCGGCTCTCTGTACGCGGGACCGACGAAAATAGAGGACAAATGCGTTCCGTCAAACGCATCTCGAAGAACGTTCGCAGATATTTCAGCGCGGGGCGCGAAGGGGGCGGCTGGCGGATTACGGGTGGAGGGGAGGGGGGACAGAATGGGGCATTTGTAGAGGGCGCCGCCAGCGCGTGCGCCGCGCCGCCTCTTCCACGGGAATTTCAAAAGTGGGCCGCTCAACGCGCCGCGCCTGCAGCAAGGCGACAAGAAGCTGCACGCGCCACCGCGGGGCTGCTGGTCCGAGCCGCCAGCGAACACCCCTCCCCCCTGGGCCTGCAGTAGCCTGCAGTCGCCCCGTCCCTCTCGCACGCCACGGGCCGCCGGGCGACAGAGCAACGAAACGGACTGCTCAGGCCGCGGAGGTCACCCCGCGCACCGCGCCCCGCGCCCCGGGCAACAGCGCAGCGTAAATTTGGGAAATTTATAGCCAGGATATATTACGCAGACGACATGGAGCCGGCCGGGCCGCTGGCGACGCGGCCAAACACTTCCTCGCATGCCGCCCCGCCATGCCACCAGGCCTGCCAGTGTCGACACACAAGACAAGTCCCCAGTTCCGGAATGAGAACTCGCCGTTCAACCCAGTTATGCCATTTTTGGATCGTATCTCTAGAGCAGATGATCCCTTGAAACCTTAATATTGGCACCATACACATAGTGGTCGCTTCCGAAGCATGCTATCAAACCATACTGATTCGCAGAAAAATTCATGTCCAAAAAATAGCTTTTAGTGCTAGGGATAACTATTTGCGAATCACAGCAATTGTACACTTTAAAGAGCACGACTGGACCAGTAAAATGCAACACCTGCATCTACATTTTCAGATTGCGTATCATTATCGCTGACCTGCTTTGGAATGTCTATGGTTTGGTAAACGATACTTCAGACACTAGAAGGATGGCACTCACATCAAGCATTATAGCTGGATATCAAAGAATCGCTCTCTCTGGATGAGGTGTTGACACAGCAGGCAGTCTCCGTCCTTTCTCAAATCCGTAAAACTTGAGCCAGCTTCCTAACCTCACCAAGACGCCGGTCCCTCTTCACAACCTTCCTCAGTTTACGACAGTTAACTAATGGTGGAATGGCCCGAGCGCACCATGGCCTTCGAAACGCGGTGGAACGTGATAAATCGAGACAAAAATAAACCATCGTTGACCTCGGCGAGACAAAATAGACGCAAAATATGGACAAAAACGGCGCATATTACATGTTCTGATGAGTCATAGGAGACCATGTTGCCATTAGTGTTGGTTTTGCTTTTGTTGACCGAAAAACCCACATTCAGATTCTTTTTGCACTCAGAACAGAGTTGTTTTGCAGTACGAATAGCCAAAAAAACCACATTCGGATTACTTTAGCAACCAGAATACGGAAACCGCCATTGGTAACTCAGTAACGGCCAAAGGGGGATAATTCCTTGCTATGAAACACGGCCTTTCAAATCGTGACGTCAGCGCCCCTAAGTCAGTGGTACCAACTTAGAGAACCAAAACAGCTGAAAAAGTAGTCGCCCCATACGGGAGTCGAACCCTCATCTTAGAGACAAGTGACAGCCACGCTATCCATAGCGCTACCAATCGCATGACGAAAATGCGGTCCAGCACAGCATTTTGGCGGACCACGCAGGGTCAGCTCCCATTTTTGGTGCAGATGTTGGCACCTCTGCTGTCGGTGCGCTGCGCAGACGGAGCCACGGCCACGCGCACCCATAAGAGATATACCCCTTTGGTAACGGCTTAACGGACACAAGCAACAAAATATGAGAAATTGTTTGAGGGGATACTTTTCAGGCACTCAAACACTCTCTTATTGATGCACGCAGCACAATTTCTCATATTCTGACGCTCGTTTCGTGATCGTTGTCGTGTCGTCTGTAAAAACGAAACAGTAACCAACATGGCGCAAGACCTTACTTTGCTCATCGAAATATTCAAAATGTTACTTTTGTGCGCATTTTGTCTCTCCGTGGTGAACGATAGCCCATTTCTTTTACGCTTTATCCTGTTCCTTCACTTTGGAAGGTCAGAGTGCGCCCGGATCATCGCAAAATTAATCAGATGTCGTAAACTGCGGAAGGTTTTGAAGAGGGACCACCATCTTTGTGAGGTTATGTGAAGCTGGCTGAAGTCTTTCTGATTTGAGAATGGACCGTCTGCTTTGCCAACAACTCATCAAGTGAGAGGGATTCTGTGATATCCAGCCTTAGTTTTTTTTATGTGAGTACCATCCTCCCTTTGTCTGAAGTATCGCTGGCGAAATCAAAGAGATTTCGGCCAGCAACAACGACATGTAATCTGAAAATACAGATGCTGGTCTTGGATTTTACCGGTCCTTTCTTCATGATACAATTTCAGTAGTTTAAATTAAAATCCCTAGCACTCATGTTGTTGTTCGGAATTATTTTTTTTCGTGTGAACTAGTGATGCCTTGCACGCCAGGATTTTGCATTTATTTCTGACCGCCTATTTTTTTTTGCGATCTGGTCTGTGTTGCTCAAGGGAATGGAACGCCAAATTTTGGGGCTCCCTGTGGAACGTGAAAATGGGGCATGAATGAGGGATGGGCATGCCACAGTTTGTCATTTGGGAGAAAGCGCCACTCCAGTGGCGATGAAACTTGCCACCATGTTTGCATTGAATATCCTACCAGTGTCGAGATGTATAAAGAGTTCTTTGTTTCCAGAGCCGTGTACCGCGAGGCGGAGCTGTACCTCCTGGACGACCCACTGTCAGCCGTGGACACACACGTTGGCAAGCACCTGTTCGAGGAGTGTGTCTGCAAACTGCTCAAGGGCAAGGCCGTGGTCCTGGTCACCCACCAGGTGCAGTACCTCAGCGAAGTGTCCCGCATCGCCATCGTCAGCAACGTGAGTCCAACCACAGTGGCGGATCCAAAGTGGATCACAGAGTGTGCCATTTTCTATCGCTCTGTCTCTCTCGCACTCATGAGGCGCCCCGCCGGGGTGCGAGAGAGACAGAGCGACGAAGGACTGTTTGGAATGAGCCTGCAGTGCGGCGTGCCATCGTTCAAATTTGGCGCCAGCGCGTTTTCTTTTGTTTGCCGCAATCACGGCAGTGCGTTTATGGTGGAGTGTAATTTATGTGAAGCGCACGACGTTCGGCCAAGGAATGCCGGGCAGCGCGCCTCGTCGCCCTGTCTCTCTCGCACCCCCGCGGGACGCCCCATGAGTGTTAGAGAGACGGAGCGACGCTGTTCGGAACCAGCCCCTTGGCCGAACTATGGGGGTTGATCGTGCCGTGGTCACGGCCATGGCGGCGCGTTGCGTTCTGCGGATAACGCCGCCAGTCGCTTCACTTTCCTCGCTTATTCGCAGGGAGAGATTCAGATGCAAGGGACGTTCAAGGAACTGTTGCACAGTGACGTCGACTACGCGCAAATGCTGCACCTGGCCGAGGACGAGGAGGCCGCCGAGGACGTCGTGGAGGACAAGCCCGAGGACAGTAGGCCTCTCATCCGGGCGCTGCGCCAGATGTCGCGGGTCTCGAGCAAAGTGGTGCGGAACTAAACAATCATTTCTCAAAAAAAAAAAAAAAAAAAAATCCGCAATGTTTTTACAATGTCTTGCTGTTCAGTCCCTGGAGAGGCAGGTCTCCGCCACCAGACTCTCGTCCAGGCGGTCGTCCATCCGCTCGTCCATGCGGTCCTCCATCTCCATTTCCAGCGTCGGCGAGGTGGAGGTGGTGGCCGACGAGGTGGACGAGGACGGCGCGCCCGAGCCGGAGCGCCTGGAGGCCACCACGCGCGGCCAGGTCAAGGGCTCGCTCTTCTTCAGGTACTTCATGACGGGCACCAACGTCTGCTCCCTCGGGCTGGTCATCGTGCTGTTCCTGGGCGCGCAGGCCGCTGCCAGCATGGCGGACTACTTCGTCGGCTTCTGGTCAGTGGAGGCACCCTTACGGTGAAGGCGGCTATTGGTTCCTGAGGAAAGTGAAAAGACCTCTTGTTCCAGGACGAACCAGGAGGAGCTGCGGCAGTACCAGGCCGAGAGCCACGCCGCGGGGACGGCCGTGGTCACGCAGCAGCCCCTCACCACCACCGTCAACTTCGTCTACATCTACTCGGGCATCATCGCCAGCCTCTTCGTGCTGGGCTTCGTGCGCTCCTTCTACTTCTACTGGGTGTGCAGCAAGTGTTCCCAGGCGCTGCACGACAACATGTTCGCCAACATCATCCAGGCCACCATGCACTTCTTCAACACCAACCCGTCGGGTGAGCGGACTGCATTTTTCGCTGCCTCGACCGGCCCCTTCGGATAACGCCCCCCTCCCCCTCCCCCCCTCCCCCGGCCGTTCGGCCACACCCCTTCAGCCCTCCGGCTGCACTAACGAGACTCGCCCGTGCCGTTGAATCTGAAAGTCAAACACGTAAAACTAGTGGTAGGCTGGCATGCCGTTGCATATATATGAGTGGTGCACTCCGCACACACAAAGATGCACGCGCTTCGCCCCGAGAACACAACCACCCTCCTGGCCGCGCCTCGGCCGCCGTAAAGTTGGAGCGGTGGGGACTGTTTGCGCTGTTTGCAAGTATTTTTCACTTCCGTTTTTTTTTTTTTTTTTTTGGGGGGGGCGTGCGGTAGGTGGCTGGCCTGAGGCGGAAGACGGTGGCGGCGTCTTGAACGCGGCGCGGGCCGCCATTGCGAGGCGCTGAGGCGCTGCAGGGCCATATCGGGATTATGACAATTGGAGCCGGAGGTGAGGTGGCGCGGGCCAAACTAACTGGATGACTTTGAGGTGGATGAGCACATCGTCGTCGTGCTGGAAGGGACCACCATGAATATTCAGGCGGGGTGGCCCTGGCGGTGCGAGGCGGGCCGGGCCGGAGAAAGTAGGGCTGATAACCGGCGAGGACAAGGCGGCTCCGGTGATAAGGCCGCAGCCAGCCACAAGTTCCCCGCCAAGGCGATGGACGGCAAAAAGCCGAGCCGGGGGGTGACGCTGCCGCGGCCCGGCTGGGCCCGGCACTGCCCTGGAGCCCGTCCAGCCCGTCCGCATGAAGCATGAAAGCGAGGGGAGGGGCGGGGAAGCAGCCGGCCAGCATCAATTGCTGCCGTTTTAACGAATGGCGACTCTGAAACATGAATAGCCGCGCCGAGCCAGCGCTCCGTCTGCCGTGCATTATGGATGCAGCTCGCGGCCGACGCCGACAGTGGGCCGGAATGCCTCGCCTGGCGTCGCGACGCTGCAGTGGCGGTGTTGGCCGCGTGTTTGCTCGCACCGTTCTCGCCCTCCCGAATAGGGCTGGGCGCCCTGCGCTCACGGATCGCTCGTCCGGCCGAGTTATTGGACACCTGTGGACCCGGGCCGTCCCGGTGCGAGGCTACAAGACGCGCGGCGCGGCCGTGGTGGCGTGGCACTAGTTGCGCGCATCAAGGTGCCCGCCCTAATGTCTCTCATCTGGCCAAGCAAGCCGTCAGCGCGGCCAGCCCTCTCCCGGCTCGAGGCTGATGGCGGTGCCGCCCGCACTAGCAGACGGCACAACCCGAGGAGGAGGGGTAAATTTCGCGACAGCTGAATCACGCATTACTAGGGAACCGACTGATAACGTCCGGATTAAATGTAATTTTTTTCCCCAGGACTTCTTCTAGATTACGCCTGAAAACCCCCGAATTTTCTCCAAATTTCTGGGTACATCCGGATTTTATGGGTGACCAATTTGGTGTTCGCCGGATTACCCGAGTCGTTACCCCTCGCTACCTTCCCCCTGCACGGTCCCAACCCGACTGTTCCACGGCCCCGGCCACTGTTCTCCAGCGCGAGCGCCCCGCCCCGCCCCGCCCCGCCCCGCCCCGCCGCCCTTCTCCAGCAGCAGCGCTGTCCCGTCCCCACTTTGCCGGAATGGACACGCTGAGGTGCGACGACGGCGGCTGTAATACTTTGAAGGCCGCGCGGCGCCGCGCCCAGAAAAAGAGGTCCGTTTCGGCGCGCAAACGAGCAGGCCGTCCGCAAGAAGTAGCACGCCGGCGACCTTGCGCGAGGAGGGCGAGGCGGCTGCGAGGGGCAGGGTGGCACGGACGGGGGAGCGGGAATTTCTTCAGGCAATTACCCGCAAGCCCACACAATGCCGAGGCCGAGGTGGGCCGGGCCTTATCGGCGGACACACTGGAGGAAAAGAGACGCCAGGCGCTCCAGCGCTCCAGAACGCAGCGACCGATCTACACTCCCAACGGCACCCTGGAGACCAGTGGCCGCTACGCCGGCTACGCCCCGCCACGGCCCGCTCCCCTACCCGGGACCCGCCCCGCCTCGCCCCGCCTCGCCCACCACGTCGCGGCACACCGAGCCCGGTCCTACTTTCGGCCACAAGCCGCCGCAAAATATCCAGTCTCGTGTGGCTCAGCTGGTTCCGATTTCGAGGTTTCGCTACTATTCCCCGAACGGCCGGCCGGGTTGCTCGACTGTAAACAAAGCCCGACGTCCTGGACGGATGGCCTGGCCCTACAGCTTGCTTACAAAGAAAATACTTCAAATTTACGAAGTAAGTGTTAAGGAACTAAATAGTTTGTACTTTACATTTTCACTGAATTTCGTGAGGTTTTCGCCGTGCATTTGATTAGATAGCAAGACCGAAGATCCGGTTCATCTTGCAATGTTGGAAATTTCCGGTCGGACCGAGTGCACGGCGCACTTTGAAACAACACGTCGTCGGTCGCGCGAGGCAGCGGCGCCCTACGTCCGATTCCCAGCGCTGCGACTTGTTTTCGTTTCTCGTTTCATGGGAATCATGCGCGTCCATAAGTGCGGCCGACTGGCGGAACGGCCGGGCCGTGTTGGAGATCGGTGAGGACGTGCTCGCGTCGTCCCAGGTGTCCCCTCCCCCCGCCTCCCCCAGCAGGCCCCTGGGGCCCTCCAGCGAGACTCTAGCAAGCCTCCAGCAAGCCCCCAGCAAGCCCCCAGTTCTCTAGACCCGTCTGGAATGCAATAAGCCCACACGCGTTTCAAGTCTGTTGACATTTCTTGTCGTGCGCCAGTCTCTGGGGCATCCAGGCTCGTGGACCGGAATGCCTGTGCTCTCCTTGACCATCGCGGAGTGTCGCGCGCGTAATCAAGGTGCTGCCCCGTAGCACAGGTGGTAAGAGCACCGACAGTTATGCGGAAGGGTCGGGTTCGAGCCCCACCCGCTGCGGATTTTTTTTTCTCGCGCGTCGCGGCGCGCCGTCTCACCCTCCTATACTGTGTGGTCACGACATCATCTGAATGGCGACGCGACGCCGTTCTCTGCAAAAGGCAGGAAAGGGAAAGCGCCAAAAAAAAAAGAAGAAAAAAAAGGGGGTTCCCGCCGCTGCCTTTGAAGGCATAAAGTGGCAAGTGAATTATGAAGCCGTTAAAGCAAGCAGTGTGATGACGACGCAGAGTAAACGAGTTTTCAAGTTTGAAATTTTCATTCTCTCCGGCTGCTGCTGCGCTCTCCGTTCAAGCCGCGAGCAGTTCCAGCGGTCCCAGTGTCTCGGCGCCACTAATGAACAGGACACCTGTGTTTCAGGTTTAAAGGACCCGGTTTCTTCCACAGATATGGCCACTTTTTTTTTTTTATTTTTTTTTTCGATAATCGTTTAGGCCTAGCTTTCTTGTCCTTTGGCAGTGCAGAGTGTCTGATCCCTGTCTGTCTGGCTCTGTCCCGCAGGTAGGATCCTCAACAGATTCTCCAAGGACCTGGGCGGCGTTGACGAGTTGCTGCCGAAGGCTCTGCTCGACGCGACGCAGTTCATCCTGGCCTTCTTCGGCTACATCGCCGTGGCCGTAGCGGTGGACCTGGTGTTCCTGGTGCCCGTCACCGTGCTGCTGGTCGTCTTCTACTTGACCAGGCTCGTCTACCTGCGGTCGGCCAAGAACATCAAGCGTCTGGAGGGAATGAGTAAGTGTCTTTCAGCCTCGATTCACCTCCATGGTTGGCTTGTGGTGATAGTCTACGTGTTTTTCAGCCCGGAGTCCGGTGTTCACACACTTGAACGCCTCCATCCAGGGCCTGTCCACCATTCGGGCGTTCAACGCCGAGGAGCTCGTCAGGGCCGATTTCGACAACCACCAGGTGAGCTATTATCCACGCATTGTATCAGAAACAACAAGCCTCATTTCTTTCCTCTCTGATTTTTCCCCCTATTTTTTTCGCCATTTTTTCCCTCATCTCAGAACCTGCACACCTCCGCGTGGTTCATGTTCATCTTCACGAGCACCTCCTTCGGCACCTTCCTAGACTTGCTCAGCATGTGCTTTACATTCGTCGTCATCTTCAGTTTCTTGCTCATGGAGCAGTGTTAGTAATGCCTCTTTACTGCCCATTTACCCGCTGAAACCGACATGATGCCTGATTGTGAAGTGTATCCGCAGCTGCGTACGGCGGCGACGTGGGGCTGGCCATCAGCCAGGCCATGGCCATGACGGGCCTGGTGCAGTTCGGCATGCGGCAGTCCGCCGAGGTGGCCTCGCAGCTGCTGAGCGTGGAGAGGGTCCTGGAGTACACGGACCTGCCCACCGAGGACAAAATCGCCCTGACCGAAGGTAGCCGCCGCCGGTGCGACGCAGTCCTGGGCTTTAGAGGCTCAAAGCTTCGAAATGAAAATTAATGTCTTTAAAATTTTGTCAGCGACCACCCCTCCGGCGGACTGGCCGAGCGAGGGCCGGCTGGAGCTGAAGAACGTGTGGATGCGCTACGCGCCGCAGTCCCCGCCCGTCCTCAAGGGCCTCAACTTGGTCATCAACCCCATGGAGAAGGTGCGCTCAGCCGTCCCTCAAAACAAACGCCCCCCGCGGGGACTCTGCCGATAAGCGGAGGCGGGTGGGGCACTTCATCAGCGGGCCGCGCGGCCGCGCCGAGCAAGCTGTCAGTCGGCTGCACGGCCTCGCTCTCCCTGATCGAGGCCTTCATTACCGGCGTGGTGTAATGTTGGGTCCTGGGCTGCGGAGACGCGCGCGGCACGCTCGCGCGCTGAGCGCTTTGTAATGGTCAAGGCGCAAGGCGTGGCAAGGGGCGAGGCGAGGCGGGCCCTCGGGGCGCTAGACGGCCTGGAGGTGAGGTCTTCATCGACTCTAATGCCCACCAATATGTATCCCGCGCGGGGCGCGGCGCTGGGACCGCTGCCCGGAGATGGAGGGGGTTGCGGCTGATATGGCAGTTGGGCACGCGACAGACAACTCACGCGGGCCGAGCCGAGCCGCGGCCGGGCGGCGTGGTGGCGCCGAGGAGTCCCACACCAGCGCCGAGCAAATCGGCCACCTGATTCCGAACAGTGGTTTCGTCGCGCTGTCTCCCTCGCACTGGTGCGGCACCCGGAACGGGTGCGAGAGAGACAGAGCGACGAAGCACGGTGCCGCTTCAGCAGGTCGTGCACGGCAAGCCGCCCGGCCGGTAGGCAACCCCTTTGGCACGCCCAGAGGGTGTGGTGCACTGAACCGCATCGGCTGGGGGTGCCGGTAATCCCTGCGGCACCGTTTGCCGCTTACTCTGTAATTTTCACAAGTTTTCTATTTTTATTCTTGCAAGGTTGGCAGGGTTGGGTGAGCGGAGGTCCTCGCTTATCTCCACGCTGTTCGCCATTTTGGTGCTTTGCAGTTTCCCATTTTTGTCGCTCCAGGTCGGCATCGTCGGGCGGACGGGCGCCGGCAAGTCTTCGCTCATCGCGGCGCTGTTCCGGCTCGCCTACCTGGAGGGCCGCGTGGTCCTGGACGACGTGGAGACGGGCAGCATCCCGCTGCAGCTGCTGCGCTCCAGGATCTCCATCATCCCGCAGGACCCGGTGCTCTTCTCCGGCACCCTGCGGAAGAACCTGGACCCCTTCGACGAGTACAAGGATCACGTGCTGTGGGCCGCCCTCGAGGACGTGAGTCACTCGTTGTTTTTGTTCCCGTCACGTGAGTGGGCGAAAATTCCCCCCCCCCCCCCCCCTGGTTTGGCTTCAATTTGTTGATGTTGTCCAGGTGGAGCTCCGGGACGCCGCCGCCGAGTCGGACGGCCTGGAGATGCGCGTGGCGGACGCGGGCTCCAACTTCTCGGTCGGCCAGCGGCAGCTCATCTGCCTGGCCAGGGCCATCCTGCGCGGCAACAAGGTGCTCATGCTGGACGAGGCCACCGCCAACGTCGACCCTCAGTGAGTACGGCAACAGAATATTCGACTTGGTGGCGCGCGGATTAGGAGGGGGAAACAACTTGAATTTTGGTGTACGTTTTCCTTGAAATAACGTGAAATAACGTTGAAATAACGTTGAAATAGCGTTGAAATGACGTTGAAATAACGTTTTAAGAACGTTGAAGTAACGTGAAATAACGTTTTAAGAACGTTGAAATAACGTGTAATAATTAGAATTTGAGATAACGGTGTACAAATTTTTTCGAAATTGTTTGCCCCTCGGCGGACTAGGATCGTCGAATAATGTTTGTTGTTGTTGTTGTGTGGCAGGACCGACGGCCTGATCCAAAGCACGATCCGCTCCAAGTTCGCGCGCTGCACCGTGCTGACGGTGGCGCACCGCCTCAACACCATCATGGACTCGGACCGCGTGCTCGTCATGGACGCGGGCCGCGCCGCGGTCAGTCACTTTAACTTTACAAATTATCCAATAATTCAGGCTGTTGCTTCTGGGCCTCCATCGTCTATGTTTGGTTGTTAGGTTCGTGACTCGACTTCCTCCCCCCCCCCTCTCCTCAATCCCCGATCAGCGCCGTCCCATTCGCTGCGTAATGCACGCAAAGTACAGAGCCATTTTTTCCTCGCCGCCCGCCACGCCCCGCCACGCCCCGCCGAGAGATGTGGGGAAATGGAGTGTGCCTGTGGCGGGAGTTGAACCCGCGCCGCGGCCTGGGTCGGGGGCTGGCATTGATGGATAGCTCGGCGGATGAAGCCGGGCAGGCGAGGGGGCGGGGCGGGGCGGGGTGGCGCTGCCGGTGGCGTAGCAAATCATACGGACGCGTTAGCGCGTGCAGATAACGGCCCAGGACACGCCACTGGCCCCACCAATGTCCCACCCACCGCTGCAAACTTGTGCCGAGCTGCGAGAGGTCCCTCGCAACCATGAGTTGTCCCGTTAAGGTGCGAGAGAGAAAGACATCGCCCCCTTTGAACCTCCCCGCCTCCGCCCCGGCAAAAAAAAAATTGAAATAAATAATAATAATTTCAAAAATCCTACCTTGCTGCTGGCTTCTCCTGCCGACCAGCTCGTCAGCACCCCGCTTGCTTTTGACCCGGACTGTCCCAGGCAACAAGTGTGTCCTCCGATTTAAACTTTGGCGCGCTCTAGAGTCGGGTAGGCGGCGCGCGGCGCGGCTGTCGCCCTACGCGTTTTTCGCACGAAGTTCACACAATGGCCCGTCATGGGGAGTTTTCCGACATGTTCCTCAATTCGTCGTTTCTTCTTCAGGAGTTTGACCATCCGCACATGCTGATGCAGAAGCGAGGCATCTTCTACTCCCTGGTCCAAGAGACCGGACAACAAATGGCAGACAGCCTGGCTAGAATAGCCCGGGAGGTGAGCAGCACATCACACCGCTAACCATCCATTCACGGGCGTTGCATTGTGTTGATTATGTTTTCTTTTCGCAGAACTACGAGAACAAGATAACTTCGCTGCACTACTGATGAGCGGGCGCTCGTGTCGTTTCAAATGGAAGGGCTAATAAAACTAGTAAAACAGTTTGACACGTCGTCCGCCAGTGCTGCCAGCGGAATTGCCCCGACGGTGGCGCCCCCTTGCGGCCGCTGCCCGCCCCGCGCTTGGCCGCCCATTCGTATGCCCGCCTGGCCCGCCTGGCCGCCTCACGTTTCCGGTCCGTCCAGCCAAGCTCCGGACTCCGGGGTTGTCGGGGGCCGGCGGCCGTCTGGGCATGGTGCGGCCCCGGCCGGGCCCCGGCCAGCCAGCACAATGTGACGGAAGGAAGGCGGGGTGGGGGAGATTGAATGCGCATCCGTGATTTGTCCACAACTTTTGGCACGGTTTGACGGTTTGCTGTGTTGCTATCCCGTAGGGCGGGGCGGGCGGGCAGTCGGGTGGAGTTGTTTTGGCACGCGAAAGCGTTTTGCGACCGAGTGCACCCCTGGCAGACTGCGTCTATGTGGGGCCGCCACTGTGGGGCCGCCTCTGAGAAGGAAGGCCACGCCATCCATCCCACACTGCGAGTGTGACCCGGACCACGATTCCATGTTGGCAGCAAATCAGGCTGAGGACACTCACACGCCAGAAAGCGATGAGAATTTTTTTTTCCGGTTTTCTTATCGTTATCTAAAAATAAAGAAAATATTACACTGGTCGACCTGTTTTGTTGTACTTGTATCTTCCTCCCCCTCACTTTAACACTCGGCTTACCTTGAGCCGCGCTCGCCTGCCCCATCCCTGCAACGCCATCCCATTCCTCGAGAGATAGTTCGGATTATTTCTTCGGCCGGGACGGATTCCCCGCGGACTGCGCAATCCACCCCCACTTGGCGACGTGAGGGCCCCCGCGGCCGCGGCTCACCGCCCTATTGAGATTCCGAGGTGCGCCGCCATAACCTTGTTATCACGTCAGACACGGGTGGCTACTGCGTGGCACGGTGTGTGGGCCCACACCGTAGCTTCGTTCCCGCTGCTTACTTTCAGCTCGGCTGCTGCAGCAGCAGCGCCTGGCTGGAGGCAGTGGGCCAACACCCCGTGTGCGCCCAACCCGGCAGAAGGAGCTGCGTGCTGAATTTTTCATCGGCGAGAGCAACGCGACGTTGAACGGCCGTTGTCGAACGCGGCTTTCGCGCCGACACGGAAACAGGGATTTTTTTTCCCCCCCGGAACAGGTACGTAAGAAACTCGGACCACCGCACCGAGCGAGCCCTCCCCGTCCCTCCTCGCCGACACCTGTTCATTTTGTCACGAAAAAAGATCGCTCACCGCTCTCACGAGTGGCTGGCCGTTGAGGCTGCGAGGGCTTCTCTGTGCACAGGGACAATGGCGTAGCGTGAGAACCCTTTTCCGGCGCCACTTTTGCAGCGCAGGCAACCCATCGTGTCGAGGGGTAGGAAGGGTTGCCTGCCGTCGGGCGGTCGGTGCGCTCCGGGGGTGGGGGTGCGGCGCGGAGGGGTGAGTTCCGGTCGCGGCTGACTGAACGTGCGTGCGAGCCTTTGTATATATGTGTGTGTGTGTGTGTGTACGCGCGCGTGCGCTTTTTCATAAAATCGTAGATGACATTTTCATTTATTTTTTGGGGGGCAATGATGATAATTTCATCAGTCAGTGATATTGTCATCGAATGGCAACCGAAATTGGCACGAGTGCGCGAGCGTGTGTCACGCTGCCGTGCTTCACAGTACTCGCGGCCGAGCCAGCCCACGCCAAGGTGGGCCAGAGGCAGACTCGATGCGTCGCCCGCCGTGGGTCGGAGGGTCGGAGCCCGTGGGTGGGTGGGTGCCGTGAGCAAGGGTATGGTGTGCGTCACGCGGGGCGCGGCGGCGGCGCCAGGCAGACAGCCCCGCCGTGGAAATGTCGGCAAGTTCACGGACATGCAGGGGTAACAAGTATAGAACAAGTAGCGCGGGGTAGCGACGGCGGTTCGTGATTGGAGTGTGAGAAGACACCGCGCGCCGCAGTGGCGCGGCGCTGCAGTGCGCGACGGCCGCCGTGCAAGTGGAGAGAGAGAGAGAGAGAGAGAGAGAGAGAGAGAGAGAGAGAGAGAGAGAGAGAGAGAGAGAGAGAGAGAGAGAGATGTTTCCGGAGTGCCGCCCCGCCCCGCCCCTCCAAGAATAAATGCCCCGGCCCACGCACGCAGATAAACACGCCAGCAGGAACCGTTCCGCTTCGCAGCGCTATCCTGCAGGACTTGCAGGGGGTCCTGCTCAGAGGGGCGGCTGGACAGCTAGAGAGGGACTGCAAGGGCTGCTAGGCCAAGGTCCCCGAAAGGCTAGAGGGCCACCGCGCGCAGGGATAAGTGAGAGGGTTGCGATTTCTTATCATCTTTATGCAAGCGGTAAAGAAAAGATGATTTTAAAGAAATGCCAGCAGAGCTAAACACGTCGGTCGCAGAGGGCGGAAGTTCACTTTGGGGTTCACAAGCACTACATTCAGTTTCTGTTCCCCGAAATCGAGTCACCAGCTCGAAAACGAAAATAAAATAAAACTCCACCGTCTCTGAAAGTATCAACAAAACAGTCTGTTTATTTTTTCGGCGGGGTACCATGCCATGCGTCAGCATATAGCATTTTTTCGAGCGAGCTGCAGGTAAAAACCGCCGGCCACGAGTCCAGGCCGCGGCGCCGCGACGCCGCGACCCGCCCCGCCATTTCCCCAGCAGTAAAAGTCTCGCTGTGGCTGCGAGGGGCGCGGCTGGGCGGCGCGGCGGCGGCGCGGCGGCGGCGCTCGTAGCTGCCAAGTACTTTTATGCGTCGTGTTGAACCCGGGTTTAACATCGCACCTGCAACAGAGGCGTGGCCGCGTTGGCCTTCGCGTTCCACTGCGCGGAAGGCTTCGCTTTGCCAGGCCTTCGCTGCAACACAGTGGACCGGGCGGGGACCCGCAGCAGGGAAGGACTACGGCCGAAACCTGTAGGCCCTACTATAAAGCAGCTCCCTGCCCAGCTGCGCGCCGAACAGGTTGCCCATTCCGTCTCTCGGAGGCCCTACGACCCTAGGCCCACGACCACCTGTTATTCACACATTCAAATAACACACACACACACACACACACACACAGAGCGTGGAATGGGTTGCCTACCTCCCAGATGAGGCTGCACACGGCAGTTATGCTCGAAAAGGTGGGCCTTAAAGGCCTATCTATGAGGACGCCAGGGTAGGCGAGAATAATACAAGTGGGAGGGGAGGGCACGCCATTGAGCGCATCTGCGCTGCAAAGACGCAAGATACCGGTACCCATTCCACGCAGCTGTGCGCGGATAACGGGCGCAGCGCGGCGATAGACAGCACGGCCGTGCTGCCGGGATGCATGTGCGCCGCGTGCGCCACGCCGGGTGCGCTGCTGCGGCGCTACCCCGCGCCCGAGGCACACCGGACGACGCTAGAGCGAGGGGTAGCGCCGCCGGATCCGCCACTGGCTTCGCTACCGCCTACGCCGCTGTCCACAAGCCTGCAGTCGGCGGGGCATCGGGTGACAGAGGGCACGGGCCGGCCCCGCCACGTCACACTGTGCATATCACTTGTGCAGCTTCGGTCCAGCAGAAAAAGGGGGAAGGGGTGGAGGGGGGGGGGGGCAAGCTTCTCCGCTTTGGTAATGAAGCCCTCTGCAACGTGGTGCTCAAGTGCGGGCGGCAAACCCGAGCAGCCAGCCAGCTAACGAGCATCACGCCCGTACTTCGCCCAGTTTTCAACCACATGTCGCCAGTTAAAAGGGGGAAAAATGGAGAGAAAAAAAAGAATGACGTGCAAATATTTAGTTCTGAGAAAGTGACGCCAAATCAGGATTTTGCTGTTGTATTTTGTGCAAACCACATGATGGAGTTTGCGGCTGTGGACGGTAGGTAACCCGACACTGCAAGAAAAGACCACAACGAAAGTACAGAAATTACTGGCAAATTTTTTATCAGGAATTTATTGTACTTTCAAAGTACAACAATTGTTGTACAATTGTTGTACAAAGTACAACGGAACCGGCATGACGAGTGCTGTGCAGTCCAGGCCTCGTTGTGGTTTGTACAATTCTCGTTGTACTTTCTACAATCCCTGTTGTACTTTTATTGTACAGTTTTTGTTGTACTTTTGTTGTACTATCTACACTTTTTCTTGCAGTGGAGCCGGGACGCACGCGCTGCGCTTGCACCTTGCAGCAGCAGGCTGACGAGTCGCTCCGTCTCCGTCGCACTTGCGAGGCGTCCCGGAGGAGTGCGAGAGAGACAGAGCGCAGCGACTCTTGTCGAGGCCCGCGCCAGACACGCCGGGCCGGGCCCTGCCACGTCAGGTGTTTGCCGGGCAGTGTTCCTCCGCTCGCGCCTCCATCCCGATCCCAACTCGAAGATGGCCTCGATTTCGATTCCAACTCGAAGAAAGCAATCCATTTTTCACACAGCATCGGCGCTGCGCAGCAGCGCAGGGCGGCGCGGGGGGGCGGTGCCCCGTTCCTCACCGAGGCCCGCCTTTTATTCCCAAGTCGATCATTTCATGCATCTTTCATTTTCACCCACCCCCGCTCCGCCTCCCTCTCCCGCCACGCGATCGCGGCGGGACCAGTAAAATGTAAATGCCTCATTAACAATCTCGCCGGCAGAGCGCAGCAGCGGCGCCGCGGAATGGTTTGGAGCAAACAGGGAATTAATCGGCTCGGCACGGCGAGCCACGGCACGGCAAGGCACGTGGCGCGCGGACGCCCGGCCGATGCGGCGGGGGTGGCCGCCGCCGTGGCCTAGCAGCTCGGGGACATGTGCAGTGTGCACTTCCTGTACAAAAGCATACATGCCATTCCATCCGGCAGGCCGCACAATGCAGTCAGAATGTGCCCTCGTGTGTGTGTGTGTGTGTGTGTGTGTGTGTGTGTGTGTGTGTGTGTGTGTGTGTGTGCGCTGGGCGTTGGTGGTGGTGGGATTACTGCAGCCGTATCGAAACGGCGGCGCCACTATTACGGCATAGTTTTGCTCGTGGTGTTGGATAATCATCATGGCGCTAGTTCGGAATCCGGCTCACGATATGACTCTGCTGCTCCGCCGCGCGAGAAAATGCTTGTAATTTCTCGGCGCCTCGCGGCCCGCGCGGATATGGAATTATCACTGCAGCGCGTGGTTTGAACTGTACAGTCGGGTGGACGTAAGCTGCGCAAGGCAGCGATGCGGTGATGATCGGAAACAGCGAGGTTCGACTTTTTAAAAAAACGGGTTTTCGTGTTTTTGCTTGCTTTTTGTTCGACGCTCATGCTCTTGTCTCCCAATTAGAGAGTCGCTGATCGGCGGGGCGGCGTCGTAATTGGATGGATAAGGGCTGGGGGCCCGGCAGAGCCCCGGCCTGGAGACTCCAGAGTTGTCCTCGTCGCTCTGTGTCTCTCGCACCTACAGGAGACGCCCCGGCACAGAATGAACCAGAAATGCCAAAAGGCGGGGAAAAATCCTGCGGGGCGGCCTGACTGGCCCAAAACGGTTCTCAATTGTGTCCTGTTGCTAAAAAGAATTATTTGAGGACGGCATTGCGGCAGTTGTGATGCAGTTTGTGGGTCAAAAACTAGTTTTTCTACTTTATTTTGAGTAATATCATGGTTTTTTTTTTCGGCGCCTCTGAAATGGTTGTAATAGTACAAAACACATAGTATTTCAAAGCTCCGACCAGCCCCGATCTTAAAAATCTAAAAAAATAAAAACAGTTTTTTTTCTTCTCCTTTTTTCGGCCTTTTTGCATGTTTGGATCATTGTGCGTCAATGCGACGGAGGCAGAGCGACGGACACGACCCTCGAAATTATTGGTCTGCTGTGGCGGCCCCGGTGGCCGAGAGGCTCAACGACAACAACAACGTTTGGCGGGGCCGGCCGTCTCAATGGGTCGCGCGTCGCTGAAAAACCAAAGCCAACAACTCGACAACAGATACAGAGGAAATGCAAATGCATTAATGCACCGACTGCAGCAGTCAGCGCTTGCTTATGCTCAAAGAGACGGTGTCCGCCTGCGCCGCCCGGATGCTTTGCGCCTGTCAAACGGATGCTAGGCAGGCCCGGCAGACACTCCAGCCGGCCGCGTTGCCTGCCCCGCCGACTGCAGGCGCGACGCGGCGCAGCAGGCAGTGTTGTTTTTAAAATGCCGACCTGAAAAACAAAAGTGTGTGGGGGAAAAAAAAAAAGTGTGTGGGGAAAAATAAAAAAGTGTGTGGGGAAAAATAAAAAAGTGTGTGAAATATTTGTAGAGCTCAAATTTGTGTTTGTCTGGCTTGCCCGGCTCCCCTTGTAGCTTCCTGCGCGCGGCAACGCCATCACATATCGAGAAGGCGCGGCGGTGTTGGCAAGGCTTACAAACAGCTCGCTCCGCCCCGCCCCGGCCGGCCGGCCGGCCCGTATCGGTTCCCACGGCCCACGCGACCCCTGCTCAAGTCGTTTTATTCCGTGCGTCTTTTGCCTATCTCCCTCCCCTCCCTTCGGCCCTATGTCCACTTCGTGTATCAGTAATGTGAGAGGGACCAGGTGACTGCAGAGCCATGGCACTGTGCAATACGGATCAAATGCCCCCCGCCGCCCCGGCCCACCTCCCCCGTCTCACTCTGTACGATTTCCCAGCCCCCGGGACCCCCTCCTGCACCATTACACCGCTCTGCCCCCCTCCCCCCCCCTCCCCTTTCCGATCCGGTCCCATTGGGCCGGGGACACTGACAAAGCGATGCGTGCGCCGGGTGGGCTCGGCGCCGCAGTGGAGGCCAGACTGGCTACACTTTTTGGCGCCAAATTTTCGAGTTCACCTCCGCGGCACCGCCCCTCCAGGACCTCCATCGCCCCACGCCGTGCAGCAGGCTCATGCCGAACGGCGGCGGTTTCCTTTCTCTCTCTCTCTCTCTCTCTCTCTCTCCTCTCTCTCTCTCTCTCTCTCTCTCTCTCTCTCTCTCTCTCTCTCTCTCTCTCTCTCTCTTTCTCTCTCTCTCTCTCTCTCTCTCTCTCTCTCTATCTCTCTCCCTCTCTCTGGCGGGGTGCGACGGCGCGACGAAGCACCGTTCAGCCTGCAGGTGCTCCGGTCCGCGCGGTACCGTGGCCCGTTATGCTAATGTTCGGATATCGCAGTGCTGGCGTTACGGCCAAATTAAGTTAGTAAAATGGCGGCGGGGCGCGCTGCTAACGTTAACAGCCGGCAGGTCTGCTCGAAGGCGGCCAGCGAAAGAAAACAAGAAAGAAAAGAAAAAAAAAAGTGACCGAGGAGTATATAGTGACTTTGAACTGGGCGGGAAGCGAACTGCTTGCCGGTCCCCTTGGTCATTCTTTTTTTAATTGAAAAAATAAAAATAAAAATACGATTTCACGAAATCCTGGTAGTCACGAAGTTAATTTTCATTTATGTTCTGGTTTAACAAAGATAACTAAGGCTAGGACTGCGTTGTGTGTAGTTCTGTTTATGTTTGTCAGACCATTATAAGTAATACTAAAACTTACGTAAAGACCAGCTGCGTATCAATTTGTGTCAAAAACAGACATTTAAGACAGTCTCATAATACCTGAAGGACAAGTTATTCACAGAAACGTGCAGTAAAATAGTCCAGTTCACCCAGTTCACCCAGCTTAAAGGTTAGAAAAAAGCACAGCCCCCGTGTCCAGATCGTTTCGTCTTAGATTCAGAAATACCATCAAACCTCGCTACAAGGTGCAGCTACACGCCCACTGTTTTCGAAAAGGGACTTATAGTCACACTCAAACTACGTTAGGGATAGTTTTTTCACAAATGCATTTGCACAGGCACGCAGTTTAATGTCATATTTCACTCCGATTCAAAGAGTTTAGAACATGTAGGGTTGGTATTTCTGAAAACAACAGGGCCTGCGCGCAGCGGCGCGGGACACTCTGGCCAACAATCACCGACCGACCGGCCGATCCAAATGGCCACGTTCGAAAACAACGTCTATACCATTGTTGGAGCTCTTCTAGCTGCAGCAAAAGACAAATTTGATTCGAACGCGCTTTTTCAAGGGAGCGAGCGTTTTTGGTGTAAGCTGTACAGAGGCGAAAAGGAGCGCTGCTATTGGTCGGATTCCATTTCCGGTGGCTCGGCTCCCCCCTCTCCCTCTGTTTTTCGCTGACGAGTCGAGTTTTGCCATGGTAACGGCGATTTCAACTCAAAATTTCTCAAAATTGGCCCTACACTTTTCAACCACATTTCACCACTGAAATCAGGGTACAAAGTTCTACCACTCTGCCAAATCTCATCAAAATCGTATAGAAAATTTCGGATTTGCATAAGGGGCCAGACTGACAATAAAAATAAAAAAAAAAAAAAAAAAAACCCAACCCCGGTGAGGCTATAAGGCTACTTCGTGCCTAAAAAGTCAGTTTAAGTGACAAGTAGTAACTTCCCGGCCGCCGCCTGTCACCAGTACACGAACGCCGGAAGCCGGGCGCCGAGGAAATTCAAAACACAACACGAAGTGCAACACGGAGTGCGTGCCGTTTCTCGATGGGATTCGGTGACAAACACCGCCGCCGCAACACACCAAATGAATTACAAGTCATGTTTCTCTCCTTTTTCCTGCCTCCGCCCTCGCTAACGCACGCTTTGCGTGCTCGCGGCGGAAACTCGAGAAAACTATTTCAGACTATTAGCGGGCCAATCAGCCTGCCCGAGGATTGGGGCAGATTGGGGTCTTATGCGGTCTCTTATTATCATTGTTTCTAGACCGCGATTAAAAAAAAAAGGCCTTTTAAGTCCAGAGTCCAGACGTCGCCCAACACGCCCCTCTCTCTCTCTCTCTCTCTCTCTCTCTCTCTCTCTCTCTCTCTCTCTCTCTCTCTCTCTCTCTCTCTCTCTCTCTCTCTCTCTTTGTGTGTGTGTTTGCTCGTGGATGTATACTCTTGTGCAAAAAGGCAGAAAGGGGGAAAGACTCCCCGAAGGACGCTCGTAGGACAAGAGTCCCTTCGGGAGGATATCAGGGCCAAGGCCATACAAGCGACACACACACAAACACAGACAGACAGACGGGAAGGGAAACAACGGCGGCATAAGATGACTCTGGACCAAACGTGTGCTGTCACACCTCAACAAAGGTCAGCGAAAGTCGAGATTGAACCGTCTGAGCCGCAAGGGACTTGCATACGCGTCGCCCCCCTCCCCCACACGTCACAACCCCCTCATCCCGAGTGGCGTATGCCTGGACTTGTCCTCGCAACAGAAAAACGGCCCCCGCAACAGACAGTTGCCTAAATCAGCTGAAAGAATCAGTGGGATGATCTCGGCTCGCTCCCTCGTTGTTGTTGTTGTTGTTGCTGTTGCTGCGGTCTGTTGCTGACAGTGTTGCTGTTGATGTCAGCGTGGTAATGATACTTGTTTTTGTTGTTGGTGTGTCAGGGAGAGGGCCGCGGCGCGTGCGAGAGAGACGACGGCGCCCAGCGTCGGCGTCGTCGAAACCGCAGGACAAACTGTTGTTGTCGTTGGTCCCCCAACGCGGCGCGCACGACCGCACGCCGCGCCTCACTGCTACTCATTGCCCAGGTCGCCATGGCGACGCGGCCGCGCCAACTTGGGCGGCAAATTTAAATTTTCGCGGAGCGTCGCGTCGTCGCCCGGCTGGGAAACGGTCCCAACTGCTTGCGATTTCGCCCCCCCCCCCCCAGTTGGGGGGGCCCTTTCTTGGGGACGGCCGTGCGGTCGGAGTCACTTTCCACGCGGCCCGGGTACTGGCAGGCGGTGAGCGCGGCCCACGCCGCAAAACCGCACCACAACAAATGTTTTATTCCCTGCCGAGGATTTGGAGTGGCCGGCCGCCTGCAGCCGCCGCCAAGGATCCGACCCCGCGGCTATAACCGCAGAAATTACCTTCCTGTTACCATGGCGCGGCGACTACGGAACGCCACGGAACGCCTCGGAACACCAGGGAACACCCCCTGCCGCCGCCACCCGCCACCAGCCACCCTCCGCGCACGCGCCGTCGCACGCTCCATATATCACGAGTCCGTATAACATGTTTCAAAAGCACTTATCTGTGAGAGTCATCTCGAATCGGTATAAAAACAAGGCCCGCGAGACGCCGCCGCTGCCGCCGCTCTGGCTGCTTGCCCGCTCGGCTGCGGTTTTCATTAAATTTATTGCGGTGGCACGAGTTCGAGACTGACATGACTACACCACGCGTGGCGAATCTGTTAGTCAAGGTGGGGTCATTTGCAAGGGTTGGCCGCCTGGCTGGCTGGCTGGCTGGCTGGCCGCCCGGCTGGCTGCCTGCCGGGCCGCGCCTGCCGGTGATGGCCGCGCCACTCCCCCTTGTAGTGCCGCAAGAAGCTGGAGATGGCGCTGCAGCAAGAACCGAGTGTGACTTAGTATCCGCGCGTTAGCGTTGCGCCGCTGTAACGCGGGCCGCCCCCGCGCGCGCAGGGAATAATAACGTGCTCGTCAGCCCGTACTGATTCCTAACACCGGTGCGGTCGCTCCGTCTCCCTCGCACTCCCGGGCCGCGCCACGTGGGTGCGAGAGAGACGGCGCTCTGCACGTGCATGCCGGTCTGATTCACCCGTTCCTGAGTGGCCGGGGGACCCGAGAGGTCCCGGACCTCCAGGGCGCCGCGGCGCCGATGCGGGCCTCCTGCCCCTGGGCCGCCGCCTGCCCCTGGGACGCCTGCCTCGGCTTGCCTCGGGCTGCTAGCCTCGCTGCTAGCCTCGCTGCTAGCCTCCACCCCTCGAGCGGCGACTGATTTTGTCTCCCCTGGGAGCCCGTCACACTTGAACGACCTCCACCTGCAATGCTTCCTGTCCGTCTGTCTGTCTGTCTGTCCGTCCGTCCGTCCGCCCTCCTTCCCGGCTGACACCCTCAAATCCAAGCCACTCCACCCACACGTGCCCCGCGGCCATGCAGTCGAGATAGTTGTCTTACAATCCCCCACCGCGCACTATCTCTGCCCGTCCGTCCTGTCCGTCCGTCCGTCCGTCCGTCCGTCTGTCTGTCTGCGCCGCACGGAATGTGGCTGTGTGAGTTTTGCCGCAGCGACATATCTGGCGGCTGCTATCAGTCGTGTGCGGCGCGGGGAAGGAGTTTGCCTTGTGGGGGTGTGCGCGCACTACTTGTTGTTTTAATGGCGCTGGCCACCGGCCGGCACGCGCGTGCTCCCCCTCCCCTCCCTCCCCTCCCACGCTCGCCCGCACGCGCGTGCAACCCCCGTCGTGCGGCACGCCGACGACGCGCTTGGCTCCCCCAGACTTTGCCGACCTGTATAGTCTGATTCCGTACGTAACAGCGCGGCTTTCCCACTCGCAACGCGGCGAGAGTGCGAGAGAGACAGAGTGCCGGCCGGAATCGGTCGAGCATCGTGATTCGCGACCAGAGACATGCCGCTGCATGATAACGCGATGACGCGCGGTCGAACAATGCAGTCCTCGTCGACATTCTTCCCGGCCAATAAGCATATCAATGCCAACTCTTTTGTTGCGCGGACCCGCGCGCAGCGCGCAGCCTCGCGATGACCGAACAAGAGGCCCGTGCCGAGCCACGCCGCGGGAAGCGCGTTGCCAGGCTTACGCCGCCGCGTCTTTTGTTCTTCGGCTAACGGATAACGAATGATGGTTTTCGCATTTAGAAAAGGGACAAAAATAAAAAATAAAAAGAGGAAGAAGAAGGAATAAGAAAAGAAGTGCGATTTGGACAGCGGGCGACTTTATCCAGTCAGAAGGGACTTAGGGCGGAGGGCTTTAGCGGGGATTAAAACTGGACGATGTGGTAAGCGCGACCAGCCGACGGGGAAAAAGGGACAGGAATCAACATTAAGGCGAGTCCGAGGTTGAGGCAAATCGGCTGATCTGCGTTTTCCTCTTGTGAGAAGAGAAAAAAAACTTTTATTTTTCAGCGGAAAAAAAAAGTTCTTGTTGTCTGTGAAACTTGTAGAAACTTTGGTTTGCCTACTTCCCGACACGGCAACAGCGGGACTTACCTAGGCAGCCCCACCCCCCACCCTGGAGAAATGGTTCAAGAAACGACATTTTCGAGTGTGCTTTTGCCGGGGGGGGGACATGCCGGGTTCTCAGTGTGACAGAACCAACTCATGGGAGCGTGCAGGGCACGTGCACGCGTACGGCACACGACAGAGCCGCACCACCTGCCAAGGAAGCAATCTGAGGCCTACATTAAGATGGCGCGAGCCGATAGTTCTGGCGGGTGCGTACTGTGCGCGTCTCGCTCCGTCCGCCCGGACCGGCGGGTAGCGCTGCCATCGACCCCGAGTGGCGACCAGTACGGAGCGGTACCGCACCACCCCGGTACCAGAAAAACTCATTAATGTCCCGTTCGCTGTAGATATGTTTGGGTAAGTCGGGTCTGCCGACCCCGCGGTGCAGTGCACGGCTCTACATACCCGTCTGTCGGTCCCTGCCAGGACTTCTGCTTATTTTACGGTTTTCAACATCTCTTTGCGTCTGACTAAGTGCGTCGGGATTGCCTGATACTTCTCTAGACTCTCAAAAAACTTATGAACTGTTTTGGACCTAGCGACGAAAATGTTGCAAGTTAACCGCAACAGCAATTTCTGTGGTCACACCTAATGATGCCTTGGCTTTGGAAAGAATAATCCGAACGCTCTCAACGTTTTTACTCTATCAAAGTTTTATTCTTTTTTTTCCCGCTTTTTTATTTTCTTCCTTCCCCCCGTTGCATAGCGAAGCAGAACAAGTACGTAGGGGTGTCGCGTGCCCGGCCTGCCGCCGACCAGCACTCGCCCCTGTTCACACACACGCGCGCGCGCACACACACGCACACACACTCGCCAACACACACACCTACACACACACACGCGCCACCTGCGTCCTGCCGGCACCCCGCCTGCCCTGCCGCCCCCGCCCTGTTGCTCCGCCGCTGCAATCACAGCTGCTGGGTGGCGCGGCCGGGCGCGGCCACAGCTGTGTGCCACCGCACTAAAACGGAAGCCGCATCATCCATACCTCCACAAGAAAAAGGAAAACAACAACAACAAACAAAAGTGACATTTATTTTGCGGGCATTATTAAGCATTAAACATGATCTAAAACCACACGTGAGTTCGTGCGAGCTGAGTAAGCGTGGCCCTTCGGGTAAGTAAAGCACGCACTCCTCTCTCTCTCTCTCTCTCTCTCTCTCTCTCTCTCTCTCCCTCTCTCTCTCTCTCTTCTCTCTCTCTCTCTCTCTCTCTCTCTCTCTCTCTCTCTCTCTCTCTGTGTGTCCGCCTCTCGAGTGGCTGGCCGACCGCAATGCCATCCTAGGCAAGTCGTGCCGCTATGCTTCTGTTGGCGGATGAGCCGCTCGCTGCGCTCGTCGCACAGCAGAGCGATGCTCCGTCTCTCTCCCTGCCACCCGGGACGCCCCGTGAGTGCGAGAGAGACAGAGCGACGAAAGGGCACTGTTCGGATTCTGCAGGCTTCGGCCGGCGGCGGCGCCGCGGCGGGGAGAAAAGTAGTAACGCTTCCCGTTCCTTTCGGCAACCGGGGAGGCGGAGGGGGAGGCGGGAGAGATCGAAGGAAAAGGTCGAGTGGTCCAACGAAGAACTTGGCCACTCCAGGCGATACGCGTCCAAAGGCTAAAGGGGTCTGTCTGGCCGAGGCCGCGGCGTCCGAGTGGTGCCGCGCGAGAAGGCGACGCGACGGAATGGAAAATTAAGATCTCGAGGGCGGAGAGCGGAGGAGCAACATGATTTTTCTCTCTCGCTCTCTCTCTTGCTCGCCCTGCGGCAAATCTCTTGGTGGAATTGTGCGGACGCAATTGGCTATGGCGCTGTGGTCACCCGCCAGCCCCGCTGCTCGCAGGGCTGCGGACGGCCTTCCGTTGCGTCTAATTTATTTCCGCGGCGTTTTCTTCTCGCGTTGCGATGTGCGGTCAGAATGGAGGGCCCGATTTGGTGTTTCCTGATGGGGTTTTCTGCCTCGTTTTTTTGCGAAATCTTTGTAGATGAATCTCTGAAGCTGCATCTCGCCAGACCCGCGATGCTCGTCGACTATACCGCGACGGGCCCACAGTGACAGGCCCTAGTGGCATTATCGGTGCGGCTCAGTCGACACCAAGCAGGTCAAGAGGACCGCTTGCGGGGCAGAGAGACGACCTCCGAAGCGAGATCTCGAAAGCGAGATCTCGAAAGCAAGTTCTCGAAAGCGAGATTTAGAAAGCGAGATCTCGAAAGCGTTCCTAGCGCGTGATTGGAAGTGAAACAAGGCGGCGGCCGCGGCCAGGAGGAAGCACCACAGAGTGGTCCGGCCGTCTGGTTCCGAATTCTCTCTGTCTCGCTCGCACCCCCGCCGTCCCTGTGGCGCGGCCCCTGAGTGCGAGAGAGACGGGGCGACGGCGGCGGCGCGCGAAGGCAGCCGCCAGGGACTCACGCGAGGAGGGCCAATAAGGTTCGGCTCTCTAAAGTTGGCGGTAATGGACGGCATTCTTGTGGCATTGCAGTGGCGTGGCGTGCGCGCAGAGTTCCTTCCTCGGCGATCGCGAGGTTCGCCTCGCCACGACGCTCCGCGGCGGCCGCCAAGGTGTGTCGGTCGGACGCTGCCCCCGCCGAAGGATTTCCAGATTTGGCGGCAACGGTCGCTATGGTGAGTCGCGGGACAGGTGTTGCAGATAAACAGCAGACCAAGAATATAATTACCAAGCGAAAAGAATGAGAAAGAAGTGAAATGGGGTGGAAAAAAAAAAGAATGATGTGACTTTTCCTGGAGATTGCTCCCTCTCTCACTCTCTTAGTTTTTTAATATTTTTTTTCTGTCCGTCGAGCCGCCGCGGGAAGGCGTGTGAATGTACCACTTTGTACACTTGGTTCATTGCGACCGAAGCTGATAAGGTTTTACGGCTGTTTTTAATTGAAGACAGTGCAGCAGGTTGAGGGAAACGGAGTGGGGCTGCACCCCGGCGAGGCGTGGCGTGGCGTGGCGTGGCGTGGCGTGGCGTGGCGTGGCGTGGCGTGGCGTGGCCGCACGCGAAGAAGCGGCAAGTGCGCTCAAGTGATTGTAAAAGTTGCCCTGTAATATTTTCCCTCCCTTGAACTTTAACAAAACAAAATTCCTCCAAGTGAAACAGTTTGCTAGTTTACATAATCGACGAACAGCGGCAGCACTTTCGCAGCGCCACGCACGGCGGCGGCGGTTGGGAAAGGGGAGGGGGGGGGAGGCATCCCAGGGGCGGCCCGATTGAGCTTCAACATTCAGTGCATTCCTCTGGATATAAAATGCATCTTTGTGCTGTGGGCTCGTTTTCATCTGCACTCCCCAAGTTTTTTGACATCCGAATAATTAAAAATATGTCCTCTTAAAAAATTACGAGCCTAGTATTTGAGCCTGCTTCAAACAACAAGACCTGCTTAAATCCCCAACAAAAAGTTCTAAAAAAAAAATTGGTGGAAAAAAAATGGTTTGGAACACGAAACGTGTCCTTTTTCCAGCCCTCTTGTCCCGAGCGGACGGTGACCACTGCACACCCCGGTCCTTGTTTCCACCCCTGTCGTCTCTCTCTCTCTCTCTCTCTCTCTCTCTCTCTCTCTCTCTCTCTCTCTCTCTCTCTCTCTCTCTCTCTCTCTCTCTCTCTCTCTCTCTCTCTCTCTCTCTCTCTCTCTCTGGCACGTCGCCGCGGCCCGGGTTGTAATTAAAAGTTTGGCTCGCTCCGGTTACGGGTCGACACGCTAATAATCTTCCAGCGCGGTCCTGTGCGTCGCCGGGCAACGACTGCAGCGCAACAGCCGCGCTTACTTATTGGGACGTGCTACGGGCCAGGGAGAAGGAGCCGGAAAAATCGGCCGAATTGTTGAAATGTTGGTGCCGCGCCGCTGTCGGCGGCACTAGTTCGACAGGTGTTCCCAGTCAAAAGTGCTGCTGGTCATTATGCCTCAAGCAGCTCGACAAATGTGTATTTTGCAACAACAAAAAAACAAAAAAAAACAACTCATTTTGCCAAGTTTTGAACGCAATGTAACGCGTACTGCCTTGGCGTGTTCCTGCGCTGGGACCCCTTCGACCTGGCACGAGCTAGAGCGGCCAAAAACGATACGAAGACCCTCTTCGATGCAAATATGATCGCTTCCGTAGGATTTATACCCCCCGCGGAGTCACTGGCCTGGTCGGCACGAAGGGAAAGGTGTTTCCCTTTCTTTCCCACGCGCAAAACGGAGGGAGAGGGAAGACAGGTGGAAAAAGAACGTATCTTGTTTTGCGATAAATCCGCTTGCTTGTTTCATCCCAAAGGCCTTCGCCGAGGCCTCTGCGTGCCCAGGTCGAGTGAATCACTTATCTTGGCCTTCTTTTACGTTTTCTGGACGTCACAGACGTAGTTTAGCGCTGTTTACCCGGCTCGCGTTCTATCAGCCGAATCTGCACAAAAGAGATCATCAGCGCACGGCAGCGCCACGGCCTGGGCCATGTATCTCTCACTCTCTCTCTCTCTCTCTCTCTCTCTCTCTCTCTCTCTCTCTCTCTCTCTCTCTCTCTCTCTCTCTCTCTCTCTCTCTCTCTCTCTCTCTCTCTCTCTCTCTCTCTCTCTCTCTCTCTCTGTCTCGCAATAAAAAGCTGCTTCTGACGGCGCGCTGAGGTGAGTGAGGAAGGAAGGATCTCGCCGGGGCAAAAAAAAATAAAAATGAGTAGTCAGCGGCACCGCGATTTTTCCCCAGATTGGGGGCAGCGGGCCGCCGCTGTCGCTCTGTCCCTCTCGCACTCCCGCGGGACGCGCCTCGAGTGCGAGAGAGACAGTGGGACGGAACGACGCGTCGGAATCAGCCTGCAGCGCGAGGTGAGAACAGGGGCGTAAAGGAAAGGCGAGAGGCAGCAGCACAAAGGGTAAATTTTACAAAAAAAAAAAAATTATAAAAAATTAACGCAACAAAAAATAAACGAATATTATCCTCTTTTGAAAGTGTGCAAATTGTGCCGATGGAAAAGAGCGCTCTCGGAAAGGACTTGGTGAGTAACGAGGAAAAACGAGAACGTGACTTCGGCCCTGCCTGTGTCCCCCGCCCACCACTAATCATATTCCCGACTGCACGTTCCTCAAACGACTAAAGCATCAACTCGACACGCCACTATCTCCAGCCAAAGCTACAGTTTGTTTCCAGTAATCTTGCAGGCGACGGCCGCCCTCATTTGAATTTCTGTCGCGACCGCCCCGGAGAGACCACGTACACCGGCCGCCAGCAGGCCGCCGGCACGCCAGAAGGAGGAGGGGGACGTCCCTTGCTCTCTGCTTGCTCTCGAGGGGCGCGGCGTGGCGCGGCGGGGCGCGGCGGGGTGAGGCACAGTGGGCCACAAGTCGCGCGGACGCTTTTCGAAGGCAGCCCCTCTCGGCAGCACTGCGGCGTTGTAATCTGTTTGCGTAAAGCACTTTTTAGTTGGCTCGCCGGGCCGATTCTCGCTCTTATTCACTTCGAGGAAGACCGGGGCAGGGGAAGACCGCCGGCAGGGAGGCCCCCCCAAAAAATGAACCGCGCCTCTTCTTTAAAAGCTGTTGTTGTTGTTGTTGTTGTTGTTGTTGTTGTTGTTGTTGTTGGTGGTGGTGGTGGTGGTGGTGGTGGTGGTGGTGCGAAAACGCGCATTTAAATTAAAAGGGAAGTAGCCGCGTTGAGTTTTGTGAGTTTTGTCTCTGACGGTCGCTGCATGCGGTGTCACCGTGTGCACAGAGTTGTTGTTCGGTAGTTGGGGCCGTTGCCGCCAGGTGCGCCACTGACACGCGGACACGCTTCCTGACGACCGTCCGTTACACAACTATTGCCCTGTACCCACAAAAACAACGCGACAACAATAAACACTAAAAACACATCGGCAGGACCAGTATCTAAGACTCAACGGCGTAGCAACACGTGCTCCACCTCTGACTTAACAATATCGGTGACAGTTTCTTTCTCCTGTTAAACGAGGAGTCGAAAAAAAAAGTGCTATTGCTTCGTCACCGAGTTACGCTGGGACACCGTGGGGACACGGTCGTTGATGCGTCGCTGCCTGACCATTCCACTCGGCCGAGGAGAAAATGGAAGTTAAGCTGTTTGGAGCCCTTTCCCCCTTCTCTCTCTCTCTCTCTCTCCCTCCCGCCGCCCTTCCGGCTCGGCACCTGACAGCAACGCTCATCCACATGCGTGGGAGCAACTACACTCTGCCAAAAGTCATTTTCACTTTCCGGATGCAGTTTGGGAACTGCCATGCTCACTTACACCGTGGTAAGCTTCATGAAAATTGTTTCATTTTTTGCTTTCCAAATCAAAATTAAAACAGAAAAAAAAGCTGTCGAGAGACAGAGTAGATAGGGTGTGTGTGTGTGAAAGAGAGAGAAAGAGCGACACTCCCCCCCCCCGGGAGTGTCGAGTGTCAGGTGACTAAGAACTAAGGGAGCAACCGTTCAGGTCGATATGGCAGATGAAACAGTAAGCGCGGTTGTGGCTGAAAAATTTCTAAGGTGTTTGTACCGCCTATCGTCCGCTGCCGGCCAGGAGGGAAGACCCGAGCATCCGATGCGGGGTCGCACTTTTCAATCCCCTTCCTCCTTATTCCGTTTGTGTTCTCTGATTCATTCCCTTTCGTGTCGCTTCGTGTCGCTTCGTGTCGCTTCGTACCGCTTCGTGTCGCTCCGTATCGCTTCGTGTCGCTTCGTGTCGCTTCGTATCGCTTCGTGTCGCTTCGTACCGCTTCGTGTCGCTTCGTATCGCTTCGTGTCGCTTCGTATCGCTTCGTGTCGCTTCGTGTCGCTTCGTGTCGCTCCGTATCGCTTCGTGTCGCTTCGTACCGCTTCGTGTCGCGGCCGCGCGGCTCGTCTCCGGCCGCCCTGCCCTCCGCCCCGCACTACTTAACATGCGCAAGGAGAAGTCGCCGCGAGTTGTAGCGGTGCGTCCTTTTTTTCTGTTTTGTTTGTTCTATCGATTTGCACCCGCCGCGCGCCTCTGCCCCGCTCCGGCCCCTCCCCGCTCCCCGCGGCCCGCTGACGTATTTTGTTTATTTGAGTCGACTGTTTGGCGGGGCGAGGGTGGCAATCAGTCTCCACACAAGGCACACTGCACAGACACAGCGCCTCTAGGACGTCCGGTGCCGCGGCCATCCAGTCAAGTTCACATCCCTTGATTTCTATAATTTCCCAAATACGCAAATTAAAAATCAACGGGACACATTTTCTTGTCGCTGGGAGCGAATAAATTTCGTTTGGTTTTTTTTTTTTTTTTCAGGCGAGGCGAACTCTTTTTTTCCTGTCGTCCAGGTCGTCTCGTCATCGACGTGCTGTTCGTTAATGAGTGTCCACGACGAGCAAACGCGTTGACAGGCAGAGTTGGCCTCGACACCGGAAGAAATGACCACCGAACAACAAGAAGGTTACTCGGTAACATTTTCTATGAACAACAACACTATTTTCATATTTTTTAAATTTTTCTCTTTTATGGGAAGTGGGAGGGAGTAGCGAACAGTGGACCACAGTAGCAGGTACAGTGGGGTGAGGATGCAGCGATGTCCCTGGAGTCCATATAACCACCGCCAGGGGCGCGAACGGGCTTCGGACCAAGAAACCTCCCCCCCTCCCCCTCCCCTTCCCGTGGGAGCCCTCCAGGGGGCAAGACGCGCGGAATAAATCAGATGAGGCGGTGGATGTCAGAAGCTTGGCCATGAGGCTTGGCCCCGCTCGCTAACTTCGTTCGGTCGGTCCGTAGTTGTAGTGCCGCCCTACCCCTTTCCACGACGCCCCCCGCCCCGCGGCCTCCCCCCTCGACCTCTAATTTGTTCGGACGGAACAAAAAAACGGCCACCAGTGCCACAAACACTCTATCGGCTTGCATCGGCTGGAAACTCGCAAAGTTGGCGCTCTTACTTTCCTGACAAAATGTACCAAGTTTCGCGACACGAGTCAAAATGAACTTTTTGTCGAGTGGCGAGCCAGATGCAACGACGAGAAATTTTCCCGAATTTCTAGCATTCAAAGGTGTTGATGCACCAAGATTGCCTAGCTTTGTCTTGCCAATCAAAAGTAGGGCTACATCGCGGCGGGCTCAAAAACCACATCAGCCACCATCAACGCCCTTCCTGGAGGAGAAGCGACTCCAGTTCACCTGTTTCGGGAGGACCTGTTGACCTGCGCGCCGGCCGGGGCTCTGACCTCCCGCAGGAACAAGGACAGCGAGGACAACAAGGACAGCAAGGACGACCAGGAAGGGAGGTGGCCGGCCGGACACGGACGATCGGTTGCAGTGGACATGCCGGCCTCGGCGGAAGCCGTACACTCCGGTCGCCCTGCGCGCACGCGCCCCGCCGGCAGTCCCTGCGGCCGGCAGTGCCTGCAGTCCCGGGCCCACCGTGCCGGGCCCACCGCGCCGGGCCATACGCGTTGAGCTTCCGTTGATGCGTCATCTCGTGGGAAGGGAAGACCAGGGAAGGTGATCGGTTTCACGCGCGGGAACAGGGGGAACGGGGAACCCCTAGAACGACGCGCCTGCTGTTCTCGGCGCCCGCCCGCAGCGTGGCGCGGCGCAGCGCCCCTCGAGGAAATGATGAGGATTAACAGTGGGACGGGGCGGGGAGGGGCGACGGGCAGTGACGCAACTACTGCTGGGTGACGGAGCGGCCGGCGAAGAAAAATACCTTTCATTTATCAGTTCTATTTCCAGTATTTCCACCAATACGGTCTATACTGTTTTTTTTTCTAACTCTAAATTGCATGGCACCACGCACACACACAAACGCCGTGCATACATCTTTCACGCACGGCACACACACACACACACACACTCACACACACGTGCGCTCCGCGCGCATGCCGTCGGGAGAGCACCGCCGGGCCGGCCCAGTGGGCCGACCGCCGTCAAGAGAAAGAAAGGAGATGTTCTCGGCGACGGAGTAGGAGGAGCTACGGACTCTCCCTGCGCCCCTCCCCACCCCCACCCGAGCCGGGGCCGCAGCCAGCCAGCGCGGCCCCCTGGCGCCCCCCACCCCCCTCCTCGCCCCGCCCCTGCACTTACGAATCGGTTCGCGCGCGCGCGCGCGCGTGTGTGTGTGTCACTGTCTTGTCACGTCGGACGTCGCGTTGCGTTCGAACGAAGCGGAAGATGCGGGACAACTCGGCTCGCTTCCGGTGGCGCGTGGTCTTGGCGAACGCGTCAATCCGCCTGCCGCTCCGCCAGGGCAGCCAGCCAGCCGCCAGCCAGCCGCCAGCCAGCCAGCCGCCAGCCAGCCAGCCAGCCGCCAGCCAGCCGCCAGCCAGGCCGCCGCGCCCTTGTCTTAGCCGTATCAGTCAGTCATTGTGTAACTGTCTGACTTGTTGTTCGCATTTTGGGGCCGGGCCAAAGTTGGGCAAATGCGGCGGAAAGTTTGGCGTCAAGAGTGTTGCATAGCGCTCAGGGGAAACGTGTCAGCGAAGCGTTTGCCTCGTGCGGTTGCCAGAGGATTTTATTTTTTTTTCCTGTTTTCGGAGGTCGGTGTAGGCGGGGGAGGGGTTTGGCCTTCCAGGATAGGATAGAGACAGTTTTCCCTTTGTTTTATTTATTTTTTTTATTTTTCCGGCCTCGTGATGGTCTGCTCTTTCATTTTCGGCGCACGTCGGGTCCTCCTCGGCGGCGTGATTTAGCGGGCGGTGACCTGACAGGGTAGCATCCCTGGCCGAGACTTTCTCCCCGGCGGCCGCGGCGCCGCCTTTGAGAGCCGCATTCCAGGACACGCGAAATTGCTTTCGGCCGGCCGGCCGGCCCCGCCGCCGCAGCGGTGGTCAAGCCGGGTCAAAAACATGAACCTGGAGCAGGGAAAGCAGCGAGGCCGTTTAAGTTGGACAAGCAGCAATCGGCATCGATCTCCGCAGCGGCGTGCCGCCGGACACTCCGTCGGGGATCCCTGGCTAGAGCCGCATAACAGTATAACAGCATAGTCCGGCCGCACTCAATTGCACGGCCAAGAAAATGGCGGCAGTCAGTGCTGTGCCGTGCCGAGCCGAGCTCATTCGAGCTATCGATTGGCGTTTTTTACGGTTCCGTATGCCCGGGCCGCGAGTCCCTGGAAGGGTCCCTGAAAGGTCGCTGCAGTCATCAGCCTGGTTGATTTCCCTTTTGATGAATGGACGGGCCGCCGGCTGACGTAGAGGCTGCCGCGGCGCCAGTCCGCCAACAGGTTAGGGGGGAAGTTGGCGGCGTGGCGCGCGGCACGGCACGGCAAGACGGTCGCCATGGCCGACCACACGGTAGCCGCCACGTGGGGCATGGAATATGCATGCTGCGTGCCGCTACAACGCCACTCCGACCACTCCCGCCGAACTCCACCACCGAACTCGGCCGCCCCAGCCCCACCCTAACCTCACTCGTGCTCCAACTCCCGCCCTAACGTCACTCCCGCTCTGGCCTCGCCCTAACCTCACCGACCCCACTGTGGCCGGCCGATTGTTGTTCTCTCCCGCCCTAGTGTTGTCCGCCGGTCCGTCCGTCCGTCTGTCCGTCCGTCCGCCACACCTGTCCGTGCGTCTGCCCGGCAGTAAACATGCACGGTGTCTCGCAGAGTTAATGGATTTCATGAATATTCAGGGTCAATGGCGCAGAGCGTGGCGGAGCGAGTTGCCTGAGCTCGCGCAGACAGCTGACAGACAACCTTTGCCAACTAATTCTGTTACCGAGTGTCACGAGGCGTGCCGCGTGGCCCGCGTGCGTGGGGAGGCTTCGTCACGCCGTTGTCGTACCGCTATTTCTAATGTTCCTGCAGTGGGGACGGCCGGTGCAGGGCGCCTCAATCAGTCTCGATGTGCTAACGTTACGGCTTGCGCTCGATCTTGGCTCGCTGCCACGCTCGGTGCTGCGCTCGGTGAAGCTTGGTGCTGCGTTTGGTGACGCTCGGTGATGCGTTCGGTGCTGCGCTCGGTGACGCTCGGTGCTACGCACCGGCGGCTACGCTCAGGGCTATACGCTCCTCCTTTGTCCAGTGTCCTTGTCCTGGCGCCCTTCCCACACATAACCTCTTGCTTACCACATCAAAGGCAAAAGACCACTTCTTATGAGCTTTCTTCTCTCGTCCTTTTCCCTCCATCGTTTTTTTCGCTTCTTCCTCTCATTCCTGCTCAACCCCCCGAGGCCAGCCATGGCCCCGGCCCGGGCCCAGGCCGCGGCCCCACCACTGTCATCCCGGGTTGATCCGGCCGAATCGCGTGGTTTCCTTACAAATGCCACGCCATGCCACGCGGCGCAGACCACAATATGTGTGCAGAGAAGCCCTCTCATATCAGGCAAGCCTGCTGTAAAACGTTTACGTAACCTGGATTTGCTTTGTGCCCTCCATCGGAGGAAATGTCGCACTTTATTCGCCGCTTGCGCTTTTTGTTTCTTCACTTCTTAATTTTTCGTTATTATTGCGTTTGAAAGTTGTTTTTTTCCTCGTTTTTTCCTTCTTTTTTTTTTTTCTTCCTCTTCGGGGATTTTTTAGGTTTGATTCCCGAGGCAGGTGCGGCGCGCTGCGCCGAGGCGTTAACGAGTAAAGTCAATAAGGCGATTGGCTGCCTGTTAAGAGGATGGCGCCCCGAGCAAGCCCGCTCTGGTGCCCTCTGGCTCACGGCGCATCTGCCCAGCGAGCCGTGGCCCTGCGCCTGCCGCCCTACGCCCTGCGCGTGCCCGAGGGACGAACCCTTTACACCTTTCCCCCTCGTCATCGGTGACGTACCCGCCGGCAGATTATCGCACACGGATTGGAAAGAAAAGGGAGCGCTCGTGTTTTTTTTTTTCTTTTTTGGTACCCGCTGTGAAAAACAAAAAAACAAAACAGGAACTTAAAAATATGAAAATGTCCCGCTGCATGGAAAGAAGAACTCGCTGCCACTGCGACGGATAGGACACCACCAACCCTTACCTTATTTCTCTTCTTGTATTTTTTTTTTCCTTCTCTTTTTCTGCCCCTGCCCCCGGTCATAAGTAAAGTTTTTTCTTCGGCATCGATCCAAGACGGGTGATATAAAAGTTTTGATGCGACCGGGTGCGGTGCATGTGCGACCCGAATGTTGCTGGGCGCGCGGCCCAGTCAGGGAAGCCAGGCCAGACGCCAAACACCTCGACCGGGGGTGGAGAATTTGATTCCACTTCTACACACGCATTTCACTCATTTCGGCCCGTCAAAGATCCGAGACCAAGATAAAGCGGCTACTTCGCGCCTTCTCTCTCGCTCGCTGGGATTAGGTTTGTGCCGTTTCCGTCCCGATAAGCAAAATGAAGGGGGAGGGGGCTGGTGAAAGGCGTGGGGGGGAAGGGAGGGGGCAAGTGTAAAATCAAAGCGGAGACCTACGTTTCAGCGTTCGTGCTCGATTACCGTTGTTTTGGTTCCTTGTCTTTAAAGGCCCATAACCGACATTCTGCGACTTTCTGTTTTCTTTTCCGATAAACTTTTTTTTTTTTTTTTTTTTTTTTTTTTTTTTAAGGGTGGCGCGTGGCATACGTGTGGCGGCGCGCCGGGTGTTCCTCGCCACCTTCTTCATCAAGACCCCCTTTTTTCATTCCGTTTTATTCTTCCACAATAAAAAAAAAGGCGTGCGATAAAAATCCGGCGCAGACACTGCCGTGATCGGTTTGATGGGCCGACTAGAGACGCACCCACGACGCCTTTTTTTTCGGTGCCCTCCTCGTGTGGTGATGACCGACAAAAAGAGAGGAGGAAAAATTGGATCCCCCACATTCTTTTTTTTTATTGTTGTTTCTTGTGAATGGACAAGGCAGGGCTCGGCACGAGGTCCCGCGCGTGGCCGATCGGCCCGAGGTGGTCTCGGAACAGGAAGGATGAGCGCTTATCACAATCTAAGACGCGGGCGTGCTTGCAGCCTGTCAGTCCTTATTCACACTCTCAAACTGCCGTGGGTTCGAATACTGCCCACATCCACCCTCGGCCCAAGATTATGCTACGTCTCTCTTCTTCCTTTTTTAATTTTCTTTTTAAACTTTTAAAAGACTTAAAAAAAAAAAAAAAAAAAAAAACAAAGGAGACGTTAGGCTTGCTTGGATTGCAACCCGGTTCACTACCGGGTCCACTACCGGGTTTGCTACCTTGTTTGCCACCGGGTTGTCTTCCGGGTTCGCTACTCAACCCACCCCTCTGGCCCATCCATCCCCGTCCACGCGCTCCCCCGGGGTTCGGCGACTTGCATTGTAGCCTCATCAGCCACGCAACGCCAGCAACAGTCGAAGCAACAGAATCAGCAACAGAACAGCCTTCGCAGCAATCGATGTGACGGCGCGGCTGGCGGCTGGCGCAGCGAGGGTTGTCGCGCCGGGCTGCCTGCAGGGCTGTGCCGCCCGCCGTGCCGCCGCTGCTGGCGCGATCTGTGCGCCGAGGGAGGAACTACCCTGGCGGGGAAGGGGCGGTGGTGGGAGAAGCCGACCAACCCCGTTCGAATGCAGTCCCCCACCCTCGCGCCGAGCCGCGCCGTACCGCTCCGCGCGCCGCGCAGGGGTGGTGGAGGGGGAACCGGGGTGGGGAGCCGACCGACCGAGAATATAAAAGCACTGGCGAGCCGGCACATCGGCTCATAAGCCACTACTACGGGGTTGGTTTGAGTTTGTTTTTTGCTCCGTTTTTCCTTAAGGGGGGGGGACCCGCGCATCCAAACAAACTCTTCTGCGAGTGCTGCCGGCATTCTTCTCTTCCACCCTGTACCGCTCGCTGTTTTAAGTTCGCTGCCATGGTGCAGCACTTCTTCGGCTCGAAACTGTTTCCGTTCTAACCCCCTCCCCCCCCCTCGCTTTCTATCGTTCTTCGCGCGCGTGTGTCTCTTCGCTTCGCTTGGATACTTGTGCTGATGCTTTGCTGACGGGCCGCCGGATGCACCCGGTGCTGCCATGCCCAGGTGCCTGATGGCCAAGAAGTGGAAGGCGTACCCTTGGCCGGACCGGGGCGACAACGTCGACGCCGAGGCCATGACGCCGGCCTCGGCCTCCGCCCCGGCCCAGGCCTCCGACCAGCAGGACGACGAGGAGGAGATCGACGTGGTGGGTGACAGCTCGCCGATCAAGACGTCCGTGATCCGGCGGGCCGGCGGCGGCGGCGGCGGCGCCTCAGTGATCCAGGAGGCGCCGCGGAGCGCGTCGTCGGGGACCTCGGGGACGACGGGGACGTGCTCCTCGGCGCCCGCGCCCCACCAGCCGTCGTGCTGGAGCCCCGCCAGCCCCACGGCCGGGGCCACGGCGCCCAGCCCGCCGCCCAGCGAGTCGCAGGCCATCCCGCCGACCTCCGCCACCCTCGAGACCCGCGTCTCCGTGCTCTATCATGGTGAGTGCCCGACGCGGCGCTCGCGTGCCGTCCAGTCACCGCTTGCATGCTGGAACTGTGTTTGTTGCTTGTGAGTGAGTCCGCGCGATTGTGTGTGTGTGTGTGGGTGGAGTGCGGGGAGATTGAGTCATTTGGCGGAGACCTTTCCCGCCGCCGTGTGCACTTTGAAAAACAACAAGGCCACTGTTCTCTCCGTGGCCGAGTGACGTCATTGGCATTCAATCGGAAACGCCGTGCGTCGGACTGGCTGGATTCTCCGCATCTCTGCGAATTTTCAGCGTCGCATTGTCTCTGTATTTGTGTCTGTCTGTCTGTCTCTGGTGTGTGTGAGTGTCTGTGTCCATGTCCATGACTGTGTTTGTGTGCGTGAGCAGGCCACGCGGCGCGCGTACGCATGCGCACTTCCCCTTTTCATTTTATCATTTTCTCACTCGTACTCTGGGCCCGCCGTGCCCACGGAGCCATATTGCGCAGACACACGTGCTGCCCCCTGGAAAGTGAATGAAAAAGTTGCTCACCACCATTCGGGCACGTAGAGGAAAATGCGTGTTATATCTGCTGCCACGTGTGCCTGTGTTGTGTGTGTGTGTGTGTGTGTCAGCGTCCAAGTTGTGTCCTGTGTATGTAAGAGACTTGTCCAGTAATGCCAGTTAAACTTGCCTCTCACGTAGGGAGTTTCTGTCCGTGATAAAGACCAGACTCTCTCTCTCTCTCGCACACTCACACACACACACACTCTCACACATACAGAGGCAAGTCCAGCCCGGTTGTGTGTCGCGTGTCCACCATCCCCTTGCTTGCGGTCACCGGTGGGGTTGTTTGTTTTACTTCAAGTGGCTACCATGCAAAAATCATCAGCGCATTAAATTTTTTAACGTGAGGCGAGGATAAATAATTCCACAGTACGGTACACTTTGAATATTACATACCACGTTTCGTTATAAAAATAAAAAAAAAATAAAACAATTATGAAAAAGACTTGACTTTGAAAGGAATTGTTATGAAGGAAAATTGAGATCTGAAAGGAAAAAGTAACCATAGCGTTGAATACGGGATTTGAAAAAAAAAAAAAAAAAAAAATCATGACGGTGTACCCGGGACGGCACTGGCCACGTCGCCACGTCCCAGCCTGTGGATTATGCAGGTTGTTGTCGCAGAAGGCAAAAACCGAGTCCGGCTCGGCTTCCGATGGACTCGATAGTCTATCGGGGCCGCACGACCGGGCGGCGGGGGCGTCTTGTCACTGTTGCACCGCTGCACCCGCTGCATACGGCATCGACTGTTTGCGCGGCGGCGACACCTGACTGGCTGCTGGAAAAAGCCGATATCAGAGTCGTCCGCCCGGCAGCCCACGGCCCCGCGCATGGAACACGGCCACGGTAGCCTCCGTGCGCCTGGCGCCGATGCCCTGCAATGGCTGCTTCAAAATTCATTTTGTGTTTGTTTTTCGAGCCGGGTGGTGGTGATGTTGGTGGTGGTGGTGGTGGTGGTGGTGGTGGTGGTGGTGCGCAGGGCAGTGCTACAAATGGATAATATGAAAAAAAAAAAAAAAAAAAGCACGGGAGAAATAGAACCATGTACGGTAAGGTCGTCATGCTGGGCTAGGTGTACGTGTATGAGCATTTGCGCACCCTCGCGCGATCGTGTGTGTGGGTGTGTGTGTGTGTGTGTTTGTGCGCGCGCGCGCGTCACCTACGCCCCTCCAACCTGTTCCACCTCCTGCAGTGCCGACAACCCCCGCGCGCACACAAAAACCTGCTGGCTGCCTCCCCCTCTCGTCCCCTCGACCCCTCCCCTCCTTCCTCCCCCGCCACTTCCCACCTCCCTCCCTTTCGCGCTTGGTTTGGACTTCAAAAAGATTCGCTAGCCGCCGCCGCGACGCCGTCGACGTCGTGGGTTTCATTAATAACAAAACGCGCCCCCCGTATTCTCTCTGCTTTCTCCTCCCCATTCTTCTTCTTCTTCTTCTTCTTCTCCTCCTCGTTGCGGCTGGACGCGATTTCCACCGGTGCGCCTGTTGGCTTGGTGCCGCGCGGGGCGGGCAGGGGGAGGGGAGAGAGGTAGGGGGGAGGCCCGACGCGCGGGGGGGGAGGGGGGGAGACTTCCGCGAATGTTTTCTTTCCAAATATTGGACGGTAACGAATAAATCGTATTACGCGCGGCGCGCCGGGCCTGGCCTGGCCGCCGAGTGCGGCAGTGCGGCGGTGGTTATGTTTTTAGGCGCGTTTGCCTTTCGCGAGGCTGCGGTGCGGGGGCGGCGCGAGGGCGGGGAGGGGAGGGGGGGGGATGAAACTGTAGGGCCGCCGCGCGGGGTGGCGCCGCCGCGCGGCCGGGGCCGGCTTGCCTGGCGCTCGCGCCGCTCGCATGAATTCTCCTAGTCATTTCACCCCTGGGAAGGGCGGGCTGCTGCAGCCGCCCAGAACCGTAGTAAAAGACACCTGTTACAGTGGGCCGGGGTTGGGTCGGCTGCTGGCTGGCTGCTGGCTGGCTGCTGGCTGGTTGCTGGCTGGCTGCTGGCTGGCTGGCTGGCTGCTGGCTGGCGGCTGGCTGGCTGCTTCCTGGCTGTTCCCATGTAGGGTAACGGCCGGCCAGGGGCGCGCGTGCACGGCGTCCCGCAGTGGTCGATCCGTGCGCCGCGTTCTGGACCGGCCGCACCGCCCTGGCGCGCCCACCCTGCAGGACTGAGAGCCGTTCTCGTCGCTCTGTCTCTCCTCGCACCTCACGACGGGACGGCGAGCGAGAGAGACAGAGCGGCGGCTGCGGTGCCCGCCCCCTAGAGCGCGACGGTCCGACGGATGGGCTGCTGCAGCGCCGCCCGGATGCGAATGCCGAATCCGAAAAGGGGGAAGGGGAAAAAGAAAGAGACGACCCCGCGGCGCCGCAGCGCCAGTCGCCCCTCCGCGGACATAATCTCACCCCGCCGAATTTGAAATAACTTTCCCGCAGTTTCGCCCTCCTCCTCGTGACACTCACTCTCTCTCTCTCTCTCTCTCTTCTCTCCTCCTCTCCTCTCTCTCTCACTCTCTCTCTCTCTCTCTCTCTCTCCTCTCTCTCTCTCTCTCTCTTCTCTCTTTCCTCTCTCTCTCTCTCTCACTCTCAGTGTGGGTGTGTGTCTCCGCGCGGTGGCGGGAATCCATACCGTCTCGGCGACGCCTCCGGAAAGAAAAGTTGATGGACGGCGTGGTGGCGAGGGTAGGGGAGGGGCACTGTATAGAAGATAAGTGCAGAATGAGATAATGTTTGACCGAGCCCGGGGGGTGGACCCGCCGCCCACCGCGCGCGCAGCTCGCACAAAGCAGACAAAACTCCTTCGGCGGCGCGGTGGTGGCTCCTCGTGGCTCCGTCACCCAGTGCCCCAGTGCAGTGTAGGCTGCTTTCGAACCAGAGCGCTTTCGACGCAGCCCGACTCTCTCGCTCTCGTGGGTCGTGCCGCTAGAGAGAGAGAGAAGGAGAGAGAGAGAGAGAGAGAGAGAGAGAGAGAGAGAGAGAGAGAGAGAGAGAGAGAGAGAGGAGGGACTCGGAGCGACGAAAGCACGGCGGTACGCCCGGGCAGCAACCCCATCCCCGATTAAAGCACACGTCAGCCAGAGAAATATTGCATTTGTCATCGTCAGGCGCGCGGCGGCTCGGCGGCCCGGCGCTCCGTGGGGGTAACCGGGGAACGCGGCCGCGGTGATGAATGATGAAAAATTGCGCGGCAATGGCTCGGGGCCTGAACCGAATATTTAAACAGATTTTTTTTGGCGCGTCCTTCGCTGCACGCGGAGCGCCGTATTTATTTCCCCAAGTCCCTCGAAACGACGAGGCGGGTTGCGGTGTGCATGCGTGTGTGTGTGTTTGTGTAGGTGTGAGTATGCGGGTTTGTGTGTGTGTGTGTGCCTCCAGCAAGGGAAGGATAGGGCGCTTTTCGGGGAGCGACCGACCCTCTCCAGATGGCGACATTGCTGTCCTGTGTGTTCCGGGGCGACTGGAGCGCGCCTCGCCGGGCCGCGCTAGCTCTGCAATAAACTCGAAACATCTCTCCTCTCCAGCCTTCCTTCTAGCAGCAGCCTTCGGGCTGCAGCTCCAGTTTCCATCCTCCAGCGGCGGCGCAACCCAAATGGAGTCTGGTACGGCATGGCTTGGGTTATCGTACTACTGGCGGCCTTCCCCGCAACCCCCTTGCTTCCTGCCCTTGAACCACACTGCCCCCGCCCCCCCCTCCCGGCCACCCGAAGCAGCCCCGCAACATTATCGGCCTCCGGAAGGCGTCCCGCCCGGAGGATCTCAGATCTGGGACGAGGGAGAGAGAGAGAGAGAGAGAGAGAGAGAGAGAGAGAGAGTGAGAGAGAGAGAGAGGGGGGGGGGATGGAGATAGTGGAGGGGCGAACGAACCCGCAGCGGCTGAGCCTGTTGGACGGCGCGGCGCTGCGGTGGCGGGCGGTTTGCAAAACAAAATCGACAAGGGCGGCGGCGCGCGAGGTTTTCAGGCCGCCGACGAACTTGGCCGTCGTCGTTCCCAGCTGCTCCACTCACGCTGCCGCCAACTTTCGCATTTATTTTCCTTCGCGGCGAAAAAAAAAAATGTATAAAAAAGGAGTAGATTTTAAAAACGTTTTTGGTGTCGTCGGAGCGGAATGCTTGCAGGAGGTCCGCGGCCCCACCATCGGCGGCGCGGCACCACCCTTAGAGCCCTTAGTGCAGCGTCAGTGAGGGCTCGCGGAAGTGTTCACCCTTCCCTGCTGCAGGCTTGGTTCCGAGCGGGAGGTCTCTCTCTGTCTCTTGAGAGGGAGTGCAAGAGAGAGAGAGAGAGGGAGAGAGCATGACCTTTTTTCGCGCGGAATCAGCCTGCTGAGTTTTAGCCGCTGCGAATGTGGTTCGCCTTTCCCTCCCTCTACGTCTTGCTCGTTACTTCCACCACGAAAAAATACTCTCTCTCTCTCTCTCTCTCTCTCTCTCTCTCTCTCTCTCTCTCTCTCTCCTCTCTCTCTCTCTCTCTCTCTCTCTCCTCTCTCCTCTCTCCCCTCTCTCTCTCCTCCTCTCCTCCCCTCGCTCTCGTCTCTCTCCTCTCCTCTCTCTCACTCTCTCCTCTCATCTCCCCCTCCCCTCTCGTCCTCTCTCTCGTCTCTCTCTCCTCCTCATCTCTCTCTCTCTCTCCACTCTCTCTCTCCCACTCTCTCTCATCGTCTCTCTCCTCTCTCTCTCCTCTCTCCTCTCTCTCTCTCTCTTCTCTCTCGCTCAACACACCCGCGTGTACTCCACCCAAGGCCGTCGGCCTGATCTGATGTTGCGATTCACGAGCCACGCTCAGTTGTGCGATTCCTTGCTAAGCAAAGTCCCGCTTCGCCAAGTGTTTCCTCTCTTTCCCGGTGAGTGTGTGTGGGGGGGGGGGGGGGTTGCGTCTTACTTACGGCAAACGAAGAAAACATGGACCGCGCCGCAAACTCGGTGCGCCGCTCCTGGGGGACCGCGATCCTTGCGGTGCGAGACGCAGGGCGGGACGTCGAGGGATCAGCCTCCAGCTTGCCTCCAGGCTCGAGGCCTGCCTTCCAGGCGCCGGCTCCAGGATTGTCATCTGGGAATTCTCCGGGAGGAGGGAGCGAAATCCGGCGAGCGGCGCCACGTCGCACCGCGCCCCGCTCCGCCCCGCTCCGCCCCACCCCCACGGCCGCAACACGGAAAGAAGCCGTCACACAGGAAGGCGGCAAGGCGCCAGCTCAGGGGCCACCGCGCGCTGTGGAATGGAAAACGGACGCCGTGGCGCAGGCGGCAGCGCGTTGGACCGACGAGGGAATGGTCCGCGGATCGAATCCTCCCCCTCTCTCTTCTCATTTTTTCCTGTGTTGTCAATAGAGACAAGAGAACCGCGGCCTGCTTAGAAAAGGCAAGGCAGTGGGTCGCCGTGAAGGAGGACGAGTGACGCTCCCTGAGCACTCCGTCTGAACACAATAAAATAAAACACGAAAGAAAAAAAAGCCAGAGCGAACAGCCGGGCGCAAGGGAATTACAAACAAGATTAATGAAAAGCACATGAAAAAGGGAGATTAATTTAACGGCGAGGAGGGGCTCTGCTGAGGCAGCCAAGGGATTCGATACAAGTGGGCGCGGGCCGGCACAGGCCCGCCTGGGGCGCAGTGCGCACAGAGGTTCTTCACGGCGCCAGACGGTCTGCTGCGAGGCTACTGACGCACGCGGCCTGCGAAACCTGCCAATCACCAGCAACCCTTTTTACCTCGTGTGTGTGTGTGTGTGGTGTGTGTGTGTGAGTGAGTGAGTGTGTTTTGCGTGTGTTAGTGCATGCCATGTGTGTGTGTGTGTGGTCTGGGTGTGGATGTGACGGTGCGGGTGGCCCGTATGGAAAGTGTGTTTGTGGCGCCGAACAATAACCTTTGGAATTCAACATGTGATGGTGGGGGTGCAGCGCAGGGTAGGCGGGGGTGGTCGGTCGGCCCGAAAAGAAGGTTGGGGTGGATGATAAGGGGGAAATGGCCCGCTGGATTTGGGCCCGGCCAGCCCGGCCCAGCAACCCCCCCTAGCAGAACACCGGTCCAGGACATGAAAACACTCCCTGTAATTTTATGTACCGGCCCGGCAGATAGCAGCGGCGCGGTGTGAAGGGCAGGACAGGAAAGAGAGGGGTGGGGGGGAGGGAGGATGCCAGCCCGTGCACTAGTATGGCCCGGGGCTCGAGGTGCGAGGAGGGGCAGGGCGGCGGGGGGAAGAGACGGAAGGGAAGGGAGGATGAAATAAACCTGGGAATCGCGACACAAGTTTCTGATACAGCTCAGTCTTAGGACTTTAAGTTTGTGCGCGCCCACCCGTGTGTGGTAGTCTGTGTGTGTGTGAGAGAGAAGAGAGAGAGAGAGAGAGAGAGAGAGAGAGAGAGAGAGGAGAGAGAGAGAGAGAGAGAGAGAGAGAGAGAGAGAAGAGAGAGAGAGAGAGAGAGAGAGAGAGGGAGAGCGAAAGCGTGGGCGAGTGTGCGTGTAAGGGGTGGTGGAAGTGAGGGAGCAGCGTGTGCGTGCGGCGAGGATGGAGGAACACAAGTGAAATGATGGAGCAGGGGAGCGAGTGAGAGACCAAGCGGGTGAGAGAGGAGAGAGAGAGAGAGAAGAGAGAGAGAGAGAGAGAGAGAGAGAAGGGGACTTCCGCCCGCAATGTAGTAGTGGAGTTTGAGAGACAGACAGCGGAATCGGACAAGGTGGAGCTGGAATGCGTGACTTACTGGAGGGGAATCGGCTGCCGCACCCCCGCCTCGCCCACCCCGTCACGCTACAAACGCCTCGCCGCCGTGCTCCGCCGTGTTATGTCGATCCATGCCGTGCACCAGAGAGAGACACCCCGGGCGTGTCGGCGAAAGGATGGCACGGCGAGAGACACGCGGCCGCCGCCGAGTCGCGCGTCGCCATTTTCTGGTCCTTCAAGGACAACACCCCCGCCAACAACAAGGGACAGGGACAACAAGGACAACAGAAGCAGAACTGCGGCCGGCATCAGATTCTTTCGGGGTCGTAAAGTGAGCCGGCCATGCTTGGCTTTTGTGCGGTCCAGCCGCGTTCCCCCCTCACACACACGCACGCGCGCGCGCACACACACACACACTCACACACACACACTAACACAGAGAGAGAGCCTCTTGCACGCGCACGTACGCCCAAACAGCCCCCTCGAACAAAAGCCCCAGCCACTACACGCGGGGGATACTGTTTTGGTTTATGGCCGAGCCTGTTGCCAGCGTGCAGCTCCCACCACCACCCTCCATGTCTATGTTGGTCAAGGGAGGGGGTGGGTGGGCATGCTGAACACTTAGGTCCGAACGAGTCCGGATTTTGGTACGTTACGGACTATAATGGAGGTGTTGGTACTCGAGAGCAAGGGAGTGGCCCGACGAACGGGAAACGCACGGCTGGTTCGGTCCAAATTCGTCGCAGCCGAGCTTGGCTTTCGTTTCCATCAGGCCGCCGCTTGGCCGAGCTGGCGCGAAAAGACGCGAGGGAGCATTAGCAGGCTCCAGCAGGCTCCAGCAGGCTCCGCTCCCAGCAGCGCCGAGCACACGGCCGTGCCGAAAAATGTGGCTTCGCAGCGCCGGATGGGGAAATCCCAAAGAGGGGCCGGCTGGAAATGTGCGGCCCCTACACCCCAGAGGCTGAAATTTTTCCTTAGGGGCGTTATTTTTCTTTCCGACTGGGTGGCTTGGCGCGAATGCTAGCCAGCCCTCACCCTGCAAACCCCCCCGGCGTGCCTAGCGCCGCTCCGCGCTTGCAGCTGCTCGCACGGTGGGCCGCCTGCACGCCCCGCCACCGCCCGTCTACCTGACTGCTCGTCTCTGCGGCGCTACACACACGACATTTCGCTCATTTGTCATTTGCTTTGCCAATGGGGACACAACCACCGTATGCGGCTGCGGCGCGCTCACGTTCTCGTCCACCAGTGGACACATAGCTCACCCTCCGCCTCGCGCCGCCGCCTCCCCTTCCCTGTCATTCCGCGAGAAAATCCTGCATGACGTATCCCTGCCATTCCGGCGCTGCGTCCTCCCGCCACCCCCTCCCCTGCGCGGCCCTCACGGCTGGCCTGGAGTCCTGTCGGGGGGGCGCCATCCGACCTGTCCTTGGTGTCCTGCGCAGCCGCTGGCGCCGTGCATGCCCGGGCCATCCGTCAAGCGGTCCCGATGGAAAAACGCGGGAATCGCACGAAGCGGGGCCGATAAGCGGACGGGGCACCTGCGGCCCGGCGAGGACGCCGGCCGCATCAGTGGCCGAGCGACGGCGCCGCCCCGCATCCGGAACCATAGGCGTGGGGGCGGCGGCGCGGCGGCGCAGGCGGCCCCGCGGGGGAGTGGGCTGGGGGCGGCGGAGGTACTGCGGTGTCACTTAACTCAAATCCCGGGGGTCGTGTAGAGCGACTCACGCTTAGGTAAACACCACAAACGCTTCCCGCCGGCCTCCACGCTCGCCGGCCCTCCTCGACGTAATCTCCGGCAATCGCGCCGCATTGGTCCTGGAGGGACCCGCGCGCGGTACCGATCCGACGCACAGTGGGCCAGTTTCTGAATTTTTCGGCAGGAAAGCAAGAAAAGAAAAAAAAAAAAAGGAAATTTGTTGACGGTCGGGATCGAATACGTTGGGCCTGCAGCGCGTTTGTGGGTGATGAGGGCGCAGCGGAGGTGAAATTGTTGGCGCGACGTCCCAGGAGTGTGGTCTCGACGGCGGCGGGCGCGAGCCTGCAGGGCGGGGCGGGGTGGGGTGCGGGCGGGGCGGGGGTGGGCGCCCCCTCCAACATGTGCTACTCCGGGGTCAGTTCCCACCTGAATGGCTGTTTGCGATCCTTTGGCCTTTTCGGGGTTGCGGGGGAGGAGACAGGACGGGCGGCGCACAGGGGCGGGGTCAGGTTGTGCGAGGTGTTTGCCGTGCCCGATATTGGCCCGTGCTCGTTTATTTTAATATTCCTGCTACGTCTCGCTGTGCAGGACTCCATAAAAGCAGGTGTTGTCTGTGTGTGAGTGTGTGTGTGAAGGGAGGATAGGTGTCCACAGAGAGCGAGATGCCTTCCTATACCCTTCCTTATGTTGTCTTCTGCCTTCCTTCCTGTTGGGGTTCTCATCTCCCCTCTCTCTCTCTCTCTCTCTCTCTCACGAACTCTCTCTCTCTCTCTACTCTCTATCTCTCTCTCGTCTCTCCATCCCTCTGCACTCTAACGGGCTTCCGCTAAAAAAAAACACGCGTGACCTATTCCGAGATTCGAATCCAGGGTCCCGGACTTGTATTGGAATTCGTGGCTCAAGAGCGTTAATCCAACCATGTCGCCACACCAGCCCCAGCGCGGCGCAGGCGACTTCGAAAGCGCTCGCGCGAGCGGTGGGTGGTGCACTCCGCCGCTGATTGGGCTAGTGAAATTTCAAATTTTTTTGTTTTTTTGCTACACACCGCGAACGGTTTTACTGGCAAGAGTCCAGGCAAGGTATCCCGCGAGTTGTGGCGGTTCGCGTCCCCGCGGGGGCTCCGGTGGCCCGTCATAGCACCGCAAGGCAAGGGCGTTCATATCCAATCGTTGCACAGCCGCACCGACAAGCGCTTTCCTCCCCAACCACACCCCTGCAGTGCCCTGTGCTGGCTGAGGCTGCCCTGGCTGGCGGCGCTAGCGTGTGCGAGGACGGGGTGGTCCTCTGGAGGAGCCATCGGCCCAGTGTCACAATAACGAGTAGGGGGGGGGGAGGTCTGAGGGCTCGCAAGGTCAAACCCTTCACCATGCAGGAATCCCACCCACCAGTTTTTTTTTTTCGCGCGTGTGTCTTTACATTTTTTTTTCTTTTTTAAGTTTTTTTTTTTATTCACACTCCCTCGTGCGCTCCGCCGCTGGCCCACGCGACGGAGCAAAATTTTCATTTTCAAGTGCGCAATTAATGATTTACATATTCGGAATCCCATTGACAGTGGGCCCAGGGGTGGTGGCGCGGCGGAGGAGGGGAGGGGGGAAGAGAGAGTCAGGCGGGTCGGGAGGGGCGCACGGCACAGCGCAAAACCTGGTGATAATGAGGGCCTCAAATCATTTAACCAGGCGGGTCAGTCAACAGAACTCTCCTTTGCTAGCCCGCTAGCACTCCTGGGAGCGACCGGCGCCTCGCATCAGTATTCCAAGAGCGCTCCCCCCTGCAATTGCAAAGTCGATTTCTATTACTATTACTACTACTATTTCTATTACTATTACTCACTACGGTTACGACGGCCCTTCGAGCTGCGAAATTGGTCGGACAAGCATAGTGGTTGGTGGTTGGCGGTCGGGATGCTTTCTTCTCCGCTTCCGCACCGCTAGGCCTTGGCAGCCGCCTATTAGGCGAACTTGCCAGCAGCCGCGCCGCACTGTTGAATCCGGGCATGCGGGGCCGCGGGGCCGGCGCGCTGCCGTGCCGCGAGCACAAAGGACGACGCAAACACAAGAGGGACGCGGCCACGCCTCGCCGCGGCCTGTCCACGCCCACGGCCGATGGCCGCGCGACAACACAATGCCTAAAATTGCCAAAGCGTTCCAAGACGCGAAATAATCTCTCGAGCCAGGCGGTGGGTGGGGGAAAAGGTGTGATGGAGCCATTAAGGGATGTGCGCTGGAGCCCGCCAAACCAACCCGAGCAAGCAGCGCTCATTGCGGAGGGGTGGGCGCCGCGCTAGAATAGGGGGTTTGACAGTGCAGGCAACAGTGGGCGCTGAATGAAAAAAGTAGAAAAGGGCGGTGGACAAAAAAAGTGGGAAAAAGACAGACCGACAATAAGAAAAGCGGAAAGGAGACGGCATTGGTGTCCCGGGGAAGAAGACATGACGAGGAATTGTCGAGGGAGAGGGACTGGAGAAAGACATACCCTGGGAGCCGAAGAACCCTCGAACAGGAACGAGAGTTAAGATAATTAGGATGGCAGGGCCCGGAAGCTGCTGTTTTACCCCCCCCGTTGGTTAAGATTGATCCCGAAGGTGGCGGCCCTGCAGCTGCCAGCCGGTAATGCCGGCCTAGACCAAAAACGCGATGACGTCACTCGTGCGCCCGGCGGGGTAGGCAGCTGCCGCGTCACGAACGGGCCGCGCGCCGGTACTAGGGTCCTGAATCCTGACAGTAATTTAGGTACTCTAGCCGGGACGGCCTGCCTCTGCAGGCGCCTTGCACGCCCTTACGCAGGGCCGGGCATTTAAAAAGTTTGTGGGGCGTCTCCTGAAATCACGTGTCTTCGCTAGCCCTTCGCATGCGGCGATTGCAGCAATTGGCACGCGTGGCCGACGTGTTTGGCATATTTAATCACGTGAGGGGTGGGTGAGAAGGCGACATGCCTGGTGTCCGGTCCCGCTTCGTAACCGGGTGCCGACCGCCTTGGTATCACCACCACCGACCCCGCCCCGACGCATGAGTCATCGTGAGGTACCGGCACGCGCCTGATAAAACCTCAAGGATGAGCCTACGCCTTGACCGTCTCCGCCCCCTAATCACCCGTAAGACACACACCAGCGCGTTCGGTACGGGCGGGCCTGGTGTCCGAACCGTGGTTCGCTCCGTCTCGCATCGAGCACACTCGTGGTTGTGGCGTCCCGCAGCTGGTGCGAGAGAGACAGAGCGATCGAAAGATCGACTTTTCGGAATCGCTCGCCAGGGCCGGCCGCCGCCGATTGCAGCGGTGAGTTATGGCGATCTTTGGCGGGAAAATTAGAAACTGTTCCTGGCAGAAACGACGAGAGTCTTCAAATTTTTGAGGCTATGCCGTCCCCCTCCACGTACGCGCCACGCTCTACACCTACAACAGACGCCTACACTCACTGCGAGGTGGCGAAGGGATGACGTCACCACCTTTTTCTCTTTCTTCCGTGTGATTCATTGAATCCCCCGCCCCTCCCGCGCGATTAGCACCAGCCGTGAAGGTGAGGTGGCTCCGCCTTGAGCTAACGACTCTTCACAATTTTTCACTCTGACCTGGCCTCCGCCCCCGCCCCGGCCCCGTCCCGTCCTCGCCCCACCCCGCCCCGCCCCACCCCCACACCCACCCCCCGCGCCCCGCTCCCCCGCGGGCTAGCGTTCAGGCGAGTAATTATATCAACGTTAACTATGAATTATTTCGTTTCCCTTTCTTTGCCGCGCTCCAACCCTTTTTTTCCCTCCCCCAGGGTATTTACTCTGAGTTACCACTGAGCGCACACTGTCCTCCATTCGTTCAGCAATTTTTATTATATTCGTTTCGGTGGCGATGGAAAAGCGGAAGGAGAAATGAAAAAAAAATAGGGGCGGTTTGAAGAAAAGAAGCAGGGGAAGGAGATTAAAAACGGGAAAAAACACACAGATCGCCACAGCCGCGTGCCTCGTACATACTTTTTTTTTTTCTCCTTCTCTCTTCTTATTTTAATGATGGAGTAATAAATTTCCCGGTGACTTGGTCGAAGACGGAGGGCGATTTTGTCCAGTCTTGCGCCGACTATGCGGTTTCTCCCCCAGTACCTATTACAGCCCTTCAGCATGAGGGGGCCCCACAAATTTTTTCTGGACTTTACCTGAGCACAACAGTTTCCGTAATTAATGTGTGCTGTTTTTTCTTCGATGCTCCAGGACTCAACCCTGGCGAGGGCAAGCAGGTGGGAGGGAAACGGCAAAAATGGGAAAGCAGGTCTCGGTCCCCGGCGGCGCGCCGCCGTGGAGAGTTTTCCCGCTCAGGACTTTCCCCGGAGAGTGGGCGCCATGCATGGCACGGCACCAGTGAGACCCAGGGGAAAGAATCACGGCCTAAGAGCGTGGAAAAATTCAAATTGACTCCTGGGGGCATAAATTATGAACACACTTAGCATGGCGCGCTACACACCGAGCGAGCGTTATGTGGTCCTTATCATACATTCATTAGCGGCTAATGAGTTTTTTCCGAGCAGAGGAACAGACAGACGGACAAAACCAACAGACGAACAGACAACGCAGAACAAAATCCCCACTCTTAGCGCCCCCTGCGTGACAACTGAGCCTGCAGTTGCTTATCCAATGTCTCTTCCCGCCTCCTAATTGGCGAAAGCGGCCTCTCACCCCCACACTTGCAAGAAAAATGACGTGTAAACGCCGTTAACTTAATTTACCCTAGTTTAATTCCCGTGAGCCAAACCCAGTGTTCACTGTAGAGCCAAAAAACAGTATTTACCGTGATTTAAGACCAATCACGGTATTTACTTGTAAAAATCACGGTAAATACTGGTATAGCTCTCATGTGAACACTGGGTTTGGCTTCACTGGAAAACCTGGTAAATTAAATTTTAAAAAACGGTGTTTACACGTCCATTTATTTCTTGCAGTGTGCATAGACACCCCCCCAACAAACCACCCCCTCCTCACCCACCGTGAAACCTGCCCCTCCCCTTCCCCCTCCCCCTAGCCACTCCCCTTGACTCCCGCTCCCAGTAAAAGGGAAATTGGCTTTGGCGGGCATTAGCCAACCCGGAGCCGAACACACACACACACACACACACACACACACACACACACACACGCGCGCGCGTGTTTGTTTTGGCAGGACACTCTTCTTCCGGGCATCCTTGGCGACTCCTTATGGCTCGCGCCGCCGCTATTCTTGCCGCTCTCCGCGCCCCGCCGCGAAGAAGGGGGTGTCCGTGTCTCCAGAAGCATTACGTGCCAAGCACGTGCGGGCGAACACGCGCACACGCACGGCAGGCACGCACGCACACAAACACACACACCACACACACACACACACACAGAGGCGTGCGCGCTTACGCACATGGCAGCGAGCCCACCGCGCGTCCCGCGTCTCTGCATTCCTATTCAAGGCCACTACTGCGCTCCTCCCCTCCCTTCCCTTCCACTCCCTTCCCTTCCCCTCCCTTCCCCTCCCCGACGCCACCGCCGTCGTCTACTGCCCACCCCTGTAACGCAAAACGTTTTCTTTTTCTCTCGAAAGGAGGAGAAAGTTCATTTCGCCCGCCTCCCTTCTGACTGCTGTGAGTGTGTGTGCGTGTGTGTGTGTGTGTGTGTGTGTGTGTGTGACTCTCTCTCTCTCTCCTCTCTCTCTCGTCTCTCTCTCTCTCTCTCTCTCTCTCTCTCTCTCTCTCTCTCTCTCTCTCTCTCTCTCCCTCGCTCTCTCTCTCCCACCAAGACTTATCGCCAGCTCATCACTCCCCCACTCGCTGCTGCTGAATGCGACGTCTTGTTCCCCCCGCGTCGTCGCATTTCCACAAGTGCGGTATTTTTGGCAAATTGCTTGCGGTGCCTAATGGCGTGCCTGTCTTGCTTGTTGCAGGTGAGTTTCCCGGCCGTCAAGCGGCAGCAGCAGCAGGCTGTCGGGTGAGCCGAGCCGAGCAGCAGCGAGTCCGAAGAGGCGTTCCCCGTCGCTCCGTCTCCGTCGCAGCCCAGCGGTCCCCGCGCGTGCGAGGGAGACGGAGCGACGCGGAGCGACTAGGCGGTGGCCGAGGAGGCCGAGGAGGTAGGCCTGAAACCCTTTCCTCGCGCCGACAGCCGCTCGCAGCCGCTTCCTGACAGCCTTGCAGCCCGTCGGGTGTCAGGCCCATCAAACCGTCCCGCTCTAATTATTCCTATCGTCTCGAGGACTATCCAAAGTTTTGCGATACAAGTTTGTCCGCGCGCAGGGAGGCCAGGCCAGGCCAGGGAGGCCGGGGCCGGGCTGGGCAGGCCGGCCGAACAGGGGCGCAACAGGACGGCAGCGCCGCAGCGCCCGGCCCACTGTGGCCTCGCCGCCACGCTGCTGCCTGGCTGGCTTCGCTTCCCCTCTGCAGTTTTCTTCACGCTGCCGCATTCCCACACTGAGACCCTCCGTGCCAATCCGAAAAGACTTACCCCACGACTCGCGACTCCCCTTCCCCTCTTCTTCTTCTTCTCCTCATTCTCCTTCTCATTTTCCATTTCCTTTCCCTTTTCCATTTCTTTCCCCGTCTCCTTCTCCCTCCCTTCTCTCCCTCAATGTTGGGGAATTTCGCCAGCGTGTGGTCACGGCTTGGCCGGCCAGTCCCTTATCACGGAGCGGCACTGCGGCTGCTTACAGCCGGCAGATATGGCAACGCGCAATAAATTGGTGGATTACGAGGCGGGATTGTTTTTACACGCGGGGGGGCGCGGTTCAAACACCAACACAACTTTCGGCCCGAGTTGTTCCAGTTTCGCTTCCGGGGCATAAGTCCGCGGCCCGTTGCATTCTAGGGCGGATGCCAGCGAAGAGCAGGTGGCTTAGCCCTATCTCTCTCTCTCTCTCTCTCTCTCCTCTCTCTCTCTCTCTCTCTCTCTCTCTCTCTCTCTCTCTCTCTCTCTCTCTCTTTCTTTGTGTGTGTGTGTGTGAGCGTGAGAGAGAGGGACTCCCGCTTTCAAGCAAACACTCACTCACACACTCACGCTCGCGCAGACACTGCAAACAGGGTACCGGCCGGCTCGATGAGATTGCACCCCTTCTTTCACCTCCACATCTTCTTCTTCTTCTTCTTCTTCTTCTTCTTCTTCTTCTTCTTTCTTCTTCTTCTTCTTCTTCTTCTTCTTCTTCTTCTTTTCTTCTTCTTCTTCTTCTTCTCCTTCTCCTCCTTCTCCTCCTCTCTCCTTCCTCATTCTTGCCACTCTTCTTCCCCTTTCCCAGGCAGCAGCGCTGCTTTATTGGCTGTGTGTTTGAAGGGCCCCGCGCATGTTTGCAGTGGTCGTCGCCTCCCAAGTGCCACTCAAAAGCTGCTGCCGGGTCAGCATAAAATCGGCGCCCCACGCTGGCCAACGCTCTACTGCGGGATAAAAGTGTCCTGAGGATGTCGTCGGCTGTAAAGAGCGGACGCGTGACCGGGGAGCGGCATAGCAGAAGACAGAAAGAGGGAGATTTTTATTTTATTATTGTCACAAGCTCGAAATAACGAAAATGCCGCGCACCTGAGCGACCCCCCCCCCCCTTCCCCCCCACCTCCTCCACGCGACACGTCCCGGCTGACAGCCGAATATTAAATTGTAAATTATGGCACTTAATGCGTGGAGTAAAAATATGACGTTGCCGCGTTCCGGCCGCTCGGCCCGGAGACGGCGAGTCGAAGGGGTGGGGGTTGTGAGAACGGGAGGGGGCGGGGGGACACCCCCGCGGTCAACCTTTCTTTCGTTTTCCAAATTTATATCCCTCGCGATTTGCCGGTCGTGTAGATAGATATCCGTTAACAATCGTCTTAATGTTTGCCTGGATAGATAAGCCTGAGCACGGGACGTGGGGGTGGTGTGTGGGGGGGTTGCTCGAGCCGCGAGCCCCACTGACTCCTCGACGTCCGTAAAAATGTTGCTAACAGCGTTGTTTCTGTCAGAATTCCCCTTCTCGAGTTTTTTTTTCTCTCTCTCTCCTGCCCCAATGCAGGTATATAATTATAGCGTGGTTTTCATCGGCACGCCAGCGTGCTGCAGCGTGTGCTTTGATAACGGCGGGTCCGCGTCCGGCCCGCCGGCCGCCCGGCGACTTGGGAGAGGGACACCACACGGGGCGGGCGGTGCGTATTCAATTACAAGGGTTGAGCTCCAGCAGACTGAAAGGACGTCGCTATGCGTCTCTGTTGCACCCTCGGCGCGCCCTGTAGGGGTGCGAGAGAGACGCGGCGGAGGCGGCCAGCGAGGCCGGCAGGCGGAAGGGTTGAGGGGGAGCACCTGGAGTGTGGAAGCTCGGTGGGGCGGGGCCGTCCGCGAGCAGCGGAATTTCTTCTTAATTCGGTTTCATACTAAGTGAAAACCTCACATCCTTTGGTGTAATCGCACTTAACACTCCAAAAATCCCTGTAAGTTAGGCAATTGTACTCAAAAGGGCACTCTTAAAACCTTACGAAGTATTTTGAGCATACATATAACAAACAAAAATACTTTGTTATACAAAGAAATAGTTTGTTAAATTACGAAGTATTTTCTTCGTAAGCTTATGTATGCTCAAAATACTTTGTTATACAAACTACTTTTCTTTGTAAGGCCCGAAATAGTTTGTAAGGTTTTCTCAGTGGGGTGGAAAAGATCCATGTACTCTCTACGAGGGGGAAATAACTGGCCAAAAACATGTACACCAAAAATTAAATTTCAAAAAATTTCGAAAATTTTGAAAAATTTTATTGAAAATTTGAAAAAATTTGATGATTTATGGTAAATAAAATCACGAAATTGTCTTTCCAGGACTGATCCAACATTGATTATTTTTTCACTGCCCTCCCCAGTGTGCTGCTTCAAAGGCACAGCAATGCCCGGGTTCCATCACCTGCCGTGGTGGCTGGATGTGTAGACGCGTCGGTCCCGGTATGAGGATCGGCGGTTCAAATCTTATTACTTCACAACTTTTTTCTCTGACCGCTGCTCATTGTCGCGTCAAGAGCCCGCTTCAATCGGCGTCAGACATGAGCCGTGGTGGCTGAGGCCGTAAAGGCGTCCGACCCTGACCATAAGGTCAGGGGATCGAATCCCCAAACTTCCTTTCATTTTTCGAGTGGCTTCCTCCCACTGCGACTCAAACCCGTCCTCCAACACTCGGCAGACGTGCAAGTCAGGGTGGTGTAGTGGTCTAGGCTCAATCCAGGCCATTACACCCGGGTGTCTAAAAAGCAGTCCGCTTCGGCGGATTGGCCTCGGCACTGGTTCGATCCCCGATCGAGCCAGCCACTCGAGATTGGTCGCGAGTGGGTCCATTCCGATTCGTCGGATGGAGTTGATAAGTCCTTTGAAGCTGGCCCACTGACTGCATGTTCGGGTCTGGGAGCGCCGGACAGCGGGTGTACCATTTGGGTACCGACCAGCCTGCGCAAACAAAAAGCTCCCAAAACTACTCTCTCTCTCTTTTCTTTCTTTCTCTGTCTCTCTATCGTCTCTGCCTTACTCTACTCTGCCCATGTTTGAGGCGTGTCGGCGTCCTCGGGTCCTACTGGGTCCCCCGGCGTACGATATCGAAGTCGCTGGATCGGATTAACCCCAGTTACCTGATAGCACCGGTTCCCATCCCGAACACCGAAGTAAAGCAGGAGGCCTCCCCATTAAGACTGGGGAGGGGGTGTAGAGTTCCATTTTTTAAATTTATTTTTAGTTAAAGACGATCGCCAGCGCCCGACCGTCTCCCATGTCCAAACACCAAAAATTACAAAAAAATTCAAAAAAATTTCAAGAAATTTTAAAAAACGTACACAAAAATTTACAGTTGTTTCCCCCTTGACTCTCTATCAATTAAATAAAATAAAAAAAAATAAAAATATTAAAAATAAAAAAAAATTATTGTCCGATTTGGACCTTGGTGATTCGGCCGCCTGCCTCGGCATGGCAGAGACCGACCCTGCTTCCGCCCCGTGAGTGCGAGCGAGACAGCTGCCCGGCCTATCGGCGGCTGATCGGGCGGCCCAGACCCGGGTCGCCAAGGACTTCGGCCCCGCTCCGGCAACGCTTTCCGCATTCGCTGGCAATCGTTATTTCTCTCATATTTATGTAACGAATATACCAAAAGTTTGCCTGCTTCCTTATGGCCCTCGGCGCAGCGCGGCGCAGTGCTGCCCGCGGTAGTTACGATTATCGCTATTCGGGAAAAAAGCGCGCGCGCGCCCGCCATTCAAATCCACATGTCTGTGCCCTTGTTATTATTGTTGTTGTTGTTTCGGCGTGAAAAAGCAGCAACAACAACAACAAGAAAACAAGCCGTCGCGTCGTTCGGACGGAAAGGATGCGCCGCTGTCTGAGAGTGGCGCGGCGCGACACTTGGCGTAACGCGGCGACGGCCGAGTGCCCTGCCAGCCTTGGCTTGCCGCCTGCTGCCAAACTAGCGACGCAAATATTTGACGAAAGGAAAAGGAGCAAGGCAAACAGACGGACAAATTAAGGAGCAGGGCCGCGCTCCTAACGAAGGAGCGTGCGACATCGCTTAGCAACGCGCGCGCTCGTGCGTGCGTGTGTGTGTGTGGGGGGGGGGGAGGGGACGGTTGGCTGCCGTGACAGGGTCCGACACATGCGGACTGCGATGGGATTTTGTACGAGTCCACGTTCAGTCAGCACGTGGTGTACGTGTGTGCTGGGAGAGAATTGAAAGGGGGGAGGGGGGAGGACGGAGAGAAAAAGCAGGAGTGAAGGGGTGGAGGGGAGGAAGCGAGGGATGGAGAGAGATAAGTCTGGAGCTCTTTCGCGGAAGGAAGAAGTATGTGAAAGTCCAATGTCGTTAGGCAGCCCGCATTTCCATTAATGTCACCTGCCATTATGAAGTGGAGCTGCTGGCAAAGAGGGAGAGAGCGAGCTAAGGGAGAGAAGGGAGGAGTGAGAAAGGCGAGAGAGCGCTGGAGGCTTCCAGAGTCCGCCTCTGCAGGAAGAAATATGGATCTGTCAAAAAGTTTAGAAGTGAACCAAGTTGGGCCCGCAGGCTTCAGCCCTGACGCCGAGTCGGGCCTGCGGGTTTGCCTTTCGCTGCTCAACCTTTGGATGGAATGGAATGGAACGGAACGCACGGCCGGCCCGGATTCACAATTAGCGATTGCCCTTTTCGCTTTGGCCTCTGTCCTGTCTGTGTCTGTCTGTCCTCAATCGACCACCCCCGGTCTGCGTTGCATGTGTGATGTGAGAGAGACAGGAGAGAAAAAATACTTTGCGGGTGGAGTTTGAATGCGTTTGGAGTGAGTGCAGTGAGTGTGAGTGCTGTGTGTGTGAGTTGGCGCCCCTGGTCTGCTCTTCTTCTTCTTCTTCTTCTTTTCTTCTTCGTCTTCTTCTTCTCGTTCTTCTTTCTTCTTCTCCTCTTTCCGTACGTCAGTAAAACGCGGTAGAGATCGGCCGAGTGGCTCTCTTGTTCCCTTATACATTGTTGCTGTCCATTGCACCATCTGCCGCCCCCTGCCCACCCACCTCCCCGGTCAGATAGTCGCCCCATGCCCCGCTTGACCGCCACCCCAATTCCGGCCGTCAATGAAAACACACAACACAGCCGCCGCTTCCAAAACACAACAGAAAACCAAGTCGCAAATTGAATGTGCCTCAGAAAAAATAAAAACCACAAAAAGCGGGCAGTTGGCGGTTTGTTTTGGGAATCTGCGGCGCGCGCTGCAAACGCTTCCGGATAAGTATGGCCGGATGGACGAAGCAGTCTTAAAAACTAGAAAATGGGAGCGTTGTTCTTGCTGTCGTCCGGTTCGTTGTTGTTGATGTTGTTGTTGTCCCGCCGAGCCGCAGTCCGTTTTCTTCTCGCCAACCGCGGAGCACTGCGCCGCCTCGGCGCTAAAATCTTCATTCCGAACAAACAATATGACTTCGGCGGGATAAACTTGTCCCCGACTCACGTAAGTAGTGCCGAGGGCCAGGGCGGCCACCGGTGTCGGCCGGCAAACTACTCACGAGTCAGCCGTGAGAACGAGTGCGGACTTGCGGGATAATAAATCGCAATTCCTAACTTTGACGGGAAAAACTTCTCGCGCGGCAATTAGCGTGGTGTTGCTTGATTGTGATTGGTTGCAGCCTGGATTGTGCAGCCCCGATTGCGCGATGGCAGCGCAGCCCCTGGTGGCGGGGGAACACAATCCGACACGGGGTTCGATCCTTCCTCCCTTATCGTGGCCACCATGCAAGGCGGGAAAAGTTTGGCCCCGCCTCGAGGAAGCGAGCGGGGGGGAAAAAAGTGGTGCGCGCTCATGGAGGTTCGAACCTGCGATCCCTGGCGTCGTCGGCGGGCACGCTAACCATGAGTCTGAGGGCTGCGGTTATGTAACTGCGGCGTTTCCCTGCTGGCTGCTGTCAGGTGACCTCGCTGCACCACGGCTCCGCCCCACCATCCCACTAATTGCGAAACTTGGCGGTTTACGGAAAAAGTAACAGACCGCGACGGCCCCAGAGGACAGCTCATCTCGGCCAGGTCGATGTTTTCGGATTAGTGTCGGGTAAACGTTGGCCTGGTCGATGCCGAGCAACAGACCGGCGGGCCGCCGTGGCGTGTCGGGAATCGGGAGCGTGACGCGGATCACTTTTACCCGACGGAAGGAAAAACCAACACGCCCTTGTTGCTGTGTTGTTGTTGTTGTTGTTGTTGTTGTTGTTGTTTGAATTTGAAACGGTGCGCACCTCATCTTCCGCCTCAATTTCCTTCTCTCTCCTTTGCGCCCCTACAATACCGCCTCGCGCCTTCCCGATACATGTTATGACCCGCGAAGGACCTCCGATGGACGGGGCAAGGTGTAGCGGTGAATTTTTCATGACGAAACGAGCCATTTACGAAGTTAAAACCCCGCCTCGGCCCGCTTGAGCAGCAAGGCCGTCTCCATACCTTGCCAGTGGCATGGCATCTTTTATTCAGGGCACACAGCTGCCCCGGCCGGCCGGGTCATGCACATCCATTTTCATGGAATGGCATCAAACTGGCATCACGATCGGAACGCCATCCCGACTTGTTGAGGCGTCGCGTCGCTAATGACGGAGGAGCGGACGGCAGCGCGGTAAAAATAGCCCGCCGCTGCCGGGATTCGAACCCGGGACGATTGACGGCTTTGATGACGGACACGGCCCGCGAACTTCAATAAGTGGAATATTACAGGCTGCGTCGCTCCGCGGCAATCAGGGGGCGCGATTTGGAGTCGATGCCGCGCTAACCATCGGTGGGCCGGTCAGTCTTTCTGAATTAGTGAGCGTCGCCGACCCATAGGCCTCGGCCACCGCGCCACCCCGTTTCAATATTTGGCGCGGTGCCGGGTGTACCGGCGGTGCGTTGACTTGGTTTCTCGGCGAGGCGCGAGGAGGCGAGGCTCTGCAGCCGGCAGGTGGTCGGGTCGGCCGGCCGGCCGGGAGGGAAGCGCTCCACTCCGCGGGCCGCTCCACGCTGCGGCCCCAGCGGGGGAAATGCATTTTTGATTAGAGCTCGCGGCGATGCTGAGGACGCCCCTTCCCCCCATTTCCCTTCCCTGTCTCTTTCCCTCTCTTTTTCTCTCTTTCTCCCTCTCTCTCTTCACGCCTCCGCGCGCCCACCTGTCGGGCACGTGGGATGGCGCGCGCAAGGGCCTCGCCGACACCGCGGTGCCCCGCTCCGCTGCCTGGCAGTGTCACTGACGCCCTGCTTGTGTGTGTTGCAGGCTACGAGCTGACGGCGCTGCCCCTTCACGGCCTACCTCGGCCACCACCCCACGCTGCCGCCGCTGTCCCCGGGCTCGCCCGCGCCCACCTATGCCACCCTGCAGCCGCCGTCGCCGTCCTCGTCCACGCCGAGGCGGTGCTTCACCAGCACGGGCGCGCAGCTGTCACTGCCGCCCAAGAAGAAGGACATCTACCGGCCGTACTCGCTGGAGCCGTCGCCGGGGTCCTCGCCGCAGCCGCTCGACGTCCGGGAGGAGGACGACGGCCCCAGGCCGGCCTCCCCGCGCCACCAGTACGTCGAGGTGACGCGGCCCGAGCCCCAGCGCGCACGCCCCATCACGCTCAGCATCACGCCCGGCACGCCCGTGCGCCCCATCCCGCTCGACCCCATGAGCTACCAGACGCTGGACACGCGTCCGCCGCCGCTCAGCTTGAGCACGGCGGCGCCGGACGACCTGACCGCCGCCCACGCCATCCTGGACCTGAGCTCGTCCACGCTGCCGTACCCACCGGCGCGCCCGTCGAGCCCCATGCACCACCAGGGGCTGCACCTCCACCACCACCACCATGAGGACGCCGACCAGCCGCACCCGCTGCAGCACGAGCAGCAGCAGGACAAGGCCGCGCCGGGCACCAAGGGCGGCAAGACCGTCTCCTACACTTACGAGGCCTTCTTCGTGAGTGACGGCCGCTCCAAGCGGAAGTCCTCGTCATCGGAGGACGAGTGCACCAACGCCACGGACAAGAAGGGGCGCTACGTGTGCGGGGAGTGCGGCAAGCGGTACGCCACGTCGTCCAACCTGTCGCGGCACAAGCAGACGCACCGCAGCCTGGACTCGGGCTCGGCGCGCCAGTGCAACGTGTGCGGCAAGGCCTACGACAGCATGCCCGCGCTGGCCATGCACGTGCTCACGCACCAGCTGACGCACGCGTGCGGCGTGTGCGGCAAGCTCTTCTCGCGGCCCTGGCTGCTGCAGGGCCACCTGCGCTCGCACACGGGCGAGAAGCCGTACGGCTGCGCGCACTGCGGCAAGGCGTTCGCCGACCGCTCCAACCTGCGCGCCCACATGCAGACCCACTCGCAGGACAAGTCCTACTCCTGCCACCGCTGCCACAAGAGCTTCGCGCTCAAGAGCTACCTCAACAAGCACCTCGAGTCGTCGTGCGTCCGCGACGGCGCCAGCTCCTCGGAAGAGTCCTCCATGACGGGCTCGGTGGAGGAGAGCAACAGCTCTGTCTTCGCCGCCCCCAGCATGGTGGGCATTGCCATTCGCAGCGGCCTGCTCCGCCTGAACCACTGTACCGACTCAGCACAACTTGCCAAAGAAAAGATATTTTGTAACTGGCTGAGTGAAATTACGCGATGCTCGCTCCGTCCCACTCTCTCTCTTTCACAGAGCGTGGCCGGGCTTTCTTCATTCTCCTATATTGTGGCCCGGTCATTATTTTTTACAAATTTTATATACGTCTTTTCGCGGACAGAAGACAGCAATACCGGGTCCATGATTTGATGTTGTTGTCGATTCGGATCGAATGTGTGCATTTTATGGACTATAGCTGTACCGTTGATGCAGTGGTTTGGTACCATGGTTTTGGAAGTTATTTGCTGAATTGATGTTTGACATTTTTATTAGACTTGAGAGAAGCTAAATGGGATGCACGCTTTTGACAAACCGTCTGCAAGGTTTGGTTAGAGATTTGTACAGGTTATTTATTTAGTCAAGTTTATAAAATCGTTTGTTTTTTATTGCGACTGGACGTTTATTTAAAGAAAAACTGAAAAGTTTTTAAGGTAAGTAACACCGACCAGTAGTCGGCTAGTCCTTAAATCTTAGACAGTTTTAGTGAGAAGTAACACTTTGCTAGTCAGCGTGCATAGTCCTAGTCACTCACTAGTCGGGACCGAAAAGCATTTGGTCAGCATTGGCTACCAATGTCTTCACTTTTACAATGTAGTAAATTATTACTTACACAGCTCAGGTCCCTACCGCGATGTAACATTCTGGGTGGGGTTATATTTAAAAAATATACGTGTTTGAAGTATGATATTATTTACACGGAATATTATAAGATTGATATGCTACGCATATAGCTCACGTAACTCCATGCCAAGGTATGTTTACCGGCTTTCCTTATATTTTAGGGTTGGGCTTTGAGAAAATTGCCAACACAGGCAGTGGTCTTTGGTTAGGTGATAACATTAGTGATAGACCAAAAGACTTAATAAGTTAAACGTTATTTCTTTTGTTTAAAGTTTATTGATCTCCGTAACTTCAAAAACATTCCAAAATTTAGAGTGAACCGCTGCCTTTTATATTTTAAATGTGTCGTACTGTTGAGGCTGTAATTGTATATATGTGAAATACCAAAAAATGCATTATTATTGTATAGGAATTAATTAAAGTTTATTTTATACCTATGAGTATGAAAGCGTGCTGTGACATGTGTATTAGTGTACATAGGTGCTTTATGGCCCTTATTTATAAAGGAAACAATTAGACGTAATATAAGTAGACTAGTCAAAGCCTAGGGAACTGGTGCAATATTGCCTTAAAATAAAATATAACGTTTTATAGTCGTAAATGAAGAGTTTTGAGAAAATGGCTGAAATGCAAGTTTGAGTGTGTGCTGTGTGAATGTTGTGCATACTAAATACTAAAAATAACTTAACATTTTTATTTATGTTTTTCTTGAGTTAACTATTCTTTTCACCCATGCCAGTTCTGAATAACTGGGAAAACAAACACTGATATTTGCTCAGCTATCGCCTTTTCTATCTCTCGGAAACGTTTGATAATATTCTCATAAAGTTATTTATGACTAACCTGTATATTGAAACCAAAGAAATCTTTCGAAATTACCCTATCTATTGGTGAAGGGAACAAAATTCTCCCACATTGAAATGCATGCAATTGACATCGAACAATCACATTACGTTCTAGTTTGCTCCTAAATTCTAGCAAAATAAAAAGGCAAAATTCAACAGCTGCCGACAGACCTTTATCGCCAATACACGTGCATCTCGTGGTTGCCCGTCCCATCTAATCCTGTCTTTATCTACGGCTATCCCCTCTTCCTCTTTCTCTTACTAAACGGGGTATCTCTCTCCCGTCTCCCTTTCTCTTGCCTTCTTCGCAGGATGCAGCTGCGAGTGCCGCGAGCTTGCATCGTGTGCAGAGATATCCTTCTCTTCATCTCTGCTTCACTGTGCACTGGACTTATGACCATCCACCCGTTCAATCAATGGCACTCAACGCTCTTTCTAATCTATCACATCTGTTTCCTTTGAGTTTTCTATTTTGTTTATTGTTTTCTTCCTTGACTCTTTCTTTCGAGGCTCTTGTACTTTCTTCATTCACGATTCTTGAGTCTCAAATATCTCGTATTTTCAATTCTATCGCTTCACTTTCTTCTTAGGGAGGACAACTATGGGCTGCAGCTGTTTGAAAAATTTCTAGTTAAGATAGTGCGCTTCTATGTGAATTGCATGGTCATAATAATGGGGAGGTGTAAGTCTATTCATATTGTTTCCCCTTTAATCGGAACTAGCTGTGGTAAGTCCCAGCGAGTGTATAATCTAGTCATGATATTACTCTATCCAGCGGCAAAGTGCTTATATAGGTAAATATTTATTCGTAGTTGTATATTTGATATTATTATGAGGTTGCTTGTATGAGTGCGTGCGTGTGTTTCCTGGTCAATTTCGAGTCATTTTATGCGTTATCTAGTCAATTCTAAGTGAAAATTGGGATCTTTCAAATTAAAAGCAAACTGCTATGCAGTTTCTTTCGTTTGAACTGTGTCAGTACAATAATTGTTAAACAATGTTCATTGGTTGGCCCTGTTATGTTATGGTAGCGTTAGCTTTATTTTATTGTTATTTTGTTCATAAAATTTAAAACAAAAGATCTTTCTTTGTGACCATGATTCTGTTCGGATCGTTAAGAGATGTTTAATTTTGAGAGAATGAAATGTTAAATTTGATAGCAATCAGAATTCGTATGTATATAAAACGGGTCTTGATGCAAAACATTTTTGTCACGTTTTGTGAATTATTTTTTCAGAAGTTTTTCTGGCTTCTCGGGTCGGTCACTTGAATGTACGGGGCTAATCTCATTGTGCCGAAGAAAACAAAGTTAAATTCTTAAGTTGTTTTCATGTTGAGTTGAATCTAAAGCTTATGTAAAATGCTGATTTGGGTTGTTGTTGAAAGGTTTGCACTATGAAATCATTCTTTATTCAGGCTAAGAGCTAAAAATGTACCATCTTCTCTGGCTGTCGAATAATGAGTCAATTAATTTACACGTTCAATTACGCATGTACAACATTGCGAGCGTCTTAACGTAAGCTACTGTTGACATGGTCTCTGCTACAAAAATGTCAATTCATGTCTTGTTTGTACATAGAAAAAAGTGTAAGTAAACATAACGATGTTGTAACATCAAAACGGGAGTGTGTAAAGGTTTCGGTGTAAAAAAAAATCTTTTACACAGCTGTGTTTGCAAGCAATAAAGTAGAGCAATATCACTGTTTATTTCAGCAATAATAATCTGTTTAATATTATTTGATGAGCAATAACTAACAGGAGATCTGGTCGTTCCATCTTCGTACTCCAGTGCTCCGACCGCATGAAATGCCGGGTATTCGAAAGCAATAAATTCGTAAGTAATACGGGCTACTGTACAGAGCAATAATACTCTTCAGTGCCCAATACCTGTAGCAATACTTGTAGTAATAATTATAGTTCGTATTTACAAAATGATGTAAGTTTTTTCAAAAAAATAAACCCTAAACAATTTGAAAAAAACTTAAAAAAAATAAAAAAAATGATTCAGGAATTACGTCAAATGGGAAAATGGAAGAGTACCTTTGAAACTATGCACTTTATTCAAACGTATTGGATCTGCAGGATTGTGTTTTGAGGAGTGTGGCGAAGATTGACTGAAAATGAAATTTTTTAGCTATTACGTAACTGATATTGAACATGTGAAAAATCAGTTTCTACGTCCTGTCATTCAGAATAACTGTATTCATCAGTTTTTTCGTGTTTCTTATTACATGCAACTCAGATACAACAAAACATGCACGAAATGACTTTGAGCGTCACCTAACTTTCATTCCCAAGAAGCTTTGTTCAAATCCTTCGAATAAACCGATGCTTCAGCTTGTGATGTAAACATTTCCTAACAATGATCGGCAAATATCGGCTTGGCCTGGTCATGGTCGCTTTTTGTAGTCTCGTGTATCTTGCATCGCTCTTCAATACTTCAAGCATTGTCAGACACCAAAGTTAGGAATTTTTTGTTGCGTTTTGCTAGTGTGTGCTACCAAAAAAGGTATTATTAGAATAATTGAGGAGTCATTTGTAAAGCTGGTTTCAGAGTTTAGGTCCCTAGTGGAATGAAATAGAGTTTTGGTAGTTGGCACCAACCTCGATTGGTGATTTGCTGTCGTGACAATGTCCTGAAGGCAACACAATGCAATTATTCAATTATGCTGCCAGCACAATTTGTGCTTATAACGTGCTTAGAGCAATGCTCTGTTTGAAAGCATTGATGCCATACTGAACCAAAGGCATTCATATAATATATAGGAAATAACGTTTTTAACGCAATATGTATATATCATGACTAATTGATTTCAATTCGATGAGTGAGTGTAAATCTTGTCATTTAGCATTATCTTATTCGTCTGGTGCATAACAGTGCCAGATTAGCAAATTATACTTAAACAAACTAGCAACTTTTCCTCTTACTAGTGTTTTGGTTCATAGAGCATTTCTCACATTATATTACTTTTCCTGTATTCCGGTTTCTATGTTTGCTGAGGACTGATGCCATTCTTTGTCTGTCAACTGTATTGTATATTTTGTGACTGATATACGAGTTTTCGAACAGTTTTATTTATTTAATAAATGAATATGATTCATACCCAATCGAAATGACTCGTTTTTATTAACCTGAAATGTAAAGCATTGAGCGAAGTGTCAACCAAAAGTTGAGAGAATAAATAATTAATTAACTAGAAACTTCAAAGTTTTATTTTCTTCTACCAAACAAGCTATTCAGGTTTCGAAGCCTCGCATTTACAAGGATTTTTAGCAAAGTAACGGTCTCTTATTACCTGACACAAAAATCACTTTGGCTTTGTCGATGGGTCCTATGAACAAAGACAGATCTGCAATCGCGTCGCGCCAACAAAGACAGAAGTGTTCCAGGGTGCGCCAACAAAGACAGATCTGCTTTTAGGTAAGCTTCCTGATCTCAAACTTTAACCTCAATATGCAGCCACTGTAGTAGTGCTTTGTTTTTCGACATGACATTTTCTTCTTCTTACAAGATTTACGAACACTAAAATCTCATCAAATAGTCCACTTTCGTCAGTTTAATGTTCATAAGAAAGGAATAAAGAGGAAGGTGCGCCTCTAACCTAAAAGCAGATGTGTCTTTGTATGGCGCACCCTGGAACAGATCCTCTCTTTGTTGGCGCGACGCGATGCAGATCTATTTTGTTCATAGGACCCATCGTTGTAATAAAAATAAGGTGGCCGGAGAGGCCTTTCTTCAACACCACGAAGGTACAGATGACGACTTAGATAGCAAATGACTGATGGAGATGGGGGTCATTTGTCGCGCGAGCAGAACAAGTGTTTCACGCTAACGCGCCGGCCTCCCGGGGCGCACACCACAAACCATGATTGCACCTTGGCCGTCCCTGCACAGCCAAATAACACCAGCAAGCTACGAACGTTTCCAACAAAAACAGAGGCATGAATAAAAACAGCAACGTGGTCTTCATCCCGACTATTTGACGTCCAAACTGACAAGCACTGCTAATACAGCGGGAGTGTTTGGGCAGAGCGACAGCCTGCGAGGGAGAGAGAGGATGAGGGGAGAAACGGACTATATTGAAGTTCCCGACACGTGCCTGCCGTTCGACAGACAAGCCGTGACGTCTGAACGGACGAATGAAATCACAAACCGGAGGCATAAGAAAAAATAAAGAAGAGATAAAAAAAAAAACTGAATGGGACATGCCATCGTTTGAATTATTGGATTGTCCCTCACCAAGTCCGTGGCAACGTGCGGTGGACAGCAGCCCGGATAAAACAGAAAGGTGGATAGATAGATGGATAGACCATCGCCAACCCCACGGGGCACATGATAGGAGCCGACAAGTGAGCACGGGAAATAGAATTAGGTGGGCGAAGTTTGAAGCAAGTGCTATGGACGGCGGCAAGGAGGAGGAAAAGACTAATATAGCGAACGGACAGTAGGCGGCACGGGGCTCCCAGTAAACGCCTTGTCCAGTGGTTCGGAAGGCCGTCGAGTATGACAAAAATGCAGCCCCTGCTGACCAGAGCGGGCCGACGGGGAAAAAAAGGCAGCCCTCGCTGCAGTTAATCATTCAATCGGGCGAATGGGGCCCGGCGGCCTGGCGCTACCCGAGGGGACTTGTGAATGCGACCAACTTTTTGTTTCTGCCATCGCCAGGCCTGTCTTCCGTCCCTCCGCCGCACCAATATGAAGGTTTTGTCATCGCGGGGAAATATATGGCGCCGAGTTCCGTCTTGTTTTTTCGGGGTCAATCGGATAAATCGGGAACGCCGGGACTAAGTCGCCGGGTGATCAAGTTTTTACTCCGCGCTGTCGTTGTCGTAGACGCACGCGTTTTTCAGTCAGCGCGCATTGCATTTTATTTTCGTCTTGTCTTTCTCCTATTTCTTGCCCGCGTTTGGAAATTGGGTGTGCCAGGCAGAAGAAAGCCTCCTGTTGCTGCGAGACTGAAAAAAACGAGAGGCGCGGTGTAAATGTTTGATGGCTTCCGTGCGAGGATGGCCCCCCCAGGCTGCCGTGGGCAAGGCCCTGCGTGCGCGCACCGCCTCAATATTGCAGCCGGCAACAAATTGTCGAACAGGGCGTAACGCCGCGACCATCAGCCGGTGACTCCGAAGTGATTCCGGAGACGCCGCTGCCACCTGGCGAGCAGGCGACGGACTGCCGATGCAAGACCCCTCAAGACACCTCGTCGGCTGGGAATCCGAGCTGTTTTCCTCCAGCAAGCCTGTCATTAAGTAGTTTGTAGTTCTTTTTTGAAGCCCACTCCACGCGGCCGTGCGCGCCGCCCCTCCCCCGCGGAAGTCGTTCACGATTCAGCGTTGCTATTAATTCCAAGTTAGCGTCGCGTTTTTCGCGTGCGGTCTCGCGGCTGATTTGTCACGCCTAATGTTTGGTTGCCAGTCCACAGGCCGCTTTCCGAAAAGCAATTCATTCGCTGCTTTGGCGCCCATTCTGCCAGCAATGCGGAGACTAAGGCCGCCCGTCTCTCTTGCATGTACACGGCACGCCCCACGAGTGCGAGAGAGCCAGAGCGCCGGCCGGGAACGACTCTTGGAATCAGTCTCCTGTAGCGGTTTGTGGGTTGGCGGCCCTGCAATTGGAAGGCGCGACAATCCACCGCCACTGAACAGCAGAGGGGAGGTCCTTGTGGCGTGCGCACCTGCAGCACCGCTCCCCGGCACCGCCACCACAACGACACAAAACTCGCGCCGTTTGAAAGTTGCACAGAATCTCGCCATAAAAGCCGCAGTGATCCAGTTTCGGGCAAGGTCGAAGGCACTCGCCAACAAGCGGCGGCGCCACTGGCGGCCGGGCTCGCAGAGGCAGTCGTGGCGTCGACAGCCAGACGAGTCCGCGTCCGCCCATGCCGAGTGCGTAATTTGTTCTGCTTTGTTTTTGGTGGTGGTGGTGGTGGTGGTGGTAAGCCTGGCCAGAAAAAGTGGGCAGAGGAAAGATTCCAGCTTTAACGGCGGAAAGTTTGAAAACGGGCCGGCACCAGGGCAACAGGGTGCGACACAGGCCAGCCCAGCCAGGGGTTTATTTCGGCAAGTTATCTGGTTTCAAATAACTTTGGGCCGCGGCGCGTCACGCTTTTACTTTGACGCCGAGGGGCGGGGGAGGAGGGGGACTCAAATCTTTCTTCACTCTTTGCCCGGCCTTCCGCTCCTCGCGGGCTCGACGTATAAATTAGTGCTAAATGTCGCCGCGTCCCTTCTGTATCATCTCTCCGCGATATTGGGTTACGATAATGGAGGGCGGAATGGGTAGTTTGGAGGGACGCGGGCTGCGGACCGTGGCGCTCTGTCAACAGTCACTAGAGAGACCAGAGTCTCCCCGACCAGTCTCCTGGCTATCGTAGGGAAGAACCGGAGTCTCTCTAACAAAAGGCCTCGAAACGGTCTCCAGTCGGTCAAAATAAGAATGGCAGAGTTCGGAGTCGCTCTAACCTCTCTCTACAACGTAAGGCTGGCAGCGGAACAAAAAACAGCGCACATCTGTTTTTTTTTCTTTTTTTTTCTGGAAATTGAACCAAATTTCCGGCGGCTGCAGTCGTGCATGAGCGGGCCGCTCTCGCGTGGCTGAACGCAGAACGCGGCGGGCAGGGGCCGAGCTGCTGTTTGGGACTGGACGGACAGGGTGGCGACAGTTCAGGTAGCAGTTCGGAACACTTCGGCGACAGTTTCGGGCTGTGCTGTCCGTATGGCACGTCGCTCGCATCTGCACACGGCTCGCCACGGGCCGGCGACGCATCAAGAAGTCATAACATAACAAGGACGAACCCTCCATCCCCTCTATTCTTTCACGTCCCTCATGTTGAAGCTTACAAAAGTTTGTTCATTTGCTCATGGTCGCCCGGCCGGACCGGAAAGTGTTGTGCCGGAATTTCGGCACCAATTGGCGCACTAAGCGGGGCCTCGCATTATTTTGGCCATGTGCGAATGTCATGTTCAGAAGAGCTTGGAGTAGGCCGGCGCTGCGGCGCTGCCACCCGCAGGCCTTGTCCGATAACTGATACCATTATCAGGCCAGCCAGCAACGCCCAGATCACAGCCGTTTTATCCAGCCGAAGAAAAATCAATCCGGCGCCGTCGGCGGCGGCCTGCGACAAGTTTCCAAAAGCTGCTTGTACTTGCTAATGACGTCACAGGGCGGGGCAAAGCGGGGCGGCGGGGCGGGCGGTGTCAAGCAACAAGCACGCGTGGCCGCGGTCGGGGCCGGGCGGACTCTCAGACCTCGATTCCGGGGCCCCGGCTTTTCAAGTCCCGAGGCGATGCCTGCCACGGCCTGCCACTATACCTGGAATCTCACCAGATGGCAAATTAAATAATGTACGCCAGTGCAGGGGAGGGGAGCAGGGTGGGCGAGCCTGCGAGCAGACGGGCGATCTCCTGGGGCGCGGCGCGCAGCTACTAGCGCGGAGTAAGGCGGCTGAATAGAAATGTCACTGCGATGATGGTGAGTAGTGGTGGCAGCAGAACAAGTGAGATTAAGGCATAGTGTTATTTTGTGTTAGTTTTTTTGTCTTGCGTCGAGAGGTTGGATTGCCCTCCATTCCGAGTACGATTGGCTATCATATAACCACCAAACTGGTTCATCCACGTTCTAGACGTTTGGAGTCTGAATACGTGCCACGGACGGGGAGAAGCGGGCTATAGTGCTGCCCGCGGTTTCGGCGATTGCTTAAACCCAGAATTCCAGCTACGCGCATAGTTGGATGACAAAGGATTTTCTTACCAGCCTATACAAATAGCGTTTACACTATCTAACAGAAGGTCAACCCAAATTTCGCCCATCATTTTGAAAATTATTCATAATTTTGTAGTTCTGTGTACACATTAAATAAATATTTAACGTGGTCAAATTTAAAAAAAAAATATTAAAATTGAGACTGTGTGAGCTCATTTTTATGAGTGTCGGCCCCAGTCCACACCGAACCCCTTCTAACCCGTGTTTCTCACTTAATTATGCCTGATGGGTCCGACGCGTAGCCCCACCCAAACTAGATCGCTCAACCACCCCTACTCCCCTCGAATCGGACTACGCGCGCATATGATAGTTCACGAGATCCCCGCGATGCATGCCGGGGACGTGCAGAACACGATTTTGACAAATGCGTGTGGTTGTGGTGCTTGGTCTGTACATGATCTGCCGGGAGTGCGATTTGCGCTGCTCATTCTCCCCAGCAGCCGCGTCAAAGAGTGTCGATGGATAATTAAATTTCCGGACGCACAGTGGGCCGGTCTGTTGGACGGCACGAGGGCCGGCCGAAACAGTTATACAGTGATATATCGCAAGGGAGCTGCCTGTGTGATACAGGTGAGCAAGCAGGTGTGTCCATCTTCTAGTGTTGCTTTTTTTTTTTTTTTTTTTTGCGTTCGCAGCACTGCGTGACGCGGGAGGTAGCAAAACTAGCCCAGCAGGTGTGGCCGGTAAGCGCGCGCAACAGTTGCTGGTGCACAAAGGCACGCTGCGTGCGCTCGCGCGTCAGCGTCCAACATAAGGCCAGCGACTTGCAGCGCCGCAGTATCCATTCGCTTTCTGCCTCTCGCTCACAGATGGAACGCCCCGTGAGTGCGTGAGTGACACCAATCTCCACCCGAGTTCACGTTCTGATACGGTATTCCGCCGTCGCGTCGTGGGGTACGCGTTGAGTGTGAGTGGTCACACTCTGCGGGTGCGGTTAATGACCGCGTATCGAAAACTATGCCTCGCACCTCGATATTGATCGAAGGCACGCAAAGCTTGCGTTTCGACGCGGGGGGTTGGCAAAGCGCGCAGCACGGCGGCAGCCAAGGCCCGATCTCTCTAATACAAAAATAGGCTTCTTATTGTCAGAAGGTGTGAAGTGCCATACGTAGCGAGTCGTTGGCGTGTGTGGTGTGCGCGGCATGCAAGGTCAGCGCCAGCATGGTGGCCCTTCCACGGACTGTCGTTAATTGGTGCTTTCATGATTCCGAGTATCTACTCATGGGGGGTGCAAACGCTTTGAGTTTGCGAGAAAGAGAGAGAGTGGACTCGGAAAACCGAACAGCCGTCGTGACGGCAGACTGGAGAGACTGGAAAGACCGCATGGGTTGGGAAGTTTCGTGAGACGGGCCACACGGTGGCAGGCGACAGATTGGCTAAGTTGCAAGTAGCGATCCGCGGCGGAGGGAGCTTCCAGACTAGATAGCTGCTCGCCCCGCTCCTGCGGGAAGCATTCCAAAACACCTCGTCTGATGGCCTTTTCGAGTAGCTGTTGAGGGGGGGTGGAAGGGGGTGGTTAAGGTCACGTCTGAGCCGCTGGTACGGTCAATGGTGCGCGCCGGGCTCGTTATCTAAGTACTCGGTGGAGGTAGTGGCGCGAAACTTAGTCGTTTTGACGCGCGTTGAGTCCTCTCCCAGGGGCAGTGTCTCCCGAGCAGGGAGGCAGGACGGGAGTTTCTGCCTGGAAAGGAGTGCGGACGTCCATTGCGGGGCAAGGTAACGCCGGACCTTACGAGAACCTAACCTCAACGGCAAGCCCTGGGACAATGCGTCCTCGCAGAAGTTGTTTGATCCGAGGGTAAGTGTCACACTTCCCAGTGGTACAGTAGGCCATTCTCTTCTGAAACGATCTGGGAGCACCATAACCCTCACGGAAAGTGTGATGCGCGCGCAGACGGTGTTTGTTTTTCTCCACCGCCGAAAATTTTCTCATCCTGGCAATATATCACCTCCAACGAGAGGGTGTGGAGGCGTCGCTAGCACACCCTCCCCGTCGAAACGGTACGAGACGAGGTTCGGAGGGACCCGACAAACAGTGCTGATTAGTCAGTTAACAAGACAGGTGGAGCCATTCGTCGCAGCTCAATCTTAAACAGGCCTCGCTGGAGGGGAACTTGTGAGGGGAGCAGGGAGAAGAGACAGACGAGAGCGAGAGATAAGTGAGCACAGGACAGTACAGGACATAACGAGTTCCAAGTACCATTCATGTGCCTTCTCTTATGATCATCATGGCCGTATGAGAAATCGTGACGCTCTGACGCAGTGTCGATACCACGGCAGAGCATTGGCTGCCAATAGCTGCTCCCCGACCCCGGCCGCCTTCCACCGCGTACCGGAGGCTCGTCAGGAATTTCGGGGAATGAATCTCGCAGCATTGACCACTCCTCGGACAGGCCAGCAATGGATCCGAGGATTCGTCGGCTTCCCGCAACGCCCACTGTGCGTAGTATCTGAAGAGAAACCCAGACACAATCGCTGAGAAAAAAACGCACTTACAACCTCATTGTTGGAGATTATGGGCTAGAGGTCGGGTATTACAGCAGAAGAAATCACCAGAAAAAAAAAAAAAACCTCATGTCCGAGGCACAGTTGTGCTGGCTAGGACGGCATGCATTACACAGGAAGACCTCTATGGAAGTGGCAGTCGGTCGCTACAATTACACGCACTCCAGACCAGCATTCCTCCCGGCAGAGATTCGGAAAGGGGGAGGAGGGAGGGGGACACGGCATATGCCTCGACGCGCTCACGTTATTCAATCCCATTTGATGAGCTAACTGCCACCTTCCACCTCTGCCTCCCCCCCCACCACCACCACCGGCCACACAGCACCCAAGCTCCCCTCTCTCCGCCACGATGCCCGGGGGACTTTTGCACGCAGCAGGCAGGGCACAGTCATACGGCACATCATCTTGTTACTGTTGCTGCCATGTCTATTCTGTTGCTTGCTCGTGTGTGTAGTGTGGTTAAGTCTGCGTGTGTGTGTGTCGTTGTGTGTGTGTGGTTGTTGTATTCGGGCGCGGAATTGGACTGCAGCGGGGTAGGACTGATACCTATCTACCATGAGAACCAATGGCTTCGCCTAGCCCTGCTGCTCTGCGCCCATCCACGGAGCAGCAAGCGTAAGGCGTAACGCTGCAAGAAATCCATGTTGTCCAAACTTAATTTGATTGGCGTTCACCGACTTCATATTCACATTCGCATACTATTAAAATTAGCGTGCAGCAGACACAAGATTTTTATTTTTTTAAAATTGACATTATTAGGTGGTTAACTGATGTGTCACATGCTCAAATAATTATTTTTGTGAATGTTGATGAATTATTTTTGGCGGTGCACCGGTGCCTGTAATAAAAGCAGCTGATCGTACCTGCGCCTACCGCCGCGACCCACCGCGTGCGCTCTCACCCTCTCTCGATCGCGTGAATCGCGCTTCTGTGCGCCACTGACCACCCCGAGCGCGCGCGTCCGCGGCACGTGTTTGAGGAAATGGAACAGGGAGGGGGGGGGGAGAGGGAGGGGTGGGGGGGGCATACATTTAATGGGGGAAATGAATCGAAAAGGGGAAAGTAGGGGAGCGGCGCGGTCCGGTGCAACGGTCGAATGCGCTTACCCGTTCAGGTCTAGCTGCCTGGCTGCAGACTTACTATTGAAAGAATGATAAACCCTCGCCCAGGGGTGTTCTTTTAACCGTGAAATAGCCCCCCCCATTATGTATGCGCGTAAACGCATTCCATCTCCCTCTTTATTTTTTAGTTATTATTTATTATGCGGATTGGCCGGTCGGAAATCGGACTATAACAAAATAGGATGAGAAAAAAAACTTTTTGTCTTTCCCATCTAGCCTCGCAGGATGTTTCCGCTTTACCATCCCGTCCGCTGTAGCCATTTCTGACTGCAGAGTCCGAGGCCGACGCTAGACCTGGCTATTCAGCCGTCGTCCCAGCTCATCTCATGGCAGAAACAACTGCCATAATCGAGTAAGGCCAACTCAATAAATCAATTTAGCACCGACGAGGAAAAAAAGCGATATTCCGAGCTAAGGGACTCACCTCCCCATATGCCTTGTTGTGTCGCTTTTGTTATTTTTTTTGCAAAATCCCCGTAAATGTGTTTTTGATATATTTCCGCACGCCAGAAGCTCGTCCGCTCCTTTTTTCCGTTGCCACTGTGCCTGGGCCGCGAATCTGATAACTGCCGATTCATTGTAGCCAAACATTCCGCTGGCAACCCACCTTTGGCTGCATACATTAACGTCTTTGCACAAACAGACAATGGTGGTTAGCAGTGTGTGCGCGACGCGTCAGGGGCGAGCCGATTAGCCAATCAGATTAGAGGACATCTGTCTGAACGGAAAAAGCAGGAGAGCAGTTAATCCTGCAAGGGAGACGATGTTGTCGGACAGGGCTTGCAGTGAGGGGCAGCGGTGCAGCCCACTGGAAGCATTCCCGGCACAACCAGGCTGTTGCACATGCCCACTGACTTAAAGTTCAATTGAAAAAAATAAAAGAAGTTCTTTTTATTTTCTATTCACCGCCATTAACGACGCACGTGCTTGTGTCGGTTGTAAAGAAAAAAAACAACAACACCGCTGCAGACGAAAACAAAATTACTATTTGGTGCTTTAATTGTCGTGACCACGATAGGCGCATAATGGACTGTCACTTCTGCCCACGAATGCCCGATTACATGCCGCCTGATGACGATGAATGAACAGCCCTTCCGGGAAGAAACACACCAGCAGGACCTGATTACGAACAGGAGTTGGTCGATCTGTTTCTCCCACGACCCCTATAGCGCGCCCATGAAGCGCAAAGGAAAGACAGATGCGACGACGAGGGTTCGGAACCAGTCGTCTGCAGAAGACCTCAATTACACAACGGGGGCGGGCCGGCGGCCACGACGCGGGTGACTGTAGGGGTTGTGTGAATCCATCGTGACGAGCATCCACGACACTCTGAAGGGGTGCTACACTGTTCCTCTCGCAGAGCCGCCTTTCGCTCCCGTTTCACGTAAAAAACATGCGCGTCATATTAACTACCCGGCAAAGGAACTACACAAAGGTGATCTCGCGCGGGCAAAGGCCCTTCATGTCATATTCACAACCTGACACCTCAGCACGCACACCGCACACCCCCGCCCCGCCCCACCCCGCCCCGCCACGCGTGGGCGTTGGGACCTTTGTGGACCGGGCAGGTTCATAGCAGACTCAATTACAAGTGCAGCGGGCGTCCGTCGCATCGAAACGAGAGACTTTCCTTCGGATTTCGTTGGAAATTCTGCACGCCCTGCCGAAAAAAAAGGTCGGCCAGCCCCTGGCTGTGGGAGGCACGCGCGCGTGACTTTGAAAAAACTACCAGCCCCGTGATCATTAACTGGGTGTAGTGGCTGCGTCCGCCCCCCGCCGACCCCCCCGCCGCGCGCCGCCATCCCCTGATTGGTGCGGCCGTCTCTGGTTCCGTTCCGCCGCGCCTTACCGGACGTCTCTCCCGCGCGAATCACACACGAACCGAGCACGCGTGCGATGGGGCCGCGCGGGAAAAGGGAAATTAAACGAGACCATTTTAAAAATATGGACGGCCCGACGAACGTTGCATCATGGAGAACTCGCGTGGTCGAACAGTCACCGGATTCTGCTAGGATAAATTTGAGCTTGCTTTTTTCGTCCACTAAAATCTTTGCAGTGTTTGAGTGACGTTTGAACAATACCGACGCGGCGTGCGTGAGTGCAAGCGACAACCAGTTGCTAACGAACTGCACTTGCAAATCGGCGTGGGGAACTGCACCCACCACGGAGGGACGAATAAGTGGAGGGAGGAGGCGGGGGTAATTTTTTGGCGAATACAACAAATTTGAGGCAGTCAGTAGCACGCACCGATCCTGTCATTGGGAATTTCGTGGACTCGAAGGCCATCTGCCACGCTATTGCGGAGATGGTTATGGCGGCATGGCGTCTTGCTGCTGTCAGAATGGAATGATGTCGATAATTGTCATCGATTGACCGTTACGCTGCCGCATGCCGTGTGTCGTCGCGCCCACGCCACGGACTGGGGAATGAAAACGCGGACCGAATCGCTTCGCCGACACACACTGTTGCCTTCTCGAACGACCGGCCTGTAGATTTACGTGTCGAGACTTCGGTCACGGCCTTCTCGAAAGGCTTAAAAAGTGGTGTATGGCACTGTAAGCACTGCCAGGGCGCGACAGCCTGGGACAAGAGTGGATTGAGTCGTTTGGGGCTTTATGTGCGGCGCTGCAATTCATGAGGCAATAATCAAGTCGACTCGAAAAAAAAAGAAAAAAAAAATTCTTTCCCGTGCGCACGCATTTCTTCAATCTGCGTTTGGAAATTAAAATGTTGACGTGGTGCCCGCACAAAACAGCGCGCTCAGTGGACCCGCGCCCGCAGCGCCAGTTTGTTTTGATTTTTTATTCTTTTTTTTATTATCCACGAGAGGTCAAATGAATACTTAAGGCCCGGCGCGCGGTCGAGTTTTCATGCTCCTTGTTCTCCGTGCTGGAAATATGGAGCACAAAAAAAGAGCCACAGTGGGCCCCACTAGAAGACGGGAAGATAAAAGGTCACCCAACGGAACGAATGAAACGAGCTCGAATAAAATTCGACCCTTCATTTTCGCATTGTTTTCGCGCCGTATTCAAACTGCACAGAGACGGGGCATGACGCCGATCGCTGCATAAAGAAAACAAAAAACGAAAGACTAGCACCGGTTTCCATTCCGGGAAATGTCCCCAGAGCTGTTGCTGGGCGAAAATCTGTTGAGCGCTGATGACGTCACGTGCTCTACCCGCGCGCCCTGCCGGCGACTGCGAGTACTAATGATAATGAATACGTATTAGCCGTGCACCACCGTATTGCAGCTATGGGGTGACTGCAGCCAAAAAAAGGGGATAACAAGCTGCGAACAGACTAGCTGATGTGAAGCGGAAGAGGGGAGGGGGCACGGTGCGGCACAGAACGCTGCTTCCGTTCCGAACCGCGGCGCGCACCCCATACCGAACTGTATGCTCGCAATAAGATAGAAAGGAGAGGGACGGGGAGGGGAGCGGTACGCGGTGGCACAGCCTACACCCTGCCCCCCCCCCTCTCCTTCCCCCGGCGCGGGCGTCCGATTCTTTTCGGTACATTTGGAAATGAGTACATTTTCCCCTTTGATGCGACGCGCTGGAAGGGTGTGGCAGTGCAAGCTGTTGCACCCCCTCGTGTGTGGTGTGTGTGCTTGGTAGACGTTCGAGGGGGTGTTGTGTGTGTATGGTGAGTGTGTGTGGTGTGTCTAACGCGCACCCGGTCTGTCCAGTGTGAATGTGAAAAAGCGCGGGATAAACACGATTTAATCGATAGAACATTTCTGTTCGATTCAGAACACGTGACACTGATTTTAGCGTAATTTTCAAATTATATTTCGTGAATTATATAATCCAATTTTATTTTTATTTTTGATTCTTACCGCCCCTTTCTTTTTGCCTCAATACCTATTTCGATTCGCTGTGAGTCAGCCGGGCACTATTTACGGAGCATATTGAATTGGAATGATATATAATGAAGTGTAAACGCCCCACGGCGCGTGTGGGCCGCGAAAGGGGTGGCTGGGCCCGGGAGGGGGGGCCCCACTTTGGGGACGTTCACTGGCCTTGCATTCGATTCAGGAAAGCATTATGAGGGGGACCGCGTCCGTGCATGAGGTTACCGGTATTATTTTTTAGGTCACGGCTGAAAAAAAACGGCACAGAAAAAAAAATATTTTTACTGCATGGTAACAAATATTGTGAGCCACGAGAGGGCTTAGGCTGAGGTTGGCGTTGATAGGGGTAGATCCCTTTTGGTGCGTTAGTCAATAACTACTCCTCCCCGACTTTCTGCGGAGTCACGAACTACTTCCAAGATAACAAGTTCTGGGCCTGTTTTTTGCGAAAGACGGCCGCGATGAATGCCGAACGTAGTTCATGAATTCAAACGCGGCCACTGGGAATGAAAATCACAATGCAATTATGATTGATTGATCTCCCCCCCCCACTTGGTATTTAATAATTTTTTAATATCCTGTGCTTTCGCATCGCTACCACATGGCGTTTCGACAAGAAAAGCAAAGGCCCACATTGTTCTTTTTTTTTTAATTTAACAATTTTTTTATTCCTCTCAATATATTTTTTGCGTGAAAAAGGCTTAATTTTCCTATTTTGGCAGCCCTGAATTTTTGGTTTCTGTTTGCTCGCGAGCCTCGGTCTGGGTTTATGTTATGCCGGTTACTTCATTATCTTCGTGGTCGATTTGTTTTCCTCCAGGGCCATGAATACAAAAACAAACAGAAAGGAATCTAAAATTGCCACAGTGACTCGGGCGTGGGGTAAGGTAAGACTGACCATGGGCCAGCAGCGCGCGGGCGCGCCCTCATTGTACACCTTCGCCCGACACTCTTAGCAAACAAAAAGGGGATGAATAGGGCCGTAATAGTTTTTGAATTGGCCGTTTTCGAAATCGGAAAAACAGTCAGAAAAAATGGGCCCTTGTAATGGGCGTATTACGGCTGATTGGATAAGACCTCCGTCGGATGCTCCATCTGTGGTCCCCGGGAAACTCGATTACTGAGTGGAACCTTCCAAGGGCTCAGACGCTGCATGGGCTGGCTGCCTGCCTGACTGCACTGCCTGGCTGCCCAGCCTGGCTGCCTGCCTGGCCGCCTGTTGCACCTGGCGCCGCCAGTCCGCAGGGGGAGAAGGGAGTAGCTTGCCGTGGCCCTGGTGCCGGTGGGTCTACAATGGACAGACCGTGGTCCACCTCCACGAATTAGTCACCGCTATGAAGAGGGTAAAAGGGGGGTGGGGAGAATTTCGGGATAATTGCAAGTAAATGAGGGTGTTTGCGGAGGGGAGTGTCAAAGCAGCATGGGGCGGCCGAGAGGCCGCGGAGAAGATACATGTCACCTCGTGCACTGTCTCGCCCCCCAAAGCAGTCCGAAGCCCCGTTCGCGAGGCCGACCGCAAGCCCGGCGCAACGAAGTCCGCCTATGCCAGGGTGGGGCTTACCACCAGCAATGTTGGACTGAACCAAAATCAGCTTTGGTTTGCTTTGGTCTTCTTGGTAGGATCGATTCAGTAGTAAGGAGTACCCCAGAGTCATGCGCCGCCATCTTGATATACCCCAAACTCTTCCTCAAGTGATTTCTACTATGTCACTTTGTTGAACAGGAATATTTTTACTGCATTTCTCTTGTGAGGTTAACGCCTCCAAGGTGCCAAGACAGACCTCATGAAAAAAAAAAAAGAGAAAAAAAACTATTGTGTTTGTCGTTTTACTTTCTCCGATTTTCTTGCAGTGTCCACCACTAGGGTTGAGGAGATATTTGACGTTTTGGGGCATCTTTAAGGGCTTGGTCAAGCCGTGACACTCCCCTGCGGGACCTTCGGCACAATACTATGCGGGGAGGGCCCCCCGCGGAGGCGCCGGCAGCTATACAATATATACAAACCATCAAGTAGGTAAGGTCACCGGCGCGGCACGCGGCCCCAGAGTGGGCAGGAAAGTGCTGAGTGGAGCGGCCAGGGTGTTCGGCGGGACCCTTCACAACACAAGACGTTGCCGCCGCCGCCGCCGCCAATTTTGGAGTGGATAAAAAAGTAAACACAGACAGGGGCGACTCTGGCGGGACATT
>CM060089.1:13694632-13911000 GCA_030522485.1 Stenchaetothrips biformis | reverse complement strand
TGGTACTCGAATCGAACGTGTGACTCCCACCAATGGATTCCTCGTTTGTCGAGAAGGCAATCCATTGGTGGGAATCACACGTTCGATTCGAGTCCCATTTAGCGACTCTGGTGCTCAAAACGCGTCTAGAATTTTGTCCGCCCCAACGGCTTTCTGACCCACTGTGGGCCGTGACGCCGTGACGAGGCCGTGGCGCACTAGTGAGGAGGCTGCGGGCGGGGCCGCCGGGTGCCGGGAGCCACGTCCGCTTGCGTGTCCACCGGGATTGAACAAGCTCCAGCAGGTTCAATCTCACGGTCCCGGGGACGCGGCTGCCGTCATCATCATCATCATCATCCCCACCGCCTTGCTGCCACAGCGGCAGCCAACATGTGGCTGCTGTCACCCTGCCGCCCTGCCGGCCGAGCTGAGCCTGGCTGAGCCCCTCTCGCTAACCACGGCGCCTCGACGACGGCGAGGGGCGAGGCCGCCGCCGTCATGCACTCCGCGACTGTGCCGGGGCTCGGCGGCAACTCGCGAGGCTTGAAGCTAACTCAGCCGCCGTCGCCAGCCCCGCCATGGCCGCCTGGCGCGCCTCGTCCTCGTTATGTAATCCCCCGATCCTCCGCGGTTTCCTAATCCACGCCTCCGCAGTGCCCCCCCCCTCCCCAACCGCCCCTGTCTTGCAGTCGCGGCCCGCCTCCGCAGTGGCATGCGCCGCGAACGCGCGTCGTCGGTCGGCGTGCGAGTCCAAGTCCGACGAGAAACCGCGCCAAACTCTCCGATTGATTCGTTTTCGTTGTATTCTTGCTCTTGTTGTGTTTGTTCTCCAACCATTCGTTTTGCGGGTCGTGTTCCAGTTGTTTTCCGCACCACACAAATGGCCTTTATCTTCCCAGCAAGGCACAGTTCATAAAGTTTGGCATGTAATTTCCAAGTGTCTTGTTTTTTTTTTCGTTTTTTTTTTTTTTTTGTTTCGACACGCGCATTTCAGCGGCTTGCTCGCGGCCGCGTGTGCTATCTATGGACCGACGTCACCGCGGCCCTTCCCTCCCTCCCCCTCCTCTCCCCTTACTCTCCCCCTCCCCTCCCCCTCCCATCCCCCTTGAACTTGGGCCGTTCCCCACAGCCAATTACGGGCGTCCCAGACCCCCTGTACGTCCATATCGAGATAAGAAGCCCCGTGTATAAAGGCCTTGGAGGATCAGCGACGGAGAGAGAGAGAGAGAGAGAGAGAGAGAGAGAGAGAGAGAGAGAGAGAGAGAGGAGAGTGGGGGAGGGGGTGGCAGTGCTGCCGGTCCCCCGTGCCGTCACTAGGCTAACGGGCGCGGAGACTCGCCTAAGACAAATACATCGAACGTGTCCAGGGACCCACCTTTACCTTCGCCCTGCAGCCAATCAGGGACCAGACGGATGGGACCACGTGGTGGGGGAAGGTGTAGAGGCTGGTGCAGTGCAGGGCAGGTGGGGGGTATTGGAAGGCGGCGGCTGAGGCTACGCGAGGGCAGCTGCAAATGCGACGGGGTCACCGCATTATTCAAACTCGGCCGCCGTGTACGTAGCGCTGATACCACTGCCGTTAATGAAAGTTTGAAAAGTGACCTGGCGCAGCACTCGAAACCGCCGAGTAGAGTCCTTTACCTCTCCACGGCTAGTACTCCCCCCCCCCCCCACACACACACAACAGTCGGCGTCAAGCAAACCCTCCGGCAATTTGTATAAATGCATTGGAATATGGGTGCACTCCTCCCGCACCGCAGCGCGTTCAATCAAGTACCAACTACCGAGAAAAAATGGGAAAACAAAAAGGAACTGTTTCCTGATCCGGTATTTGAACCCAGGCTCGGCAGCGAGCAGCGCCGCGCCGCCCACGCGCCATCGCATGTGGATATGAGCACTTCTGCGCCGCTTTTATAGGCGCACACGAACAAAGCCAAAATTATGGGCTTCTTTGTTGTCTTTACGCCCATGTTTCACCGAAATCCCCCGCCTTGCCTGGCAGTCAAAAAGGCGGCCTAGCTCCCCTTGAGTGTGTGTACGTGTGTGTGTGTGAGTGAGTGAGTGTGAGTGTGTGTGTGAGACTGGGCCCCTTGTCTGCCGCGTTTCATTTCGTACATTGCCTGTTACGACGCCAGGACACGCGAACCAACAGCAGCAACAACAACAACAACAACAACAAAAACACTGGGCGCCCCAATCTGAGCCGACTACAACAACATCAGTGCAACAGATGTGCCGCCGGGGGTGCGTGCGACTTCAGGGAAGAAAGAGACAGAAACAGAAACAGTCTTCAAATGTCCCGGTTTGCATCTCTGGCATAAATTTACGTCATTATTTTTGAATTGAAGTGGCCTTTTGCTCTTGTCTCAAAACATTTTTTTTTTTTTTTTTTCCAGACCCGTTGTTGGTTTGCGAGGAAAGGCGTGCGATGTAGTTGCACTCGGCGCCGCGAGCCAGCGGCTGTTTCCGGCCATTCTCGTAAAAGGAAGCGAGTGCGAGGAAAGAAGGAAGTGCGGGCGCGAGACGGAGAGGGACAAGGCAATGAATACTGCACCATGAGTAGTATAGCTCGGCTGGCCATTCAAAATGCACCAGGCTGGCCGGCCGACCGGCTCCAGGCTGCCTGGCTCACTGGCGCGTCCAAAAAAAATAAGTGTGGGTCAGAAATTCGGACCGAGCGCGTCTGTATGAGAAATGCAGCCGAGCTCGTTGGTAGAAACTCCGTGAGTGCAGCCGCGCGCTGGATTCGAGTCTCTTCGTCAGGATCGACCTAAAGACTTGAGGGGAACAACTGCAGTGACGTCGTATCTAGGGTACTCCGGCCATGTTCTTCTTGCAGTGCAACAGGTCCAGGCAGGCTCCTCACTGATGGCCACAGCCCGACACAATGACTGCCCTCGTCGTGTTGCCGCCCTCTCTCGCACTCACGGGGCGTGTGAGACAGACACGGCGCGTGCGTCACGACCCTCCAATCAGAGGACCGAACTAATCATGCCCTCAGCCCCGCTCGACCCTCGCAGCGCAACCCTACGCCTGACCCCGTGAGTGCGACAGAGCGACGGATTCAGAATCAGTCCGCTGGCACGAGATGCCACGTCCCTAACTCGGTTAATAAATTCCATTCCCCGAAGCCGTGCGTGTACCAACCGACACGCCCGCCGCACGCGAGTTCGCTAGCCGTATGCTCCAAACGACATTGCCTTAATAAAAGAAAAGAAAAGACACGACAAACAAACGAACAAACAAACAATCAAACAAACTAAAGTTGAATAACTACGCGGTGCTCTTGTTGTCGTCAGGGAAGTTTTTTGCACATGTCGGCCCTTTACTGGCGGCTCGCAATTGGTTACATGCTTTTGACGGCCAGGCAGCTGCCCGCGTTAACCATTCGAGTGTGCGTGTGCGCGCGTGCGTGCGCGTGTGTGTGTGTGTGTGTGTGTGTGTGTGTGTGTGTGTGTGTGTATATATATGTGTGTGTGTGTTGCCAGCGTTGCCCATACAGCGGCCCTCTGGCCGTGCACGCTGGACTGCGCTGCACGGTCGGTCGGTCGAAGGGGTTCTGTCTCCCCGGGCCTCGCCCTGGGCGGCCTCGCCTAGCCTCGCTCTGGGCCTCACCCTGGGCGGCCTCGCCTAGCCTCGCTCTGGGCCTCGGTGCGGCGGCCGCCACTGGATCGCCTGACTTTTGCATGACATGCATAGTGCCGCGGCAGCAGCAGCGACCGCAGCGGCGCACAGTGGGTCAGAAGACTGTTCAGGCGGCCAAAATCCCGGACACGTTTTGAGCTTTCGAATCGCTAATTGGGACTCGAATCTAACGTGTGACCCCACCAGTGGATTCCTCGTTTGGAGAGCAGTCCTTTGGTGGGGTCACACGTTCGATTTGAGTCTCATTTCGCGACTCTGGAGCTCAAAACACGTCTATAATTTTGGCCGCTCCAACGGTCTTCGGACCCACTGTGCGGCGGCGGCGCCAACAACATCAGGAGCAACATCAACTACTCCGTGACTGTGTCCGCGTCCCCGCGCCCCGCTCGGACGGCCCGGGCGACGCGCACGCAGAGGGAGCGGCAGAGTGCACCCGCCTGCCCGTCTACCGGCCAGACACATGCCAGTGAAGGGGGACGGGGTCCTGCTTTGCAAGGCAGCCAGCCGAAGAGGACCGGGTGAATGAAGGAAAGTGGCTTCGCTTGTCCTGCTCCCCGACCCGACCCGGCCTGCCCGGCCAGCCCACTCCGTCACGCTGTCTTGAGCCCCCCGCGATGGTGCGATGGCGCTCTGCCGGGACGAGGCACAATTGGATGATGGCACGTGCGGCAGGCACGTCTTGCCCGCCCTCGTGACCCCCCTGCCCTCCGCTGAGCGGCGAAGTGGCCCCTGCCGTGCCTCCCCGCCGTGCCTCCCCCGCCATGTCTCCCTGCCGTGCCGCGTCACCCGTCCGGTGAGCGCCTTGGAGGTAGGCACTGCGAGGCGCTCCCGTCCGGCGGCCGGCCTAGCCTCGCGTTCGCAGGCTGAATTGCTAGCCGTCCGGCCGGCCGCCGTCGACCCAAAGGTTCTATTTGAAAATGTGAAGAAAAATGGAAGTCTTTTTTTTTTTTTTTGTGGCGGAGGTCACGGCCCCGGGCCTTGCAGCAAACCCGCGGCATCCCTTCCTTTGTTTCGCATTCGCTGCGGCCAAATTTGCTCAGCAACAGACCGTAGAATCGGCGTGCTTCCCTCCCAGATTTCCCTCGTTTTCTTGAAATTCTCTCTATTTTCCGCTCCTCTCTCTCTTTCTCTCTCTCTCTCTCTCTCTCTCTCTCTCTCTCTCTCTCTGTGTCTCTCTCTCTGTGTCTCTCTCTCTGTCTCTCTCTGACGCGCTCGGACCGGAAGCAAACCAGAGACTGCACCACCCGGAGGCTGCTTTGTTTATTTTTGTCGCTGTTTGTTCGGGTTCTGCTTTCGTTCGCGCGCGTCGCGACCTTGAGAATGCGGGATGCGGGCAAGAAAGCGCTTAACGCGCGAGAGCCGCCGCAGCAGCGGCAGGTCTGCCTCCGGGAGGCCGGTTTCCAGCAAGCTTTCCAGCGGGTCTGGGAGGCCGGCTGCCAGCAAGCTTTCCAGCGGGTCGCACCCTTTTCCATCAGCTTGCCCATGGCTTGACTACGGACATTCGAAGGGGTTTTCAAGAGGTCAGAACAGCGCACTACGGCGGTGAGCACCCGTACAATCCGGTCCCCCCCTCCCTCCCCCCACCTGTCGGGGCTCAGCCTCCCCTTAGCCTGACCCGTTCCCGGCCCACTGTGCCGTGGCCAACGGCCAGCCATCACGTCCGCGTCCGAATCCGGACCAGCCCTGCCGGCTTGCCTGTTTCATTTCGTTTTACAACCACTTTCCGATGGGCAAAGCGGAGCGCAGCGCAACGCGAACGGTCCCGCCCGGCTACTTTGTCTTGTTCGGTTACTCTCCGCGCGCCGCCGCCGTTGTTGCGGCCTGAGATTGTTCGACCGCCTGCTGTTTCGAAGAGAAATGAAGAAAAAAAAAAAAAAAAAAAAAAGAAACTTACCTCGTCTACGATAATGAGCTCCCCGACGTCCTCCAGCACCCGCGAGAAATGCGCCACGCCTGGAACAAATCAGTCATTTAAAAAAAACAATTATTGTTTTAAGCATTGCTTTTTTATCCTTTTTTTTGTGTGGCTAACTTTCAGCCGCCACCACCAGCAGGGTGGCCTGTCGCGCTGCTTCCAATGGAAGCCGCTCTTCGTCTTAATAAAACCACCCCGCCCTCCGCCACGGTCTCCTTGCCAATGTGCAGAGCTGCCAACGACAAGAAATGCATGCAGCATGCATGGAACACCCACGTGGCTTTCGCATTCACACACACCTACACAAACACACACAAACACACACACACACACACACACACACACACACACACACACCAATGGCGTGCACGTGCTTGAGAAAGCACGCGTCATAGGCAAACACGCGCATGCATATCACGTATTTTATGAAAAGAAACAAAAGATAGAGGAAAAGTTATTCCGTTGCTGAGATTGATATGCTTCGCTCCAGGCCGCGGGGTGGCAGCGTGCTTCTTCCTCCAACCGACCGACCGCGGCCTACCCTACACTGCCGCATAAACTAAGTTTTTCCCTCTGCGCGCCAAGATGGAGCAGCCATCTCCGCGCAGCCCGTCACTCGCAGGCGTAGATGTGAGGCCGTAAGTGTGCTTGTGTGTGTGTGTGTGTGTGTGTGCGTCTGTGTGCTGCGTGTGTCCGTACCCGTCGATGCGGTCTGTCTGTCTGTCAATGCGCGCGCGAGCGTGTGTGTGTGACTTCTACAGGCTTCTATCAAAAGAGAGACAGACCCCCCAAAAAAATGAGAATTGCGTTTTTGCGCCCGGGGCGGGGGAGGAGGCAGCTGCCGGAGCGTTCTTTTTGTTTCCCGCTCACGTATTTGGCGAGCAACATTCGGCGTGTCTGTGTGACTCGCTCCCCGCTGTCGGATTGCGAGCCACGGCGCCACGCCCGCACGCGCAGGGCCCGCTAAACTGACTCGCCCTGCATAATGGGAGCCGCATAGCGGGTGCTAACACACTCACATTCACTCACACACAGTCACACACACAGTCACACACACACACACACACTGAGTTAGCGTGTTCAATGTCATTGTCCTGGGGGTCACAAACCGCGGACCTCTCTCTCTCTCTTTCTCTCTCTCTCTCTCTCTCTCTCTCTCTCTCTCTCTCTCTCTCTCTCTCTCTCTCTCTCTCTCTCTCTCTCTCTCTCTCTCTCTGTGTGTGTCGGCGGCTTCCAGCAGCACTTTCCACTTTCTGCGGCTGCGACAGCCACGTTATGTCGCAAGTTTGGCGGCGGAGCAGCCCCCAGGCCGGTGCAGGCAGATAGAGGGAGTGGGGGGGGGGGGGACAGAAGCAGGGCTATGCCTCCTCGGCGAACAAAGCTCCACCCCAGCGGGCCGACCGCCGACCTCGGTACACCAGCGCCACCGTGCCCTCGGGGGGCAAACACCGAGGACGGGTTGACACCAAGCAGGGCGTCGAGCGGCCCGGCCAGGTAATTAATTCACTGTAGTACCTAGCGTCATGCAAGTGCCTTGCGCCCCTGCTGTGATTCTTGGTCCGCTTTTTTTGTGGTTTCTAATTCCGGGGGCTCTCTGGCCAGGGAGACCGGCCGGCGGGCAGGTTGATGCCGAACAGTGCCGCTGTGTCTCCCTCGCACGCGTGGGCCGTGCCGTAGGGGTGCGAGAGAGACACAGCGACGTCCCCAGACGCACATCCCGCGGCAGGCGTGGCGTCCTTCCTGGGCGGCGCCGCGCAGCGCTGGGGGGCTCTGCAGCCTAACACCCAGAATTGCAGGTGAAATATTTAGGGCCGGCCTAGCCACCTTCTGGGGGTAGAGGGGGGGGGGGCACGCCGAGATGGGTCTTGATGGAGAGGAGTGGCTGTGTTTGGCGCTCTACATCAAGGGGATGGCACCTTGCAGTGCGGCGCCCGCCTTGCCCACCCTTTGCACGGCCACTTTCCTTTCAAGAGGGCCGCTTACACACACACACACACACACACACACACACACACACACACACACACACACACACACGCGCGCGCGCGCGCGCACGCCCGGACGTCCGGACGACGGCGTGGGAGCGGCTGTCGGCCGGCACCGGCACTGCGTTTTTCTCTCATTCCCGCCTCTTTATTTACTACCAGGCCAGCTGCAGCGGCCCCCGCCCCGCCACGCCCCGCCACGCCCCGTCGCCTTCACGACAATTCCATTAACAGCTGCTCTCCCTTAAAGTTGCCACACACGCCCCCGACACGCCCTTCGATGCGCCCCATACTGTTCCTCGCGGCGTGCAGAAAGGGCGGGGCCTATGCTCGGGGACGCAGCGAGGTAACACGAATTTGCCCCCCCCCCCCCCAAAAAAAAAGGTCGTAAAGGAGGAGAATGATTGCCGTGGTAACGCCGTAAGGTTTGGGATTTCCGCATGTGGGCCGGGCGAGGAACCTGTCAGCGACCTCGTAACTTTCCGATGCCCTGATTCGTGGGGAGCATACGGCACAGGCAGGCAGGCTGGCTGGCTGGCTGGCGCCGGGGGAGCGCCCTGCTTACAGATTCAAAGGCCGCCGACACATCGACGCGGCAAGCGACAACCTGCTGCGCGCCGCCGCCTCATTTAAAATGTTTTCCGGCCGTGACAAGCCTCGGGAATGGAGTGGCGTCCCATAACGAGGGCCTGGCCCGGCGAGGGGCGGCACGACGACGCCGTCGACGGAAGCAATTAGGACGGCGTCAAACGCGGCGCCGCAGCGAGCGGCGTGACGCCAGCCCAGGTGTAATGCGGGCCCTCGGCGCGGGGGGGTCGACCATAGACCACCAAATCCTCGAAGGAGCCCCGGAGCGCTGCACCACACCGCGAAAATTATGGCGGTCCGGGACCGGAGCCGCTCAGGGAAACGGATTTTTTTCTGTGTCCCTTGCACTCATAGAGTGGAGGTCTTGGAAAAAAAATTTCAACAAAAAATTTAGGAGTTTTTTTTTTTTTTATAATTATTTGGCGAAGACGCAATGAGTGGCTCTTTCTCCCCGCAACGTGGCTGACTTCCGGCGGCGATTCTCCCGCCAAAAGGCGGCTGCGTGCACGCAGTGCGTGTTCGCACGGCCGGGGCCGTCCCTGTGGGTCACCCGGCGGCCGGGCCGAGGGTGACCCGCGCCTGGAGCGAGAGAGAGACGAGGCGCGCCGCCGCGGCGGCCAGCACGGGCGGGAGCAGGACGCCCTGCGAATCGATAGAGCCCCCTCCCACCGGCGGGCGGGTGCGGGGCGGGCGGGGGAGGGGAGCTACAGGTGTCTGTCTCTCTCGCACACGCTGGCTACGCGCACAGGTGTCTGCTGCTCGAGGCGAGTGGCGTGTGTACGCCCCGCCGTCACGCTACGCACGCTACGCACACGCCGGGCAGGGCTGCTTGACTACGGCAGGGTAGCCGTCCCCGGAAAGGGGGGGGGGGGGAGTAGGCAGCCGTGCCGCCGCCTGCTGGACTGTACGGATATATATTTTCCCAGCCCGTCGGGCGCAAAAATACCCTGCCGGCGTCGCTGCACGCCGCTCCGCCTACCCTTGCAAGAAGTTGGGTCGCTGAACCGGAGGCTGGCCCTGTCTCTCTCGCACCCATACGGGACGCCCCTCGAGTGTGAGGGAGACAGAGCGACTTTGGAATTCCGTCCGCTGAGAACCGACCGGCTCGACTCCCGGTAAGAGCGGAGCTCCGGGATCCGTGGTCGCGTATCATCACGTCCTGTGGACCGCAGGAAAAAAGGGGGAGGGGGCGTCGAACCCGCATACGAAGAGCGAAAGGGGACGCGGGTTACTGATTCGGCCCCCAGGGCGCCGGGTGCAGCCTGGCAGTGCGAAACGACAGAGTTACCCGCGTGAACACCTACTCGACAGGCTGCCTCCAAACGGCAGTCGTTCCGTCTCTCTGGCTCTCGCTCTGGCAGGGGTGCGAGGGTGGAAGCGAAGGGAGGCACTGCTGGGAATCAGACATTGGTGGAGGACCGAACAGCCGGCGCGGCCGTGGCGAAGCGCAGCGCCGTGTTGGCGAGCCAATCTGCAGGATCAACGTAAGCGGCCCATTCTGGAACGGAGCCTCGCTGTCTGTCTCTCTCTTCTCTCTTTCTCTCTCTCTCTCTCTCTCTCTCTCTCTCTCTCTCTCTCTCTCTCTCTCTCTCTCTCTCTCTCTCTCTCTCTCTCTCTCTCTCTCTCTCTCTCTCTTGGGAGACTCGCTGGAGATCGTAACGCTGCTGGACGGCGCCCGGACGTGATCCTCACACTAAGGGAGCGAGGTGGGAGGGGCTGCATTGTTTCTCGAGGGCCAGCCTGATGATGATTCCGAACAGGGTTTCCGTCGCTCTGTCTCTCTCGCACTCAAGTGGCGTCCCTTAGGGGGTGCGAGAGAGACAGAGTGACGAAGCACTGATCGGAAATCGCCAGTCAGCGAGCAGGGAAAACACGTCGACGCCATCCGCGCTCGATATCGCCTGGCATCGCCGTGCATGGCCCAGCCTAGCCAGTGACGCGCGCCGGGCACGGTGTACTTGTTGATGTAGAGCAACTGGTTCATTAGCAGGCTTGACTCGGCCGCCCCGCCCTAACACGCCCATCAAGGTGTACTTGCCCCGTTTCCGCGACATCGCCTCGAAGGGCGCCGTCGGCCTCGCCACCGCGCCGCCGGATGACATTCTCGAACAGCTTCGTCGCTCTGTCTCCCTCGCTCCCGCGCGACCCGCCGTGCGAGTGCGAGAGAGACAGAGCGGAATGCGGAGCCTGCCGCTGGGGTCAAGGAGCGGCGAGGTCGGAATGGCCGCTTTTACGGGCCGCCCGGGCCACGATCGTGAGAAGTGGTCTCGGCGGCCGCAGCCAGCGGCGGCGCACAGTGGGACAGAAGACCGTCGAGGCGGCCAAAATCCCGGACGCGGTTTGAGCTCCAGGGTCGCTGAATGGGACTTGAATCGATCGTGTGACCCCACCAATGGATTCCTCGTTTGGAGAGCAATCCATTGGTGGGGTATCGCACGATCGAGTCGACTCTCATTCAGCGTTTCTGGAGCTCAAAACGAGTCCGGGATTTTTGGCCGCCTCAACGGTCTTCTGGACCCACTGTGCAGCGTCAGTCTGTAACGCCTGTAACCTCTGCAGCGTCTGTAACGAGCCGAGGCGCCCCGGCCGTGCCATGAATCTAAAGGTGTCAGTCATGAATAAGCGATGCATCGCCATGAAGCCGGCCAGGCGGAACTTTTCATTTGCCTCGGCACCGGCCGGCAGGGCTCCGGCTGCGGGGCTGAAGAGCAGACGGGAGAGCCAACCGGAAACATCCCCCCCCCACACACACACACCAAAAAAAAAAAAAACTGTGTCGTGGCCATAAGCTTTGTTTAATCTCGAACAAATGAGGGCAACTTAGGTGAGGTTTGTTTTCATCGAGCAAGTGCCGCGAAAAAGCGATCGGACAGCCGAGTCGGCGTCGCCCTGTGTACGGCTATCATTGTGGAGTTTGAAATTAATGGTGCGGACCGTGGGGCCGATCGCCACCTGCTTCCGGCCAGCCCACACCGCCCACACCAGCCCACACCGGCACACCGCCGCTCAGCGGCGAGAGAGAGCCACTCACACACAGGCAGGGACGCAATCACATGCACGCGAGAAACGAAAGGGAACGCAATCAACCACACTCGCGGGGCAAGCCGCTGGCTCGAGGGGGAAACAACTGGCCAAAAATATGTATTTTTAAAAAAAATACAATTTTAAAAAAATAAAAAATTTCTAAAAATTAGGAAAATTTTTAAAAAATTTAAAAAAATTCAAGAATTTTTTTAAAAACTTACACAAAAATTTTGAGTTGCTTCCCCCTCGCGCTGGCTGGTGGGACGGAATAAAAGTCCGTCTGGTTCTTTCTTGGTTTGAATACCCAGGCGGGTGCACAGAATACCTCGAGTGAATACCCCCTCGCCGCACTGCCCCCCCCCCCTCCCCACACACACACACTCACACCGACACACCGTGCGCGTGTGTTCCTGTCACGTCGGTCTGGCGGACACGCGCCTCACCGCACAAATCGATGCCCCGCAATTTTATCGGCGGCGCCACACCGCCACAAACCATCGACTTTGGCCACGCACAAGGAAAATGGCGCAGAAAAAAAATAAGACGGATGCCTGGAAGGTAAGCGGATTCCCCGGGGGAGCGGGCGGCTCGGCGCGCACTTTGGAGCGAGCGAGAAGGGGGATGGCACGAGGGCGTCCCCCCCCCTCTCCTCCCCTCGGCGGCAGCGCCTGTCAAGTTATGTCCGGTTATGCCGACTCCGGCGGAACGCAAGAGGCGCTCAAGCGGGACGGCCCAGTGATTCAACTTCAGGCCGCGCTGCCACGTTCGCTGGGATCATCGCGCGGAACAGAGGGAGACGTTTCCGTTTCCCGCCTTTTTTTAAAACGAGCGGCACCGCTTCCTCGCGGCAGAAATCCAGTTTGCTGTACGCGCGTCGTGAGTGAGTGTGGGCGATAGTGTTCGTGTGAGTGCCACTGTGAGTGTGTGAGTGCGTGCATTAATATGCCACCGCACCAGCAACGCCAACCAGTGCACCACAAACGCCGCGCCGCTCCGTGCCGTCCGAGCAATGCATAGCCGCGGTTGAAGCGGCTCCGGTGCAAAGCTAAACGACTGTTTGAAGAAGGCAGTGAGCGGGTGGACGGGCTACAGTCTTGCTGGAGAGCAAAAAAAAAAAAAAGAAATAAAAAGTTTGGGTAACCCATAACTCGTATTTGAACTCGGGACGGTCTGCGCTGCTGCTGCGGTCAAACACCCGTCAAACTACTCGACAGTTGCGCTGACCACGGCAGCAGCGGTCCCGACCAATTCCATCTGGGCCCCGACATCCGTCCAATTTGGAGTGCTCCTGGACGTCCTGGACCGACAAACAGCCCGGCGGGGCGCCAGCGGCCCGCCGTCCATCAGGTACACTGCCATGAGGGGCGGAGCGGGGACACTGCGGGAGCAGCCCGATACGGTGTCGAATAATTCATGGCAGACCCCCCTCCCCCCCCCCCCCCACCAGCGTCATCCCCTAACTGCCGGCGTGCTTCCCCCAACCCACCCTTCTCAATTGGTCCCTCTCCCCCCCACTCTTTCCTACGAGTGTGTGTGTGTGTGTGTGTGTGTGTGTGTGTGTGTGTGTGAGAGAGAGAGAGAGAGAGAGAGAGGGTGTCTAGTTGTGTTGTGTGGGTGGTCCTGCGACCCCCGGCTTCACTATGCGTCCGCTGCTTTCTCGATAACGATATGGTCCGCCACCGTATTGTCGAACACAAGAATGTCTGACACCGCGCGCAAGGTTCGAGAGCAGCGAAAAGCAATATAAAGATAGATTCCAGCTTGGAGAGCGCTGCTGTGGAGCTTCCCCGAAGTATCTCCTTGATTGGCCGAGCCCCGTCGTCATGCATGGCCCGCCTGGCCCGCCCACTTTTGATCAAAACAGCGCGACTCCTTGCCGCCGACAGTAGCGCTCGGCCCAGCTCGGCCTTGGTGAGACATTCCCCACCCCCCTCTCCCCTCCTGACGGCGGAAGACTCAGCGCTGCAAACTAACTTCACCGTCGGTAAATACTACGATCTGCAGAGGAGGGAGTGGAAAAGGGGGCGCGGCGCACGCTCGGCGTGCTGCGACATTTTCCCTGCCCCGTCCTGCCCCGTCCGCAAGACGCCTCTAGAATTCTGGCCGCCTCAACGGTCTTCTGACCCACTGTGCGCCCCTGCCTCGGAGCACCCCGCCACCCTCCTTATCCATATTCATCGACAAAACACGAAAAGAAAAACGTAACACGCCGTTCCCGGCCGCCCGTTTGCGGTGGCCAGGGCTGCGAGTCGCTTTTCCAGCAACATCGTCGAAAAGGGAAATGTGTGGCATATCGGCTTTTTATTAGGCACGAAGTAGCCTGATATTTTGTTCATTTTCTACTGGCAATTTTTTAGAACGCCGAACGGCATCATGTCAAACTGCCGCCTTGGCGGGGGATATCACCACCACTCGTATGATACCGACTCGCGCAGTGGCCCTGGCGGTACGTACTCGGTTGCGCGCCACGAACAAAAAGTCAAACTCAGTCGCAACTTGTCCCGGAACTCGTTTGGAGAATGGGTGTGGGGGGACGCATGTGGCGCTCAGTTCCCACTCCACCGGCGCTACACCCTCCGCCCCCGCACTTCTCTCTTTTCTGTACGAGTCGTATTTCGCGCCGGAATTACTAATCTTGTGGTCGAGAGCGTCTGTGCGCCGACTTGGAAGTCAGAGAAGTGATGTTCGAATCCTGCTATATTCTTTTCCTGATTTTGGCACGCACTCTGCACGGATCCAGCCTTTTAAAGGCACCGCTTCACCGATAATATGGCGTGGTTACGGTGGCCGAGAGCGTAAGAGTGTCGCACGCTCTGTCCGGGCGACGTGAGTTCGACTCCCACTGCCTTCGCCTTTTTTGTTAGGGGGCGGGGGGAAGCGCTCCACGAGTGCGAGAGAGGCAGAGAGCGCTGGTTGGAATCAGGCGGCTGCTGGCGGCGAAGACGCTTCGGTCGCCCTGCAGCAAGTAATTACTGGAGGTGTGTACTGCTGATTACACGGAACGGGGGGCGACATTAATGGAAGGGGTCTGGCTGGCTGGCTGCCGCCTGGCCGCCCAGCCGCCTGGCCGCCCGGCCGCCTGGCCGCCTGGCCTGGCTGCGAATTACGACAACACGCGCGCCAGTCTCGTCCGGAAAGGTGAAAAAAAGGAAACTCTTGCTTCGGCCTGGCTGCAAGTTTCGCCACGCCTCATTTTTATTTTCCTTTCTTTTCTCCACTTTGCACCCGGGTCGCCCGCAGGTGCCGCAGCGAGTCCATGTGGACTGCAGGAGGGGGGAAAGGAAAGGGGGAAAACTACGTCAAACCGAAAAGCGGGAGAACAGTTGTACAGTTATATCAGTGAAATCCTGGAGCGGAAATGCTCGGTGATTAACACGATCAGAGCTAAATGATGCGTCAATTATAAAATAAAGTGGGTCGGCGACAAAGCGGCAACGCGATAGAGCGCGCCGCGCCGGGGACCAGTCTCCCCGGTGATTAATCTGCCGAGGGGGAGGGAGGGCCTGACGGAGTTGATTCCAAGTTTGGAGAGCCCGGCGACAAGACTGGCGACGCTGAGGCGCTTTATCGCTCCAAGTGGCCACATCCGGCCAGATCACGGCGGGCCGGATCTAGCGGCACGGCACGGCTCGACCCGCTACGGTTCGGGGCGACGGCGCGGGATTCGCCATGGCTCGCCAACTTTTTCGAGAAGAGCCCCACGCGTCGATGCAGAGGTTTAATATACGGGCCAGGGTGCTTTGTAAAAAAAAACACGTCTCGGAGGGAAAATCCTCGCCATGGTACGGAGAATTTTCACCACGATACGGAGTGACTTCACCACGAGACTTTCCGAGTGCAGTCCATTGGGCTGGTGGCATCGCCTGCTGGCCTGGCATGCTCGCCGGGCGGCGGCGGGCAGGGCAGCCCTTGCTTGTTGCTTCGCTTGTTGCACACATTGTGGCGTGCAGCTAAAAGCAGAGCGAGTCGCTGGACGAAATAAAAAAGACCGGAGTCCTCCATGAGTGGCCATTCTCCACACCCTCTCCCGATGCCGGGGCGTGTCCCTCGCAGCTGCTCCGTGTGGCTGCCCCTTAGAAAATCGGGAAAACAACATCAAAGTCCCTAGTGCCTTGTATTTGCTCTGGTTTTTCTATCCGCTTCGGTGAGCTCGTTTTACTGGTGTCGCGCGCGCTGAGCCGGGGCCCCGGCCCCGAGCTATGGGCTGTGCCATAACAAAGGGCCGCGCGACCGCCGCACGCCCGTGGCACGCCCGACACCTGTCAAGTCAAGGCGCGCGTCAACGCAGTGGGAGCGAGCGAGTTGGCTGGCAGCCTTCCCTAACACTCGCTTTTCCTTTTCCCCTTTTCGCTTGCTCGCCTCCGAGCTGAAAGCTTTGACGGACCCGACCTTCTCGGGGAGGCAGATCAAGAGAAGATTCAACATGACCGCTGGCACGCCGCCTGGCTTGGCGTCTCGGTGGATCAATGGTTAAGAGCTAGACCTGAAGAGTAAGAGGTCCCGGGTTCGGGACCGCATGTAATACCATTTTTTCGAGACCAGATTTCTCGGCACAACGACCCGCCCCCAGTTTAGCTAATATTTTAATTCAATTTTTTTAATTCAATATTCTTATTAAGGTCGGTCAAAAATAGGTCGGTCTAATTTTTGTCGGTCTACTTTAGGTAGGTCAGATGATATAGACCCTATTTTTACTTAGTCCGTGAAAGTCAGCGCGTCATGCACCGAGGGTTCCTTTTTTCTCTCCCCGTTTTCCCTTAATCAAGTTCCCGCTGTGAAAGCAACTCAAAAGTTCCGTCGCTACCCCATGCATTTACAATGGGGTACTCACGGTCATCCGAGGCCGAGCCTCTGCCTGTAGGAGGACGTGCTGCGCCACGCCGCGCCGCCGAGCCACCCTGCGGTGCCGAGCACGAATAAAGCCGGAACAAAAGAAGCCGTTCGACTTTGAGCCCGGCGAGGCCTGCATGCCGTCCCACTCGCACCTCACCGCCGCCCCAGGCGTGCGAGCGAGACGAGGCGACGCGCCGCCACGCGATGCGACCGGCCGCCTTTGACGCCAGCGCAAGCAATAATTTGAGTGGGGCGGAGAGTGTGTTCGAGCGCCGCGACATCGTGCCGTGCCAAGCCAGGCCGGGCCGGCGAGGCGTGTTTCATCTTTTGAAATCGAATCAGCAGCCAATTTTGTGGAAGCTCCGCGCCGTCTGGTGTGTGGAGCAGCCGGTCCTAATTGACAGGAAGCGCGGACCGACATTAGCGATTTCGAGCTTCGCGTTTCGGTCCCACTGTGTGACGCCATAAGGGGTGTATATCACGGGACCTACTATTTTTTGACCTACTATCATTTTCTTGACTTTCCCCCGAGTAGAGCCGAGCAGTAGGTCTAAACTTGTCCTACTAATTTTCAGAGGGCAGATTTCACGGGACCTACTAAATTTTGACCTACCTCTTGCCCTGTAACATGCTCTGCTCTTCCCCCGGCTCTGACCTACCACCTAGACCACCTAGAGGCAAATTAGCAGGGAGGGGACTTCGGCGGGCCTCCTGTAAACCGCTCGACCATTCACTACCTAGTCCATAGTTTTAGTTTCAACACCCGCTAATTCTGTTTTTTTTTTTTTTCTTTTTTTTTTTTTTTTACGAAGCTACAGTATTCGGCCTAGGGGCGCTGTGGTGCTAGAGGGTGCATTGCGGTTTAAGTTGGCAGCGCCCGTTCGTCCCTTGTTTTGTCCTACTGGTTTCTGAAAGGACACCCTTCCGAGAGGCTATGAACGTAGCCCAGACACGAGGGTATGGGAAATTAAACGTTCGGTACGTCGGACGACAAGGGGGAGAGCAGGGGAAGAGTAGGTCTAGGTGGTAGGTCAGAGCCGGGGGAAGAGCAGAGCATGTTACAGGGCAAGAGGTAGGTCAAAATTTAGTAGGTCCCGTGAAATCTGCCCTCTGAAAATTAGTAGGACAAGTTTAGACCTACTGCTCGGCTCTACTCGGGGAAAGTCAAGAAAATGATAGTAGGTCAAAAAATAGTAGGTCCCCTGATATACACCCGCCATAAGGGCTCCCTTCCCTCGCGCCAAAGACGAGCGTGGTGGCCAAGCAAAGGGCGGCCAAGGGCTGTGGACGACGGCCCCGCGTGATTGCATCCAACTTGGAAGGGCTTATGCGACATAAGCCCTCCGCTGAGCGCGGCGCGGCGAAGGCTTGGTGCCGCCGCAGCTGATCAGGGTCTGTGTCCGGAAGGGACTCAAGGACCGCCCCGCACAGTGGGCCAGAAGACTGGTGAGGAGGCCGAAATCCCGGACACGTTTTGAGCTCCAGAGTCGCTAAATGGGACTCGAATCGAACGTGTGACGTGAACCCACCAATAGATTCCTCGTTTGGAGAGCAATCCATTGGTGCGGTCACACGTTCGATTCGAGTCCCATTCAGCGACTCTGGAGCTCAAAACGCGTCTAGAATTTTGGCCGCCTCAACGGTCTTCTGGTCCACTGTGCTCTGTGACCCCGTCCCTTTGTGGAGCCCTTGAGGAGCGTGCCCCTCAAGCCAGGCACGCGGAGTCCGCCCTGAGCGCTGGGACAGGCAGGCTAAGAGATTGCTCCTAGGAAGGGCTAGGCAAGGGCCCCCGCCCCCGCACGGCCGCATTCCTAGCTCAATCCAGCGCCCCGGTCGGGAAGAAGACCCCGCTCACCTCTGAATTCGGCCTTGGCGATCTTGTCACCCTTGCACTTGGCGACGTGGAACTGGCGCAGCCGCAGGTTGAGCGCCATGGCGGCCTCGACGGCCTCGGCGGCGGCCGCGGCGTCCTTGGAGGCGGTCAGGTCGCGGCGCGGCGACCGGGCACGGCGGCCACCATGTCACTTGGGGAGGGGAGGGGCGTTAGACAACCAAACCAACAACAATGTGTTTTTCCGGTTTCTTTAAAAAATTAAAAAATAATAATAAATAAAAAAAAAAACAGCCTTGGAGGGATAATCCGAAACACCGAAGTCGGAGCAAAAGCCTTGCGCCTGGCATGTCAGGCAGCGATCTGACCCGGCGAGGCGGAAGGGTTGCCTACCCCACAGGCGGAGCGGCATGCCCGGCCTGTCCGGCCTATCACAAGCAGTGATGGATGGACCCTCGATGCCCCGCCTTCAGCGTGCTTGGATAATATTTCAGAAAGGAAACCACGCCATGGAGAAGGACCAAGCAGGCCACGTTAAAATAGAAGCTGAAAATTTTCAGATTCATGAGGCCTCCATCAAAAGGGAACGTTATTTACATATGGTTCCCACGAGGGCTTCCCCCTCCGGTCCCAGACCGGCGTGGTTCTCCAACCTCCTCGCCGGCCGCGCGCACACACACACTCACACACGCGCACGCCGCGCCACCCCGCGGCCTACCAGTGGAGGCTCCGCACACCACCGCCCTCGTGGACCGCACCGGACGCACTGCCAGCGCCCGCTCCCCGTCGCCTTGACCTGTGTTTACGTATGCGCCCTCTCGCTCGCGCTCCAGGCCGCACGCCCGACCCCCGTCGGGGCGTCTCTCTCGCGCCACGGACGCCGCCCCTCGCTGCGTCTCCCTCCGCCGCCCCCTCCACTACGCACCGAGCGCTGTTGCGCGCCCCACCACCGCCCCCACCACCGCTCCACGACCGCCCACCCCCGCCCCTCCCCGTCCGCCCTGCGTCCTGCGTTACGGTGCGTCTTCTGCAGACTGAGTCGTTTCCGTCGCCCCGTCTCTCTCGCACCCAGCCGGGACGCCCAGTGAGTGCGAGAGAGGCAGAGCGACGAAAATGGCTCTCGGAATCACTCTGCTGGAGTTCGTGCTCCACCTCCATGGTCCTGCCCAGAGCCTACTTCGCCCTCCCCCTTGGTCTCGGCCTAGGTTAGTGGGATAGAAGTCATCATAAGGGACACCGCCTTATCCCGTTTCTGCGCTTGTGTCTTCGGTTTCACTGCTCGCTCTTTTCTCCCTGTTTTTGCGGGTTCCGAGGGGAACCCCTATTCTTTTTAATTTTTTTTTAAAGCACCCGTTGACGAGCAGGGTTGGGCTATATATATATAGCCCCACCTTTCTGACCGATCACCGGATCCCTGCGGTTCCCCAGCACATAATGGAGAGGTAAACCGAGGCCAACGAAAATACCGGCCCAAGAATGCCACCCCCACGCCACCCGGACCAGCAATGCGTCGAAATTATTTATCGCCGCCCGAACGGGAAGTAAAACCGAATAAACGTCGTGCGGTCGGCCTCCGAGCGGATTCGGCCTTGTTTACTTTCAGTTGATGGACGGCATCGGCCTGTTTCGGAGCGGAGCCTCATTGACAGCGAGCGTGCCACTGTGCAATCGATATTCAGCCGCGGGCCGATTCCCATCACCGCTGAGAGAGAGAGAGAGAGAGAGAGAGAGAGAGAGAGAGAGAGAGAGAGAGAGAGAGAGAGAGAGAGAGAGAGAGAGAGAGAGAGAGAGAGAGAGAGAGAGAGAGAGAGAGAGATGTTCAGAATCGGCCTGCTGTATCTCCGCGATCATTTTAGCGGCAGCGCCATCGGCCCGCCGTCGGGAATGCGGACGCGCAAGCAGGCCTGGGGAAACAGAGGGGAGTGGGACCCCTTGGACTAACCGCGCGATCCCTCTCCGAGGAGGGCGTCTTGGGAACCGGGCGGGAACGGGAGGCACGCCTCACTAGGCAGCCACGTGCAGGCATTCTCTTGGAACGGACGGGCAGACAGACAGACAGACAGACAGACAGACAGAAAACCTCTAGCCGACGGCCGGGCGGAGGCAAACTGCGCCAACGTCGTATCGCCGCCTTGTTCGGGATTAGGGTGCTTCTGGCGGTGGCCGTAGAAACACGCCATTATAATCAGCTTCCGAGAGTCGGTCCTGCGGCCCCGGGCTCCTGGCTGGCTGCTGCTTCCTGCCTCCGCTCCCCGCCCCGCGGCCCCGTGGCCCCGGGGCCCCCGAAGGGAGGCCTCCCCGCTGCTCTCGGCTCTCAGCGTCTCTAATTCCCGGCCTTTTGCCATGCCTCCAGAAAAAAAGTGTGGAAAATGTGAAAGTTTTTTGCCTTTGCGACTTGGTGCTCTCTCAAAGGGCGCCTAATGAAAACATAGTCGCCTGGTTTGTTCCGGGAGCGGGGTATGTCTGAGGCATCCGGCGGCCACGCGGCGGCCGGCGGCGGCGGCAGCTATAGCGCCTGCCAGCTCGGGCAGGCCGGCCCGCCGCACGGACGTTGCCAGCGTGTTGCCTACCCTCGACTTCGCAGGCGGTCCGCCCCGAGACCCCTATTGCGACAGCACTACCCATTTTTGAGCACAAATTATTTTGAAACCAGCACCAAAAACTAAAAAAAATTAAATATTGTGCTTTAATTGCCGACACGTACATGATACGTCTACCAGTCCGGCCATTTCCAAGCGTTCCGTTTCCCCAACTTTTAATGACGCCGTAGGTAGGTGTGCTGCGGGGAGGCCGCGCGCTGCGAATTATCAGGCCGAAAGTGGGCAAGTTTTCTCTATCGTGATGCCTTGCCCGCTAATCCAGGATACAAGCCGGCAGGCCGAGTCCAAAAGGGGGGTGGGGGCTTTCTATGGCTTCGAGTTTGGTAATTAGGACCAGGCACGTTCATTTGCAGCGCGGGACACACCTGGCTCTGACTTTGGGATTCGTAGGAGAAAACAAAATAGAACCAGGATAATACGTAAGTAGAAAATATAGAAATTTTATTTCAAAAGAAAAGTCGACATCGTGGTTAGGCATTGGGGTTTCTTATTGAATGTCGCTGAAAAGACGAACTGATAGACCGGAGAAGGAATTCCCAGACGTGCACGTGACTTGCCCTCCGCGAAACGCTCCCCGTGCTCTTTTCATCTCCTTCGTCGGATTTGGCAACGTTTATTAAAACACTTCTTATGACAGACCTCCGGCGCGAAATGCAAAAAAAAATCCAAACAGTCTACCCCCGTGGCTGGCTACACCGACGATTCGTCCTCTGTGGCAGCCTTGGGGTCGGCCTTGGGGTCGGCCTTGGGGTCGGCCTTGGGGTCGGCCTTGGGGGCGGCCTTGGGGGCGGCCTTGGGGGCGGCAACGGGGTGCTCCGCGATGCCGGCCAGGTTGGGCATCTGCAACGACACGCGCCTCGGTGGCGTGGCCGCGCTGGCCGTGCTGATGAGGGGCTCCGTCTCGGACCGGCCGTCCGCGCCGGGCAGCACGGCGATAGACACGGACGTGTCCTGCACGGCCACGATGGGCGGTGACTCCCTCGGCTGCAGGGAGTGCGGCCGTACCTGCAGCCCGCGCCCGCCTATGCCCGCCAGCGCGCCCGCCAGCATGCCCGCCCCCAGTCCCGCCCCCAGTCCCGCCCCCAGCCCCGAGCCCCGGCCCGGACCGCCGCCACTGCTGCTCGTGCTGCTGGTGGCGCTGGGCGGCCGGCGGGTGGCGCGCTGGCCGGCGCGCGCCAGGATCACGCCGATGCCCTCGAGCTCCTCGGGCAGCAGCTCGTCCGTGTCTGAAAAAAACAAACAAAAAAAAACATCACAACAGCCCCAGACGGCGAAGGATCGACAGAGACAGGAACGCCCCATGAGTGCGAGGGAGACAGAGCGACGTGACTCGCACCGGAGTTGGCCTGCCGGCGCGGCAGCTGCCCCAGCCCCAGCGCCGCCGTGAGGGCGCCGGCCGCGCCCAGCGAGGGGTCGCTGACGTGCGCACTGCGGTGCACCAGGGCCGCCATGCTGGTGATGCGGCGCGCCGTCAGGTGCCGCCGCTTCAGCTGGTCCGACAGGTCCAGGCTCTCGTCGTCCACCGCGTGCCGCCCGTATTGGCCGCAGTACTGCAAACACGGCCGAGGGGTTAGCGCGTTCGGTGACGGTGAGACAGGTCAGTGGTTCAAACACTCGTGCATAGCAATTTTTTTATTTTTTTTTTATTTTATTTTTTTGTTTTTGTTTGGCGTGAGTGGATGTACCTTCTGGTAGGGGCTGGCGCGGAACGCCTTGCGCAGGGCCTCGGTGCTCTCGGCCACCTCCTGCGCGGACATGCGGTAGCTGGGGTGGGCCGCGGCGCTGGAGGGACGCCGGACCTCTCCTTGCCAGGACCGCACGACGGGGCCCTGGGTGCCGCTCTGCGCCGCGCCGCCCGGCCAGTCGAACCGCCGGCGCAGCTGCACGCCGGGGAAGTCCGCCAGGCCCTCCGTCGACGTCTGCGTGCCCACGTCCTCGGCCTCCGCGTCCAGCACGTCCCCGTTGTGGAGGATGGTGGCCTTGTGGTCCTCGACCAGCGTCACCGGCCCGTACAGGTGCGCGAAGTGTTGCCTGCGCAGGCAGGATTGCAAGGCTAAGCGATGGACCCACCTTCACTCCCTTATCGCCTTAGATTCTGTTTCCTGGATCGCAGAGCGCCTGCGTGGCGCGGCCGTTGAGGTTCTACTCACGCCAGGGCCTGCTTCTCGTACAGCCGGGTCAGGGAGTTGTCCCTGTGGGCGTCGCGCAGGAAGATCCGCTTCAGGTACACCTCGTCGATGTACTCCCACTTGCGCTGCGAGACACAAACGAGTGTCAGGGCTGCCATGACTTACCCCGCAGCAGCAGCGGTGCTGACCTGACTCTTACCCGGATGTAAAAGTCCCCTCTGACGCCGACTATCTCCTCGATCCCGGCCATCATGTGACCAATCACCTGCAATGTAAAAGAATCACGAAAAGATTTTTACATCGCTTTTGGTCGGTTGGTAACACGCGCCGCGCGGCCACCTCGTCTTACGTTATCGTTCATCTCCTCGTTGAGCGTTTTCTGGCAGTCCTGCTTGCTTTTCTCGATGTTGAGCAGCTTCACCAGCGGCTTGATCGTGGCGCCCTGCGCAGCCGGACCCGCGTTAGAAACCAGACCGACCGGAAAATAAAGTATTCGATTGTTTCGGACCTGGAAGAAGATGGTGAAGAGGATGACGACGAGGGTGGTGGTGAGGAAGACGTGCCGCGGTCGCACCGTGTTCTCGTCCAGCATCTCCACCAGCGAGAAGGCGATGGCGCCGCGCAGGCCGCCGTAGCCCATGATGAACTGCTCCTGCAGGTTGATCTTCTTGACGCGGAACATGTTGGCCAGCCCGGTGAGCAGCAGCACGCCTACCGCCGCACCGGATACACAGTTGGTCAAAACGGTCGAAATCGGGAAAAAAATATTTTGAGCGGAAAACGGGTTTTGAAAAAGTCACGGTGATTTTTGACGATTCTGACTTCAAATTTTATGGGGAATCCGAATCTGGCCACCTCAGGTTCCGGTCGGGTCCCGACTTTTGCGTATACATTTTTTCCCCGATTTTGACCGTCTTATGACCCACTGTGGGATGGAATGGAGAGCGGACGCGGTGAGCGGGCCGCCGCCTTCACGCCGCGAAACGAAATTTAAACCGGTCCCGCCTTACCGCCGAACCGACACACCAGGCACAGCAGCAGCGTCCAGGACACGAAGCCGGAGTGCCACACGTGCCGGTCGCTCACCAGCACCATGCCCAGGAACAGGAAGATGATGGCGTCCGACGTGGAGCTGAAAAATAAAATGATCCAGACGCGTCGTTTGGAAGATATTTTCGTGACGTTTTGACGCGGAAATTCCAAGAGACAGCCCCGGGGCGCTGCTACAAGGCTAAGACGGCGCCGATAAATCAAGCGTCTACGGCAGGCAGTCAAAGTCAAGGGAGGGGGAGGGCGGGATGAGGGGAGGGGTGTAAGTGGCCCCCCCCCCCCGCCCCGCCCCGCCCCGCCCCGCCAGCGCCACAGGGCGTATCGCGAAACACGGCGTGCCCCCGCCCCGCCTCCAACGAGCACCCCACACACAATGCAAATCAAAGTTCAATGGGAATAACGAAACGGGAACGAAAATAATACGACGCAGAAGAGATGGTGAAAAGCGGCAACATTAAGTCCGCTCCCTAACCTGACCATCTTGGTGAAGTACTTGACGGTGGTGAACGACTTGCTGGAGATGTTCCTCAGGGCGTAGTGGGACTGCGCGAGACCGCAGCCGATGATGCTGGCCAACAAGAAGAAGAAGAGGCAGATGCAGTGCGCGGCGGACGCGGTGGCACTAGGGAGCTAACCCGCCATTTCCATATGCAAAATCATGTCGTCCCCGGCCAGGCCGGGGGGGGGGGGGGGACTCAGGAGGACCGAAGCGAGGCACAACTACCTGATGATGCCCGAGAAGTGGAACAGCTCGGCCGTGATGTAGGACAGGTAGGCGATGCCCAGGACGGCCAGGGGCTCCACCACTGCAACAAGCAATAAAAACCCCCAAAAAAAGAAAAAAAATAGAACTTGATCTGCCGGGATTCGAACCCGTGCCTCGACCCGCCTGGCCGGCTGAGCTCACCCCTGACTTCCTGCGTGGTCCTGGTGAGCAGCGCGGTGACCAGGCCGAACACCACGCCCAGCGACAGCCCGCCCAGACTCACGGTGAAGAAGGCCAGCACCGCCAGCACGTACTGCTCGCCGTGCACCTCCGGCAGCTCGGCGAACGTCACCATTGTCGTGTACAGCACCACCGTCACGGCGTCTGCAGAAGGCCGTTGAGGCGGCCCAAATTATAGACGCGTTTTGAGCGCCAGAGTCGCTAAATAGGACTTGAATCGAACGTGTGACCCCACCAATGGATCGCTTTCCAAACGGTCTTTTGAGCCACTGTGCGGCGGCCTACCGTTGAGCAGCGACTCGCCGAAGAGGAGGTAGTAGAGGTCCTGGTTGACGCCCACCTCCTGGAAGATGGCGAGCACGGCGACAGGGTCCACGGCAGAGATGAGGGAGGAGAAGACCATGGTGTCCGGCAGCGTGACGAACACGGAGCTGCCTGAGTCCACGGGCAGGCGGCCGATGGCGCCGGCCTCGGACAGCGCGTACAGCAGCAGTCCTGGGGCACGGTGGGATGGTCGGAGAGCATCTCGACGAGTAAATCGACGGCAAGCCATCATCACTAGCGCACGTCTAGTGGTCGTTCATGCTGCTTTGCTCGCTGTCTCGTACTCACCGATAGTGAACGTGTTGAACAGGGTGCCCTGGAACACGACGAACAAATATCAATTTGGTGGACGCGGTGTGACTGGGTGCACCACGCTGCTGCCGGGGAGAAGGAAGGGGACGATGAGGGTCTGGACGGTAACGCGTGTGAAGGCGCCGGGCCGGGCTCACCGCAAGGCGGGCCTGTCTATCCCTGGCTCTATCCCTGACTCTATCCTCAGTAATTACGGTCCATGATCCTGTAAGTTCCCGACACCTCGGCCATCCCATGTCTGCCCGGCGCGGCCGAGCGCCCCCCCCCCCCCCCTGCTCGGAGCCGCAGGGCCGGACGGCTGGCTCGGGGTGGCTTTCATCCCCGGCCAGTGACTTTGACCTTCAAGACGAACCACTCACCACGACGGCGTACAGCAGGACGGTGTACAGGTTGACGGCGAAGGCCCGGTTGTACAGCGAGTAGGCCGACTCGAGGATCACCCTGGGCGGTAAGGAGGGGAGAGCAAAGAGGGCGCATTAAATGTGCAGCGCGGCTTCATGCTTTAACTCACGCGTCATGCCCGGCTGGCGACCTACGGTGGCAGCAAGATGAGGAAGAATAGCCGCGGCGTGAAGGTGGGTAGGTGGAACTCGTCGGGTACCACCTTGTCCTCCTTGTTCTCCGGCTCCGGGACACCGCACAAGCTGGAGACGTATTTGTATTGATTTACTGTTATATTTTTATTTTTAAATTTTATTTGTATGTTTGTTTGTTTGTTTGATTGATTGATTTTTTGGTGAACTTACTACAGCACGCCTCCCACCGCCACGCCAATGATGATCATCAAGCTGCGTGGCATGGAAATAAGGAAACAGAAAAGCAAAAGGTCCGCGCCGCACTAAATGAAAACAATAATTGAATGGCTGGCGCGTTTAAAAATTGAGCGCACGTACCAGGATTCCGGCAGCCGGGACGACAGCCAGTGGGCGTGGTGGAACGCTGCAGTCAAGAAATAATTAATGCCTCGCTGGGTGACGTTTGCAAGAGTGCCTGCCGCTTGCCCATTCTCTCTAGTTCGCTCTTTCTCTTTTTTGCACTCGTACTCTTTCTCCCGAACACTGTCGCAATTTTTTTTTTTTTCGGAAAACATTTTGCTACGTGGTTGTTTAATGCCAATCGCGAGTGGAGTCAGACACAGTAAGTCGCCCCCAGTCCGCTGGCGGCGTGGACCCCGCCCGACGGAGGGTCCGGGACCGTTCGGGAAGGCGGAGCGCGCGCGATTTATTTCATAAAGACAGAATGAGGGAATGCGAGTCTCGAGGAGGCGGTGGGCGTCCAGACTGGACCGCAAGTATCCATATTGCAGTGAAGGCCACCGAAACAAAGAAGAGGGAGGACCAAGATCCCGGCGGGATTCGAACCCGCGCCGCGCGTCTTACCGACTTTAGCCAGGCCGCAGATGACGATGAACGCCGTGAAGGTGAAGAAGAGCCCGACCTCGGTCCAGCGCCAGTTGGCCACGCGGATGCCGTGCGGCTCCTCCGTCTCGATGTGGATGGTGCCGGGGGCGGGGGCGGCCACGGGGAAGGGCGGCAGCCCCGGCGGCGGCGGCGGGTAGTCGCCGAACTGCGGCTGGGGGTACCTGCGGCGGCAGCGGCCGACTCAGTGCGAGCGAAGCTGCCTCGCGCCCGGCAGCCAGGGCCCCCGGACGGTAGGCAATGCTCGGCACCCGTGCGCTGCGGGCGAGCATTGCCTAGCTCCCAGGCGCGAAGCCACTTAAGTAACTCGGTCATCTTAGCGTGTCGCGGCTTGCCTGGGGTCGTAGGTGGGCGGCTGGTAGTTGTTCTGTCCCGAGGGCCACTGCTCCGACATGGGCCCCTGCCAGTTCTCGCCGCGGGGCCCCCAGGCCGCGGGGCCCGCGTCGTGGCCGGGCGGCGTGGCCGAGGCCCAGGACTGCGCCTCCAGGGGCCCGCCGGCGGAGAGGTGCACCGCCAGCAGCAGCAGCAGCAGCAGGGGGCGCCACCGCCTGCAAGACGACAACGCCATCAAGACGCTGGCGCGCCGAAGGTGCATGGCCGTGCTAACCAGGCTGCGTTCGGCGGGGCCAGGGGGCCACGGCCGCTGACTCACGCACGGCCAAGGCTCCGCTAAACACCCACTTCCGGGCCCGGTTCACCACCACCGCCTTGGCACCAGGCTGCGGCCCAATGCGAGTCGCGCGGACCGACTACAACTTCGGTCCCTCGCCGGCAGGCAACCGGTTACGTGCCCAGCAAAGAAAGGGGGAAGGGGGAAGAATGCACGTTTTCGATATCATTCCGAAACGCCATGCGAACAGCGATAAAAGAGGATCAAGAAAATGGCCGTTTATAGGAACAAGCGCGGGCCGGTCGGGCCGTTCTGGCCATGACGAGCCGCTGTGTGAGCAGGGCGCCACGGATGCAGCGCGCCGCGCCTCTCCAATCAATGGCAGCACAGTGGGCCAGAGGCAGCCAGAGGCCGAGTGCAGTGGAGTGCATAGCCGCCTGCGTCGCGCGTCGCCGCGCAGGGCGCCATGCCCTCCTGCCGCTTTCACCTGAAAAACAACAACAACAACAACAAGAGCAGACACCTATCGACCGGCTGCCTTTTGTTTGGGATAATTTCGGCTCGTTGTTTAAGACGAGGGCGGTGCAGAGGCTGCTTAGCGCCGGACTCGGTGGCGCATCCATCTCCATACCAAGTCCGGTCGCCTAATTAGCTGGCGATGAATGGCGAAGCCTGACAGGCAGGCAGACAGACAGATAGACAGACAGACAGGGGTTTCGGTGGGTTCCTGGATATGACGCCCCAAGCTCCTTTCAGTTCCATACCCCATTAACGACCCCCACGCCTTCCCCGCCATTGTTTCTGCATACTACATATCACGCTTCGATTCGCTCTGCGATTGCTCCACTCCACTGCACGGCATTGACCCCACACGAACTAGAGGCCGCGTTGCCGTCAGTAGAGTAATGAGTGCCCCCGCCCCCTCCCACGCCTCTCCTCGAGAGACGAAAAAAGAAAATAAAAGCAAGAAAAGGGTGGCCGTCTTCGCGCTCGTTGCTCGAACGCTGTACTAATTGCAACCCAGTGTAAGAGCGGACGACCGACCCCGACCTTCCTCCCCCCCTTTCCCCCTCTCGGCTTTTCCCGACCCGTCTTCTAAGAGAGCCCCCCCCCCTTCCCCCTTTCCACCCACGTGCGCCCGAAACTAATTGCTGGTACTTGCAGGAGAGTAAGGAGACTCCTCCGTGCACGCCTGGCACGGCGCGGCACGCCGGTGCAACGACAAATTGGGGACGGGCCGTTCTGTGAGGCGTCCCCAGAGACAACCCTTCTCCTTCTTCTCAGATCTCTCTCTCTCTCTCTCTCTCTCACACACATACACACTCACACACTCTCCCTCTCTCGTTTTTTTTTTTTTTTTTTTTGCGGGTTCGTTACGGGTTCGTTTTTTTTTTTGCGGGTTGGTTCCCTGCAGCATTGGTCAGGACGGCGCAGCAGCATGACGGCGATATCCTCTACTCCCTCTGGTCACTGTCACTGTCATCACCGACGCACGCGGTCGCCACCCACGCACTCTTACTCACGCCCTCCCTCACTCGATCATTCTTCCACTCTCTCACACACGTACGTCCACGCACTCGCTCGCTGGCTCGCTCACTCACGCGCGCCCACGCACGAACACGCATCGCCACGGAGCGTAGCGTGGCGGTGTCGCGGTTCGCGGCCGCGTCTCGAAGCGTCACGCCGCGGGCAGCCGGGAGCGCTGGCTGTTGTTGATTGAGGCCCTCGGCGTGGACGGCCGCCCGCACCGCCCGCCTGTCCTGTCGGCCTTTGGTGGCGGCAGCGGTCTCCGCGCGGGGCGGGGCGGGGCGGGGCGACACCACACATGCCGGTGCCAGCCGGCCATGCCCCACCGCATGCAACTGCAGCGAGAGCACCGTGTAACAGGTTGCGTACCGCCCGGTAGGCCACTGGGCTGAGCTACCCTTTCGACTCGGTTGGTTTTTCGCTCAAGTTTCTGGTAGTGGTCTGCGCACCTTGGTGTTGAGCAGAAGTAAGTGACCCCGAAGCCAGAGCTCCAGGGGCCAAGTGTTACAGCGTAGTGACACGAAATGGCTGCGCAATTCAAACCGTGCCGCAGGAACGTCCAAAGAGCCTTTAGCTAGACGATTTGTTTTTTCGCCCCAGCGGTGGACATTGTGTTCCAGTGGTGCCCCTGAATCTCGGCCGGCTCCAAATGAGACGACCGGAGAAAGTCCAGTGCCGCCGAACCGCGGCGACGAAGACGGACAGATGTGTTGGATGTCCGGCGGATGGCTGGCCCACTGTGCGGCGGGGCGGGGCGGGGCGGAGCGGGGCCAGGCGGGGCGGCCACTCCAGGCCGGGCTGGGTCGGCGCGGGCCAGGGCAGGCCAGGGCAGCTCGGGGCGGAAGGCTAAATTGTGTGTGTGTGATTGGACAATAGGCGACGGTGTCAGCCCGGGCCGGACCCCCACCCCCTGCCGTGGGCCTCTTAACTGAGCCGCGATCCTTGGAGGGCGTCGGCATCTTAGTTTCATCCACAGGCCACAGCCACCCGGGCTATTTCAAGCCCACCACTGGGCAGTTTTTTATTTGTCTCAGTGACTGGGATGATAAGGTTCTATTGCGACAGAAGATCAGGGCTCGATTGTAACTTTTTATTAATGAAAACAATACAACAAGGAACAGAAATGCAACTTTGAAATGTATGGGTGATTCACTTACAGGTGTAAAATTGTATAAATGGCACATCAATCAATTAATTGCTTTTCTTGAAAATTCATGTTTCAAATAGTTAAAGCAAGAATCTATGAAATTGATTAATTTCATTGATCAGTTTACATTTTTTTTAAATGTGGCAATTTTTGTGTGCATTAGATGCACATCATAGGTTTGCGATGCCATGTCTCTTTACAACCAGCTTGTATATATTAACTGTTTACAAATAGGCATTTTAGCATAAATATCTAAATGAACAAATTGAAATGCATAACTGCTGCCGCTTGCATGAAAATAGTGTGGAATACCTAGTTTCCTCAAAAGGCAAGAATGGTATGATTCCTGAGACAGATGCAGACAGTCTTCAAATATTGATTATACAGCAGAAAGTTGCATAGAGTGAACTGAGCTATTAACAGATGAAGGAATTATTTCAAAGAGCGAGTATCATAGCGCCACAGCAGGATGCTGGAACCTCGCCACAACTGGTCCTCTGCAGACAGGTTTCGCCAACAGTCAATCCATGAAGAGTAAACCCTCATAGTGGGGGGCCCCCCAGCTGCCAACCTGCAAAAGAAGATAAGATAATGGCTTTCAATAGCACCCTAGTGTCACCGTTGTCATCATTGCAGATGCTTGATTGACTTACCCTGATCCAGAGACACACATGACATTTGACACAACTAGCAGTGGGTAGGTACAGGTAGATGCTACAAACTGTAGGAGAAAAATCATGACGTAGTTAAATATGATAATTTTAAAAAATTAAATAAATTATAATACTAAAATATAAATAAGACAAGACTTACTCCCATCAATGTGGAAAACAAATCTCGATGCTCCTTCTCACGGGACACAAAAGTAGTAAGGGCATAAGTGAGGGAATGCCAAATAGCCAGCTGACACACTTCAGCTAACAACCTTGGGACAAGGCCACTAAAGAAGCCCATGATACCACTTTCACGATGCAGTTCTCGCAGGGAACCAAATACCCCACTGCAATATGTAAAGAATTTAGAAATCATTAATTGAATGAACCATCATCATGACCCAAACTGAATTCATAATATACTGACGTGTATTTTGTTTCCTGACCGATGAACTGTGCCATGCATCGCACAGCACAAACATGGAATGGATGGCTAACAATTACAGCTATTGATCTCCCGGTAGCAGCTTTCATAAACTCGTCAAAGTACCACTGCCTCCTAGAAACAAAATTACCAAATGATTGAAAGGGAGTATAATGGACAGGATCAAATTCAAAACCTTAACGACAAACCTTTCTTCTTCACTAACTTCCTTCCCTTCATCAATATCAGTTTCAATGTCGGATGGTGGGAGTGAATCAGTTGCTACATAATACGCAACTTGGCTGACAACATGTTCAACAATGCGTACTTTGACCCCAGCATAAACACAGGAGCTTCCGTGTTGTCCTCGCATATAGCCAACTGCAATTCAAAACAAAAAATTTAAGTATTGTTGCCAAACAGAAAGAAAAGACGACTAGTTTGCATAACAAAATATTACCATACTGAAAAATGTTTGGTAACATCATCTTTTGCTGGCCAGTCCAAGTTTTACATGGCCAAGGGGCAATGGGTTCATACCCAATCTAGAAAAACCAGGAATAAAATAATAAGATAAATGATTAATACACGGCATTCCAGCAGACTTTTCATAGAGGTTTTTACTGGGTCCTAAGCCTTCACCGTGGAAAAGTTTTCATAAGAATAATTTTAACATAAAGTTTTTAAGTTTGCTAATACTGGAAACAGGCCCTTCAACGTAGATAAACATAAAATATTACCTGCATAAGAGTCCTGCCATACTCAAATGGGTATAACACACCTTGAGCAAAAGATCTCATGCAAAGCTTCCCTAGGAAGCCTGTACCAATTGCTGGATTATCAGGATCCATGTTGGTTGTTGAAAAGAAAAATCCTGACACAGCAAGAGTCAAATATTACTTAGCAGCTAGAGAGCAGTGAGCAGTTCAATCTTCTGTACAGAGATAATGGAGGTTAAGTTTAAAGAGCAGGACCAGAGTATGAAAAATATACGTTCCGGCATTCAATGAATTGAAATCTGAATGAAAATGAAGCACGTCGACTAAAAACCCATGAATTTCACAAAGAAGTTAATTGAGAGCTTGTTCTGAATAACCAGAAACATTTATTTGAATTTTAAATGCGTTTCAATTGGATAAAAAAGTGTCATGTTTGAAAAAATTTTCATAGTGTCGTCTGCTTTCAGTGTCGCACAAGACACCCAACAAACAACATCTACCTTTTAAGCTTTAAAACTTGCTCGGAAAAAGTGCAGTACCGATGAAATGCCATAAGAATACTGTTGCGCCATTAAAAATTTCAGACTTTGGAGCAGGTAAACCTTTTATCTATTTAGTTCTGATGCCCCGAAAAAAGACTCACTTTGTTTTGGTGGCAACCTGGTGTCGGCTGTTGTGTGTGTATGGCGTAGGCGTAAGGTAGCAATTTAACCTCAATGTGTCGACTAATTTACTCACTGCGTCGTTTCTTTACCAGTATTTAAGCGTCATGGCTTGTCCAAACCAGTAAAATAGTGCCAGCACTACATCGGGGAGTTTCATTAGTGTCGGTTTGACTCCACAACTATGTTTCGAGTCGGTTCTTGTCGATCTGTGCGTCAGGCACTTCGCACCGACTTTCGTCTTTGCCACAGAGATTTTCATCAACTAACGACTAAACCGTTTATTGGCAATCATTCTCTGGCTTCTCGGGATGCCTTGCAGCCTAGAAGTAACAAGGTAAGCCACATTTCAAGTGTTTCTGAATCATTAGGTATACTTATATCGAGTTATGCAACATCAACCCATTTAATATTTGTTTCAGGTCAGGCATATAATTTTGCGAGAATACCGAGCTGTGTGCTCCTTGCTATTGCGGTCAGGATTTTCAAGAGCTGACTTGTCTCTTGCAAGAGCGCTGTCGACAAACTTGAGCCGTGGCTTCCATACGTCCTCCTCAAATGGGGAAAGAAAACAAAACGATAAAGACGACAAAAAAGATGACAAGAAAGATGAAACACCAGAATCGACGAAATTTCTTCAAGTTGTGGCGAAGACTTTGACATATTTTTTGGTTTTCCTCTTCATTACTTCATTGTTTGCCCCTAATACTGGCAGGGGTCCATCACAGGTAAGCTTAGTTACATCATCTACCTCTGGGCTCATGTTGTCATCGTGGGCACCATGCATTTCTACAATGGCAAATCAAATGTTTCCCTCCAATTTTTATAGGTCTCCTGGCAAGAATTTGTTCATCAGATGTTAGCTAAAGGCGAAGTTCAACAAATTATTATAATGCCAGATGTGGGAATAGCACATGTCATTTTGCATGAAAATGCAATTCTGAATGGGAAACCTGTAAGTCTTCTTCTACATTTTCATTTCAGAAAAGATTGAAATTTTTAGAAATTAACCTAATTAATTTTTCAACAGGCTCGTAACCGAATATTCAAAATGCAAATACCTGATACTGGCTCTTTTGAAGAGAAACTTCGGGAAACTGAGAAGCAACTGGGTATTAGTCCAGGGAATGGAGTGCCAGTAGTATTTGAAAGGTTAACTGATAGTGTTTGGCCAACATTGGCTGTGACCCTCCTCATTGGCTTTATAATCCTGAACCTTTCAGCAGCACTGAAATCAAAAAATTTGCTTTCAAAAATGCAAATGCCTTGGGTATGTTTATGGTTTTTAATTTAAAATGTTTATTGTAAGATTGGCTCATATTTTGCAGTAATGTACCATGCATACATTTGTATTCTAGTCCAACTTCACCAAAGCAAAATTCACTTTAGTAGATCCAAGAATGAAAGCAGAAGGAAAAGGAGTGAAGTTTGATGATATTGCTGGATTGAAAGAAGCGAAGACAGAAGTTATGGAGTTTGTTGACTACCTCAAAAAGCCAGAACTTTACAAACGCTTAGGAGCCAAGGTAAATATTCATAAATTAAAAATTGTGATTTGTGTTATTATGTTTTGTGTCTCAACTTCTTTGATAATTTTACATGTGTTCCTTTTTTTCCCCTTTTAGGTACCTAAAGGAAGTTTGCTTTTAGGCCCTCCTGGGTGTGGGAAGACATTATTAGCAAAGGCTGTTGCAACAGAAGCTAATGTACCCTTTCTCTCCATGAATGGTTCTGAATTCATTGAAGTTGTTGGTGGACTGGGAGCTTCTAGAGTGAGGTATGTCAACAATCTAGTCTTTTGATTCTTGCCAGTGTACTCCCATAACTTAAAATGTGCTTTTGTTGTCTAGAGATTTATTTAAAGAAGCTCGCCGTCGAGCCCCTTGTATTGTGTACATAGATGAGATTGATGCTATTGGCGGAAAGAGGACAAATGAAATAGAATCTAATAGTGAAAAAATCCAAACATTGCTTCAGTTGCTCATAGAAATGGATGGTATGGCTTCCAATGAGGGAGTCATCATGTTGGCATCAACTAATCGGTCTGAAGTACTTGATGAGGTAAATGGTTCACCTGCCTCTCCATATTTCCCCTTTCATGTGTCAACCTGTTCCTTAAAACCTTTTTTTTTTTTTCTTCTTAAAGGCTTTGCTGCGCCCTGGCAGATTTGATCGTCACATTTTAATTGGGCAACCTACTCTTATTGAGCGTAAAGAAATTTTTGAAGTCTATCTCAACAAGCTCCAACTGGATAATCCAGCTACACACTATTCTGGCAGACTAGCTCAACTCACACCAACCTACAGTGGTGAGTAAGGAACCACTTCAGGCACTATGCTACATCGTATTTCATTTCAGGTAAAATTGAATGTATTTCACAGGTGCTGACATTGCGAATATATGCAATGAGGCAGCTTTACACGCAGCTGGACTTGATCAAAAGCAAATCACTGCTGCTGATTTGGAATATGCTGTTAGTCGAGTAAAGTATGGCAGGGAGAAAAAGGACCGCACTATTCGGGTAGATGAGAGGAAACAAATTGCCTATTACCAGGCAGGGCGCACCATTGTTGGGTGGATGCTGAGACACACCGATGCTTTAATGAAGGTTTCTATTATTCAATACACATCTGGTGTTGGCAACATGCAACATTTTCGGCCTGCAAGCTTCCTTACTTTCAGAGAAGAGGTTTGTTCTAAGTTCAGTTCTGCCCTTACTTTTGTGTTTTATCACATGAAATTCAATGTAAACTTTGTCTTTTTTTTTTTTTTTCATAGCTCTATGACCGTATGACCATGTACCTAGGTGGTAAAGCAGCAGAGTTGCTTATGTTCCATCAGAATTCAACTCAAGCTGAATCAGACCTCAAAAAAGTAACCAATGTAGCTTATAACATGATAACAAGTTATGGAATGAATGATGCTGTTGGAGAGGTATCATTTCCTTCAAATGACGATGGCAGCAAGCGTTTTTACAGCCGAAAGCTCCAAGGTATAATCGACTTTGAAGCTCGCAAACTTATTGCTGAATGTTTCATTTCTGCAGAAAGCATTATTAAAGAGCATTCCGACAAATTAACAAAGGTACAAAATCATTCAATTTTTTCTTACGCTTGTATGTTTAAATTTTATTAATTTAGTTTTATTTTTACAGGTGGCTGAAGAACTTCTGAAAAAGGAAAGCCTGACATATGAAGAGATATGCCAGCTTATTGGACCTCCACCCCATGGGCACAAATCTTTAGTTGACATTATTGAATTTGGACCTGAAGCAAACGCGTCAACTAGTGAGACCCAAACAGCACCACCCCCATCTGCAAGCAGCAAATCAGAAGAGGGGTCCTCAGATAAATGATCGAAATCAAAGTATTTAATTCATTTAATAAAGTAATTGATTTGTTAATTTGATTGTCTGATTTTTTGTTTTGTTTTTTTAATCTTGTCACAGAATTATCATGCCTCTGAATGCACTGTTCCTAGTTAAGGTGCTGTGGTACATCTTGTACATGGGTGCAGTCATCCTCAAATTTCTTCATTCCAAAAGGCCTGTAGTCGCCCATCCCCTCAGCTGTTGTGGGCTCTAAGCATGGATCACAGCAGGCCACATCCAAACACTCTTTAGTCTGGGCTTTGATGTTTAATTTTGTTTTATCTTCTATTTCTTCTCTTATATATCCTTGCTTGACCATATAGTTCCGCACATTATTAATGGTGCTATCAGGGAACTTGTCAGGATTGGCTTGCATGTATCGATATACAGCCAAGTCTGCACCGGTTATTAAAAATCTATGCTCAAAGACTGATATCATAGCTCCTAAAATTTAGAGGAAAAAATCACACATTAAAACTCTATCTTGCCGGGGCAGTTTTTTTTTCAAAAGGACGTAAAGTGTAACTTGCCAATGTAGAAGTCAGCTGGCGTGTAGAACTCTGGATCATCTCTGCTTGTGTTTGGCTTAGGAATGTGTGTTGGCCGCAAGAATCGGGTGAATGTGTAACCAGAGTTTCTCTGAGGAGGTTCCATAATTTCCAACTCACCGTTAGATAGATAATAAATGAGCACAAAATTTCGTTGTTCATCTTCTGGGTGTACTCTATCAAGAACAGCTGTGTATCGAAGTTTCTGAAAAATACGCAATCAGGTAATTCAAGGAAACCCGTTTGTTTCTCCAAGCATCTGTAGCTGTATGGTTTTGAAAATAACCTTGTTAGCATTGTGAAGCATGCGAATGACATCCTTCTTTGGAGCCTTTGGGATGACTTTGAGAACATTTTGGATGGTGTCTTCTGTTGATCCAATTCCCGTGTGCGGTGGGTGAGGGTACTGGGGTTGTGGAGGTGCAGGATGTTCAACTTGGATTTTGTTTTTCTGTTCAATGCTGAGGCACTCTCTGAAGTAATTTCGTGTGAAAGGATCACAATCATAGATGAAAAACCTGAAACCAACTTACAATAATAACTAATAATTTCACATTTTATCTCTAATTTGATTTGTTTTGATGTAAGTAACCATACCGCCTAGCATATAGAAATACAGTCTCTCCAACCAAGAAATCTTTAGGGCTATAAAATTCCTCGACCTCCTCCTCTGTTAGTTCTCGGTACATGGAGGGGTATGTCACTGCAACATAATACACTGGGTAAGCCCTTCATCTAGTATATTTTTCTAAAGGCTAACTAGTCCACTTACAAGGAATCTGCTTCCAATTTTTGGGAACCTTGGTTTTGTGCAACAGTAATGGGAATGGATCTCTACCATCATTTTTCTTATGCACTTCGCAGACCTCAACACAGTCATCAGCTAGGTAGTAGTGAATCACAAACTCTCTTTTTCCTCCGAGTTCTGAGTCATCCTCCCAAATAGCATAGAATCTGTGAATGGAAATATGCATTAAATAAGGATATTGCAAGTGGAATATAATTATTTAATTACCTCAAGATTTTTCCATCATATTCCAGAAAGCGCCGTAGCTTATCATCTACAAAGGGAGTTTTCATAGTTGTAATGGGCAGCTTTTCCAATCTCTTCTGTGTGTATGGATCTTGAGGCATTTCTTCAGGGGGGCCCATTTCTATGCCTTGACTTTGCATAAATTCCTATGAAGTATTTTTTTAAATAAATATACCTGAGTTTTTGATTAGAAAAGTGGTTTGGAGTCTTACTTACTCTTGTATAAATATCAGTATCCACAATATGATAAACTATTGAATAGAATGAGACATCAATCCCCACATTAAAGTCTTTCCAATGATAGAAGCTGCCTCCCATGGCTTTAGGTATTTTGCCACGTCTTACTATCTTGCCTTGGGCAAAACCTGCATTCTATAAAAAAAATGGAAAAAGGTGAAGATGAGACTTTGGATCTTTGGATAAATGTTTCCTCTAACTCTAAAGACTTACATTAACAGTGGGTTCTATGACTGATATTGTGTCGTCCTCAAGAAAGTAAACAATATTTACTTTTCTCACTCTGTAATGTTCATCAGGAGATTCATGAATTGATTGCTTGAAATACGCCCGAAAACAAAGGCTCTTTCCATCATAGTGTGCATAGTGGGGCTTAAATTGCTTGTAAGGGTAAGTTTGAACCCGCCCATATGTGAGAGATGGGTCATATCTAAAACAAAAATAGGAGGTATATGAGAGTATAAAAAAATCTAAAAACCAAAAATTATTTATTTTTGTATGAGACTTACCTGACAGAGGGAATGGCATTGTAATAACTGACCGAATCAACATCCTTAGGATACTTTCCTGCTCCGATGACATTTGCATTAGTCTTTGGTATTCGGTATCCATTGACTAAATCAAATGCATGAGATATGTGGTGCTTGGTTCTCTGGGAAAAAAAAATAAAAAATTAAATGCTTTGTGGCATTGGAGGTGAAATGGCACTTCCCTGTGCGTCCATGAGGGACACGGGCAGGACCTTGAAAACAAGGAACTTACCGTTGGGTCTCGGAAACTGTAGCCCGGTAAGAAAGGGAGACCCTCCATTTTTCAGAATCATGCGTCACGGAAATTATTTGGCGTTTGCCCGCTTTGTTTTGGGCCCACTCATAACTCATCACAGCCGACCAGCTGTTGGTGGTCATGGCAACGGAACGCCTCTTAAAGTGAATTGCTAGCAGCTCCGTCGGCGCGTCCCCCCTACCCCTCGACGCGCCTTCCTCCTTGCTAGAAATGAAGTCCTGCATGAGCCTTACGGGGCGCGCGCTGGCCGATTCGCCTTCATTCTTCCGGAAGTCGGGTGGGGGGAGCACGCAGAGGCGGCAAGGGAGCTGCTGGCAGCCGCCGACCCCCGCCGCTCCCCGCCCGCCCTCCCAGCGCCCTGCGTTTCCGGTTGTTTGCAGTACCAAGACGCGCCTCGAAAACGCGGTCTGTTCCGCTCCACCAGGGGAGTCGGGTGGGGTGGGGGGCGACCGCTGCTAGCACCTCCCTTGCCTCTTACCTTCGCCGCTTGCCATCAGATGGCGCTCTAGTAGTCTCCCTCCCCCCCCCCGCCGCTACCCGCTCTAACCTCATCCCGTGCATGTGCTTGGTGACATGTGTTGTTAGGTGTTGGCGGCTTTCCGCGTTCATTGAGGCTTGTCAGCACCTCAGGCTGGTTTGTACTGCAAAATGAACGGAATATGCAACCTGTTGTTGCCTGTGATTGGTTCTGAGAGCAAAGATGAGGCCCTGCGAAAGCTCTTGTCTTCATGCAACGATCAACGAGCCTTCACCAAGGTATTGCGTCCCTTCATGACTGGGGTCCCTTCGTTCTTTGTCGCGTTCCTAAGTGCCTTGTCTTAGATTTTCTGATTTCTGTTATTGTTTTGACGTTAATACATTATTTTTCATTTTCAGTGTACGTCTGGTATTTCTTCCTTTGTCGGTGTGATCAATGGCAAGTTGAATGAACCGGACTCCAGGTAAGCTGTTCATTCACCTTCAGTTGCACTTGCCCCGGGGTACCGGACCGCCCTTTATCACATATCACGAATGGTTAATTTCAGACACGATGGCCTTCTGTTGCTGCAAACTTTCTTGCCTCAGTGCCCAGTGGAGGTCCTTGGATTGCATGGTCCTTCGTGGATTACATTCTGTCTGAAAGGAGCAGCTTCTCGAAAGACTGCTCAACTTTCTTTCATTGTATTAGGTATTTATCTGTTGATGTTTATTTTTTATTTTCTATTAGTTGTGTGAACTTTTACTCATTTTTTCTCTATTCCAGCAAAGTTGTTAGAGCTGTCTGAAACTGTTCCGGAGCTGAGCAGGCATGTGTCTTCTGTTGCGGTTGCAAATTTTGCTGAGTTGCTCAGTCAAGGAATTTGGCCCTTGGTAATTATCCATTTTATTAAGTGACCGATCTGCCTATTATTGGGTGATACAATTGCTGTCATTGAAGTGTGGACTCATTATGGTGATTCTGTAGGCTTATATAAATGCATTGGAGTGCCTGGAGCTGTGTATGAAGATATGTAATGGCCCTTGTGGTCCCCACAAAGTAAGTTCTTCGGTGAAGCTTGTGGAACCAACTAGTTTGTGTGTTCCTTTATTGTTGTTAATTTATTGTATTTTTACAGAAAGTGATTGATGGCTTCTTGTGCTCATTGCTGGACTATTCGGGTCCCAATTATCTGAAGGTGTTTTGGCATGCTGCCCGCTGCATGTCATTGTTGCCGCAGACTGGAGGCGGTGGAGTCGGCGGCACTCAATACAAATTGGCTTGGGTTTCAAAGCAGAAACAAATTTGTCGCACTATTCACCTCATACTGGATGAGTTGTATGCGGATACAAATGAGCTGCAGGTACACCAATATTTTTTTAAATGTTTACCATGGTAATGTAAAGGGCTACTAAAAATTTAAAACAAACATTTTTATTTTTTAAATATTTCAGGTTGCCTTGATGGGCGGTATGCTTGAAAGTGTTGACCCTTTGCCGTTGCCTGAAATTGATGATCCAGACCCCATCCTCCGAACTCAAAAATTGGTGCACCGCCTTATGGCTGTTTCAACCTGTCTTCAGGCTTTGTTAGTGTATGTATTTGTCTTGACCCTGTCCAGAAACCATGATAGAACCGGTTGCTTACTAGTTAATACCATGTTTGTTTCAGAATGGTCTATCCAGTTCCCAAAAATGTGTCTGTATCGTCTATCATGAATTTGATATGCCGTGGTCTTGCTGTGAATGGGTCTTCTATTGGAGTCAGCAACACCACTGATACTCTGGCATTGACTGCTGAACTTCCAAAAGTTCATCAGTTTCTGTTGAAGCTGCTAGAAGCATTGATCATTGTGTAAGTATATTGCATTCTCATCCGTCCATCACCTCTACTCAAGGCAATTTGTTCCATCAAGCTTTTTTTTTAATGTATTCTTTGTTTTGTAGTGGATAGGAATGTGTAATATCTTTAATTTTGTCTAACAGGGGTCGCTCAAATCTGATTTCATTTGCTGATATGATTTGTAACCTTTGCCTTCAAACACTGAAGTGGACTAGTGTGGAGGATTGGCCTTATGGCACTGAAAAGCCTTATAAGTATGTTTTTTTTTTTTTTATTTCTTTGTTGTGTGTGCTTCAATTTTGAGTGTCTAATCGCTATTTCTTTGTTTCTCCAATTGTGTTAGATTTGTAAGAATCCAGGCATATGAAGTCTTAAAGCTTTGGTGCGGCACTGTTAAGGGAGGAAGTGGTGTAGAGGATGTTGCTCATCAATTAATTGATGTATCCATGCAAGACATTTTCTCTGAAAAGGATAGTGTTTCACTTGCTGTAAGTTTTTGTTGTTGCTCTTAATGTGTGTGTACATCATAACATTACCAACAGGCCAATTTTTTTTTAAATTCATGAATTTGTCTACTTAGGCTGGTTTACGCAAGAACAACAACCCACAAAGACGTTCGAAAGGACACAAAGCTACTGCAAGCCCAGCTGTTGGAGGCACCCTGGCAAGAAATAGTTTGGTACGAAATGAATTGGCAAACAAAGACGTCTGCATTGCTGCTTTGCAAGCTGTTACTGCAGTAGTGATGGCTGGCTCTTCCAGGATTCAGGCCCATGTGCACAAGGTGAGTATTTGCAATATTTAGATTGCTTCTCTGCTCATTTAACTCCATGTTTTTGGTTATTTATATAATGCTTCTTTCACTGTTGCAGACTTTGCAGGAGACTGTGGTCACTATTCTGCTTAAGGCTGGAGAGTATCCAATTCCATTTAGCTCACCTCTTGCCCGACTTGAGTTGTATCGCCTCTTGCTGCAACTGATTTTGGATGCTCATGCAGTCTGGCCTGCACCAACAAACCTTGCTGTGAAATTGTTTGCTATCGGACTGAATGATTCTGACGCACAGGTGGGTTGCAGTGGTTGCATTTCTAGCCATAATGTTCTTCATCAAATTTTGATGTTTGTTGATCTTTCCATTCTAGATTTCAATTTTCTGTGGAATGGCGCAGGGTGTCATAGAAAAGATTATTCATCCCGCCTACCCATCCTTGTATGTGACACCCAGTCATAAGGAAGTGGATGCCAGTATAGAAACCTCTGCGCAAGACGCGTTTGCTGCTCCTGTATTAACGGTCTCCAAAGTTACCACCAAGGGCGTAGCAGGAAGCAACTCTGAAGATCCAGGCAATGACGTTACTGCTTTGTCACCGACTCCCAAGAACAAAGGGAAAAGAATCCCTTCTGAATCGAAGCTTGAACAGACCCGTGGTCATTTAGCTGGGCTCAAGGTTTCTGTGCCCCAACAACCTATTATACTAGGAAACTCGTCAGCCGATTCCACTCCTACAGCAATTGAGCCTGTCAATAGTATTCTACAAGGAAACTCAACAGCTGAGTCCACTCCACTAGCACTGAAGCCTGTTAATCCTCGACTGGTATTGATACAGTCCACCCCTATCGGTGTTACTGACAGTTCGGATCCAGAAGACAACTGCCAGCAACTGGACTCATCACCTAAATTGAAAGGCAAAGTTAAAGCAGATAGTGTGAAGGGGGGGTCAAATGTCCAGAAGCCCATTGATTTAACCAACTCTGATATGAGTGATGATGATGATATTTCTGAAGTGCCTTGTGAAATAGACTTGGCAGATTCAGAGGATGAAAAGGCGCGCTCGGATGGTGAGAAAAGCAATGTATCCATCTGCAGCCAAACTACAGTGAACACTCCTGTACGTGCAGAGGCTCACGATCTAGGAAAATTAAGATTTGAATTGAAGATCAGTCCTGCTACAGAGGAAGATCAACTCTCCAAAGGAAATGGTGTTTTAAATGTGGCTGAAGCCAGTGCTGTTCCTAAGGAGACTGAAGTGTGTGATGATAGTGGAAGAAGTGCTGTTTTAAAAGAAGCTGTAGATGCTAGTACTAGTGCTGTCAATGGAGGTGTTACCAGTGGTATTTCTGAGGCTGCCCCTGGTACCGGCGCCATTTGTACGACTGCCCCTGAAGGCGAACCTTCTGCAAGCTCCATTCCTGAGACTGCCCTTGAAGATGGACCAGCGGCAGGTGCCAAGAGAGCAGTAGAAGTGGAAGAATTGGGGTCGCCAAACAAAAAGGCCAAATTGAATGATGATGATGACGACATGGAGTTCCCCTCAGATGAGGACTCAATGCTCCTATCATTTGTTGATGTTACTAGAGATGAAGAAAATGAGGAAGATTTGTAGTATGATTCACTGTGATCATTTCTCTTTGTAAATGATATTTCATACTTGTAACTCATTTTCCTGGTATTCGTTCTTTATGCCCGTGAATAATTTTGTACTCTAGTTAATTTTTCTTTTTCTTCCTGTTAATGTTTCTACTTTGTTTAATTTTTCCAGTCATGTTTATTTTTTCATGGTTTTATGAAAATCCCATTGAAACAGAATAAACAGCTTCTGCTAAAAATCAACATTGACTCAACATTGAACTTTGTGGCACACCTGATGGAATCACTGACCTAAGAAAGTACAGATGCTGTCACAAAGTCGCAAGCAGTGATTCACAGACTAGAAAGGAAGATGAGGATCCTTTGATCCACTTGAAGTAATCAATTTTTGAGTAAGGTTGATTGTAATACCTTCCTTAGTGCGGTCCTTTGGAGGGCTTTCTGACGTTAAGGAAGTAACACACCTCAGTCACTCATTTTCCTCACTCTATTTGCTTTGTAGTGCAAAGTTGTCATTTTTTTTCTGCAAATCACGATTTTAATACTGAATTACAAGTTACACATTATGTTCACACATGGCACTACGAGAGTGTCGAATTCGTGGCCTGCCGAAAAGCCAGAAGAACTTAGGTATGCACCCTAACAAATTCCAGGTGCTTGCGAGGAACGATCCCTGGTCATTGGATGCTGCTTGCTGCTCCAGAATGGCGAGGGAATTTCCACCCTTGACCAGATAAAGCCTCAGGTCATTTACACATCTCTCTCCATGTGTGGCAGAAAGTACGTCAAATTTAATGTCAACTACAAAAATAGCTGAGAAAGTTTCCGAAGCAAGCCGGTGACATTCTCTCTCTTAAACTAACACTCCTGACTTAAAATTAGCAAATCACACGTTGATGTCAAGAAAGAGGAAAACTCCCCCTTTTAATCTCCCGAACACGACGGGGCTTCCCTCCAGGACGGCGACGCCGTGCTGCGATGCAAGGGTCTCTAGGATCAGCCCGGCCGTAGTCCTCGGTCCTTGCGGCGCACGGTGTCAGGGTGGTGGAGGTCCCGGCGCGAGACTAGACACCTCACACGGAGATGGGGTCCTGCAGGACCGCGGCCACGGAGGGCAGCACGGGCTCCCCCAGGGCGAGCTTGTTGGCGTTGGCGCGCAGCGAGAAGGACTTGCTGCGGCGCGGCCTCGGCGAGGTGAAGATGGACGGCGCCCGGTAGCGCAGCTGCTCGGAGGCCGACATGGGGAAGTTGGCGAGCTGCGGGCAGGCCGGGCAGTCGCCCATCATGAAGGCGGCGAGCTGGCCGGCGGCGTGCGGGGGCGGGTCCGGGGGCGGCACGGGGGTGGCCACGACGCGGGCAGCCTGCGGGGGCGGGTCGCCGGACGAGCTGGAACGGCTCTGCTCCTCTCCTGGAGAGGGAAAGACAAACCTTGTTGGGTTGATTGCCTAGATGGCGCGTAGTCACGCGTTGCGGTAACTGCAGTGCTTCGTCGCTCCGTCCCTCTCGCGCCTCCAACGGACGCCCCACGAGTGCGAGAGGGACAGACTACTTACTCACCCCGGGAAGCACTGCTCCGCGAGGGCCCCACGGGGGGCGGGCTGTCCTGCACCGACTCCCGCAGGCTGCTGCTGGAGCACACGGAGGAGCCCCGGTGGTCGCGGCCGCGCCGCCCCTTCCGGAAGTCCACCATCATGACGGGGACCACCTCCTCCTCGACGGCCACGTCGTCGCTCGAGATGCTCCCCTGGAAACAAAGAGCGCATTTACACGTCGGCCAGAGACTTGCAGCCGGCAGAGTGAGTCAAACGGCGAGGGCTACCCGTCGGGCAGCGACTCCGGAGACGGCCGCGGCGGACGTGAGCGAGGTGTCCCCGCGCCAGGTCCGGCTCCTGCGGAACAGAAAGCGGTCAGCGCCGACATGGCACCACATGGCGTCCGCGACCACGCCGTCGAAGCGGTCGGAGCCTCACCTTCCGCGGAGCTTGGCGGGGCGCCGCGGTGCCAGGCCGACGCCCAGGACCCGGCACGCGCCCAGCCTGGCGCACAGCTTGGCCAGCTCGCGGCGGAAGCGCGGGTGCGTGACGGCGTACACGTAGGGGTCCAGGCAGGACGCCGTCTTGCAGAAGAGCGCCGGCAGCATGGACACGAGCGGCCCGGGCGGCCGGCCCGACACGGCCATGAGCGCCACCACGGCGTACGGCGTCCAGGACGCGAACCACAGCGCCACCACCACGCCCGCCACCACCGCCAGGCGGACCTCCGTGCGCCGCTTGTCGTGCTCCCGGCAGTGCCTGCGGGTGCGAGAAGTGTCACTGCAACAGCGGCGACAACAGCATCAAGTTAGCGGCCGAAACCCGCAGCCTCCATGGACGGGGGAAGGGGCCTCCAGCTGGGGGCCGCGGGTGGGGGGGAGGGGGGGGGCGGCTCGGACGTATGTATGGATCTGAAGACGATCTGCGGGGCCGGGCGGGGCCGGGTGTGGCGCGCCATCGGAGACAGCACTATATTACGTGGGTCTGGTCACATTCCTGGGTGGCGTGGGGTTGCCTTGGGGTAGGCACGTCGACGCCCCCGCCATTGCGCCGTGCCGTATTCATGACAACGGGCACGGGGCGGGGCGGGGCGGGGCGGGGCGCGCTCCGGCCTACCTGCTGGGCCCGGCCTTCCCTCGCTGCGTGGCGCGCTCCACGATGCGGTAGATGCCGAGGTAGCTGAGCGTGATGATGCAGAAGGGCACCACCCACGCCGCGAAGAAGAAGCACCAGATGAAGGTGCGGTTCCGCGGGTCCTGCATGCGGCAAGACATCAGACGCACCATTATAGCAGCTAGAGGGCGCCACATATAGAGGTTGTTTCCGTTCCTCTTTGCTAACTTTTTCTAGACGTCAGCACTCGTGCGCTTTCGCCATGCTTCCGCATAATAAGAGTCTGCTAATGTACTGATGCGAGCGAGCGCTCTGTTCCCCAGAGACTTACCGTGTTGAGGTAGTCGAAGCTGGAGCTGGTGAGCAGGCCCTCCGGCGTGTAGCGGCTCAGGCCCACCAGTGGGCCGGTGGCCAGCGCGCCGCCGTACAGCCAGGTGACGAGCACGGACAGGCGCGCGCGCAGCCGGGAGATGCGGCGCCCCGGGTCCAGGGGCTGCACGATGACGCGGTACCGGTCCAGCGCGATGGCGGCGAGGTTGGCGATGCTCACGGCCCCCGTCAGCCCGCCGAGGAAGCCGTACACGTCGTTGCCTGAAAGAGGAAGTTGGGTCAAAGGCCTGACTCTGGTGTGTGCCGGAGGAACAATGCCAGCGCGTCATTGACTCGATTAAGAAGGAGCCAACTTTTTTAAGTGGCAGAAAGGCCCGTCAGGGCGGAGGCGGCGAGTCACGTCACACTCACCGATCTGGCCCAGGATAGGGCCGAAGTAGAGGCTGTTGTAGATGAAGACGGGCATCTTGGCCAGCAGGAAGAAATCCGAGATGGCCAAGTTGGCGATGAGGATGTTAGCCGGCGATCTCAGGGACCGGCACCTTCAAACAGAAATGGTTCAAGTTTATATATAAAAATGTCTGCTGTACAGGTTTTTAAAATAAGTCGATCAGCAGCTGCTCAACTAGTTAAGTTGGTGCTGATGAGTTCACACACGTAGGGCACAGTGTGTCCTGAGTACACACTTCTAGCACCAAAGTGTGTGTCGAGGACACGATTAGTTTTCAGGGTACGAATGGAATCGGTTCATAAATCATTCAAAATGCAATCGACTGTCGGTGCGATGCCCTCCGACCGGAAAACGGACGAAACCAGGCCGACGCGATGAGGCGTGCGCGGGTCTCAATTTGTCAACACTTCCCGGCGGATGAGTTGGTTGACTGCATTATCGCCCTGTCTCGCGCCGAGCACTTCCCCCCTCCCTCGGCTGCTTTCCAGCTTTCGCTCAGTTTTTTTCTTAATTCCGCCCCCTCGCCGCGCTGCAGCGACTCACGGTGCAGTGCACTTACCGAGTAATGCGTTCGGGGACACCAGGAGCGGAGGGGGGGGGGAGGCAGCGCGGTAACGACCGTCACATAAATTGAATGTCTGCGAAATGGAAGCTGTTCACGCGAGGCGGGCCCGGCGGCGCCCACTTGACAAAAACAAACAAGCAGCCGTTGGTTTATTGGCTGAAAATGGCCGGTATTCAGACGCTTGTGATTTCCACGAAAGACAGAGGCTCTCTCGCACGCTTCGCTCACAACCACCGGCACCGTGGTCGCGGTGGCCATTTAGGCCCGCAGGAGTGGAGAGCGCGTTCTGGCAGTCAGGCGGAGAGTGGAGAGTACCCCTCTTTCTCTCTCTTTGGCAGAGTTGAGCCATTACCTCCCAGATCAGGGGAACGGGTTGTCAGAGGACTGCCCCCCCCCCCCCCTGCGCCACCCTGCGCCCTGCAGCTCCACTCCGAGCGGCGCCCTCGTCGCTCTGTCCCTCTCGCACCCCGCGGGGCGTCGCGTCGGGGTGCGAGAGAGACGGGGGGCTGCTTGCTGGTAAGGCTCGTGGTAAGGTCTGGCCTCGCCGTCGTGGGCCCTTCCAGCCGCATCGTTTTTCCCGATCGAATCGAGTGCGGGAAAGGAAGTCAAGGGCTGCAATGGATTGGGGGGAGGGGGGGGAAGGTAATGACCCAACGGTTACAATGCATCGGACCGCAGTGGGCGCTCTCCATATGCACGACGTATTGGGAGTCGCTTGCAGGGCCCCACTGCGAGGACCACCGCCGCAGAGACCCCAGCAGGGACCCCACCAGGGGCCCCACCAGGGACCCCATCAGGGGCCCCACCAGAGCAAGAGTATAATGAAGGTCTGCTCGTCATTGGACAAGGCATAGTCAGTTCGACAGTGGAAGCGGAACGCATCGGCAACGCTGCCTAACGAACGGCGCGAACAAAGTAAAAGCAAAAAGGCGCGCACAACAATGTATAACGAAATCCGGAAACAGGCAACACCGGGGAACCGTAACCACGTCAGGGCACTGCGCGGCGCTGCGCGGGGCGTGGAGTTCGCTGGATCAGCGTGCCAACGGCGCTAACGGCGCTAACGGCGTGCACTGGAGTGGGGCGGCCTGGCCCACTGTGCAGGGCCAGGCACTGCTTCGCTTTACGGCGGCGTGCTGCATGTCACCAGCATGTCAAGCAACCCGCTATACGCGCTGCGCATGGGTCGCGTAAAAGTAAGTCGGGTCGCGGGAGAACAAAACGAGGCGGGCCGGGTAGAGATGCGCAGAGGGGGACCCTCTCGGCCAATCACAGTCGACTGGTAGTCCCATGCGGAGCGGGCGGCCCGAATTCGCCCCGCGCGAGGCCGGGCTGCCCGCGGGGCGTGAGAGTAGTTTCCATCGCTCCGTCTCTCTCGCACCTCGACGGGGCGCCCAATGAGTGGGAGAGCGCTGGAAACGACACTCGGCATCAGTGTGGTGGCGGCAGCGAGGGGCGGGGGGCCTGGCCTGGCTGGCCTGGCCGCGGGGCGCGGCAGCGAGGGGGCGTCGAAGCGAGAGCGCGAGCGAGCGCCAGCGTATGGAAATGAGCTTTCGAGACTTTGCCCCGACGCTCCACATATCCGATGACACATTCGCCGCAGGCGGCCGGGTGGTTTTACCGCTTGTATACACCGCTCTAGGTTTATGCCGACACCGTCCTTTTTCGCCCTGTCTCTCTCGCACCCCCGCGGAGAACGAACCGCGAGTGAGAGAGAGAGATGGAACGACGGAAGGAGCGGCCACCAAGCCGCAAGCCTCTTCGAGCGGACACACGCCACGACACTGCCAACGCCGTGCTCTTGTCGCCGCGGACGACGGACTTGCGCTCCTGTTCAAGGACACCAGCGCCGCGCGTGCTTCCTGCTTGCCACCCCGCTACACCGACTCCCTCGGGGCACGCAGCCCACCTCCACTTTTAAACCATCACCGGCCTGCCCATTTTTCTTCCCCGTCTCGCGTCGAGATCGCGAGTCGAGATGGCCGTGCCGATACTCTCTACTGACACCTCCCATCCCGTCGCCGTCGTCCGGCCGAGCCATTAGCATGCGACGCTAACATCGCTCAAGGCGGTGGGGGTGTGGGGGGGCAAGCATGGCGAGGCGAGGCGCAGCGTGCGGGTCGATAAAAATAAAAAAAAATTCGCCGTCCAGAAACACAAAGACCCTCGGCGCGGAAGCCGCAAAGGCCTCCACTCTCCCTGGACCCGCGTTTAGTATTCTATACTTCCGCGTCCTGAAGGAGGAAGACACCCGCTATATAATCGGCCCATTGGATTCCGATATCCGGCATCCCTGCCGGACGCGGTGAGGAGACCGGCCAGGTTACGCCCCGTGACCTCGCCATGACGAAAAGGTGCCGCACGTCCGCCAACAACAAAAACAAACAAACAACAACATCAACATCCCGGTTACAGCGGCAACAGCCGCCCTGCTGACAGCCGGATCGACGCTTCACTCCGCAGTCGCTGGCAGGAAACCGTCCGCCCGTCGTGACGCTTGAATGAAGAAGTTCCGTCGTGATCCATCACGCTGCTCAAGGGAAGTTTGACGAAATCTTTTTTTTTTTTTTTTTTTTTTTTCCCCGCAGACTGTTGCGGAAGTTAGGGTTGATTCGAGTAAACGGATTGGAGGGTTGGCAGTGTCTGCCGGTCCCTGGGCAGCCTCAGCGTGAACGGGTCTCGCAAATGACGCCCTCCCTCCAGCTAGAGGGAGGGTCTCTACCTCCGGCCTCCCCCTCCCGACGCAGCAGCAGCAGCACCCTACCTACCCCAACGCCGTGTGCCCCCCCCCCCCCACTTGAAGTGTTTCTTGGTGTTTCTTGGCGCCGAGGGCTTGAGCAAGCGGCGGGGCCGGCCGGGCCAGCGGGCCACTGATTCGAGGGCTGCTGCAGGGCCCTGCAGGGTGGGCGCCGCCCTGCCAGGCCCTGCCAGGCCCTGCCAGGCCCTGCCTGGTCTTTTCATGGGTCGTCTTTGTAATCCGCTTCACGCCGAGGCCCCGCGCAGTGGGCCAGAAGACCATGGAGGCGGTCGAAATCCCGGACACGTTTTGAGCTCCAGAGTCGCTAAATGGGACTCGAATCGAACGTGTGACCCCACCAATGCATGGGAGAGCAATCCATTGGTGTGGTAACACGTTCGATTCGAGTCCCATTTAGCGACTCTAGAGCTCAAAACACGTCTAGCATTTTGGCCGCATCAACGGTCTTCTGACCCACTGTGCTTGGGTGCACTGCGGGGTGCGTGGTCCAGGGCGCCGCGCACGGTAATGGTCCGCCGGCTGAGTGCTCGTCCTCGTCCTCGTTCTTGCCCTCCCTCCTCGTCCTCGGTCCCCCGGCCCCGGCCGCCCCGGCTGTCATCCATTGACTGATAGTGACGCCGGCCTGCCGCTTCATTCCGGGGATGCCGGGGCGCCGATCTCTCTCTCTCTCTCTCTCTCTCTCTCTCTCTCTCTCTCTCTCTCTCTCTCTCTCTCTCTCTCTCTCTCTCTCTCTCTCTCTCTCTCTCTCTCTCTCTCCTCCCTCTCTCTTATCAGCTGGCTGGAGGGCGAGCGGATACAGGGCAGGTTGTAAGAGCACCCGGTGGTTCCGCCCGGCGACGCGGCGCCCGCGAGTGGCGGCGGAAGTCGTGGGCGTCCTCAGGGCGCCCTCTCGAAGAGCCTGACAGCGGTCGGAAGGCCGCTTCCGTCGCCCTGTCCCTCTCGCACCCCCACGGGGCGCCCTTTGGGTGCGAGAGAGACGGACTCGCTGTTCGGGATCGCTTGGATAGCAAGGGCGCGCGCAGTCCTGTTCTCGGAAAATATAAATTAATTTTGTATCAAGGAGCGCGGAGTCGGAGGGCACGGCGAACAGCGGCATCCGGGAGGAGACAGCACGGTAGGCCGAGAGATGCCGAGCAGGGCGCGCCGCGGGGTGGCGGGGGCGGACCGTGTAAGGAAGGCAAAGAGTCGCCCTCCGCCGCTGTAAGTAAGTGGGCAACTTTCGCTCCATCCCGCTCCGCAACCCGTCTCTGTCGTCGCTCTGTCTCTCTCGCACTCACGGGGGCGAGGGAGACTGCTGGACGACGAAACGATCAGGGGAATCAGTCTGGGGGCCGGGGTGGGCGTGGCCCCGGCGTGCTCATGAGAGGATTAGCAGCAGGCGGAGGCCTCCACACGGAGGCTGGCCCAACTCGCACCATGACGGGAGGCGAGGGAAGGACAGGAGGAGGAGGGGCAGGAAATGAGAGTTTTTCGGACCCTTCGCTGGGAGTCGCCGACGGACGACCATCGCTCGTGTGTTTCCTTTCCGTATTTACGTCACATACTGTACACAACCGAGGGCTATGCGCGCGTGTGAGCGTGGACTTGCACACACACACACACACAATCACACTCAGACTCATACAGAGACAAACTGTTCTTTGCACACACGGGTGCTGCGTACTCTCATATCTGCGCCACGCCGCGCCACGTCAAGCCACGCTAAAAGCCGCAGCGAGCAGCAAAAATAAAGGTCTCTCGCGAATTCCCGTTTGCGGGTGTAGGCGTCTCCCGCCTCCCTCCCTCCATCTCTCTCTCCCCTCCCCCTTCCCATTTGACCCTGGAGTGTAATTTACGACTCAGCGTTGGAGAAAAATTCCACAAACACCCCCTCACTCACACACAAGCACACTCACACTGTTATTCAACGAATGTGACGTCATATTCGTTAGAATGTGAATTTTGTCACGTTTGTTTGAATGTGACGTCACTTTCGTTTGAATGTTAACCCACGTTCCAACGAATGTGACACCCTCATTTAACGGCCGTGTCACGTTATAACGAATGTGTCATCGTATTCAAACGAACGTAAAAAAATTCATATTCTAACGAATATGACGTCACATTCGTTGAATAACAGAGTGCAACAGACAGCGCGCTCGTGCCTCGCAATCGCGCGGAACGCTCCCCCTATCCGCATAGTTGCGAATCTGTATTTCCCGTTGAGTGTTGACGGCGGAGCTGGAGTTGGCTTGTCCGTCCGCCGTGAGCGGCAGCCGCCCTGAGTGTGTGGGCGGCTGCTGGCGGCTGACGGCGGCTGCCGTTCAAAGGAGGCGCCGCAGCAAAGCAGTGCTCGCTCGCTCTCTGGGGGCGACGGGTGAGCGCTTCGAGCCCGCAGAGCCAAACCACCACTCCTCTGTCTGCCAGCCTGCCTGTCTGCCTGTCTGTCTGTCTGTCCTACTGTCCGTCTGTCCGCCCGCCGCACGTGACGTGGGGCCCTTGTGCGGTGACAGCCGCAGGACGAGGGAGAACGGACGATGGGCCTTTTGCTTTGCACAGTTCAGCACACGGCCTGGCCCCTTCGCGAAGCGAGGTGAACCCACGTGTGGGCGTGTGGGCCGACCCGCCCCCTGCCGGCCCACCCCCTGCCGGCCCGCCCCCCGCCGGCCCGCCGCCGTTACGCCCCAAACCACAGCGTCCGCCCGCAAATCAACGCCTGGCGTAACCCGGTTTGGGGTTGTCGCGTTATAGGTCCGCTCACTTCGTGGAGAGGGTGCACCCTGACTTGACCCGACCGAACTGAACTCGACGTCTACGGCGTATGTGCGGCGGGCGCACGTGCGCTTCGCGTGGGTGTGTTGAGGTATGGGTCGGCATAAGTGAGTGGAGGTGTGTGTGTTTATGTCTGTGCTGCGGTCGTGTGTTTGCCGGTGGATATTTAATGTTATGCGGGGAAGTTGGTTTGTTCTTGTTGGTGGCCTCGGGTAGGGGGGAGGGGGAGGAGGGCTGGTTCTTGCTGAAGGCAGTCGTCGGGGAGGAACGGCACGGAGTGACAGCAGCATCGGCAGAGTGGAGGTGGACAGGCGCAGCCATGGCGCAGCGCAGACCGAACAGTCGTCTCGTCACTCTGTCTCTGTCACACCTGCGGGGCGGGGCGGGGCGGGGCGGGGTGGGGCGGGGCGTTCCGAACGGGGGCGAGACAGACGGAGTGACGAGAGCAGCCCCCGGAATTGCTCGGCATCGGCAGCCGCGGATCGGGAGACCAGAGGCAGACAAGGCGATTCCAGCAAGTCGGCTGCGGCTTTCATTGTGAGTCGACAACAACGAGCATTCCATGGCCGAACGGTGGCCGCCCTGGCCAGAGCGCCCGGGCGGTAGGCTCCGCAAACGCTGCCGCGTGGGGCGGGCTGCCTACCCCGGACTCCGCAGGCTGACCGCCGCGCGCGGCGTGCCCCAAGGAACAGACAAAGGTCCCGATGACGTCAGATGACAGGAGTGTCAAGATGACATCATGACCGACGGTCAAAGTTAGCGCTTTTTGAAGTCAAGTGCACGTCAGTTGATATCCTTTTAATCAACATGATATCTTTTTTGTTGTGAATTTGAAACAAAATACTTTTGTGAATTTGAAACAAAATACTTTTGTGAATTTGAAACAAAATACTTTAAAAATTCAGGTCATGATGAAGAGAGTGACTGAATTTCATCAATTTTAGCTCACTTGACGTCAACTTGACCTTCTCCTGTTTTGTGGGAGGGCGAGCAAGGCCGAGGCAAGGCCGCCTGGCTCGCAAACCGCTGCTTACGAGCGAACAGTGGGTCAGAAGACCGTTGAGGCGGCGAAAATTCTAGCCACGTTTTGAGTTCCAGAGTCGCTAAATGGGACCCGAATCGAACGTGTGACCCCACCAATGGATTGCTCTCCGAACGAAGAATCCATTGGTGGGGTCACACGTTCGATTCGAGTCCCATTTAGCGACTTTGGAGCTCAAAACGTGTCCGGAATTTTGGCCGCCTTAACGTTCTTCTGACCCACTGTGGAGCGCGCCGCTCGGCGAACGAAGGCGCCTCAACAGATTTTAATTACGGCCAGCCGCCCCCGTCGAGGCTGGCAGCAATTCATATGCGGCGCGGCGGACGCCCTCCTTCGGCGTCGCGGCGTCCTCTTTGCGCGGTGGCGCTTCGCGTCGCGGAGCTTGGCGGGGCTTCGTGGTGCTTTTAGGGGAATGAACACGGCACGGCTCGTCGCGTGGCAGCCCCAACCGCGTCGGCGTGCTCGTCGCGTCCCGGCCCGAGATACAATTTGTTGAATTGGGTGTCGAGTGGCGCCCGCGCTCACAACCACGCTCTCGGCACGCACCTGAGAGTGCTGCGAGGGTCGGACGGTCGTGTTGGGGTCAAACCCGGCCCGCGACACTTTTATTATTTTCTAAAAAGTAATTTAAAATTTATTACCCCAAGTTAAAAGAACCTCCCCCTCGGGGCCCACGCGGAGACTCGATCGCCTCTCCTTCCTAATTATTGAACTAATTAGTTTATTAATTGAGATCTTCTACCGGGCCGTCGGTGCCCCTCTACGTGATGAGCCCCTCTCCGGGAACAATGGTCGGTGCCGGCCGTGGGGCCCATGGGGCCACTACCGCCGGCTTTGTTGGTGTGGTCCTTGCCAATGCAGCGGCCTCGGTCGGCGCTGGACCTCGCCGAGCCCTGATGCCAGACAGACAGACAGGCAGACAGACAGACGGCAAGGGGCGGCCCATGAGTGCGGGACTGACAGCACAACGCGTGCACTGCCCGGAATCAGCCACGGCCTCTTGCGGTGCGTTATGCAACGTCCATGGCGGAAGCACGGCGGAAAGACTTACGTAAGTTATTCGCCAGGCGCGCAGTACACCGAGGGGACTTGTGCGCCAAACACGAACAAGGAAGCCACCACCCACCTGCAGAACATGTAGAGCACGAGCAGGTTGCCGAAGACCCCCAGCGTCATGATGACGGTGTAGGCGGCGGCCAGCGTGTAGTGGATGTAGGGCCGCTGCGGCGGGAAGCCGAGCCAATGGTCGTGGACGACGTCCAGGTCGGCCGGCGTGAAGGGCCCCACCTCGACCCACGTGCGCACGGGGTGCAGCGCCATGAAGCGGCCCACCAGCAGGCGGCGGTACAGCGTGGCGTCCTCGGACGCGTTCTCCAGCACGCCGGGGGCGTAGTACCGCTCCCAGTGCTCCTCCACGGCGCCCGGCAGCGCGGCGCACCCGGCGCCCGGCAGCAGGCGGCCCGACACCAGCGCCGCGTCCGCCTCCAGGCGGCCCTGGCACGCCGCGGCGAGCTGGGCGGCGGCGCCAACCCCGGGGCCCGGCCCGGCGTCGAGGACGGCGTCGAGGACGGCGTCGGCGCCACCGGGGCCACCCGCGGCCGGGGACGCCGCCACCCAGGTCGGCGAGAGCACGGCCAGCAGGACCAGCATCACCTCCTCCCACGGCTCTGCAACACCCGGGTCAATACTCAGTGGGTACCCACTGGCAGGAAAGCAGAGTCGGCGCAATACTCCTCGCTCCGTCTCAGAAAACTTTTCTAAAGTTGGCGCTCCTGATTGCGGGTTGTCCCTGAATGCGGGGCGAGTGTAAACTCGCTACCGGCTGCAGCGAGCGGGGACGCTATGTCGCCGCTGTCGCAGCGACAAGGAGGCAGTACTCCCAGTATTCTTTGATGCCTCCTTTGGCATCCTCCGCGGAGGAAGCGCGCTTTCCTGGCTTGGACTGGACGCTGTGGCTGGCGAAGGTCAGCCCAAACCACGATTACTGCCAGTTTGTCACCGTTTTAGCCAATTTTCAGGCAACCTGATATTTCAATATGCACACAAATTCACAATTACAGTCCTCTTTTTCCGGGCGACGAAAGCACTGTTCGGATCCAGCCTGCTGGCAGCGGCGGGGTTGTTGTTCTACGGTTGGAACGCCCCCCCCCCCTTTCCCCCGGCCGGCCAGCCTGCTTGCCAGCCCAGACACGCTGCGGCGAACACGTCGATGCTCTCCACCAATGAGCATTTGCATGAATCCCAATCCAAAGGACCCAAAGTCCGCCTTCCAGCTCGTCGCGTCTCGGACTTAATGGGACAGTGGAGGGCCAGGGGAATGTGAATCAATTATAACTGCCGAAAGTCGTTTCTTTTTGTATTTTCGCGCGGCCCGCAGCCACCGCAGGCGCGTACCGTCCATCGCGCTGCCCAATGGGCCGGCCGCACCTCCCCGCGCTGCCCGCGCCCTTTCAGGAGGAAGGCAAGGTCGGGAGCCGCAACTTGGAGAAACTTGCTGGAACAGGAAGAGTGACGCCGCGGCGCCAAGGCCGGCCGACCGTCCGACGCGGCAGGCAGGGCGCGCCCGCGGACTAAAAGTCTGTCCGGGCGTTTGATTTGTGTGCGCTCTCGATTTACGGTTCGAACCTTATCGCGGCGAACTGCTGCGGAACAAGAGCGTTTACCGAAGGGCAGGACTGGCAGCGCCGCCCTGCTGGCTGAGGTGCCGCACTGGTCGTCCTTGCCTGTGCGACTGCCGTGCGCAGCGCAGCGCGCCGACGGGGAAACAACTCAAAATTTGTGCGTACGTTTAAGAAAATTTCTTGAAATTTTTTTAATTTTTTGGTGTTTGGATGTGAGGGACGGTGTACCCGGGCGCTGGCGATCGTGTTTAACTAAAAATAAATTTAAAAAAATGGAACTCTACACCCCCTCCCCAGTCTTAATGGGGAGGCCTCCTGCTTTACTTCGGTGTTCGGGATGGGAACCGGTGCTATCAGGTAACTGGGGTTAATCCGATCCAGCGACTTCGATATCGTACGCCGGGGGACCCAGTAGGACCCGAGGACGCCGACACGCCTCAAACATGGGCAGAGTAGAGTAAGGCAGAGACGATAGAGAGACAGAGAAAGAAAGAAAGAGAGAGAGTAGTTTTGGGAGCTTTTGTTTGCGCAGGCTGGTCGGTACCCAAATGGTACACCCGCTGTCCGGCGCTCCCAGACCCGAACATGCAGTCAGTGGGCCAGCTTCAAAGGACTTATCAACTCCATCCGACGAATCGGAATGGACCCACTCGCGACCAATCTCGAGTGGCTGGCTCGATCGGGGATCGAACCAGTGCCGAGGCCAATCCGCCGAAGCGGACTGCTTTTTAGACACCCGGGTGTAATGGCCTGGATTGAGCCTAGACCACTACACCACCCTGACTTGCACGTCTGCCGAGTGTTGGACGACGGGTTTGAGTCGCAGTGGGAGGAAGCCAGTCGAAAAATGAAAGGCATTATTGGGATTCGATCCCCGAACCTTGCTGTCGGGGTCGGACGCCTTAACGCCCTCAGCCACCACGGCTCATGTCTGACGCCGATTGAAGCGGATTCTTGACGCGACAATGAGCAGCGGTCAGAGAAAAAAGTTGTGAAGTAACAAGAATTGAACCGCCGATCTTCATACCGGGAATCTGACGCGTCTACACCTCCAGCCACCACGGCACATGATGATGAATGCGCATTGCTGTGGGTTTAAAGCACACTGGCAAAAAGAGTGAAAAATAATAAAATTTTTACAATAAATCTTCCAAAATTTTCAAATTTTTAATTAAAATTTTCAAAATTTTTGAAATTTTTTGAAATTTTATTTTTGGTGTACATGCTTTTGGCCAGTTGTCTTCCCCTCGCAGCGCGCTCATCGAAGCGGCGCCCCCAGCGCCCCGGTGTCGATGAGCGGGTTTCTCTACCAGCCTGGCTGGGGTGGGGGTCCTTGTAGGGGCACAGAGAGAGAAGGTCCTCGGACAGGCCTGCTTTCACTTGCTCCCAGAACAAAGGCTCACTCTCCATGTTTTGGTTTTTTCCTCGTTCCTTGATGTTTGTTATTTTCCAGTGGCCAGTCCCTGTTTTTGCTTTTTCCAGTGACTGATCTTGTATTTTTTTATTTGCTTGTTCAGAGTTTTTTTTTTCTTTTTTTCATTGTCATCACGTACCTGCCCACAGTTCCAGAAGCCCATTGCGGAGGCCTGGCGCCCTGTGCCGCCCAGTGCCTGGTCCTTGCAGGTCTTTGAGTCCGGCGAGCCGAGCCGGCCTGTGCGGACAAAGAGAGCGAGAGAGTCACTGGGAAGCCATCGCAATGGAAGCGCCGCGACGAAAGGATGCCTTTGCCCTGATCAACGGCGTCATCACGGAGTGCATCTCCACGGTCTGGACGGCCCCCATCCAAGCCGTCCAGGCCGTCCAGGCCGTCCAGGCCGTCGCCGTCGACGGCATTCCTGGCGAGCGGAATCCTCAATAAGGGTGGGCGTCTGCCTGGCGGCGGGGCGGCCTTGCACGAGCCTGGCGTAGTCTGGCGTAGCCTGGCGGTGTGCGAATCTCGGCTCCATTCGGGCGCGAGAGCCAGGCGGCCAGTCAGGCAGTCAGGCGGCCAATCGCAGCGAGGCCGCGCGCTCTCATTAGGTTTCAGAGCCGGAATTCGCGCGGGGTTGCTGCCGGATCGCCTCACCACTAATTGCTCAACCCTGCTGTTAAATGCCCCGCTCGCGCAAACTCACACTACACTCACACTGCCACTCCAGACCCACTCACACGAACACGCTCTCTCTTTCACACACACACAGACGTGTGCACAATCGGGAAACTAATTTGTCGCTCCCGCCTGCCACTCGGTGCAGCGAACCGCGCCGCGAAATGGGTCGTGCAGAACCCACATAAGTCAGCTCGGCTCCTTTATTTGGTGCCGCCGCGATGCCGCGATGGATGTCCTCCCGTTATTTACATACTCTTTCATTTATTCTTCTCTTCCCCTCCTCCCCCCCCCCCCGGAAGATGGGGGTACCAACTTTGAAATTCATATGATACGCTGTGATCCATCAGGCATCCCGGACATACAGACACAAACAAACAGACACACGGACACACAGACAGATGGACAGAGCCGTGCCGTGTCCTTGCGACGGCTGCAAGGGGCACACGCGTCGGCCCGATGGGATCAAACACTCGAGGGCGTCTATGAGTGACGGCTGAAAACAGGATTTGCAAATCCATGCGCCCAGAATGCGGAATGCCGAATGCCCGGGACTACGGCTGTGGCACACTAGAGCCAGGGGATCTTGTGAATGCCGGCCGTGAGTGGGGCGCGCTGTGCGTCGTCAGGGACGCGGTCGACGCGGCGGACTCGTAATCAGAAGCTGAATATTCAGGCCGGAACGGTCAGCGTGCTGACCGAGCATACAACGCGGGTGTTACGCGACCCGCGATGCGGCCTAGTCCCTGGGCTCGTTGCCGCGCACGCGGAGTCGCATTTTGTTGTTTATAAGTAAATACCCAGCACTCAGGATGGGCGAGTTTGCCTACACCAGGAGCTGCGCGAACCGGTATCAAGAGTTCAAATACCAGCTACTTCACTTTTAAAGTTAAAAAAGATTGTCCTTGTTTTGGCCGCTAGTTTTTTTGTTTTTTTTTCGGTGTAGCCAGAACTCCCCCGGCACGGCTGCACGTATGTGGACGCCCCTCTGCGACTGGCTTAGCGTGCCGTGCTCCCTGCAAGGCTAACAAGATGCCGGTGGATACAGAGCGGCCTCCGCCAAGGCCTCCGCCAAGGCCTCCGCCAAGGCCTCCAACAAGGCCTCCGCCAGGGCCTTGGCCACAACGCGCGATTAGAGCCGCGGCAGGATGAGGTGTGGGTAGAAGTTGTAGGGAGTTCTTGCTCTGCTGAGCTGCGCTCTCGGCGTTGGCGCCTCAAATCTTACATCCACTTCGTTTGGCTCGGCGCTTACGCCCCCCCCCCCCCCCACTGCCTGGGAAAGGGAATGCTTTATTACCTTTCGCCTGTAATAAAGTCGGAGCCGTTTCGCGTGAAGTCGATGTGTCTTCTTGTGTCTTACTCAACCGCTGTAACTCGCGCGTCACTGCTTCTCCACCACCTCCTCGTCCTCCTCCCCGTTTTGATATTTTTACTGTTTTCGGGTTCCGCGCCGCCCCGCCAGACCGCCAGAGCGTGGCGCCAGACCCCGCGGAGGAAGTCCACCCGACATGGCATGACCAGACCATGGCAACCGAGGCCGCCAAGCCTCATTATTTTCCACTGTCGGTAGAAATTTCAAGCGAACTGGCTTACTCACTGATTAGCTCACTTTTCATTTTCGCTGCGTTTCGCGTCTCTTTTCTGAGGGTGCGGGGGGAGGAGTTCTGCGTTGCTGTTTTGAATAGACTGTCATCTCCGCGAACCAGACTCAAGTCAGGACGCCGATAATTAGCGAATCGGGGCGCGACCACGCACAGTTTGATCCAGCCTCCTCCCATCATCCCACTGCGGACCGGGAATAAGTTTCCCGGATAAACTCGCCCGGACTTGGCGGTAGCCTGTGCGCCACCAGGTTGTCCTTGGCAGCCCCCCCCCCCCTTTTTTTACCCCCCACCGTCCGCCACTCTCAGATTAGTCTAGGGGACAGTGGGGTCGTTTCTGTGGGGCAAATAATTTCCGCCGCTCCAACTCTAAAATGATTGAGACATCCGAAGCCGAGACCCCTCCCCCCCCTCCCCCCGTCAACACCCTCCGCCCCCTCCCGCCACGGAAGATCCGCAGCTTCCTTTTGTTTGCGGGGGGCGGGCTCCTGATTCACACGCACGGCCGGGCAGCAGCCAGCATCCCCGGTTTCGATTTCGCTGTTCTCGTGCGCGAGAAAAAACACGCGTGAGAGGGCGGGGAGAGAAACGGGAACGCCCGTGCCGTTGGTGACTTGGTTGGTGTCGACTTCGACCGCGCGGAAAAAAGTGAGCTGGCCTGAAGCCAGCAAATTGTTAAAAGGTTGAATAAAAGTTGTGGTGCGCTGACCACGCTGTCAGCACTGCATCTCGACGCACTGAGCGTCTATAGCTGACGGGGTATCTATAGCTGATGGAGGTCGCGAGGCGAGGCGGTGCAGTTGGCAAAAAGGAATGAAGACCGCGGAGGCCCTGGGGCCCTGGGGGAGGAGATGTATATTATTCGAGCGAAATGGAAGCCACCCGCTGCAGCATGCTTTTTTGCCTTTTGTCTGGGGCCGTGCGGTATGAATGACTCCCCTACGGAAACACCGGGCCGGCCGCAACTTTTGTAATCCAGTACGCGTAGACGGGAGCGACTCCGACAACACAAATACTATTGGAAATGGCGAGGAGAGAAAGTTTTGCCGGACGGAAAGAGGACGGGGGTCCAGTCCATTGTGTATGCCGGCTGCCTCGCGCAACAAATGTCCAAACTCAGTGTAATTAAAGCTAAGATCCGGTTCGCCGCGTCGCCGCGTCCTTGCTGTTACTCGACGAATGTGACGTCATGTTCGTTGGAATGTGAATTTCGTCACCTTCGTTTGACAATGATGTCGCGTTCGTCTGAATGTTGATCTGCATTCAAACGAATGTGACATCCTTATTAAACAGTCGTGTCACGTTCAAACGAATAGTATATCAAACCTTGTCTTCGTCCTCCAACGCTCCGAAGGTTCAAGAAGGTAGTCCAGTCCAGCCTATCTCGGAGCCTTTTGTCCTCCAACGCTCCGAAGAGCCCGAAATGCATAGTCTAGTCCAGCCTCTCTCGAAGCCCTTCGTCCTCCAACGCCGACTTGGCCCTGCTTTACGTAAGAGGCCCTAAAGGCAACCGGGATTAGCTGGAACAGCATTAGGTCAGCGTCCAGGGAAAAACGGCCCGGGAGGGGGGGGGGGGGTGCTTGCAGCGGGGTCCGCAGCGGCGGGCGGAGCGGCGGGCGGGCGGGCCGCAGGGAGCACTTATGGCCCTCACGGCAATCAGGCAGATTGTGTCGTGCACAGCACAGGACACAGCATGTGTTTCATCAGGGTGAATCGCCGTAATAGAGACATGCCGACGAAGCCGAGCAGGCACAGTCCAGCAAAAGCCAGCCGGCCCCGCAGGATGAAAAATCTGAGACTGTCGCGGCAGCCGGACAAACACGAACCCGCCGCGGCGGCGGGGACCCGCACGGTCGAACCCACGCCAAAAGGAGGATTACTCAGCGGTTTAAGCGCGCCATTGCTCCTCGCTGCCATCCGGGTTGAAATTGGGGGGGGGGAGCCTATGGAGTGCCTAAACTACTGCCGGCCCGCAACAATGGGGTGCCTATACTACTGGCGGCCCGCAATAACGGGGTGCCTATACTACTGGTGGCCCGCAACTGTGGGGTGCCTCACGTTTACATTCACCGCGGCTGGATCGCGCCATAGTCTCTGCAGCGCTGGCTAGGCCCCTAATCCACACGCTTTGCTTGTGCTCACGCCGTGGCGCCACCAAGTCCCGTCCGATTTCGTTAATTAAGGCCAGACCGAGCCAAAGTTTTGCAGCGCGCGACGCAGTCGGCTTGCTCGGCTATTATTGTCTGATTCCCGTCTGCTCGACTCGACACAACGATATTGTGCGCGCCTTTGTCCCGACTGTTTTCTCCGGGGGATGAAGCAAGGCGTAAAAATGAATGAGGGCACAGCGGAGGCGCAGAGCCCGGCAGAGCGTCTCCAGAAGACCATCGAAGACCGTCGGCGAGGGACGGGTCTCCCTCCCGACTACAACGAGGTCCGCTCAACTTTTGTAATCGAACGCGCCCGACCCGCTTGATTCCATCAGGCTCAGTCTGAGTGTGTCTGAGTGATGGCCGATCCTTATTTTTAAAAAGAAGAGAACTGGGAGCGATTGGCAGCACTGGAAGCCGCAGAAGTCTTTGCAGCCGCAGCGTCCACGTTAGCCTGTGTTTCTCCGAGCGGGTGGCTTTTCCCATCAACAAACTCAAAAATGATTTTAAAAAGTGTTTGAATTTTGATTGTACGTAATTTTGATTGACCGCTCTGCCCTTGACTGCACAGCCACGATGACCGGGTCCATTATTCATGATTTCGGGGCTTATTCGGGGTTCGGGGTTCGGGCCCTGGGGCCCCTCCACCACCCCTGTAAACGACCGACAATTCGGACGGTTACGTCCTAACCGGCGACCGTTTTTCGTTGTGTTCAGCATTCGCCCCAATGCAGTGCAGGAAGTCCGCACCAACGAGGGGCACACCCCGGGGGAGGGGAGGGGGCAATCGGGCGCCAAAGCAGGAGTCGATTGGGCAGTGGAAGGTAAAATTGGCAACCTAGCGCGCGAGGTCGTTTCGTTCCGGAAGAGAAAGGCAGATGAGGGCGACTCCTGCCCCGCGGCTCGAGCAGGACCCTCATCGCGTACCTGCGGGACGCCCGTCGAGTACACGCGAGGACCGAGCGGACCAAAGGACAGTCCTTTGCCAGCCTTTGCGGGGCCACTGTCCCACTACACTGTTACGCTTTTACACGCTTGGCTCGGCGAGGTGGCCGCCGTGTGCGCTGCGCCTGGCTGCGCTCAGCCTAGTTAGCCCAGCCACTAGCGGGCTCAACAGCGAGACGTATGGTCAGCGGAATTAGATTAGCCCTCCCGGGGGGAGGGCCGGGCGGCTAGACCGAGCTGCTAGACGGCCAGGAAGGGGGCAGGACCGCGGCCAGGACGCGAGGTAACGGCGAAGCGGGGTCCAGGAGGAAGCGGAGATACGGGCTGATAAGGCTTTACGGTCCCGACGGTCCCGGCCCCTCAGCAGTTGGCGTTTGTTGGAATTGAAAAATGGCGAACGAGTCCTCAGACGACGCGACGAGGACGAACCGGGGCGGGGCCCACCCCCGGGGGCAAAGAAAGGCACTGAGAATGGGATTCAATCGGGCGGCTGGAAGCGGCCTGGCGCCCCGGCCAACCCAGGCGGCCACGCCCGGGGATAACTGCGTGCTCCAACTACCTCACCTCTCCGATGTCGAGCTGTCCCGAATCCTCGGTGATGACAGACTCTGCCGGCCTACGCGTGATGGAAGACCCCGGGAAAAGTTCTGGACAAAGCTTTGCGCTTTGCCCTGGGCGGACGACGGAGTCTCCGGTGACGACCGGACGACACCTGACCCAACCCGGACAGTCGAGGGGCGTGCCGTATTATCTCAGATGTGACTCCTTTGAGGCAACTCCGGGACAACCGGAGTCCGGACTTTGGTCCGCCTTCTCGCCGTCTCTGTCAAGCCTACCTCCCCTGCCTCCCCACCTCCCCCCGCCCCGTCTGGGCACTTCAAAGGCCTTCAAGCATCCCTCCACCCTGACAGCGACTTCCAGCACCCTTTTCAGTCTTCAGTCTGGCAAGGAGGAAAGGCAGGGCAGGGCAGGGCAGCCAAGGACTGGCCCCGTCCGGCAAGGCGGTGGCCCACTGTGCTCGACGTGGCCCCCAGGAGGGAACACTTTTTGTGCGACTTGGACTTGGGGGAGGCCCTTGAGTTGCAAATCCGGGAGCGCCGCGAAAATGGAGTTGTTGTGGTTGGAGGGCGGGATCGCAGAGTCTCACTGCCTTTGTGCCGTCCGGTTTAGGGGCCGCCTTGGCCGCTGCGCTGTCAGGCTGGGCTCCGCGAGCAAAGTCTAGTTTGCGCGGCCGAGAAATAAACTGTACAGCAGCAAGCGGGCGGGGCGGGGCGGGCAAGTCGGCACGTGAGGCACGCTCAGCGAAACGACCACAAATTGGCACGTCACTCAATTACCCTTTTAGCGTGTTTATTGGTCCCTCGTTAGTGAGGCTGGTGAGGGGGGTGAGGCTGGAACCCGCCCCGCGCCGCCCCGCGCCGCCCCGCGCCGCCCATGACCATGACCACCGCACGGGGCATCAACAAGTCTCTGTAGAGCGACCTCCCTTAGTCAAAGGGAGCATTTTCGTTCACTTTTTCGCGTTTTCAAGAGGCCGACAAGCAAACCACCACACACTCAAAACGATCCTGGGCCCCTTTTGTGTGCGGCGGACAATGCCGCCTGGTGCGCACGGTCCTGCATGGTCCGGCATGGTCGGCCGGACGGACAGCGGGGTGGATGCACCCTCACTGCAAGGGAATACAAACCGTGGCCGAAAAAACTTTTGTTTCTGTCTTTATTTTTGCAAGTAAAGTAGAAGCGAGATTAATGTTTGAAGTGGTGTGTCATCGCGTCAGCGCTATCGCCGCTGGAAGCAGTCCAACAATTTTTTACTTTCATTTTCTTTGTGCTGCAGCGGTACATCGCGCATCGTCCTTGGCGACGCCGGCCACGTCGCGGCCACCGAAAGGAAGGAAGTAAGGCACGTGACACTCTGACCTCCCACCCCAACCCTTTTACAGGTCCCGTCCCCGATTTCCCCCTCCCCTTCCCGCACTCCACCCACCCAGCCCCCCGCCCCTCCAGCCGCCCACCAGCGGCCAACACTAACCTCCCCCACCCTGAAATCCTGTCTGGAGGGCGCATCCGCCCCGAACAATGCAACCCTCCCCCGCCACACCACACCACCATACAGCCACGAAGCCCAGCTGCAAAAACTACTTGGACGAGTGCATCGGCATGGAGCCCAGTAGCCATGTTGGTCCCGGCATTGTCTTAACCGGAGAGAGAGGAGAGAGAGAGAGAGAGAGAGAGAGAGAGAGAGAGAGAGAGAGAGAGAGAGAGAACAAGGAAGAACGGCCTCGTTGGCATTATTGCTCGAATCGGGGAACGAAACGCGAGTCTTGTCTTTAAAGTGCCTCGAGCGGGACCTAGTCTTCCTTACTCCCCTGCTGCTGCTGCTGCTGCTGCCATCCACTCTGGTTCGCCGCCTTTTTTCCTTCTTTATTATTTCGACTTCATTAACTCCCTTCCAAGCAGCAAAATCAGGCAGAAACAATAGCCAGACTTCCAGGCGGTATGACCACTGGGAACCGCGGCCCGTGGCGAGCCCCTTCCCCCTCCCCCTGTCAGTCAAAGACGCGGGGGAAGACGACACCAGCCGCGGGCCACATCTCGAGAGCACAGACACTCCCGCCGCGACCGCGGAACGAGAGGAGGAGGAGAGAATAAATAGAGAATGGATCCGACAGATCCGGAAGCCAATGAGGCCGCTTAACGGCCATTCGAGTGTGTGCGACGACCCACTGTGCACGACGGCAAGCAGCGCACTCTTGCGGAAAATTGAGCAATATTCCTGTTGCTTGCCTCCTTTGTCGAAGTACACTCCAAATGGTGTGGGCGTGGGCGTGTTCTAGAGAGTAAAAATACAACTCGCAGCTGCGCTCGCCGTTCTCTGGCGCGTCGGACGCTTCGATTGCTCGGGGCACGTCCGGCGGCATAACTACGCTGCTCATGCGTCATGCAGGTGTTTACGTATCGCAATCGTATGAAAAACTGTGCGGGCGGCAGTGGCCTTTCTCCATAATGGGGTAGGACGCGCGGTAAACAAAGTGAAGCGCGGCTTGCCCGGTAGTACTTAAGAACTTTTTTCGTTTCAAACATTCATTTTTATTCGATTTCCGAAGAAGGAAGAAAGGATTCTACCTCACACATTCAGAGGGGAGCATTCACGGACGTCCTGCGTTACGGGAGACGACTCTTACGGTGCCGAAGCTGTGTCAGATTCCCGTTGAGGGGATGGAATATCTCGTCAGCGGCTTACGTTGCGGGGGAGGGGATGTTATTTGAAGCGCGCTTGAGTCGGTTTGACCTATGGGAGGAAAATCCCCGCGCGGAGGAAACAATTTTCGTTTCTGGCTCAATTATTTTCAGTTTCCGCGAACGGATCGATCCGTAATAAGGTCCGGGAAATGGAAAGAGACTCAAACCCGACGGGGTGGCTGTGGCTCCCAGTGCAGCCGGCCAGACTCCGGCAGTGAGGCCCCACGTTCTCGCTCGCACAAAGCGACGCGTCATGGACATTGCGATCACTCATTCACGCCCCGCCAACACGTTTCCCAGCCCTTTTGTCCGACCAGCAGGGCCACGAAATGCAGAGGGAAAGGTAACGGACCAATTAGCAAAAGGGTTGACCTAAAAAAAAAGGGGAGGGGGTTTCAACGTTGAATTGTATTTGATATTTCTGCCGGTCCTTGTACCTAACCCGTTCTTCCGACTGCTGCAAAAAGTCACGAACTTCTGGCACCAGCGCTTGGTTAGCAAGCTAAATGAGTTCACTTTTTATTCATTTTATTTGCGTTCTCCCTCTTTTATTTTATTTGCTTTCCGGCATTGGCCATGCAGGACTGACGCGTCCACACTCCAGGGGGACAGTCGATGAATTCCAAATCAGACCGAGCAGTAACCGCGACCGGAAGCACGGACGTGTCGCCAGCGGGTCGTCCTGCAGGCCGCGCGGCTGCGGCCTGCCTCTCCCCCCCCCCCTCCCTGGAGGATCTTACATCACACGCCTCGTGATCGTAACCACGGGCCCTGAAATTAATTTCCACCGCGACCTGGCATTGACAGGGGACTGGCGTGTTGCCCCGAATCGGCGTGGAATGGACGTGCCCGCCACCTCCAACTGACATTATCTAGTCGACTCAGAGCCTTGCTGCTCCGCGTTACAACGCCCCGTGTGGTGATCATCCCCGTCGCCATTACCATCACGGCGTAAGCCTTGCGTCATCATCGCCACCGTTATCGTGCATGTGCCGTCCAGAGAGGTTCAACATTCCCTTAAGCCCTCCTCTCTTCCAAAAAAAAAAAAGTTAATTTCAATTTTTACGCATCGCTTGCTATGCCCGTGGCTCGTGTTTGCCGGAGAGTTTTTTCCCGCCGCGTCCCCTGTGGTCCCCCGCGGGGCCCTGCGGTCGCGACCTTGTCGTTTATGCGCCTCTTAAACGGCTCAGCGGGCATCGGCGGCTACCGTTCCGCCGCGGGTGTAGCGTTACCGCCTTACCTGCCGAGGCGCAGTGCGGGTCGCCGACGACGCGATCCTTGGGGACGCACTCCGTGGCGGCTAGTCCATCACGAGGGCGAGGCTGGTCGTCGTCGCGCACGGCCCACGAGAGCGATAAAGATAAAGGATGGGCCGGCGTGTCAGTATTCGAACCTCGGCCTCGGCCGCGCCAACATCGTCCGCGGCTGTGGAGCCCATATCAGCCTTTCAGCGGGCCGCGGCGCCTAGCCTCACGCGAGGGCGACGCCGTCCAATGACGGGGAAGTCCGCGGGGCGCCGGCGGCTCGGGGATGCGGCCTCAGCGCGCGGTGGCGGCGCCAAGTCGCCCGCGGCGGAGCATCCTCGCGCGGCATCGCGGCACGGCGCGGCACGGCTTGAAGGGCGTCACTGACCAGCGCCAAGTGGAGGCGCAACAGGCGGTGGCCGAGCTACGCGTCGTCTGGCGTCCTGCGGCGACGGGGGCTTTGAGGCGACTGGCTGGAACGGAGCGCGCCAGCGTGGCACAGCGCAGCGCCCGGCCGCCGCAGCACCCGCGCCGCCACCCCCGCCGCCCCCGCCCAGCCCGCGGCCACCCCTGCTAACAAGCTTTGAGCGCGCCCGCGGAGGATGGCGCGTAGCTGCAATCACCACGGCCTCGGGGACCTCGTCGCCTGGGGTCGCCACGCTAATGAAAATCCTGAGACAAGATAATAAGGTACTTTAATTCGAAAAAAAAAATGACGTAAATTTTTGCAAAGGAAGGGCTATTTGGCGGCTACCGTGACACATAAGACTCTACTGTTGACACAGACTTGATCCGTACACAAGGCGTGCCGAAATCAGCAAAACATGTGGCAGGGTTCGGTCATCGGCTCTCGGACTGTCGGATTGCCGGGCATGGTGTCCCTTTGTTCTGCTATTATCCGAGTCTCCTTCCGCGTCTGCCAGCCAGCCAGCCAGCCAGCCATGCTAGATGTAGGATGTTGGTGCTGCTGGATGCATGAGTGTTTGACGACGCTATATGAGGCAGCCGGCTGATTCCGAGAGTCGTTACGTTCTCGTCGCTCTGTCTCGCTCAGACGCATCAGGCGTCCGGCGTGGGTGCGAGGGAGACAGAGCGACGAGTCTATCTCAGTCTGCATAGAGTGCACAGCGTCGCGAGCGCATGCCCCTCCTGCCCCCCGGTGCTCCGCGCCCCGCGCCCCGCGCCCCGCGCCCCGCGCCCCGGCGGCTGAGTGGCTCCGAACAGCGCCTCGGTCGCCCCGTCTCTCTCGCACCCACGGGCCGCCGCGCACGGTGGCGAGAGAGACGGAGCGACGGAGGCGCGGTTCGGAATCAGCCTCCAGGTGCCCATCGAGAAGCAAAAACGGTTGCATAACTACACGGCGCCCCCACAGCCTGGGAAGGGAGTCATGTGCCGCGCCGCCGCGGTCGGAGCGTCGTACAGGGACCCGCCAAAAATGGCGAGAGGTACATTCTACGGCTTTGTCCCCCTTCCTGCCCGCCTCTCCGAGCGAGTCGCGTAGTGCAACGGCATTGTCAGAGCATGCAGCGCGGCTCATCTCATGGACATCCCCCGCCCCTCTCCGTGTTTCCCTTTTTCGATCTCGACTAATTTATGCGAGGTCCCTTGCACCGACCGTGTCGCGTGAGCGCTGGCGAGGTAAAGGGGAGGGGGGTCGTGCCATCCCTGCACGATGCGATTAGCGGCCAAGTAATCGCCGAGGCGTAGACAAGCAGCGCAAGCAGCCGTGCGTCTGTCTCTCTCGCACTCACGGGGCGGCTCGTGCGGGTGCGAGGTAGACGGAGCGCCGCTCGCGATCGTTCCCCCCCCCCCCCCCGCGTACTCATGTGCGGTGTGGCGTGTGGCGGGGGCGCCCCCTCGCATGCCCGGCCACTTGAACCTGGCATTGTTCCGTATTCTCCACTCCATATCCAAAGGTGATGTACTTTTAGTACCTTTTGTGGCGATTCAACTGTGTATCGCCGACAAAGGGCCGCACAGAAAATCTTGCAAGAAAACAAAAAAAAAAAACTTTTTTAACGGGATGAGTCATTTTTGGTCCTACGACTCGCAGAAGAAGGTCGACCCCAACCCCGACCCCGAAGCGTCGATGTGGATCGGTGCGTATGGGTGGTCCGGGTGGTCTAGGTGCTCCCTTGCACGCTCCGCCTGCATGCGCATCGGGGGGGAAGGGGGGGGGGGGGGGTCCGGGCGAGGGGCTGGACAGCACCCGTTGTTTGCCGACCCCGTGCCGCACCGCGCCAGCAGACAGACAGACAGACAGGCAGGCAGGCAGGCAGGCGACCAGGTCCGTCAAAACAAACAGTGACTAGCCTGCTGGAAAAGGCAGCTGGAGCGACAGCGCGAGATTGGAACGGGGTGTGGGGCGCGGCCGAAAATGACCCCCGCGGGGCCGCACGCCTCACCCGCACGCCCCGCCCCACCACGCCCCGCCCTACCACGCCCCGCCCCGCCCCCGGGACCGCCGATACATTATGTTACATGTTGCAGGGGGAGGGGGCAGGGGGTGGCGGCAGGCCTAGCCCTCTCGGGAAGTGCGCGCGGGTGCTCGGCGGGGCGACGGGGCGGCACTGCGGTGCACGCCATGCAGGCGAAGCAGCGAAGCAGCCCGAGAGGATCTGCCGCTCGTGGAAAACTTGCTGCGAATGCGGGATGGCTGCACGGTGCACGACGCGGAGAGCCCCAACTTTTCCTCTTCTTCTTCTCTCTCTCTCTCTCTCTCTCTCTCTCTCTCTCTCTCTCTCTCTCTCTCTCTCTCTCTCTCTCTCTCTCTCTCTCTCTCCAGGCCACCGTGACGCTGTTGGGTCGTGTCTCTCTCGCCCCCCTTATGGGCGGCCCCGTAAGCGTGAGGGAGGCAGCGCGGCGAGGAAGTAACGTCCGGGATCGGCCTGCTGCGGAGAAGAGCCGCTGGACCCTGTAAGTGCTAAAAGCGCCCCCGGGTGTGGCGTGGCGGTGCGGAGAGGCGAGGCGCGTCCTCCTTCGGTTCGCGACAAACAATCACCGCGACGATGTGACAGTCCCGCCGAGTCCCGCACGCGGCACCTTCTCCGGACCAGTCACTGCAGGCCTATTCCCAGCAGGGCTTCGTCGCTCTGTCTCTCTCGCGAGGCGTCCCGTGAGTGTGCGAGAGAGACGGAGCGACGGCAGTACCACCCGGAAGCAGCTCGCGCGGTCCCGAGCTGTCGCGCGGTCAGCCGAGCGAGTGAAGATTAATATCGTCGGGTATTGTGATCGATGGCAGACGGTGCTGGCCGTGCCGTCCGTGGGATGGAAGGGAAATATATCGAAAGGGCGCTGCAGTTCCAGAGCCCCTCCCTTGCCTCGCGTGGGGCACGCGGTGCATGCAGCGGCGCCAGCCTAGCGCCAGCCTAGCGCCGGCCTAGCGCCTGCGGGGCGCGGGGTGGGCCCGCCCGCAGCGCCGACCTGCTCGACGGCACTGCCTACGCTCCAGGCGTTCCAGCCGCGCTCTGCCACGCTTCGAGCGGCACTCCGTTGAGGAGGAAGCGCTGGAAATTGAAACGAGACGAGAGAGCTGCTGTGCCACTCCGAGGAAGGAGCAGGGGGGATGCGCGCCGGGTGGGGGGGGGATGCACATTATGACACGGAGAGAGTGTGCTGGCTCGCATACCGACCGCGAAGGGGCCCCCTCTGAGGGGCGGCATCCCCTGAGCCCTCTGCGAGAGCCCGAAGCAAGGCCTCAGCCGCACTACGCCGAATGAGATGCACGCATGCAAAGGGTGGTGGGGGGCACGCCACACAGTGGGTCAGAAGACCGTTGAGGCGGACAAAATTCTAGACGCGTTTTGAGCACCAGAGTCGCTAAATGGGACTCGAATCGAACGTGTGACCCCACCATGGTGGGGTCACACGTTCGATTCGAGACTCCTTTAGTGACTCTGGAGCTCGAAACGCGTCTAGAGTTTTGACCGCCTAAACGGTCTTCTGGCCCACTGTGCGCCTCCCTGCTTCGCCTCGAGGCCTCGTGGGTCTGCTGCGGCCAGACTGCAATAGGCTGAATGGGGTCCAACGCATGGGCCGCACCCTCATCGGAGTGGCCAGGTGGCCTGGGCTGGCTGTGGAAAGTCAGAGGCATAGAGCGATGTTATCCGTGGCTATCATCGTCGCAGCGCGGCCTCAGTGTGACCGCCACACCACCGCGACGACAACAGCTGGACCGGGGCGATGTCCACCCTGACAATGGCGGAGGGGGTGGGGGTGGGGTGGGCGAGGCGTGCTTTAAGGCCGCTGTGAAATGTCAGAGAAGCCTCCGCACTGCGCACGGCCCGCGTGGGACGGCGAGATGCCGGGGCGGAGGGAAACTTTGTTATTGGACAATAAATGGCAACAGGACGCGAAAGAGACTCACTGGAGGAAGAACGCGCAGCACGCAGTGCTACGGAACGTCGGACAGCCCTCCGAGACATTCCCGGCCGCCTCATTTCGCGTTGCCGCCCGTGTGGCGCTCTCTCTCTGTCTCTCCCCCCCCCCTCTCTCTCTCTCTCTCTCTCTCGCCCTCTCTCTCTCTCTCTCTCTCTCTCTCTCTCTCTCTCTCTCTCTCTCTCTCTCTCTCTCTCTCTGTCCCTCCCTCTCTCCCTCGGAGACTCGAAAGTAGATACCCGGCATCTGGTGGCCGTGGCGGCGGCACGGCACGTCCTTCCCGGCAGGCTCGTCCCGAACAGCGTTTCCGGCTATCTGTCTCTCTCGCACCCGTACGGGACGCCCCTGGAGTAGAGTCCTAACGTCCTTCGGACTCTCCAGGAGTGCGAGAGAGACAGAGCGACGGCAAGATAAGGGCCTGGTCCCACCCTCCGGCGCTCACGCCGCAGCCCATTATCAGATGAGCACCCCGGGGATTACACCGAACAGCAAAGCTGTTCCCGCCCACGCCAGTCAGGTGGTCTGCCAGTCCACCGCCCCTGCTGAACGGGGAAGTGGGTGCGAAGAATAATTAATCTATGCATCTCCTTTTGGTCCCCAGTATTTTGTTGTTGTTGTTGTTTTATGTTATTGAAAGCAGGTGGAAATGAAACAAGCTGGCAAAGTGTACAAATATCTATTTTTGTAACAAATGTAAACACTGTAACAAATGACAGACATTTGCACGCACTCACACAAAAACAATGCAGGCACTCATTTCTGAGAGGCACATTGAAACAATATACTATATCTCCTTGGTTGTCTGCATGACAAATTAAAGGTATCACAATTTTTCCTTTTTTTACATCAAGCCTCAGAAAGACCTGTCTGTAGGTTGTTAGGTAACACCACTAAAATCGAAATTCTAACTGTACAATATATTCATCCAATTTAGTTGATTACAGTTTGTTCCTAGTATGAAAACAGAAAACCTGGACCATTTGCATTGTGGAAGGAATATGGCAAACTAGAAAAGTTTTGCTTGACATGTAGAAACAAGTTAAAAAATTACATTAAAAAAATTTCATTACAATAGCAGCAAACTGGAATGTCACATACATGGACCATCACTTCTTTGACTGTTGGAGTAATGGATAACTGGTCAAATATCTTAGTTATTTACCATATTTACAAAAATAGAACATCTATCTAAAACTAATAATAATTACTGAGCAGTAAGGAAAACACTATCTCCTCAGCAAGAGATTCAAATTCACAACACACTTATGATATCTACAGTACAAAATTATTCATACTTCCATGCTTGACTCTCTATTTTACAAAAATCTCCATTGACATTAATTCTGCGATAACTTATTACTTACATTCCTCTATCCATCTGGCACCCACTCCTGTCAGTCTTTTCTCCAAATAATTTTATGGGCATTAACAATGAACAAGGGAAACAGAGGCATCCTCATATTAATTAAAATAAATAAAAAAGGAAAACATTACAAAATTCAACAACAAAATAGACCAAAAACTGGGTACAGGTAGCATTACATAGAATAACTGATGAATACTGATCATTATAAGTATTTTTTAACAATTCAGGCTACACAATAAAATAGCAAAAAGTCAAATGCACAGCATTTGCATTAGTGATGCTTGCTCATTAAGTACCACTGTACTCTTTTATTTATGTACACAACTTTATACAACTCAAAGTTAAAATAAAAATTGCATATTACAACCATGAGACAAGATATAGAAGATGTATCACATGTATTACATGTATCACATCTTCCTCTGGTTTCCAAACAAGACAAACATTAGGTAAAGCTTCAGTATGACTCAAAATCTATCTACTCCAACAACTAATTTATGAAACAATCATAAACAACACACAACACTGAACACAACCACGTTTTGACACAACAATTCATCTCTATGACACAGCACAAATTGGCACATAAAGAAGCAGATTGGACTGGAAAGCAGTCCTGTAGAACGGAATCGTTGGACGGAAAAAGGACATAAAATCCAAAAAGAGATAAAGATTCTAAATGAATCAGTCGCAGAATCAATCGAAGAAATTATTAAGTAATATGTTTCTCTGAAAAAGCAAAGATATGAGGAACAAATTAAAAGGTTACTAAAGAAACATATTTCCTAGTTCATACTAAGTAGATGGTGCCCAGCCACTGGCAAATGGTAAGCTTATATGAGCTCTGCTACAAAATGTGGTTGTCCGTGGTGATGAGCTCTTACACTCCCCCCTGCTGAGCCAGGTAGAGGTGGAGGAAGAGCAGGAAGTTGATCAGGCACCTGGAATGTTGAGCCTTGGAAACCTAGAGCAGCTTCATACATCTGAAACAAAAAAAAAATTCTTACAATAAAGATCTAGGGAGAAATTGTAAAGGGCTCTGATTGACTTTGATGGATCTTACATCTCTATGATTTCCATGATTATCTGTCCCTCTCAATGTTGCATAATTGCCTCCATCATCTGCAACATCTTGAGAGCCTCGTCTGTTCGGGTGCTGAATTGTTGCATAGGTGTTGTCAACCTAAAATAATACAATTACATTGCAAAATGACAAAGCTCTGACCAGGAAAAGAAAATCATCAAACAAAGCATATGACACACATAACGTACATGTGAAAAGTCAGCACTGTCTCTGCATTCAATATCTACACTATGATCAGGTTCACAAAAAACTTGCATAGTTAATTCTTGCTCTTCGTACAATTTCAATTTCCTGTAAAAGTTCAAGGTTATTTCAGAAATTATGTTAACTCTTTTAATTGCAATACATTCATGGTTTCAAATTATTGGGGACTTACTGCTCAATCCACAGGGGGTTCTCTGTGGTGTTCAAGTCGTCAATTATGGCTTTTTTGATAAGAGCATCCTTTTTCTTCATGTCTGATGGTTGAGACACAATCCTGAAATAGATCAAAATTTTGTTTGAACTGACTATAACTATCTTATCCACCATTTCATTCTGCCTGAAACAGTACTCCCATTAGTTTCAACTGACCAATGTCTGAAGCAGCAACACACAACAACAACTGTGACACATCCAACAAAGAGAACTATAAGCAGAGCGATAAGGGCAGCGAGAGCTGAGTCGATGGATTCCTCTTTTGGCGTCACATATGCAGGCTGTAACAGACAAAAACATTCATTTGCCAACTTTTTTTAACTTGTAAAATAAAATTAATTACTAAGAAAAATCTTACCACAACATTTTCAATGGCAAAACCAGCATAGTAGTCCTTCAAAAAGTCATACTTTGCATCAATAACTTTCAGTACTTCTGGAATGGCCGAGATTGTGTTCGATGGAGTGTCGACAACGTGAAGGTACATGTCACTCCTAAGCGTGGAAAGAAACTAATTAGATTCGTTCCAAAAATAATTTTTTTTACTTCTCCTATTTTTGTAAAAAAAGCAACTTACCAATCAGGTCGAGGGCGCCCCTGGCTATTTACATGTGGACCAATGCCATCCACAACAACCAGTCGTTGGGTGGCATTTGACAGTTCAGCCACAATTTCAGCCTGCTGGGCGTTGACTTCACTCGGAGGTCGTGACAAAATTACTCGAACCAGTTGCGAAGGTTCATACAGCCACACCTAAAACAGAGAAACTTGCAGTGATTTAAAGAACTCAAAATTACTAGAAAACTCAATTTGATGTTGATACTTACATGGACCTTGGTTCTTGTTTCCCTCTCGGGTGTGGCTTGCTCTCTAGCAACAACATCAACAATGAATCGGTCTTGATTATACTCGGCCATGTAATTGGATGTGCGAAGCTGACCACTTTGTGTGATGTTAAATGGACTCGGAACGATTGAGCCAGAAGACCTGTTAGAGCCATACCTAAAAGTAAAATTCAAACAAAATTAGCTATTTGAAAAAACTCACAATTGCACTTGAGAACCCAGTGGTACACACTTGTAAAGATTGGATGCTGCAATATAATAGATGATGGAACCATTTGCTCCCAAATCGGGGTCCTTAGCTGTGAGTTGAATCACAAGCTCATCAACATTAGCCATGGCATTGACACCTGGCAATTAAATAAAAGAAATTTAAATAGTTGAAGACATAAATAAACAATAAGAAATTAGGTCAAATTATGTTTACCCGCAAAATAGTTTGCGTGTTCAAATTGAGGTGCATTATCATTCTCATCTAGAACTACAATCACAACATGGGCAATTGTGGGGTCTTGCTGGAGCTCATCATCACTCAAACCATTCATTTCCTCCTGAGAAAAAGAAAAACCAGATCAAAGATTAAATCTAAAACATTTAAGTATTGCAATCATAATGTTTCACAAAATAGTTACTGGATCATTACCTTGGACATGTAAAAATCAGGGTCATTACTAGCTTTGACATACAGCTCAAAAGAGTCCTCCTTTTCACGGTCAAGGGTGGCATTTGTATAAATGGTTCCATCAGTTCGTTCAATTGTAAAAAGACCAGGACCAGTAGAGCGAATGATATAATAATATATTCTAGCATAAAGCCCTTCATCTGGATCATGTGCTTCCACTTTACCTAGAGTCAAAAATGAAGTATTAGGTAAGGATAAATAATGTCACTTGATAGGTCAACCATTCCTTTACTAAAGTCCAAATATGGTGCTTACCTATTTTGACAGTACTTGGAGCATTTTCAGGAGCACTGAAGTGATACGGGTTTGTTGACGAGGTGCGAGGGAACTCAGGATAGTTGTCATTAGCATCGATGATGTTAATCGTGAGTACTCTCAGAGTTTCATAGCTAGTGGGAGATCCATGGTCACGAGCAACAAGGACCAACTATAAAAAGAGGAAATACTTAAATGAGGCACAAAAAACACAGCGGTTTAAAGGAAGAAAAGGAATTAAGGCCAAAATTCACTACCTCATATTTATCTTTTACTTCTCTATCCAGGAGCACTTTGGTAACAATTTCTCCGGTTTCTTCATTGATATAAAACTCATCTGTTTCTTGAACATTTTTATTATCAACCTTAAAGTGGTAAGTAACGTGACCATTTTCACCACTGTCGCCATCATTGGCCTTCACAAACATCACTGAGTAACCCACTTCTGCATTGGCCTAAATTAAAAAAATAAAGAAAAACACAATAAATAAATGATGAGAAAGATTGTTTTACTTATCACTTTCATCACAAATAAAACGACTCTGAAATTTTTTTTTACCTCTGGGATACCAATGGAGGCATTAGTAGATCCTGGCTGAGTGAACACTGGTTTATTGTGGTTCACGTCAAGCACTGTAATGTTTACATCAGCCCGGTCCATGAAATGTCCATCACTTGCTTCTACCAAGAGATGGAAATGGCGTTCAGCTCCCACTAGAGAAGCTGATGCATATAAAACCCCTGTCTCTGGGTCAACAGCAAATGCACCTGAAACAAAAGAGACTATGTAATATAGGTCTCACTAAAAAATGTGAAAGATAGACAAGAAATAAATTCACTTACCACCACTGTTACCGGACACAATTGAATACCTAACATGAGCATTTTCTCCTTGATCAGGATCTTCTGCTCGAAGCTGGACTAAAGGTGCATTGAGAGACACAGTCTCCTCAACAGTTGCTCTATAACTGTGCTGGGTTAGGACAGGAGGGTTATCATTGATGTCTAAAATTCGAATGATCACCTGTGCAGGAGAAAAATTGATCAGATACTGCTCTGACACACATATGAGACTTATATTCTCAGAGGCCCTGGACCTACCGGAACTGCTGCTGTACGTCTAGTATCAGGAGGTGCCCCATCACTAGCCATTACTTGAATTGTTATTTCAGGAGTTGTCTCTCGGTCCAATACTCGAGGATGAGCGACAGTGATCTCTCCACTATCTCGGTCAATTAAAAAGTCGTTGCTGTGTTCTCCTATGAGTTGGTAAGTAACAACACCAAACAAGCCATCATCCTTATCTGTCGCTTTCACTTTAACAACAACAGTGCCCGCTGGGGCATTTTCCTTGACAGCAGCTTCATACTTTGGCTGTAGTAAATGAATGTGATAAATAAACTAACCTTGCTGAAATTTTACAAAAATTTTAAGTGCCTTGTCAGACCTACCTGAGCAAATACAGGATCCATGTCATTGATATTGGCAACAGTAACTGTTACATCAGCTGTTGATGAGAGTGGGGGTGCTCCTGAATCGTAAGCCACAACTGTGAAGTTTAGACTGTTATTTTCCTCATAGTCTATACGCCTGGTGGTGCGGACAACACCTGAAAGCAACAAGTCAATTTGTAATCAATGTCAGCCACTGTAATCACTTCTTATAAAACTTTTAAGGCTCGTCATACCTGTGACATTATTAATTTCAAAATAGGCAGATGGAGGAACTATGGCATATCCTTGTATGTTAGAATCAGCATCAGTGGCTGTAAAGGTTCCTACTGTCGTCCCAATGGGCTGCTCTTCTAGAAGATCAACTTTGTAACGAGGATCCTCTCTGGTCCAAGGCTTGGAGAACATCGGAGGGAAATCATTCACATCAATGATATTTACCACCAATGTACCTAATGGGAAAATCAAAAAATTTCACTCATGACACAATCCACACACATCAATTGGAGTAACTGAAATTGTGAATGAATTACCTTTCCCTTGCTGCATAGTTGGTGCAGTAATATCTGTGACCAAAACTGTGATTCTAACAACTGCTGCTATATCACGCTGTAAAGGCTTTGCAACAAATACTTCACCAGTAGAGCTGTCAATACTGAAAAACTCCTAAATCATTTTTTTGGAGGAAAGGTAAAAGCAAACATACAATTAAAATTAGTCAACGTACCAAACTAGTCTACATTTTAGTTTTTTGTTTTTTTTTAATAAGACATTTACTCACTTTAAAATCCTCAGTATCATTTACTGGTTTCCCATGCTTGTCAACAGCTGTGATTGGTTCTGATGCTGCAAAGTTCAAAGCTTCAGGAGTATTCACATCCAGGTCTGTGGCATTAAGGGTGTAGAATAATGTGCCAGGCGGTGTATCTTCAGTTACCTGTAAATTTGTACACATGTCGTTTGGTATCACAGCAATAAGTTATTTTGCACTTCCAATTTTAACAAAACCTCTATACTTACAGCAGCATTTTGAGTGGCTGGCACAAAGAAAGGGGCTTTGTCATTTGTGTTGAGGATATTGACCATCAATGTGGTTGTACCACTAAGCATCGGGATACCTGGCAAAAAGGGATAACAAAACATTGATACTTAAAGCTGTGACATTACAGAAAATTCTTTAAATTTTTTTATTTTTTTTCTACCTCCATCGACAGCTATGACCTCAATGTTATACAAGCGTCGACGATCAAAGTCTAAATGGTTAGCTACTCTCACAACCCCAGAGTCTGAATCAATAGAGAAATCATCAAATGCACCCTTTTGAATTTTGTATTTTATTTGAGCATTGACTCCTGCATCTGCATCTGTGGCTGTTACAGTGTCCACCATTGTGCCTGAAACAAGCAGAATACACATTTAATATTTTGCTAACATAACTACACTTAAAGCGTACATAATTGCCGGACTCACCAATTTCAATATCTTCTGGTAGTGATGCAAGGTATGTCTCTTGTTCAAACTCAGGATGGTTATTGTTCACGTCCAAAACATTAATATGGACTATACATTGTGAACTGAACTTTCCATCAGAGGCCTAAGGAATAACGATTTCATTATAATGAAATAAGATAATATGTGTCAAAAATTGTATGAGTTCATACATCACAAAAAATTACCTGAACAGTTAAGTCAATCGTATCAGTAGGAATATTTGTCATATCAAGACCAGTAGGGTTTGCAACTTTCACTTCCCCTGTGAGAGAATCAATTGAGAAAAGATTCTGAATATTGCCTTGTTTGATTGAGTAGGTAACCTCAGATGTTTTATCTGCATCTCGTGCCTGATATAATATGAAAAAAAAAGTTAAGTGTCATAAACCACATTATATTTTAATTTGCGCCAACAGACTTTTGTGCGTGACAGATTTAAATACCTCAACAACAAGAGGAGGTTCAAAGCCAGAAGCTCCTTCATCAATTACAGCACTGTAATTTTGACTGGTGAAAACTGGAGTGTTGTCATTCGAATCGAGGAGAGAGATTTTCAAAGGAACCACAGCAGATAATCCTCCAAGTGAGCCTTCATCATCCGTAACCTTATAATTCAAGTAGTAGACAGGTTTTGTTTCAAAGTCCAAACAAGATCCTGAGCCAGGGTTTGCGCAAGGTGCAACCAAAATAACTCCTGTTTTTCTGTTGACTAGGAATCTGGAAATTGTAAAATTGAAATGAAAATTAGTACAGTAATTTACTTTTGAATTCTACATTTTGGAGAGACGAAAGAACAATGTCTTACTTTTCTGCACCATCACCAATCAACTGATAGACAAAACCATCTTCACCATAGCGACCATGGTCACGATCATGAGCAGTGATGGTGGTTATTACAGTTCCTGGAGAGGCACTCTCATGCACACTGGCAGAATATGCTTCCAAATCGAAAACAGGTGCATTGTCATTTTCATCTGTCACAGTCACAGTTACTGTTGCAGTAGATGATAGCCGAGGTTCTGTGTGTAACTCCTCAGCAACCACCAAAATAATAAATTTACGGTTGTTGGGATTTTCATAATCCATAGAACCATTGGCAACTCTTATGTTGACTGAGGTTGAACCTATTGCCTTGCTTGGCTCAACAGCAAAAGCACCAGAAACATCTTCCAAGTGCAATGAAAATTCAGAATTCGTGCCCTGAAATAAGTAGCAAAATGAAGATAGGCATGGCTTTATGTGTATGACGGTAAAATTTGAAGTAATAAAGTTCACTAGGGTACATACAACATCTGAATCTGTCACAGTCATATCCAAGTGGGGCAAAGGTGTTCCATTGGCTGCATTTTCAGGAATCGAAACACTATACTCTTTCCGGTCAAATGTAGGTGGCTCATCATTGACGTCACGGATTGTAACAGTCGCTTCAGCTGTGGCACTCGTGTGAGGATCTTCACTTGGATAACCATCAACTAGCTCTCTCGCCTTTAAAATCAAGTTTAAAAGAAAACATGGGTTAGAGAAAAAGTTTTTAAAAAAATTATGAACATTTTAATAAATTAAAGAGAAGAGAACATACCCTAATTTTTACTTTCAAAACACCTGTAGTGTCTTCTAAAGCCTCTCTATCTAAAGGACGAGCAGTTCTCAACTCTCCAGTGTGAGAATCCAGCAAAAAATACTCCAGAGGATCTGCAACCACATCGTATTTGTTATCCAAAGTATTGAAAAGATTATGAGAGAAATAAAGGAAAAGTACTTACTATTAACAAGCTCATAGTAAATTGGTCTTGGTTGACCGCGGTCTCCATCCCTAGCTTGTGCCTTGAGAACAAGGGTACCAATCGGATCATTTTCTTCCAGAACTCCAGTTAATGATCCTTGGAAAACTGGAGGGGAGTTCTGCACATCTTCAACCTTTACCTCAACACTTGTGGTTGAATTGAATGTCCCATCCTAGTTAAATGAGAATGTCATTAGCTAATATGATAAAAAAAATAGGCCTATAAAATATTTTTGAATTCCCTCTCTGCATACCGTTGCCACCAGAACAAATTGGTAGAACTGACGTTCATTGTAGTCCAATGGCCTCTCCAAAACAATGTCCCCAGAGAAATGGCTGGCATTGGCTGATACAACTGAAACCGAGAACTTCTCGCACGCTCCTTGAAACTGGGGTTCTTCGACACAAGCCACCTCCAGGGTTTCACCAGTGAGGTCTGGATCTTGCAATTGTATTCCACGGAATACAACAGTTTGGGGTTTTGCATCTTCAGGCACTAAAACTTCATAAGGAGTCTGAAAGATAATTTTATAACATTATATTGTGAAAAAATGGATAAATTTTGAGATAAAACATGATGAAGCTGAACATACCCCAAGAAAAACTGGTGGATTATCATTCACATCAGCGATGATGACTGAGACTTCAACCTGGACCAGATTGTTTTTCCCACTATGAATGACATTGTCATCGCCGAGCTCATCCTCCAAAGTGACATAAAACCTTAGAGTGTCGTTAATCTGAAACAGAAATTGTAATAATAAACATTTTAGCAAGCTTATTCCATCCCGAAATCGTAACCTCAATCATTTCTAACCCAATTTTGAGCGGGTGCCGGTCGGAGGGGTGGGGGAGACTGTTATTGTTTTGACTTGGGAAAGGGGGGAGAGGGGAGGGGGCAAAGCCACCGGCGTCGCCGCCGCGCCGCGACCCGAGCGCTAGAGCTGCGGAGGCTGGACGAACTAAGCAAGCGGGTGTCACAAGTGTTGCCTTGCCTCTCTCTTCCCGGCGCCCCTTGCCATGCCAGCCCAGCGGAATGCATGCAGTGCTTACCTCTCTGTCCAGAGGGCGGACCACCCTGACTTGGCCCGTGGTGCGGTCCACCTCGAAGCGGTCCGTGCCCACGATGCCGTAGCGGAGCGGGGAGCCCTCGGGGTCCTCGCCCTTGAGGGTGTAGACCACGTCGCCGACGGGGGCGTCCTCGAAGAGCACCAGGCCCTGCATGTCTGCCAGGAACAGCGGCGGCCGGTTGCCGAGCGCATCTGGAGAAGGGACGAGCCGAGTTGGAACGAAATGAGGCGGACGGAAAGCGAAACACAAACTGTTTCAAAAGCCACAGAAATGTAGCAAAACTTTGAATTTGTGCGCGGAGCTTACCTTGAGCGGCGAGCAGCAGCAGGAGGGCGGCCGGCAGCAGCCAGCCCAGCTGGTGGCGGCGGGGCATGGCGACCCAAAGGCGGCCCGGCCGTGGCGCGCGGAGGCCGACCCTGGAACAGAATAAGGTTGAGCTCGTTAGTCGTTGGCTTGGAGGGGCATTGAGTGACTCGATGGCGCCTCGCCTTAGCCGCCCCCGTCGCCGACCTGGCCCGCTTCTATCCTCCACCCGCACCCACAATGACGGCACGCGCGTGCCTCTGTCTCTCTCGCACACACGGCGCAGTCACCGGCCGACCGCTGCGCGGCCACCAGCACGCTTGGGATTGGCGGGGCGCGTGGGAGTCGGCGCAGGGCAGCGCGCAGGGCGGTCGCTAACGTAACGGCCACACACACACACACACACACACGCACACGGATACACAGGCCGGGTCGCAACGCGTGCAAGTGAAAACGTTCACACGACTGTCCGTTTCACGACACGGCCAGACACAGCGCAGCGCCACTCAAAGCCTCAAAGCCCGGCCAAGCCTGGTCACGGGCAGCCAGCCACGGGAGCCAGCGCGTGGCCTGGGGAGAAAAACGAGAAAACGGCTGAGTCTGTCTGCAGCGCTTTCGTCGCTCCGTGTCTCTCGCACTCGCGAGGCGCTCCGACGACTAAGTGTGAGGAATGCCGTTCGGCCGCCCAGTGCCGTTCCATGCGTCCCATTGACGCCAACAAATCGGGCAGACACGGCTTCGGCGCTGCCGCCGCGGTGGGGCTCCGGGAGCGGCCCAGCAGGCCGTCCTCGTTATGACCGCCCCGTGTCGCAGCGTCACAGCAAGCACTTTGGAGCCCGGCCAGCGCGGAAAGCGCCGCCGTCAGTGAAACCTCGCGGATTTCCCTCTCGCGCTGGCGGAGGCGATGAAGTAGGTGAAGTGGCCGAACGACGGCGCGGAGCGGTGGCGCCCCGCGCCCGCCGCGCCCGCCGCGCCCGCCGCGCCCGCCCCGCCCGCCGCGCCCGCCGCGCCCGGGGGGCACACGTTCAGGACGACTCACGCCGACTCCTCCCACTTCCACTTCCTATACATACCTCGGCGCGCCGCGCCTCGCCGAGTGTCCCGTTAGCAAGAAGACGCTTGGCTGGTGACGCCGCTTAACCCCCTTTCCCCCCCTCCCCCCCCGCGAAGCCCAAAGCCCCGCGCGAACCGGACGCATGAGCGAAGCTGCACTGTTGTACCGCGCGTTTTGGGCACGACTGGCTTGAATCTTGAATCACGCTGTGATGGGCGGGGGAGGGGGCCTACTGCGGCCCCCCCCGGGGGGCGCATGCGTCGCTGTCATCATCGGCAACGGGGACAGGCACGGCGTGGCTGAGTGGTTAGCGGCTCTGCTTCCGGCGCTCGAGGAAGCGGGTTCGCGTCCTGTCGCCGCGCGCGTTCTGTCCTTCCCGGGACGAGGCGCGCGGTGCCTACGGACTGCAGCAGCCACCAAAGGGCACGCCTCTCCCGCTGAAGCTGAATCAGCCGCAGCTCAAGTCAACCGAAATGTTGTTCTATTCGCGAGCCGCGGCGTTACACGTGTTATGCACGGCCAATCAGACAAAGGCATGGACAACTAGTTCCCCTTCGCAACGCATCGCGTGAGCCAGCAGCCTCCGAACGGAATTCCACAGTCCGTCGTCTCATTTCGCTCCGACCGGCCGACAGGCCGTCGGGGATAATGGGCGTCGGCCTCATCGTCGCTGCGTCTCTCTCGCACTCCTGGGGCGTCCCGCAGGGTGCGAGAGGGACGGAGCAGCCCTTCGGAATGGGCGGGTCGATCGCCGCATGACCGCACGGCTGGTCCATGCATGCATGCTTCACTTTCATCGGCCCGTGGCGATGCCCGTGGCGATGCCCGCAGCAAGCCTTGGCGTGTAACAAGCCGAGCCTGTAATGAAAGCCCACGCCGCCATGGGCCATGCGGGAGCACGCTCGCCGCGGCTCCTTTCTCTTCGGAAAGCGGCGAAGGCCTTCATGGGGAGCGCCGCCCGAACTCGACCAGGGGAGTGAAGCTACACCGAGACATCTTGTTTCACATCAGAAACGAAAACTTTGGTCTCCGGGACCAAAATGTGTTTCATCTGTCCAACCTTAACACAGGCAATAAAGTTTTCGTTCCTGATCTGAAATAAATCTCTCAGTGTAGTAAGGCTAGTCTCGCTAGTCTCGCTGAGGGAGTGCATCAGAGTACATGGGCACAGTCCATGCATGCTGGATGCCCAGCCGGCCGTCTAGCATCTGCGAGGCACATCGACACGCCAACCCCAAGCCCTCGGCCGCGCAAGCCGCGAAGGGCGAGCGGAACCACTTGGAACACACTTACACACGCAGACACTTCTCCTTTTTCCCCCGCGCTTCTTGTTGAGCGCGAAGTCCTATTATTTGCCTCTCCAATTTTATTTTATTTTTTTGCCCGCTCGTCTCCCTTTGCCTTTTGCCTTTTCCAGCGATGACGCCAACGGCAGCAAAAACAAGGCGAGAAAGTAGTGGCGCTTGTTGTGCGGCACGGAGAGCTACACATCAGGCATCGGGCGGCTCGGAGGCGCGGTGGCCCGCCGGTGAGTCTGAAGGGCCCCGGCCGGGGCAGAGGCCACGGCCCCAAAGGCGTGAGAGGGCAGCCGCATTGTTTTTAAAAGCCTCACACACACTCACGCATGCGCACTCAAACAGACGCGCTCACACACACACGCACACGAATCAATCTATTAGGCGCGGCGCCGTGATGCGGCTCGGTGCGGTAATCACCGTGGCGGCCGGCACCACAGTCTCGGTGACCGCGGCGGCGTGGGGCGTTCGGGGCTTATTAAGGCGGCCCGGACAGGTAAAGCCGCCGCACTGGATGACGGCGAAGTGCAGTACAGTGGGCCAGCGGCCGTCACGCGTGTTGCTCGTACTCTCCTTTTACCGATCATACAACAGACACTTTCACGGCCAGTGAGATGCCGCGTTCGATATTAAGCGGGCCGTGGGCGCCTCGCTTCGCCTGCCGGCTCGGCCTAGGACTCGGCGATATCGAAACAAAGCCCCCGCCGCCCCCGCCGCCCCCGCAGCGCGGTGCTGACGGGTATGGCGCGGGGCGGCGGGCTTACATCACTTGCCTTGCCTTTCTCCCTCGACGCATTGACACGCGGCGACGCGACACGTCGTCGACGCGTTACGCGGTAATGACAGGCATTATTTTTCATAATAACTGAGAGGTGTGGCGCGCGACACGCAACGTCTTTATTTTCGATGCACCGGCCGGATGCCTGGCCCCCCTGGAGCAATTAGCCACACGTTGCTGTTTCTTTTTGTCTGTCTGTCTGTCTGTTTGCCTCGCTCTGTGTCCGTCCGTCCGTCCGACAGTCGGTCTGTCATTTAAGCACTACTCTCACATTATCCTCGACATTGTTCAGTAACTTTAAATCCCTAAATGAAAACATGGCGTAAAGTAGGCTGTCTGTTTGTCCGTCCGTCCGTCCGTCCGTCCGTCCGTCCGTCCGTCCGTCCGTCCGTCCGTCCGTCCGCAAGTTTGTGTGTCTGTCTGTCCGCTCGTGTGGACAAAACAGCCGCCTTCCGGCCCGGAGCATCGCTGGAAGACTGGAAGCGGCGGCCCTTCCGGCGTTGAAATCGTGGCGCCCGGCATGCCTTGCTGATTCCGGCCTTCCGGGGCCCCTGGAGTCAATCCGGACCCGGAGTCCGGAGTCTGCGCGCGGACGGGTTGGGGGGGGGGCGACGGGGAGCCGCAGCGATCACTTTAAGCATGACGGGCCGGACTGCGGCCAAGCCCCGGAGTCATGGAGTCGTTCACCCGGAGGAAAAGTCGTGCAGCCACCGAGCAGACTACACTTCGGTTCTATCCGCGCGCCCGCCCGCAAGCCCGCCCGTCTGTCTGTCTGTCTTTCCGTCCGTCCGTCCGTTCGTCACCGTCCCTCCGCGACTTATCGCCATGGCATCGGCTGTCATTGCCTCCCGCTGGCGGCGCATGATTGAATTAAAACGCCTTCTCAGAAGTCGCCCTCTGCAGGCCCACGTCCCCGGCGGATGGCGACGCGCTGGAAGACCATCAGCGCTCGCTCATTTTCGTTTCACTCCTCGCTTCGGACTCGCTGTCAGCAAGCGCGATGGCTTGTCGCCGAGAGAGGGCGCGCACAGTATGGGCCTCGCTAAATGGGACTCGAATCGAACGTGTGACCCCACCAATGGATTCCTCGTGCGGAGAGCAATCCATTGGTGGGGTCACACGTTCGGTTCGACTCCCATTAAGCGACTCTGGAGCTCAAAACGTGTCCGGGATTTTGGCCGCCTCTGCGGTCTTCTGACCCCCTGCGCGCCGCGTCCGCTGTCTGCGCGTCGCTGGCGGAGCGCCTGCGAAGTCGAGGGTAGGCAGCCCTGCGAGGCGCTGCGGCGCGCGGGACGCTCTGCCTCCCAGGCGGCCGTCTCGCAACCTCTACGGGACGCCCCACGCCCCATGAGTGCGAGAGAGAGAGAGAGAGAGAGAGAGCATCGCCGTCCCCTCCCCGCTGCAGCTGCAGCGCAAGACAAAAGGGCAGGGCCCGTTCTAGTTTGGTTTACAGTAAGGCGTTGGCTGGAGCGCCGTGCTGGAGCGAGGCGGCCTCCAGCGGCCCGCGGCGACGGCCTCCAGACTCCAGGCGGCCTAGCTCGCTGGGTCCTCAAACGCCGGCCCCGGCGGGCGGCGATTGTCTTAGTGGTTCTTTCCAAGCTGCGAGCGCCGCGCCGCCGCCGCGCCGGCAAACCACGGCGCTAACCGCCGCTCTGCCGATGCGCTCCAGGCTGGGGCCAGATTCAAATCGCGACGCTCCCCGCAGGAAGCCCGGTGCACTCGTTACTTGGTTACCGGAGCAGCGGATTCATAGCGGAAATCCTGCAACGGAGCGGCGCCGCGCGAGGAAGGAGAGAATGAGAGAGAGAGAGACCTGCTCAGCCTGCAGAGCACTACAGTGTGCACTGGCGAGCACGACACGCAAAGGTCACCTCGTGCCCTCCCTGCCAGGCACGGCCGGCCGGCCTGCCTGCCTGCAGACTCACTCCCTCTCTCTCGCGGGGCGTCCCGTGGGTGCGAGAGAGACAGCGCGTCGAAAAGGACTCTCGGAATCAGTCTGCTGCCCGCTTGGAGCCGAGTCGCCACCGAGACAAAAATAGCGTTCGACTTGGCCATTTTAGCGCTCGATCCTTTGCGGCGGGCGCGGGGCGCGGGCTGGCGGAGCAGAGGGGGAGGGGCAGTCTCACAGCCAAGGAGTCCTCGTCCTGACAGGCAGGCAGGCTGGGTGGGGCGCCACAACGCGGCGTCTACTGACAGCCTGCAACCAGAGCCGGGCGTCGCGACCCACTGGACGCAGCCACGCAGTCGCTCTGCCTCCCTCGCGCCCCGTGAGTGCGAGAGAGACAGACGACCCGGCCGGCTGGACAGCGCCTGGATGCTGATGCGATCGGACGGCGCGCCGCGCTGGCCGCGGTGTCACAGTGTACCGCCACACATGGCGAAGTGTCCCGCCTGCCGTTAGCTCGCCCCTTCGCCCTCCACCCGCTAGCTGCAGGCGCATGCCGACTCTCTGTCTCTCTCGCACTCGCGGGGCGCACCGTAGGGGTGCGAGAGAGACACGACGCGCTGTTCGGGATCGCTCGCCGAGACGAAACACAAACACAACAAAGGTCCGGACGAATGGCTCGGCGGGCAATCACGCGCTGGCCGCCTTCCAGTGCGGCTTGGTCGCTCTGTCTCTCTCGCACCCTCGCCCATGAGTGCGAGGGAGACAGAGCGATCCTGGCCCGGGCGCGGCTACCGGTCTTATAACTCATCGGCGATACGTTACTCGACCGGCGAGTGGCCGCGCTGTACCGCGGGGGGCGTGGCAGCGGGGCGGGGCGGGCGGGGCGGGGCGGGGCAGATCGACCTCGCTGAACTTTAACTCGGCCTGGAGCCGCGCTGGAGATGCCAGTCGGCCGGCTGGAGGGTCCCGTTCGTTCGTTAATGTCGCGATGCGTGCCGTGGAGAGGGCATCGATTTATGAGATCAGGTGCTTGTTCCGTCCTGATTTACAGCGGGAGGCTCCCATCTTCCCGCGCATGGGTGCGACAGAGACAGAACGACGCAGCGCCGCGGCTTGGAATCAGCATGAGTCTCTGGCTTCGGCTTCTCGGCTGGAAAAGCCAGACTACATCGAAAGTGGGGAACGAAAAAAAGAAGATAAACAGGGAACCTGCCTGAGGTTCGTGGTCAAGCTAAACGTCGCGCTTGCTCGCCGTGTACCGCGAGAAGGGTGTCCGTGAGGTATCACATCTCTGTCTCCCGATCGCTATCCCAGCAGCAGGCCAGGCTTCCCGTCTCTCTCGCACCGCCACGGCGCGCCGTACGACGGCGAGAGAGACAGAGCGACAGAGCCGCGAGGCAGGCGAGGCAGCGGTCACCGTTAGCACACGGTGCTAAAGCACACCCTTGCCGCCAGGCTGCTCCACGCCAGGCCGGCCAACCCGCGATGGGCCGCCCAAAGGCACGCCGATAACCTTGCGGGGCGTGTCCCAATGAATCAGTCACTCACTCACTCCACCTTACGCCCCGTCGTGACTCGGGTCGTGACTTCCGCCCACTCGCTTCGCTCGGGTTCTCGTTTCGTTCAAATGACGCAACGTGTAATGGCTCCGCGGCGCTTCGCAGCGCTATTGGCCCGGCCGGCCCGGCCGCGATGCGAGGCTGGCTGGACATGCAACCGGGCCGCGTCGTGTTCGCGGTCGTGCATCCCCTGGGACAAATCGATGCATGTCCAAATCGGCCGCTCTCGCAACGCCACCGGGCCAAACAAAACAAAAAAGAAATTTAAAAAAATAAAAAAATGTTGCGTTTGCTGACTGAGAGAACACGCGGGGGTAGTACTCAGTACCTTTCTTTACCTATTTTTTTTTTAGGGGTTCCAAAAAACCCCTATTGTTTTTGCTTTTGGGACTGATTTTTCTGCCCTTTCGTATTCACACACACACACACACACACACACACACACACACACACACACACACACACACACACACACACACACACACACTCGTCGTTCAAAACGAGAGGCCGACGCTTCGGGCGGACGGCCAGGCCCCCCATTCCATTTCACAGCGGTCCCGAGTGGCCCCCGCGGGGAGGGGCTAGTACTCCTGTCTTCCTCCGTTTCGATGATTTTTCCCATGTCTGCCTCCGGTGTGCCGTGATGCATATCAGAGCGTGACCGCGGGGCCGCACCGTGCAGTGATGGCCAGCGCCGGGAGAGACAGGCTGCAGCACCGCTCCAAGACTCCATTCAGCAACACCCGAAAAAGGTCGTTTCTAGAACCGAGATGATTTACGTGGAACAAGTGAATTGCATTGGATCAATAACGAGATCAATGACGCCCTCTTTGGGTGCAGACGCCACGGCGCCAGCAGGGCGGCTGCCAAACCAAGGCGGGTTGTGTCCAGAGCGACGCAACCTGGGCCACGCTTCGCGTCCGGGGAAGGACCTTGGCGGCCTGCTCCCACCCTTACAAAGGCTGCGTGTTCCCGAACGACCTTTCAGTGACTCGGTGGGAAATGGTTGGCGGGCTGGTCGGCGCGTCGCGCGGCGTCGCGGCCGCACTCGGCGCGGACCGATTCCAGGAGGCAGCAACACACCTGTGCGCTGCAAATCTGTTCCCCGGAACACCGCACAGTGGGTCTGGAGGCGGCTAAAACTCTAGACGCGTTTTGAGCTCCAGAGTCGCTGAATGGGACTCGAACCGCACGTGTGACCCCACCAATGGATTCCTCGTTTGGGGAGCAATCCATTGGTGGGGTCACACGTTCGGTTCGAGTCCCATTCAGCGACTCTGGAGCTCAAAACGCGTCTGGAGTTTTGGCCGCCTGGCGCAGATCTTCAATCCCACTGTGCGGTGCGGCCGCGTGCGGCTAGCTTGGGGCACACCCGGTGGGGCACACCCTGTAGCACTACTCGCTGGGCCCCGAACGGCACGCCAAGTCCATCTTAATTAGTTTCCCCGGCGGGAATCGGCCGAAGCATCGCGCTAAAGCGCAGCGGAGTAATGAAGCGGAGAGCCAGTGTCAAGGTGCAGCTGGAGAGGGGGAGGGGGGGGGGGGGGTGCTTCGCCACGCTCAGGTGCTCATGCGGCCGGGCTGGCGTACACAGCCACCAAGCAAAACGAAGACGAGAGCACTATGGCGCGGAATGGCGCACAGTGGGTCTGAGGCGGCCAAAATTCTAGACGCGTTTTGAGCTCCAGAGTCGCTAAATGGGACTCGAACCGAACGTGTGACCCCCACTAATGGATTACTCCCCAAACGAGGAATCCATTGGTGGGGTCACACGTTCGATTCGAGTTCCATTTAGCGACTCTGGAGCTCAAAACGTGTCCGGGCTTTCGGCCGCCTCAACGGTCTTCTGACCCACTGAGTTGCGGCCCCCTAAAGGCGTAGCGTGGCGTAGCGTGGCGTGGCGGAGCGGGGCCGGTGTGGGACCGTCGTGTGTTAACGGTGCCCGCGACGTGCGCTGACCAAAACTGGCGCCGAGGCAGTGGTGCGGCGCAGAAGGGGCTGAGGAGGCTCGGACTAGGGGGTCATTGTCAGCGGGGCGATCCTGCTGCACCGGCAAGCCAGCCAGCCTACGCTGCAAGTTGCAGACTTGCACTTCTGAGGAGACTCCCCAGTCATCAGTTGATACTTAACTTAACAATTACTGGTTACCACACTCACATACCACTCACACTCTCTCTCACACTCACACAGAACGGAACTTTTCTTTCGCTCAGTCTGCATGTATGTCGGTGAGCACGTGTTTCCTCGCAGCGCGCGCACACACACACACACACACACACACACACACACACACACACACACACATTCGAGAGAGAGAGACGCCTGCTAAACAAGGCGGGTTGGCGCTTCTGCAATGAGTTTCCAAATCGTCCCTCTCCCTCCGGCCGCAGCCCAGTCCGGACAAGTCGGGAGAAAGCACTATAAAGAGTGCGTACGGCACGGAGGCGCGGCCAGGCGCGGCGTCCATTCATAAACACGGTGACGTCATCAACGCGTCGTCGGCCTGCCGAAAAGGCGCTTGCATCGGCGGCGGCGCGTGGAGATGCAACGCGGGGATCTCTCTCTCTCTCTGTCTCTCTAGCGCACTCGTCCCGCGCGAGAGACAGAGACGCCTGCAGGCGAGGCGCTGGCTGCGAGGCACTGGCCTGTAAACCAGCCAATTACCATACATGCACTGTTAGCTCGCCGTGTTGTGGCGCGGCCCGGCCCGGGGCCCGGCCGGCCTGGACTCGGCTGGCGTGCTTGTAGCAGACGAGCACTCGACAGCACTGCTCGGGCGCGCCGCTTGGCGCGGGTTCGATCCCGGCCGCCGGCTCTGAAAAATTTTGGAGCGGCTCGCGGGAGAAAGCAAACTGCGCCCGCGGCTTGCCGACATGCAGGGCACTGCTGGCCTGGGTGGGCCACGCCGCCATGCGGGCCACGGGGGCCGGCATTCGGCCCAAAGACTCGGAAAGAGAGGCAAACTAGCGCGGCGGCCGCCCACGCCTCGACAAATGGACTGGATAAGTGTGTGCGCGGGCGGCGCAGACACACAGACAGTCACACACAGAGACGGACGGACGCCGCGGGGGCATGTGAGGCGAGAAAGCGTGGAAACCTTTTCCGCCCGGGCCAGCCGCGCCACGCACGGCCAGCCGCGTGGCCACGGCCATGGACAGCGCGGGGAGGAAGAGACGTCCACAGGTGTGGCGCAAGACACACACACACACACACACACACACACACACACACCAACACACACACACACACACAGACGGAAAATTGAGACAATGCAGCGGGCGAAATCGAAATCCAGCGGCAGGCTCGTTGTTTCCCTGCTGGACTGGCCAGCTGGGCGGCCCCGCCTTCCTCCCCGCTCGCCTATGGACTCGATCGGGAAAAGTATCGCATTATTGGTGGCCGGAGCAGAAAGCGGCTATAGGCTGGCTCCGCGAGGGTGACGGCGTGTACACCGCAACACGTCCGCCGAGCTGCAGAGCGAGTGCCTCGCCACTGCGGAACGCCCCCGTGAGAGCGAGAGAGACAGAGCGACACGGCGCCGCGCAAACCGCAATATAAATCTGAATCAGCGAAAACACAAATAAGGACGGACCTTTGTGTGGCAATCCCTCTCCGTCTCTCTGCAGCCGAATCTATCCGCGCGGCGAGTTGATGGGACTTCGCTTCCTGCGGTGTGGTACACCTTGCGGCGGCGGAGGTGGTGGTTTTGGTTACCCGGCATAGGCAGGTGTCAACACCCCGGGGAGCCCCGGCCCAGCAGGGCGGGTAACGGAGAGCAGGGCCTTCGTTCGTTAAGGTGAGACGGGATTGTGTTCCCCCGGCCTCACGATCGTAAAGCATTAAACAGTTAATCCGTCTCGCCCGCGCCCCGCCCGCAGTGATGGAGATGCATCCGATAGTGTCAGGCTGGCTGGCCCCGGGGCAGCGAGCCCCAATCAAAGCGAGGCGACGCCCTGCAGGCCGTGCGCTGTCGTCGCGACGCTGTCTCCACTCGCGGGGCGTCGGCCGAGAGAGACGTCAGGCCGGCCACCCGCACGGCGCTGCTAATCGGGCGAGGTGTTCGGCATGCGACGCGGCCAGCTTGGAGGAGACGCGGGGTCAGGCCGGGCAGGCGGTGCACCAAGTTTGGTTGGCCGAGTCTTCGGTTCGGGTATTGAGAGGGGGCGGGACACCCCCCCCCCCCCACACACACACACACTCACTCACACGCAGGTGGCTGTCCCAGTTCCTGGTGTACAGCACAAGGCCGTAACGGTAACCGGCACGGCCGCCGGGTTCTGGGGCGGTGGGTTAGGTAGGAGTAGCAAGGCACTCCATGGGAAGACTGAGCCGCGAGGCCGCGAGCGAGCGGTGACGAAACAAAGAGTGACGCTGTGCGTGGGTCGGTGGGTGTGTGGCTCTCAGCACCACTAAACTTCATGCCTCGCCTTGCGATATGCATCACGGACACCTCGGAACCTCGGAATCGCTACGCTGGTGTGGAATCAGTCTGCTGATGCAGGCTGATGCGAATCCACTTCGAGAAGTAACGTTCGCTCGGGATTCATATTCGAGTCTAATCGCGCGCCGCAGGGCCGCGCGGGCACCTTGCAGGTTCAAAGACCTTTCGCCGCACCACAGAGTAGACGCACTTTACCGGCTGAAATACCCAACCGCCTTCAATTAACCTGAATTAAGTGCCTCGAAGTGCAGCACAGGCCTGCAAGGGACTAAGACTTCCTTTCGCGGACCGAGCCCTTTAACATCCAGTAAAGACGGACGCTCAGCCCTCGTTCTACCGGCCGCTCGCTGGTTTGTTCGTTTCCTCCTGCAGGAGGGCCTGCACTGCAGGACGCCAACAAAGGCCGGGAAATGGCGCGTTCCCGAAGTCCCGACTTGCCAATGGTGTGATTTGCAACGATAATGTCGGTGTTCGCAAGGCAGGCAAGGCTGAAGCGGGGCTGCCCTGCACTGCCGATCAAGAGGAACCGCACACACAGACACAGACAGACAGACACACACACACGGCGCTACAATACCTGCAATCACGGCGCGTGCAGCCGGCCGGCACGCACTGCTCCGCGTGCGCCACGCGAGGCGGCGCGTGCGCGTGCCGGCCGATGCTGCCGACGCGCGCCGCTCACCACACAAAATCCTCCTTTTTCGCCACAATAATGGTCGGCCATCTGGCAACGCCGCCGCTTCTCGCCTGCTGCGCCGAGTTGCAAGCAGCATTCCGGCAAAGCGATTCCTACTGTTGCTACAGGTGTGGCCGGGGCCGCCGGGACCGGCGGTGTGGCCGCGGCAAAAGGCCCTGCCCTGCTGGCCGTCGCCGCGACGACGCCTGGACCGCCGCCCCACCACTGCCGCGGCCCCGCGGCCCCGTTTGCGTGGGCAGGCCTGCCAGGTCGTGTGCTGGATACACCCATCCTGGAATCCGAGCTCTCCTCTCGGTCCCAACCCCCTGGACTGGACGACATAGCCTTGGCATCCGAGCAGTCGTTATTCGCAGGCAAGCAGCAGCAAGCAGTCCATCCCACGACAAAGGCACTGCGCTGCAATGTATTGGCACGAACCAGGTTGGATGTGGGTTATTTCTTCCTGTGTTCCCGTCGTTTGATCAGGCTCACGTCAACTTGAGACAGCAGAGGTAACATGAATGAGTCCGCCCTACATGTCTAAAAACAGTATCAATGAGAGATGTAGCCATGGGCTTTTTTGTGGTAGCTTCCTAAGTGACCAAACACCTGGTTGAAAGTGCATCTCAAGTTAACCTCAAATTGTCTCAAGTTACTCCGGCCCTTCCAAAGGTCAACATGCGGGGCTCCCGCTGAAGCTGAAGCGCCATCCCGTAGGTTAGACTCGTTGTGAGTTTGCTTTTTGCTTTGCGCGGAGCCTCCCGTGCGGTCATACTCTTGATTAATCACATCCTCCGATTTCTCCGTCGGTACGTTGGCAGCCGCGAGCCTAGCCCGCGCTTTTGTCTTCCAGGTTTGCCACCTGTCCGTGTCTTGATTGGAACACCAGTGCGTTAGTTGGGCCCCAAGAAAGCCGCTTTTATTGGCCGAGCTTCATCTCTTTCCTATCGAAGCGCCATCTGGCGGCGTGCCGCGAAACCATCCGTCACCCTCCGGCGCGGTGCGGCGTCGTGCGTCGTGCGCCCCAACGACAACCACCGTTGCGAATCGCGCCACCACGAGCGCCACCTGGCGGTCGACCGGCTAATCTGGAGCCACCGTAAAATATACAGATCTTTACGGTAAAGTAACGGGGCAAAAACTGCGCATAAAACGTCGTGGCGCGCGCGCTTTCCTTCCGTTGTCTTCTGACGATCATCTCCGCGGAGGGCAGCCGTCCCGGACGCTGCCCTTCCTCTTTCCATGACAAATGGTACTTGGCGGCCTACATCCAGGACCGGGCCACGCCACGCCGTGCCCTTCGCGCTGGCCGCCAATTCTGCACGCGCGGGGATACAAAAAGAAAAGGGTGCCGTCTGCGGAGCCTTGCTGAGCGCCGCTAGGCGGAACTGCAGCAACAGTCTGGGTGTCGTCCGTCTTTGTTTGTCTCTGTGAGTGTTCGCCGCGTTGTAAGCATGCTGAGGCGATTTAAATAGACAGAGTGTGCTACTTTGGATTCGCCCGCCCTCACATGCATGGAAAACTTCATTTCCGAATCCGCTTCCCTGACTTTACCGTGCAGCGCGTGACGCTCGTCACGGAAGCCTCAAACTTGTCTTGGCCACGTTACCACACCCGGAAAGAGACGCGACTCGCCGGTTCCGCTCAGCCGGCCACACCACTGCCGAACGACCACACCACTACCGCACTGCGGCTGTCGCGGTGGTCACTGCCAAGTCCAGGGCGAAGGACGCCAAGGACCCCAGTGTCGTCGCAGTCCCACAGCGATAACGCGCAGACAAAGGACGACGGGTAGGAGGCTCCGTCTCTCTCGAACTCATAGGCCGTCCGGTGTGAGAGAGACAAGGCAACGAATAGGCACCGTCCGGAATCAGCCCGCCTGCCGCCCCCGCCCCGTTACGTGCGGAAACGGAAACGCAAAGCCGAGGCGCGTCGCTAGGGGCATCTTCGGGGCGGTCCAGTTAGGCCCTGCATAGAGGGGTCGCCTCGCGGCCGCTAGGTGGCGCCAGCAGCGCCAGCAGCGCCAGCCCATTACGGTCCGATGATCCTCATTATGCCCGTCCGCCGCGAACCCCAGCAACTCTCGCACCGCCGGCCGCCACTTGCGGGGTTGTTGGCGCGGCCGCGGTCGCGGACCGGTCAAGCAAGTCCTGCCTGCCTGCCGGACCGCGCCGGCCGGCCCGGTCAAGCGTGGCCAAGCGGCCAGGCAGCCTCTAGGCGGCCGGCCGGCCGGCTTTGGGGAGTCAATGACACCGAGGACTGGGGACGAGTAGGGACGAGTAGGGACTAGGGGAGGCACGGCCGCGTGAGTTATGCCCCGGCCGCCGAGTACCTCTCCGGCCGATGGAGATGTTACTCCTTGCGCAACGAGCGCGTTGCCGTTGCCACATCCACTCGACCTGAGGCGGCTGCATGCAGCTCTGCTCTGTCGTCCTACTCCCTGCGGCCCGCCGCGGCCCGCGCGCGCATTCACATTCACATTCGCAATGACGGAAGCCGGGTCGACCCGTGGGGCTGTCGCTGCCGCCGCGATGCGCGGGTCGCGCGCCTTCCGGGCCGCGCCCACCTGTCACGCCATGCGGGTCGCCTTCCCAGGGGAGGCTCTCTCAGGCGCAACGTTCAGCATGGAGAACAGAGATTCAGATTCAAACCGGCAGCTCGCTACGGATCCACATTCAGGTTCGCGATGCCGTCGGACGGGTTGCACAGCTTCCGGGCCGTGCTCCCAGCGGGGTGGTTCTGCGGCCGTCGGTCTGCCTGTTTGTCTGTCTGTCTGTATCTCTCTCTCTCTCGCACCCACACCGGAAGTCCCATGAGTGCGAGAGAGAGGGGACGAGCCCCCTAATTGGCGCCTCACGAATCGGCAGTGTAGTGGCCGCGGCTTAAACAACGGAGGGACAATGACGCGGCACTGCACTGGCCGGCGGGCACAACAAGCATGACTTCCCCTTTCGGTCATTATTTTGGCCCCGCGGCTCGGCGTGCACAGCCACGGCCACGGCGCGCTTAGCCGATCGCCGCGCGGTCTGTTTCCCTCTTTGTCTGCGTTTCTGCCGCCGCTCCGAAAAGCATTTTTGTGGTTTCTGGCGTCGGTATCTTCGACATTATGCTCTCTCTGCCTCCGTTGCGAATCGTGTCACTGTCGCCGAGGAGGCCATGCTGGCCGCGCGGCGCAGATCGGAATCGAAAAGCTTTCAGACGGCGATGGTTGGCGTAGATACAATGCGAATTTCTTCTTTTTTTGGCGTTGAGATTAAGACGGATTCCCTTGATCGCCTTTCACCCCGTCCAGAGCCAGGCAGCAGATAGACTCCAGGCACTCCGAGGCAGGGACTCCAGGGTCACACAGTCACGGCTGGCTCGCCGGACACGCGAGACCTTTATCCTCGCTGTGTGCGGTCCGCGGCCCGGTGCATCCATTTCGGAAAGCATCACGACGCACCCTGGAAAAACGGGGCAAAGAAACCTGCGCTTCGGCCTTTGACATCACAGTGAGCAGAGGCATCGACTCTCACCACCAAGAATGCACCGAACACCAGTCACCTGCCCTGTTTAGGGGGTCATACATGACCCACCGGAAAGAATCCCCAAGGCAGGCAATACTGAAAGTATACAAGGCAATTTATATAATGGGGAGTCAAATTCACCTGCATGTGGTAAACAAAAAGTTGCCCCCTCCCCGTAAAAAATAACAAACAAACAACAACAACTGTCCCTGATCCAAATCTTGACACCTCCACTTGACTTGCAGTGTTTCGGAGCACCCACCCTTCGCAAGGCGCGCGCTGCCGGGAGACTTGAGACTTTGAGGCCAAGATTAGCCTGTTACCTTTCTTGCAAAACCCCATTCCACTCGCCGCACTCCGCTTTGGCGGTTTAATTTGTTTTTCTATTGTGGTCGTGCCCGCCATTCATCGATGCCTTCCCACCCACAACCCGGTCCATGCCGACTTGCAGCCGGCGGCGTGCGAGGCGTGCGCAGCCAGACGCACGGACGTGACCTTTTTTTTTGTTTTTCCCCATCTTTACAGTTATACACCTCCCCGTGTTTCGCAAAACAGGTGGCGGCGGAGGCGGCAGCCGGCGGTCCAAACCAAACCACCACGTCGGCGGTCGAGTGGGTTTTGACGTTTGACACCGGCGAGCAGCGCGCCATCGCAGCGTGTGGACCGGCTGACTGTCATGCAGGTGTGGCCCGCCGCCGTACCGCCCTGCCGGACTCGCTGGAGTGGCGCACGCGGCCAGCAGACTGTCCCTCTCGCACTCATGGGCTGTACCGCGTAGGCACGAGAGACAGAGCGACGAAAACGTCCGAAAACGCCTCTCGGAATCGGTCTGCGGGCCCATCCATCCATCCATCCATCCATCCATCCGCGCTCTCCGCGACTTACATTCCAGGTGTGGCATGGGTGCGAGCACCGCGCCGGCGAGGCCTGGCTGGCCGGGCCGGACTTACCCGTTATTCCAGCGGGTGCCTCCGTCTGCCGTACGGCCCTTCGCGGGGCTCCAGCCGCGCCAGCGTAGCGCGGACCGACGGCGAGCAATCAGCGAGCAGCAGACGACGTATCCTTTGTCATCACTGTTATCCCAACGCACACTGACACCACCACAGGCACACTGCACTACTGCTGCCCCCGGCGGCGAGGGGCGCCAGTCCAAGACGACGGCGGGGTCGCCGGCGAGGGTGTGGAGGCGCCGCGACGCGGTCGTGTCTGCCTCACGGAGACGTCGGCGGAGAACTAACCGAAATGGCGTGGCGCGGCTGGCGTTTAGGCCGTACGGCCGAGGAGCTCGGCTGCGGAGCCGTGGTGCAGACACCGCCGGGTACTCCTACTCCGCTCCTCCGGCCCGGCCGGCCGGCCCGCACGCCAGGCAGGGGGTCGGGCGGGGCACGGGGGGCGCGGGGGCCGCGGCATGTACGGCCGGCCACCGCCGCCGCCACCGCGGCTGCAGGGCCCTGCCGCCCCGCCAGCCGCCGCCGCTGCGGCAGCGACTGCAGCGGCGGCCAAGAAATAATGCTTGTTCGCCAGCTGTTTTGTGAGTTCGGAGTTCAGCCGCACGCCGCCAGAGCGCTGCACTTGTCGGAGTCGGCAGCGTCTCGCGCGCTGCATCTCGGCCGGCAGGCTACGCTTTACGCTGCGCACGCTGCGCCGCGAGCAGCCGCGAGGGACGAGGGGAACTAGGGGTGGCCGGGGACCGCGCCGCAATGGGGACGCGGACGATACGACGCGGCCGCCGGGCGACGGGATGCGGGTTGCGGCTTCCGTTCCGAGCCCGCGGCATCCTCCACCCCGTGTCAACCCTGTGCGGGCCAATCCGTGTCGCGTCAGCTGGGCGAGGGTCAACGGGGGTATTGCCGTGAGGGCTGGCTTAGGGCCGGCCCCTCCACGTAGCGTAGTGGAAGGGGGCATTCATTCATCAGCATTTAAATCGGCCAAAGGGCGCGCGGATTCGACTGTGACAGCAAGGCGCACTTGCGATGACCGGCACGCAATCGAGGCGTTTGGAGAGGAATTTGCGGCCGTTCGGTTCACACAAACGACGCCGCATGTCTGGGGAATGTTGCTAGAGTATCGTTAACTTGTCCAACAGAGTTGTCACTGTCAGAAAATTAAATTACGTAAATCCCGAAGTAGAGCGATTGAATTCTTAATTAGGTCCGGGCGCTTTTCTTCTTTCAATAATTTTTAGTAAGGACCTGACATGTTGACTCGCGTAAGCTGGTCCTGCCTCCTCTACATAGATTCGATCGCTTGCAGGTCATCATCGTGTTTTTCCCGTCTTGCTCACTGAAATGCAGAGCAATGTTGCAGCGGCCTTGGTGAACGCGCTGTAAAATAAAAAACAATAGGGGAGACGCTAATCTTTCCGCACACTCGGATAGTTTGATATTGGTTCTAAGGTTGGATTCTCCTATGAGCCAAGCGGTAATTTACCGCACAGGCAGAAAAGATTCGTCTGAAGTGCTACACTTCCCGCTCCCGCCAAGAATTTATGAGGCGCGCCACCTTTCCCTCCAACGCCAAAGGCACGACGGCCCATCTTTAAAAGTGCTGCTTCATGCCCCCGCCGCTGGAGAGCGCCACCGGCGGCGGCCGAGCCGTGCTCTGATTGGCCCTGCCGCGTCACGTGACCCGAGCAGGCTTCGGCGTTGTCCGTTACTCTCTTGTCGCCGCTCCGTCGCATTTGGCGGGTCGGCTCTGCGTTGCTTGGTCCCTCGTAGAACACAGTTGCACAATGGTTAGTTATCCGTTAATTTGTCCGGATATATTTGCCATCGGTTCCAGATTTCAGTGGATTCGGATTCGGGAAGACTTTTTACGTGTGCTGGCGAAGTTTGGGTTCGAAAGGACGATTATTAAATGATATTTGTCGTGTTTTCTAGGCTGGTGGTAAAGCTGGAAAGGACTCCGGTAAGGCTAAGGCCAAAGCCGTCTCTCGCTCGGCGCGGGCGGGTCTGCAGGTAAGCCTAAAATTTCTTTCGACGATTGGTGGGGAAATCTGAGTGTTTAAACGTTACTGCCACTTGCGGCCGTCAACTGTGGTGGGTTATGTGTTTTTCTTTACGTCAGAACTTCGTTACAAGTTCGGTTGCCTCCGAGCTAGTCCGTAGGCAATGGATTTGTGACAACAGCCTAGCCGGCGTAAAGTCTTAAAATTTTCTTGAGTCAATGTCGTGTTGGGTTTATTTTTGATTCGTGTACTGTTCCTTGCGTATTTCATTCTCTAGAAATGTGTGATAGTTATATTATGAATTTCATCCGTGCCAGTAGCTTCTGTGTTGCCTACTAATTTAGCTGACTTCAGCACTCGAATCTTCTTGGTCGCATTTCTCTGCAGTTACGGTTTTTCCACCCTGTATGCGCCAAGCTGCTGGGCGATTCGTTTCTTGGAATCGCTGCCTTTCCCAGCGCGACGTAGTTTGACTCAGTTTTCCCCCGTAAATTCTGTGTAAACAAAATTAACCTGTACGCGTCGCCGTTTCCCTCCATTTTTGTTTGGGGTTGGTTTATCTTCGTTAGCTGTGGCCAGATCTGACAGAGACTTGTTCTGTGTGTTTCCAGTTTCCTGTCGGTCGTATCCACAGGCATTTGAAGAACAGGACAACAAGTCATGGACGTGTTGGCGCGACAGCAGCTGTTTACAGTGCAGCCATTCTGGAGTACTTGACTGCTGAGGTAAATTCTGAACCTGTTCTCTCTGACAGTTTTGTCTTGTCAGAGTGTCAAGTTGATCCCTTCATGTTTCCTTTTGTTGGCACTTAACCTGATATGTTTCTGCAGGTTCTTGAGTTGGCTGGCAACGCTTCCAAAGATTTGAAGGTGAAGCGTATCACACCCCGTCACTTGCAGCTTGCCATCAGAGGAGATGAAGAATTGGACTCGCTCATCAAAGCTACCATCGCTGGTGGTGGTATGTATTTTTCTTTCCACCATTTCAATGCTTTTTTGAATCATTTTATTCTGTTCATTCTTTACTTCCTTTTCAGGTGTCATCCCTCACATTCACAAGTCCCTGATTGGAAAGAAGGGATCACAGAAACCTGCTTAAACATTTTCCTAAATTCAGAGGACAAGTCACCAGTGTTTGTGCTTTTTCCCCTTTCCGACCATTCTGTGACGGTTACCTCATTCAGTTTTACTTGACTGAATCCAGAATCAGGGATCATCAATTTGACTTCGGACAAATATTTATTTGGAAAGGGGCAGAGTTTGTGTTCTGTAGGGGATATGTTAAATATCTTAATATCCTCACCCTATTAGTGTTTTATATTTCATATTTTGTGTGTCAGGATGTTTAAGTTGAATTTATTTCGAGTCATATGAATGTGCGGTGTGTTTGTGCTTACCAAGCATCTTGGTTCTTATGTGCCTGATTTCAGGCAAGAATGTGTGTCGTGTGACTGACGTGTAATGTCATTATCATTTGTGAATTTTCATTATATGCATCCCTTCTAAGGTATGTACTCAAGCTTCATGTATATTGTGGTTGAATGAAATGTGGACTTCAATAGATTTGATTTTAATGAAACTAAAAAAAAATTGTATCATGAGGTTTGAGTCGACTTGGCTCTTCTACTTCGATCTCATTCATATCCGTAACCAAATTAAGAGCCACATTGTAAATGGATTTAAAATAAAACCATTTTTTTATTTATAAACTGTAGTTTTGTCTTTATTTTCATTATACACTCCATTAGAGCCTAATTTCTGTACATTGATTTGAGGTACAAATACATCATTTAAAAATAGTTTGATACTGAATAAATTAATGGCAGTGAACACAATACTTCTACACCAACCAAGTGATGTTAAGTTTCATTTTTGGTGAGCAGCATTTCAGTTCTTGTCAGAAGTAACTGAAGTTTTACATCATTCTTCTTCTCCTCTGACTTCGTCACACCTCTCCTCCAAATCATCCTGTAGAGTTTTTTCAATGCATTAGTGTCAATATATTCCAGTGCAATGAAAAAGTAAATAAACCTTTGACAGTACCTCTTCAAGTTTAAGGCATTTACCCCACTCCTTGAGAGAGATCATGTGATCATCATCTGCATCGCATTTGTTCAGGAATGGTGCAATGCAGTGCTCCAAGGCCATCAGAGGTGCACGAATTGGGAACAGTTCGTGTCGAGACACAGACCTGTAACATCAAACACAAGTGTGAAGCCATGAAGCAAAATATGACACCAAGGAATTATGTGTAATTTCACCAACCTGTCATGTGGGTGACCATCAAGATCACACCATTTCCAGATGGCAGCATTAGTCCAACGGCGGGTAAGGTTGGTTTCTGCTTCACGCTCCAGCTTCAGGAAGTAGGGAGAAAGTTCTTCACGATCAGCCATGTCCCTCATGACATTGAAAAGCCAGTCGCTCATGCGACGAGGGAAGTCAGCCATTTCCTCAGGAGAGCAGTCCTTCATGTCTCTGCACACACCGTAGTACTCAATGTGAACATGCTTGTACTTCTCTCCACGGCACATTTCAGAGCCCTGGTCACACAAGCAGCGCATTTGGTAGACTTCACAGTCTGATCCCCAGGTTTCATTGTGGTTGGAGCACACCTGCAGAGGGGAAAAAAATGTCATCTCTTTCAGACAGACATCATCAAATAATGACCTCTCAAATAAACGAAGGCATGTGAAGTATGCCATGCCATACCTTCCTTCGTGGGTCAACTTCCACAGGGCAGGTTGGAATGCAAACACATTCGGCCTCACCAGCTGAAGACAGCTGGCAAACTTTGCCAGCACCACAGTGCTTGTCGTGGCATGGATCTGTAGCAACAGAATACAAACGCTTTAAACTTTCAAAAAAAAAACAAAAAAAAAAAAACTTTTAACAAAGAATGTAATGCAGCTTACTACAGAAAGCAAACTGCATAAACAAGACGCGGGAGAGGGATTAATTTAAAAATTGGCTCCTTGCGAGCCATTGGTCTTGCATAAAGCGAGGGAAAAACGGCCAGCCAATGGGAACGTCGCCCTCCCCTTCCGGAAGCTTGTCGTCACGTCCGCCATGACAGTGGGCAGTGGGCACGTTGGGCTGCCTACCCACCGGGCGGCCAGGCCGCGCAGTGGGCCCGACAGCGGTAGGCTCCGTTAGGGGCCGAAGCGCCCTCCGATAGAACGGAACGGGACGTATTTATGACCCGCCTCGATAAGAAAGGCCTCTCAGTCTCAGGGCACGCGGCGTCCCTGCGCACCCACCCTGAGGGACGACCTCGTTGAGCCTGACGTCCTCCTCCTGGTGCGCCTCCTCCTCCTTCTCGTCCTCGGCCAGGATGGTCATCACGTCCTGCTCGGCCTGGGCCGCCACCACGGCCTCGGCGGCCACCGCGGCCTCGGCGGGCTGCTCCGTCGTGGTGCTGGCGCGGTGGCGCTTGCCCTTGCGGTGCTTCTTGTGCTGCATGGGGAAGGAAAAGAAAACCAGTATTGGCACGTTTAAGACCTCCACTACCTCCGGGAAAAGGACACAGTGACTCACGAACACGTACCACTTTTTCTGCGGCGCCGAAATCGACGACCAGCAGGGCCACGAGGGCCACCACCAACAACACCTGCAGCTTCATGGCGCCGCTGCAACAGGAATCAGTCGTTACTTTTCTGGAAGGTGCAGGTGCACTGCCGCAGCGGCAACACGGTCGAGTCTGCGGCCGGCCGCCTCACCGCCTCGCCGCCGGGCCGCCGGGGCAGTCGCTTTGATCGACGAGAGGGAATGTCAAGCGATTCAAAAGAGCGGTCTGTCCCTCTGTGTCTCGTTCGCTCCCTGATGGCGAGCACCACGAGTGCAACAAAGACAGAGCCGCGAAACGACTGAATGGCTCGCGGCTCCGCATTGATACGAGGAAGCGCTTGTGCTCGCCAACCAGGCCGACTAGGCCGTCATCGGCGTGTTTAATTCATTGGAGCGCCGCCGTCGCTCTATTGGGCCGTGATTGCTTTGATTGGCGACTGCCATGCGATTTACCCCTTTTAGCCCCCTTGCCGCCACATGCATACAGCGCGGCACGGAGAAGCATCGCAGAGCCACGCCAACCAGAGCAGGACGCAGGGGCCGGGGCCGACCGCCCCACTGTGGGTGGGAGCGAGGTGGTCGATACGGCGTGTCCGAAGGGATGCTGCGCCGGCCAGGGAGAAGGAGGGAGAGAGAGGGAGTGCCCAACGCGAACGCTGTCGGCACTCTGCAGTGTGACGCCGGATCACTATTGCAGCTGCAGCTTCAGCTCCGCGCTTCCACCCACCACGTGGCACACTGCCACAGCGGCCCGGGACGCAGGGGGCGGGGCCGGGCTGGGCCTTAGCGGGGCAGGTCATGAGGGGGGTGAATTCGCGGCCCCCCTCCCCGAACAAACACGCTCAGCTGTGGAAGAAAAACCGAATACAGATGTTTACCCGTTCCACGGGTTGAGTCGTTCTCTGCTGGGTGCACTGCGGACTGCAACGCCCTCCTTCCATCCAGCTTTGAGCCGCGTGGACGGGCCGCGCGGCTGGGCTGCCTGCCGCCTGCTGCAGACCACTCGGCCTGCTCGCCATGCGGCTCCTCACTTACCCGAAAAGAAATAAAAACAAGCCGGCTGTCCTCAAACAGAGCGAGTCTCTGTGCCTCGGCCGAGCCCTGGGACTCTTTAGGACCGCCGCGTCTTCCGACGGTTCCGACCGATTTCGGTCCCCTATTCCTATCGACTACCTCTCTCTCTCGCACTCGTGGAGCGTCCCGCCTCGGCGCGAGAGAGACAGAGCGGCCAGAACGACTCGGAATCAGTCTGCTGGCCCTCGTGCCCTTCCGCGTGGATTTCGGCCTGAGGGGGTCAACTCTGATTCCGTACTGGCCTCCCGACCCGACGACCCGAGACGATCATGTGACACGATTTTCGTCTTTCGCAACGCAGCTGAACGCAGGGTCACTGTGACGTGACACGCATACATCCAGGGGGCCGTCCGTAAAGCGTTTTTCGAGGCGATTGTCTCTGAACAGGAGCCCGCCGGCCCCGTGGGGGTGCGAGAGAGACAGAGCGGCGGAGAACTGCTCGACGCCTGCGCCCCCCCGGCCCGGGGCCGGAAGTGGGGAGTCCGGCTAAAAGTGTGGCACACCCCCTGCTCATAAAATGGAAACAGCGCCTCTTGCAAATCGGCCAACAGGAAGGTAAAAGCAAAACAGAAAACTGCTCGCGGCACCAGGCGAAGCAGCCTCGTGTCCACCTGCTGCATGCTGAAACGGGGCCGCATCAGCGGGAAGCGCAACAGCCCCACCAAAGGGGCCGCCGTTTGCCGTTTCCAATTTCCGCGCGGTCAGACATCGCACCGCCGCGGCCCATTCAACCGCGGCACCGCGCGTCAAAAAAGGGGCCGACGAAATTCGGCGCCCAAACAGCGAGCCAGGTCAGGCCACGTCTCGCAAAAAATGCAGTATAGTACGTGAGGCGCGCGTGCGCCTTATCCGCTAGCAGGCCAAGCGGGACTGGTTCATTCCGTCGCTGTCTCTCTCGCACCGATACGGGACGCCCCACGAGTGCGAGAGAGACAGAGCGAGTCTGCACGCCCAGCAGCCCATGTCCTTATCGCTCCGGAAGCACGGCACCCACGCTGCCCCAGCCTCCTGCCGACTACTTTTGAAGGACTCCGATAAGGACACGTTGGCGGACTCCCACTCCAGCGAGCGCTCCAGCGCCGTGGAAGGTTCGCGAAGATGTCCTTCGCACACTGTGCCGTCAGCCCACCATTGCCTGGCTCGCCTGGCCGCCATGTAAGTTTGGGTTTGACAGTCCAGACCAAAACGCACGTGGGAAGCCGGCGGCGGGGCGGGGGTGGAGCGGGGCCGCAGAAATAGAACGAAAAGTAAACAAGCGACCCAAGCCAGACCCGCGGCCCAGAGTCTGTCTGAAACAGACTGTACCGACGCAGGGGCCTGCGTGCGTCGAGCTTTTTCGGCCCCACGGGGAGCTCCGGGTTTCGGCGGCGGGGGATGAAAACTGATCAGTTTCACGCCTAAACGTTCCTTCCAGTGTATCCGAACCGCGAGAGAAAGAGAGAGACGGCGCCCCACGGCGCTACCAGGCTGACAGCCGTCGATCAACTTCAGTAATGGGCGACGCAGGACGCCACCACAGGCAGCCACAGGCAAAACGATCCGTGTCTCTCGCACCTCTGCGGGACGCCCCACGAGTGCGAGAGAGACGGAATTGCTGTAGAGCCTGAGGCCCTTCGGGTGGTGCGTGGAAGCACGTGGGGCCCTCGCGGGGCATTCAATCGCCGGCAGGGGCGCCCCAGACCGCCGCACATCTACACTCCTCACGAACGGCAAACCCGCCAAGCAGTAGTACGCATTCCTGGAGCCCTGGAGCCGCGCGCGGCCCGGAGCTCGTCCTTTTCGTCGCGCTGTCCTTCTCGCACTCAAGGGACGTCCCGTATGGGTGTGAGATAGACAGAGCGACGAACACGACTCTCGTAATCAGTCTGCGGCCTAACCACCCCTTGTGCGTTGAGATTCCCGGCGCCGCGCAGTGCGAAACCGAGGCAGAAGCAAGCCCCGGCACGGCCCGGGGACCTGTTGCCTGCGACGCGCACCGAGGGAATGCCTCCCAGCGCTGCACTGCTGCACCAACCAACGCAGCCTCCATGCCACCCTGCTAGCCGTACCTGTCTCTTCGAGCCCGGACGCTCCTTGAGGACACCCTGGTAGAACTGAGCGCTGGACGCGCGCGGCTTGGCTGGCTGTGCGACTCCAATGCGCACTCGGTGCTCGTCGCGTCTTGACTGCCGCCGCCGCCGCCGCCGCCCCGCCACGCCAACCGCGCCAGCCCCACGCCGCTGTGCCCTGGCGGGGCCCTGGCCCTGTGGGCCGGGACGCCAGGCCGGGGCCCCCCTAGCCGGGGCCCCAAGCGGAGGGAGCGAGCCCTGCCCGCCCTTCCCTCCGCGCCGGCAGTCCGCAGTCATTCCGAGCAGTCCGTCTCCGTCGCTCCCTTGCGGAACGCCCCATGAGCGCGAGAGAGACTCGGAATCAGTGTGCCGGCTCAGCTGCCGGCCTGCCGGCCCAAGGCGGGCCCTCCTCGTTCCAGACGCAGCCCCCGCAGGCAGTAACCGCAGGCTGTGCCGCGACGCTGTACCGCGAGGGCTGCGTGCGAGAGGCGGCATGCGTTTGCCGGCACCGGCCACGCGATGCAAGTCAAACGCAAGGCGAAGCAGCGAGCCGGAGGCAAGCCCAACGCGTCAAAGCCTGTGTCGTGCAGCTGCAGATCGCGGTGGCGGGGCGTGGCGTGGTCGTCACATCGAGGGGGGGGAACCCCCGCCCCCTCGAGGCATAGGCGTAGACACACCAAGCCGCCACCCGCAACGCGCCGACCCGGCGCTGCATAGCATATCGCCATTTTGAAGTACCGCAAGACCTTGCGAAGATTGTCCCCCTCCCCCTCAACCCGTGTAACGTCTGTGTTGAATTTGGAAGCACCCAGTATTTATGCACCATAAACGGGGTTAAGGCTGGGTAAAAAATATCAAATCGTTACAAAAAGGGAAACATTTTTTATTTCTTTCATCTAATTATCACAGGGAAATTAAAAAAAAAATCAACTACAATAACATGATAGACTGGGAAAGGCATTTCATAATGCCAGAGGCAATTGCAGTATTAGGTAGGACACTGAAGAACTGAGGAGTTAAAAACCAATACAGTGCAGCTCACATAGGCCCTAAAGAAATAAATAAAATCAGAACTAAATTTAGAAAAGCTATTGATGGCATAGCATGAGGAGCTGCACTGGTACACCATCTCAAAACAGAATATACGTTCAATAGAACACTCGAACTGATATGAAATTGTTGACCCTAATAACACAGGAATTCATCTCACAAAAAGTAGAACTCCATCAGTTGAGAGATATCCAGTTCCCTTTACATAACCAAGAAGACACCAATCTATCAAGTATTTCAAGATCATTTTATACCATTTTAAACTGATAGGCCAAAAGTGACTAATTAAATAATAATAAAAAAAAGAGAGAATACCAACAGAACTTTGATACTTCAAATGTAAAGAAAACATAAAAACAGAAATGAAACATAAAATTTCCTTCATTATGCAAGACCCGCTGAAGTAATTGTTAGACCTTTAAAACAAAACAAGTAGCATTTTATTTTAATAAAAAGAAGCATGAAATATAATGCCAAACAGACTTCATAAATATATTTTTTTTAGAGTGCATAACAAAAAGGAAATTAACCCCAGACAACCACAGATCCAGTAATTCAGCACCAATACTCGTCCAGGTCCCCTCCACAACTGCTCAACACCACTTTTTAAGGGCTAGGTTAGTTGATCTAAGAATGTCTTCAACCGCAAATCTGTTTTAAATTAAAACAATAACTTAACAAAATTCTTACCATACAACTAGTGCAGCTACTGAAGTCATCAATAGATCAATGCCTCGAACCCCACTACCCTGTTGTCACTTTCATTGCCTATGTCACAGTCAGCATCATTCACACGTACAAAAATACCTTATAAAACACATAAGAGGCCCGCATTACAGTTTACAGGGGAAAAAAGCTAGGGTTAAATTTAAAAGCACCAAAGAATGCCAACAGGGTAGTACAGTACAATGAGTAGAGGTGGGGCAGCTGGCCTGGGATGGTCCACTAAGCCTCCCCATCAACCATTCAGTTCAATGTGGAACTGAAACGGTATTTTTTTCTTGTTCACAATAAATACAATTTGTAACTTTGTTACATATAAGCCAAAATATGATGGAATGTGAGGATTGGTTGCAACAGACTAATATTCAAGGCTTGGTCCAAGACCAAAAAATATTTAGCCTCACTGGAGGCAGGGATATGAATTCAATAGGCATTCTATGGTAACCAATACTATGACAATAACCAACATACTGTCTACTTCTCACCACTGAGAGCACTAGTTAAAAAAAAAAAAAATACCATTGCAGTCCCAAGTTTTTCTGTGCACATGTATTAAAGGATGGCACAACAGTATAAATGAGTACAGTTGAATTTTTTTTTTGTTCACTTTTTGAAGATTCATGGCCGCCACCTGCTCCAAGCAGCTCTAGAATTCCCCTCCTAGACAAAACCTCCAAACAGGAACTCGGACTAGGCCAGCCACGCAAACCTTTAATGCCTTTGGCACTCACTAAGTACATTATTTCCACAAATCTGACAAAACAGCAATAGGCATCACCAGGAGTGAATGAAGCCAGGAAAGGTCGGCGCCCTTTCTTTTTGTACCACTATCAGTCTAACAGGTAATACTGCTCTTGAAACCTGCTTTAGAAGTGCAGTTTGGGTTATTAATGGTTCAAGAGACAGCAAGGCAACAAAATGAAGTAGTTACCATTACAATGTGTATTTTGAATCATGCTAGTGTGGTGAACTCACTAATTGCATGAGTTATTGGTGCCAATAAATTGCAAGTTGCTAGCAAGTTATCATCACCTAAGCAAGAAAAACAAAAAAGGATCGACACACATTAAAAATAATATCTTACTTCAAATGAAATGAATCCATCACTTAAAAATAGATCAGCTACGATTTCTTCCATTAAAACAGGTCTCAGCTCAGAGAAAAATGTCCAATTTCAGTAACTTGGGAGTTTCAAGAGAGGACACCCTGAAACTAAGCAGGTCTAAATGCTCATGTCCCCTAAACGACTAGAGTTACTAACACTTGTGCAAACTCTCATCGATGCAGTCTTGGTTTGTTTGTTTTGTTTTTTTTTTTCACTCGGCGCCTACGAGTCTGCTCGTATCAGAACGGAGAAAAAAAAATTAAAAGGAAAATAATTGGTTGTTGTTAGTAAAGCCGGTGAGCCGCGAGTCGCTTGCAGCCGCTGGCTGCTTGCAGCCACCCGGCACGGCGGCACCTGGTTTACTGACGGCGGGGAGCGTAGCCGCCTCGGTTGCTGCCGTTCATGTTGCCTCCACGTCCGGGGCCGCCCTGGCCGCCCGGACCGCCCTCACGCTCGCGATTGAAGCTGCCTCCGCCGCGTCCGCCGCGCATGCCGGGGCCGCCGCGGGGGGCGGAGCCCGGCTGGCCCATCCTGGGGTTGCCCATGTTGCTGGGAGCGCCGCGGCCCACCATGGACCCGTCGCCGCGCGGCCCGGGGCGCCCGTCCCGACCGTCGGAGCCGTTGCCAGTGTCGTTGCGATTGCGCGGCTTCTTCTCCTCCACATTCAATTTCTGGGAGTCGAACATGATCGGCTGTGGCAGCAGGACAAGTCGGGGTCAATTTAAATGCACGCAAACTCAAACACGATTTGTTTTGGCGAAACTTACCCTCTTCTCCAGCACAGCCTTGACAGAGGAAGAATCTTCGAATGTGATAAATCCATAGTTGGGTACTTTATTGCCAGGAGGGCCGTTTCCTTTAAGGTTGTTGTTTTTGCTGTGGATGCGGAGATCTGCCACATTTCCATACGTAGCAAACAGTTTCTGAAATAAAGAAAAAATAATTGAGCATCATATACAGTGGGTGCTCAACAACACATTTTGAGTCATTGCAGTCTGCATTACCTTCAGCTCCTCCTCTGTTACGTGGTGAGGAAGGTTGCCCAAGAATAGCTGGTTGTGGTCAGGGTACGGAGCGGAGTTGCTTGGACCAGATCGGCGGCGTTCACCATCTGGAAAAGTTCTTCATGAAGCTATGCACTCAAGAGTTCAAGTCAACTTGAAAACACACGCCAACTCACCAGAGTCGTCACTGAATGGGGGACGTCCACCCTGTCTGTCCATAGAGGGACGGCCCATGCCCCTCACATTGGTAGCTCCACGAGTAGGACGAATGTTTCCAGGTCGGTGGGCAGCTGGTGGTCCAGATGTGAGGGAGCTGTGTTCCGTACGTTGGGCAGGAGGCTGGAATATTTTTTAATGATGGTTAGTACAGGAGGTGCTTCATGTTCGACAGAAGAAACAGATTGTGAGGCAAGTCATTAACCGGAGATGTTGGTGACGTCTTTGAAGAGATGGCAGAGAAGGATGAACTGGCAGCCTGACTGAATCCCTTCAGAAGAGTGGCGTAGGTCTTAGGTTCGTTGGGCACTGCAATAAAAGAATAGATTGTTAAACTCTTTCCTGCAAGAATAAAGAAGTCAAAGCTTACATATCTTCCAGCACACTCAACTCACCAGTCTCACTGGGTTGATCTTCAAATGACTCGTTCAAGGCGGACTCTTCTTTTTCATCTTGTGTAGCACCCATGGATGCAGCTTCCTCCTCCTGCTCATTGGCATGAGTTTCAGCCGACTCTGCAATATCCTCAGTGGGTTCCTCAGGCATAACATTGTGTTCCTCAACAGGAGCTTGAGGAACGGGCTGAACATGAGGAGCACTAGGGACTGGTTGCTGAGTAGGTGTGACCGGAGCGGGCTGAGCTTGAGTCGGGACTGGAGCCTGAGTGATGGGCTGAGGAGCAACGGGCGGCAAAGATGACATCTCCTCCACGTGTACCATACCATTGACAGTGGGCTGCATAATCTGAGGCTGTGCACCTCCGATCAGCTGCAACAAAGAGGGTCCATGTGTAAGCAATAGGGTACTTATGATAAGATAGCAAAAAGATAACATGAGGTAATACACAGCTACTTTGGTACCTGCTGAGGATGAGATGGCTGGTAGTACTGTGGGTTCTGGGATGGTGGCTGCTGCATAGGTTGAGAGATATCCACTCCAGATTCCACATCCTCTTCACCGTCAGATCGCCCAGAGTCATGGTCAAGGTCCTCATCACTAACAAGCATGTCCTGGTAGCGGAAGATGTCATTGTGCACATAGTACTTCTTGGGAGACTGAGCCGCAAGGACAAAGGTCTGTGTGAAGCGTCGCATAGGCTGGCCACCATTGGACAGTTCACCAGTCACCTGAACAGACAACAAAAATAACAACAGACCAAACAAAGACAAAACAAACAAAACTTTTAACCAGCTGTAAGTCAATGTTACCTGAACCACAACACCGTCCCCAAGAGTAGCCTGAGAATCGACTTGGCTGATTTTAGCATGGCAGTCACGGAAGTTCAGTCGTTGAATCATTTGATGGATCTGTCGCTGGCCAACCATTGGTTTGGTCTCCCGGTTAGGGGGGTCCAAGCCGCCATGGACAAATGATGAGTTGTTGTTGTAGAATCTACACACCAGAAACAAACATAATATAAATTTTAAAAATTGACAAGGTAACAATCTAAGGATGTGCGAGAGAAAAAAGGCCAAATTACCTGTGAAGGTGTGCTGGAGCTTTGTTAAGCAGTGTGTAGTACTGGCGCACAAACTCCCGTCCCACACACTGCGGAGTTGGAGGGGCCTCCATGACCATTTCCTGGGTACTTGTTTGAGGACGGTAGACCACTAAGTTAAATTGAGCCTTGGAAGAAGACCGGAATCAGTCTCTGAAACAGATCAAGAGGAAACTTTAATGACTGGTCACGCACAATATTTCATTAGATAAGCTTTGGAACAAATGGATTGAGTTATCAGGCTATCTGTCAGGGTCCAAACTTCCAAATCCAGCACCCGACTCGGCGCACCTTCACACTCGACTGATAAAACATCACACTCCAAATGACCCAGAATCAGAGCCGCCCCCAATTTGATCGATTTCGCCCCCCGAAGAGGCGAGAGGGTGGAGCGTGCCGCCTGTTGGGCGCGAGACGAGAGCGGGTCGACCAAAAGCGAGGTGGCCGTGCACAGCACACGGAGAGGCCCGGCCGCGGCCGCAGCCTAGAGGGAGCGACGACCGGCAACACCAGGCTCGACGCCAGCCCCGCGGGGAGGGCGGTACCGGGTACCGTCGCCACCCTGGACCGCACCCTGGGCTGCCGCAGGCCCCCGTCGGCACCGCCGGCGAGATGCAGAGCCTCGGGGAATACTAAGCGCAATGAATCGGCTTGCGCTCGAACAATGGGCAGCATGGCGGGATGGGGCTAGACTCGTCAACTTGGCGGGCAACTGCTCGCACGCCTGCCCTTTTCGGCCTGAAAAGCACTCGCGAACTAGGCTTCGTCCTCTGGGCGTGGCTCACCGATGTGGAAATGAACGATACCGATGACAGGGCGGGCACCCGAGAGGCCCGAACACTGGTGGACGGCACCAACGCTAAGCCGTAGGACAAGCGCGTAGGTACGAGTCCTTCATGAGCGAAACCCAACCCGCACCAAGCGCTCGCTCGTTTCAATGGAAAGTACTTCTCATTCACTCACCTTTCCGTTGTCTGACGAGTGAAGGGGTATATGCGTTGCGAACTTAAAGCTAGTATCTACAGAATGTAATGAGTAACAAATTTGCTACGTTTGTTAGGCCTACGCAATCGAAGTGGAAGTGATGGGTGCACTCTCTGCAAGCACACTGGTGTCACCATGTGTTTTGCGCAGGCGAGGTGCGCAGAAGATGAAAGATGGCGGCGGCCCGTTCCCAAAGGCCGAGAAGTTTCCACCTTCAAGCGGTGGTCGCTTTTTCAAATTTTTCTTTTTGATAATTAGTTCAAGTTTGCTGCAGCTTAAAGCCAATTATCATTTACAGCGAAAAAAAAACTGGATTTTTAAACGTGTTTATTCGGTAGTTAGTCAATTTCAAAACGGTTACGGTGCCGTCCCGGCATCATGGATATTGCGTCATAGCGCGCGCTCTTTGAATCGTCACCAGCAATGAGCATTTCCTGACATTTTTCTATCTCTCATGTACTCAGCCGGTGTAAGACCGTTTTCATTGCCGTCGTAAAATAAATTAAAATCGTCTGAATAGAGATCTCCTCCAGTGATTATATGTACCACCAACAAAATGCATGGAACTTCTTCTGGTGATGTAAGGGTACTTCGCCATTGAGCAAGGATGTGAAGAAGGATTCAGTCAAAATTGTACAGTAGAAATTTTATTTCCAAAATTCCTACATATAATAATAAATGCCACTAGACCTCATGTCTCAACAGCACATTAACATAAATTTCTGACACTGATTACATTGGTTTACTGACTGGCTCAAGGCCGTTCTGTGAAGATAACACATAACAGCACAATAATTGCACATCATAGAAAACCTTAAACCTAAGTGACTGCTTCCGCAGGTTGTCAGGCCACTCGCCGTAGGAAAAATACAATAAATACAGTATAAGTAATTTATTAAAAGCATCTTACTTGTTTTCATTGTACATTTAATATGCCATGTGGCAAGATGGAATATGGGTGTACCTACATATACACAGACTAAAACTTAATAATAAAAAAAAAAATTTGCTCACAGAACTCAAAATAGAAATTAAGTTATTCCACTTGTACACAGCATCATTATCTGTCACTGTCTTGTCCTAAAATTTAGACTTCTTGCCAGGCTCTCCAGGAGGCAGCCAGCTTTCAATGGAATGACAATGGCGCACATGAAATGAAAATGAAGATGATGAACCCAAGGATTTATGCTGTAACAAAAGAAAGCAAACGTTAGAAACATGGTTTAGAGAATACCTTTTTTCCTCTGGGGTAATGCCCTGAAGCACTTATGACCCACCATGAGTGAATGATGATGAAGATTCGTCCCTTAATATGGTTGATGCCTCGTCGCAGACCGACCCCTGCCTGTTTTGCCTCCATAGCCACCACTTCCTCCTGCAACACCAACCACAAAGTCGCAATATTTAGCCACAAAGCAGTAACTACATGATTTACAATCAACCCAAGACATACACCAAGCCAGCACATGGTTATTGACATTTAACTTAAATTTTACTAAAAATTTCAGAATAAAGTCTGCTTTAAGAGAGACTAATTGCTAAAACTAGTTTACTACTAGTAACAAAGGAATTGAAAAATTTCTAGTAATAAAAAAAAACTGAGCAATTGTGGGCAAAATTAAAAATAGCACACTAGTGTGAAAAGTGAGAAACTCAGGAGAATTTGGTACCATATGAGAAACAAATGGTGGCAAAGCTTCCCGCAAGACCCCTTTGTGCTCGAAACCCCATGAAATATACCTAGTTCCTTACCGTAGCCTCCATAATTGTTGTAGCCACTGTAGTCATATCCACCGTAGCCTCCATATCCACCACCATAACCACCACCATAGTAGTCGTAGCCACCGCCGTAACCTGCAACAAGCGTGACATTTCAGTGAGACCGATGCTACTGCTTTGAGCTCTATTGGGGCCGGGAGGGGGGGGGGACTTCGTGAGCACATGAGGATTAGTTAATCTACTGTTAAATACCAACCATCATAGCCCTGGCCATAGCCATAGCCCCCGTAGCCCTGGTTTCCCCAGCCTTGGCCTCCGTAGCCTCCTAGAAAAAAAGATTACAATTAGTTTGGCTGAAGGCCTTTCTTTACTTTGAACCTTGGTATGATGGTCAGCTTTTTAGTAAATCAAAGAGCAAAAAAATCCCCATGGCTTTTAAAATGGTGCACTTCTCTCAGAATATTAACTTGTCAGAGCTAATGAACATCTCCTCAAGGCTAACAGTCCCTTGATGGAGAATCAGCACATCCCAACCTAATCCCCCAGTACCCTTTTGTCCCGAGGCCCTAGGTTCGAGGGGCCACCCATAATTACCTCGGCCGCGCCCCCGTCCGCCACGCCCCCCTCGGCCTCCACGCATGCCTCCCATCTCGTTGGGTTTGGGTGTTGCCTTCTTGACATCAACTTCCTTTCCGCTGATGGACTGTTTAGGGTTCTTCAGAAGTTCCATAACTACTTGTTCTGACTCAAAGGTGATGAAGCAGAAGCCTTTTCTTTGGTTCTTCGTTTTGTCGAATGGCATCTCAACATCAACAATCTGTAAACACAAGAGAATTAGGCACGAAACTAGGGCAAATGGAAACACTGGTCAATGTTCACGAGATATTACTTACAGTGCCAAACTGCGCAAAGTGATTTTTGATCTCATCGTCGCTGAGTTCTGAAGTAAGACCGCCAACAAAGATCTTTCCATGCCTGGCTTTGGCCTTCTTGGGGTCGACCTTCTTGTTGTTGATAATGTGATCACCAGCTTGTAATACCTAGAACAATGGAATGACAAATTAAATAATTGGTCTTTATCTTGCTAGCCTATTGCAGATTATAAAAACAAGCTGGAAACGGGACTGGATGAACCCACACTAACAAGACAACACTAACAAAGAGCTGTGCACTCAGTTTGTACAAGGGTACAGTTTCTTCAACACCTATCAGTAGCAGAACTGGATGAACCCATCATTGTACACAGAATTCCAACAAAAACACTAAACTTTAAGAAAACCATTGCTTCGTCAGAAAACAAAAGGATCATCATAGCTATTCAGTAGCAAAACTGGCTGTGGATGAACATCACACGAAACAAAACTTCTAGGTCTAAGACCACGTTTTCATCCATTTGAAAGAGAAGCTCTCTCAGGAAAGTTAATGGTATAGAGATTTCCTCACATCGGAGTCAGTAGCAGAACTGATGCATCATAGAGAAAGGGTCAATCAATTTAGGTCTGTCCAAACACTAAAATTAAGCCACATCACTGGAGAACACTGACAAGAGCTGTGCACTCAGTTAGTACAAGGGTACAGTTTCTTCAACACATATCAGTAGCAGAACTGGATGAACCCATCATTGTACACAGAATTCAAGCAACAACACTAAATTTTAAGAAAACCATTCCCTCATCAGAGAACAAGAGGCTCATCAAAGCTAATCATAACCTAACCTTACTAATGCATCATGGAGAAAGGGTCAATCAATTTAGGTCTTTCCAAACATTAAAATTAAGCCACATTACTGGAGAACACTAACAAGGGATGTGCACTCAGTTTGTACAAGGGTACAGTTTCTTCATTACATCAGTAGCAGAACTGGATGAACCCATCATTGCACACACAACTCCAGCAACTATACCTGCTTAGAACTTTTGTACCTCATTGAACAGTTATGAGCTTACTGTTACATTAAAAATAGATACCTTGTCAATAGTTGATGACTGTGAGAAGACAATAAAGGCAAATCCTCTTGATCGTCCAGTGGTAGGGTCAGTCTTGACATTGATGCTTTCAATCTCTCCATAAGATCCGAAGTGTTCCCTCAGCTCCTCTGGAAAAATACACACCAGTTAGAACCAAGAAATATCAGAATTGACAGGAGGACAGACTGTTCAGAAAGTGAGCCCACGCCTCCCCTCCCAAACTAGCTTGCATTTATTTGTAAGAATGTACTCACTATCTGTGGTTTCCCAGCTGAGACCACCAACAAAGAGTTTCCTGAAACCATAGATTTACTGTAAGAAGAGAGATCATGGAGCTGAGACCTACGTCTAGCCAAGGAAGCTTTACTTTAACCTGGCTTTACTCTTTAATCTAGAAATTTCCTAGAGTGTATCAAACAAGAAAATTACTGTACAGTCAATAAAAGAGCAATCCTTAGGAACGGCAGCAAACTGAACTTCAATGCTCAATGGAATCTGCAATATCTCCAGAAGGAAGAAAAAAACATCTGCAAGTTGTTACGAGAAATGATGCTGGATGACAAAATTATGAAATGTGACAATTAAATTGAAGACTGTCAGTGACTCTGGTCAAATTGATTTAGGCGGCCCAACAAGCAAAGCAAAAAATTGGCCCAAACTGACCAGACAGGATTTCACTTAGACCACAAGAAAGTAACCCAGGGATAAATACCATGGGCCTGCTCCCCGCGGTCAGCTCCCCGACTGCTGTGGTGAGGAATGTCACCTGCAGGAAAGGAAGACAGGTTAGTCTACACCGCTCCAGAACCGAGAGCCTCCTTTCTTCAGGAACATTTTGTCTTGAAGACAACCAACGACGTTAGACGTACTTACTGACACCAAAACTAAATAACAGAATGGGCTTGAGAGCCAAACAAAGTTGAATTCGTTGAGAGCAGGCACAGGTTGGAAAGACTATTTAAGTTAAAATTAAAATCAGTATTCATGAACATAATTACTAGAAAATCAAACTGCCACCAAATCTTAGTGCTACACAAATTATTGAACAGCTAAGAATTTTGTAATTGGGCTGACCTTTAATACCTGAAATCCACAAGAGCAAAATGTAACTGAAGGAAAGGAAGTACAGGAAAAAAAGTTATAAGCTTAAGCTAGAGCCTACAAATTGATTTGGAAAAACTGAGTGTTAATAACTTTATATACTTTAACATGGAGTTTGGTATATAAAAAAGAATCTGAAAGGACATTATGTATGATCAGCATGGACTGGAGGAAAAATGAGTCAAAATTTAAAGTTTGTTATTTACATTTGATGAATCATTCTAAACTGGTGCCAAATGCCATAAAACGCCTCCACAAATTTAATGAACTGACCCAAAACAAATGAACAAAGAAAACAACCCAATAAACTAAAATAAAATTCCCGTGAAAAGATGAACCAAGTATGCACCAACGTTAGACCTGTAATGTAAACAACCACTGAAATTACCAAGACGAAAATCAAGAATATATGGAGGCATTTCTTAGACTCAAGGCACCAGATCAAAATAATACTTCGTAACTGATTTACTTGCTGAAAAAGAAGTAGCTAAGGAACTTGTTAAACTTTTATTAATCCTTTGAAAATTTACTTAATGTAAACATCCACTCTGGGACAGCTGAGTAAGAAAAGAATGAAATGCAAGCAGAGAGAACTCCCCTCTGAAAAAAGCTACTTCACACTTAATCAAGAACACATTTTGTAGAGGAAGAAATTAGGAACTAATCTAAATCTTTAAATGTAGGTTACACATCAAAATAAAATGGCCGCCACGCCAACGTGGAACAAAATTGAAAACCGGCAAGCAAATACATTCCTACAAGGGCTTCTCACTTAACCAAGTTTCAAAACAGCTGAAAATAGAACAATTTTTGGACCGACGAGTGGCAGCCCCACGCAGAAAAGAAACTAATGCGCCTTGGTGGGACCACAGGCTACCAGTGCTGACCGACGCTAAAAACCCAAGCGGTCTCGGATAAGACGCCATGTTGAGAAAATAGAAAAATCGATACCAGAAAGGAACGGCGAAAACTACATGCACAAAGAACACTTCCTTTCAAAAACGATAAATAGTGTATAAAAAGGCGACAGACAGTTAACCAAGAATAATAAGAGAATATGATGAACGAAAAAAAGGAACAAACAGTCACGCCCTCAGAGAAAAACACGCTTGGGTCATGTAGCCTACACGAGACATTGAGTTCTAGCCTTGGGGTAAAAGACCGTTTTGAACTGTAGTATCAGTGAGCTTGAGTAGCTGCCCATGGTTCAAACGTTAACGGAATAAGCATTATTCCGGCCGGTATAGAAAAGACGCGATAACGGCAAATGTACTTGAAAGATGGCGTACGAGTTCCTTCACTTACCTCTCGTCATCCTTGCCAGGGGCCTCGGCGCTACCGCTGTCCTGAGGAGCATCGCCTCCACCGTTCATTTGGTCATCCTGCTGATACTCTTGATCAGTGATGTCCTGGTTAAAACCGTTGTTGTAGTCCTGGTTTTCTGCCATGTTCGGCTTGTGAAGGAAGGACTCGTAGGAAACTGTCGCTTGCCGTTCACGGGGCAGCCGAAGTAGAAGAGGGGCAAATGAGGCCGTCTGCGTCAGCAGCGAGGTCAGACGGGCAGTGCACCCTGGGAAATACCATCGTCGCCCAATGCCGTGGCGGCTCTCAAACTCGCCGGCCTCCCATTGGCTGTTCCGAGGGGGCATTCGACATCGACCTATAAAGTGCTCTCAGAAACCACAACGCCGCCACAACAACACAAAAAACAACATGACTTTCCATAAAATTTTGTCCCATGCGTCTGTCAGCACTCCGTGATAAGCTGAAAATTTTTGACAGCGAAAAGAATCGAGCGTAAACCATACAAAATGAACCTGTGGCGTTGTTGTTCTCCTGTTTATCTCATGCGCCTGATTCGCTGCCCGGAATCATTGACTTCCGGGCACCGATTTTTCGAACGTTTCGAATCGGCAGCCTCGGCAGCCTCAACAACCCCCAACAATGTCTCACCCAAATCGTTTAGGAAACAAAAATAATGTGAAAGAACAAAAACATCTGTTTTGACAGACAATCACTTTTAAGTCATTTGGTTCTAAATTTCAGAGTAAACTTTTTAGTACAGAGAAAGAAAAATGCGGCAGTGCAAGAAGGTAATGGAGTTGTGTTCCTTGCGTGTACTCATCCTAATTATTTTTTTTTTTTTTTTCAAATCATAATTTTGTCTCATTTAGGAACTGACGGACGTGTGGCGAGCGCTGAATAAAATAAGAGCAGCAGTTTTCCGAGTGAACTTAGATCTATGGAAATACTTCAAACCTCTTGATCCCGAAGGCAACAATCTCACATCTGGTATACCATTATTTTATTTTTTGTGGAAAGTCGATATATTATTAGATACGTTACTCAAGACTTCGATCCTGTTTTATTTTTCTATAATGTGCCTTTGCAGAGTCCAACTTTGTCGGTGTCTTGTCTGGAGTACTGCGTGGGGAGATCGGGCTATCAGACCAGGAAATAGCTGAGATCACTGACTACTTCAGAGTTCAGGATGGACGCATATTTTATGGCCAATTTTGTTCAGTTATTCATGACAATGGTACTTGCATCTATTACCCTCAAGTTGGGTGAAACTAGGTCATTCCCTGTAGAGCCAAACTCAACTGCCCTGTTTTCAGTGCCAGACTTTGAGAAGAATCTACCACTGGTTTCTGGACATGAGTGGGAAGACCCCTTTCATGTCAATGCACTCAGTGTCACAGAGGAACGAAGACTTAAAATACTTCTTACAAAGATAGCAACAGCAGTAAACATGAGGAAACTTGTGCTCCGACCCTACTTCCAAGACTATGAGCTGGTACAGTCCCCTACCTGACAGTCTAGTTCTTCAAAGCATTAAAAATCATTTCACAAGATATGAACTACTCATAAATTGCCATTCTCCAGCTCACGAAGAACGAAGGCGTCGTGACAGTGAGCCACTTCGCGCGCATCCTGGCGCACCTGCGCCTCCTCGTGGCCGACGTGGACTTCCACCTGCTGCTCAAGAAGTTCATGAAGTCGAGCTACACGGTCAACTACGTGGCCTTCCTGGAGGTCATCGACAGGATCACCAAGACGCTGACGGAGCAGCAGATGCTGGACGTGGGCGGGGACCTCATCGCCCGCTTCCCGACGCGCTGCATCACCGCGGAGCTGCCCAAGCTGCCCCGGCCCGAGGTGGGCCACATCGCGCTGGACACGGTGTTCGGGCCGCAGGCCATCTTCCACCCCGTGTCCAAGCCGCCCGCGGACCGCGAGTCCCTGCACCGCGTGCTGCGCCGCATCCAGCAGTACGTGTGGCGCCACCGCATCAGGGTCGCCGAGTTCTTCAAGGTGCGTGCATTCCAGTGGCGCCAAGTGGTGGAACCAGAGAGGATGTATCAGAAGTTGCCCACTTCCGGGGGGAAAAAAAGCGCCTTTTTACTCGTTCTTTACACTGCACACCAATAAACAAAAAGCTATGTGAAGAGAACGAGTATTGTGTTCAAAAATGTGTTTTGGGGGGACATTCATCATCTCAGAACTTACAGCATGTGGGAAAATAACAGTGGTATCATTTGAAAGATGGAGTGTCAGTCGCCTGATCGTAAATGAAGTTTTTTTTGACTTGCAATGAGAAATATTGAGAAAATGAACATGAAAGAGAGACGTTTTTAGTGCATGTTGTGAAACTAACCTCTTTTCAAGTCTTTGTATCTTTTGATGTAGAACACCACTGAAACGCAAAATACAACAACAACGACAAGACATCTTTGGTCAGCAAAAAAGTAGGAAGGTTTTTTCCAAGTGACAATAGATAATTTTGAGAAATTTGGTTATAACGAAACATTGTTTGACTGAAATCATGATACATGTCTCAGAACTGCAAGCTGTGTCATCTTAATGAAATATTATTTGCAGGTGTTGCATGTCTTATGTTCGAGATGAGTGATGAAATAACAAGTTTTATTTGACTGTTTTCTTAAATTAATGTGTGTTTGTTAGGGTTTTTGTCATGGAAAAGGCAGGTTTTTTTGCTCGGACACAAGTGGAAATTCGATTATGCTCGAGAATCGATATCTCGAGATATCGCGATGTGTCGATGTTCCCTGTCCGAGCGGAGAACCAACCGGAAGCGTTGTCTTTCGCGACACTAGAAGGCACTTCTTGTTTGGCGCCAAAAATACAAATCTGTTCATTTTCTCATTGCTTTAGTTATCAATTTAAGGAAAACAAGTTACCATTCAAAACGATTAGCGACTGACACCTCAGGCTACCTTTGTAAAGAACGAGTCCCTCCCGTGTGATATCAATTTATTGATGTCTTTCCTTCTTGTTTTTCCTACCTCTCAGGCGCCCCCCTCTTTATTCGCGCCTGCGACTCTTGCTGCAGACGCTGACAGACGCTGGGTAATTATAACACTTGGTGATGTCGCGCAGGATTTTGACCCCCTGCGAAGCGGCCGAGTGACGAGGGAGCAGTTCAGACGCTGCCTGGATGCCATGGGGCTGGCGGGGACGCAGAGGCTGTACCTGGCCGAGCCGGACATCCAGATCGTCACCATCATGTACACCGACCCCAACGACGAGCAGCGCGTCATCCACACCGCCTTCACGGACGACATCGACCACGGTACAGTCGTCGCTCTGTCTCTCTCGCACCCATACGAGGGCCCTGAAATCAGTCTGCTGGCCTTCCCTCGTTGATGGCGTCTCATTCCTTACGTGTGTTTCTGGCGCTGCGGTTCCGTTTTGTTGTGCAGTGTTCTCGGCGCGAACCCTGGAGAAGACCCCCACGTTGGAGGTGGACTCCCCGGGCCAGGAGGTGCGCGACGTGGAGCCCCCTGGCCGGCTGCCCTGGCTCAAGGCGTGCGTGCGCGTCGTGGACCTCTGCGAGGACGCCGTCGAGCAGCTCAAGCACAGAGTCCGGAAGAGGCGCATCAACTTGAGGCCCATTTTCCACGACTACGATCCGTACGCGTCCCTCCAACCAGCCCTTACTGTGCTCTACACATACCTTCCAAAATACACTTGCTAAATTCTTTCTGCGCAGGCTGAACAAAGGTCATGTGACCAGGGCGCAATTCCGCCAGTGCTTAGTGTTCAACTCGTTGCTGCCACCTAAAGAACATCTGTATGCTTTGGAGCAGCGGTTCAGCGATGATATGGGAGTGGATTACTACAGACTCCTGCGAGAAGTGGAGCCTGGAACACTGCAAGAGCCTCTGGTACTATGAGCAGATACCTCTACAAAAAAAAAAAAAAAAAAGGTTACAGGAATAGTAACTATTTTTCTTTTCCAGTATAATGATTTCTTTGAAAACCGCAAGTTAGTGAATTGGAAAGAGTGGAATGACCATCCAGAACGCCGCGAGAAGGACATAGTTTGGATACTCGCAAAGATAAAGGCCAAGGTAAAGAGGGCCCAGATCAATCTTTTCATTTGTTTTGTATTTCCAGAACTATATGCCCTATGACTGTATTTTACAGGTTGTGCGAGAAAGAGTTCGAATTAAGGATTCTTTGCACGATTATGACAACTACAACCACTCAGTTGTCACGAAAGAGGACTTTGAAAGAGTCCTGAATGTCTTAAATTTTGGCCTTACAAGAACAGAGATTGCGACACTGTGTGATGTGTAAGTTACTCGGATTAACTTTGTCTTCAATTAATCACAACAGAAATTTAATGAAAGAACTTCTTACAGTTTCGGAGCAGTGAAGAGACCTGGATGGGTGGACTATGTTCGATTCAATGCTGTTGTGGATGAAGCACTCACAGTGGACGAACTGCAGAGAGCACCTCTCATAACACCCCTGCAACATGTCCCTCCAAATGAAACAAATAGGAACTTCATGAACTATGAAGAAAGGGCCCTTGCAGGGCGTGCGTTGGAAAAACTAGCTAGGAAACCTCACCAAAACCTGGAGGACATATTCAAGGTAAGCAGTGAAACAAAGTGGATCGGCAGTTTCAAAATGTGTGTAACGAAATGATATTGCATAATTGAAATTGACAGGATTATGATCATGAAAACATTGGATCAGTGACGCAAGAGCAGTTTACCAAAGCACTGGCCTTACGAAACATGTTGACTGCTCTTTCGATGCCGGAATTGGCAGCGGTTCAAAAGTCCTTTGGAGTTGAGCGAGGACTACGAGATGAAGTTGATTACCGCGCATTCAAGAAGGCACTTGATATAATCTTTGCAAACAACAAACGGAGACCAGTGTAATGATTTAAATGAATTTTTTTTCAAGAGAAATCAAACAAACCTACGAGCATTGAATAAATTTAATATTGTATGTGAAACCAGAGAATATTTACAGTATAATCCACCCGGCTAAAATTTACAATCATTGTGTTTAGTTACAAATCTAAGAACGGCTAGGGGGTTCATAATCATCTGGGGGGACTCCAAGTTCCTCGTCAGTCCATGAAGATGCATCAGGCCAGTCATACTCTCCCTGAAATATAAAGCAAGACTCAATATGCCTAACTGTTCTGATCATAGCAGGATAAGAAACACAATTGGCAGAAACTTACGATGAGATGGTCGTAGTTTGTTATACACTTGTAACAGACCCACCACCAAAAGATAGTGTATGCAATATCAGTCGCTCTTTCTTGCTCAGCGCTGCCCATAGGCGCACCGACTCCACGGTAACGATATCTGGAGAGAAACAAACCAACAAAAGGGAGTTTGGCGAGACCTCTCAAAAGAGCACAACTAAACAAAACCAAATGTCATTTAAGTTCGTAAAAAAAAATATTTTAAAGAAGTGAAGCTATTGGTTCGAGTGACACAAGACAGAAGGGAAGTAGATCTCAATATGTCATCCAACAAATAATTGATGAAACAGTAAATTAAGTCCAGTTTACCTGGATACTCGATTGAAAATTCAACAACTAGAGTACTTACCCATCTGCAGAATTGCGCACTTGAAGAGCCACTCGGTGGACAGCTGGTCTCTTCCCCGTGTTGAGAAGGGCTCGGCCAAGGAGAGGCACACCCCTGGAGACCAGCATTTTGCTTCCTTCGGAAACTAAACCTCACGTAAATGGGCGAGTGACCCTTTCACCCGAGAAACATCAGCGGAGGCTGAGAGGTTAGACTGCTACAGACGACGAAACAAGTAAGCAGAAAAAAAATAAAAACGTGGGAGCGTGTGCTGTTGCTGTCGTGTCTGAAGGCGGTGAAGATGGCCGTCTTGTGATGTCCATCGAAATGTTGTTTTGATTGATATTTTTCAAGGAACCTATTTGTTACATAGTGCAATTTTCTATTTTGACACAAGCAACATGGGTAAAGATAAAGGTGCGCAACGCACTAAGAACAATGCCAGGGTGAGTACTTTGTTTCGGTGTTGTCAGTGTTTGGGTTATCTTTCATAGGTTATGTTGTGTGACGTACAACGAGCTGGATAACAAAATCAAACCATTGCCCTTGATGTTTTCATTTATCGAATGATAAAAAATATTCCCTACATTTTTTATGTCATGACGAAAGAGTGGGCTTTATTGCCTGAGAGGGTGTCACTTAGGTTTTATCAACCATGCCTTATAACTGTCTGCCACCTAGACTTGTCCAAAAAAAAAATTCTCCAAACTTCTAATTTTAAATTGAATTTGCTTATGGTAATCCAGAAAATTTGGTCCATTTGGTGCTATAGTACTTTAGCGCTCGTTTTTTTGACTGTCATTGTATTCTTGTCACCACAACATTGTCAATGCATAATAATTTTTGTTGCTTACCGCTTGATTGTTCTGGTTCAAGCCTTCAAGCAGCGGGCGCAGTGCGGAGATGCTGGGCACTGCCCCCATCAACCCATTCATGAGTTTCACCACTTTGAAGGAGAGCATGGGTGTGGATGAGCAAATGGCAGACTCTCATCTGGATCCTAACTTTCAAGTTGTTCTCAAGAAAATGAACAAAAAAGACGGAGTAACTAAACTAAAAGTTAGTAACCATTCTTCATTTCCTTTTTTTTTTTTTTTGGGACAAACTTTCATACCTTTAAAATTAAATTGAAGAAGTGGGACTATCCAGATAATGGTGCAACCTTGTAATCAAAACTGTTTTTGTGGTGCCTTTTATTTTTCAGGCTTTGCAAGAATTTTCTCAGCTTTGTGGTTCCTCTGAACCAGATCAGGTGGTTGCAATATTACCATTTTGGCCAAGACTGTATTCCTTACTTTCCCTGGATGTCGAGCATCGAGTGAGGGAAGCTGCTCATATAGCCCACCGTTCAGTTGTTTCAAAAGTGAAGCGCAACATCGCACCATACTTAAAGCAACTTGCGGGACCTTGGTTTGTTGCTCAGTGTGATACTTATGCTCCTGCAGCATCTGCCGCCACAATGGCCTTTAATGAAGCTTTTCCTCCCAACAAGCTTTCTGAAGCCATAGCATTTTGTCAAGAAGAAATATTGAACTATATTTATGAGAACCTGGTTGTGCACACTCCTCAAACTTTGTGTAATCCTAAAACTATGACTCCAGAAGAGATAGAGTCTAAATATATGCGTACTGTGATAAGCAGTCTTCAGGGATATGGGCTCTATTTATCACGGCTAACTGCTGATCAATTACAGGCTGCCAAAGAACTGAACTTAAAGCTAGTTTCAGACTCAAAATTCTGGAAATTCAGCAAGCATCAGCTTCCACAAGTGAGGAGTGCATGGTTCAGTGCATTGTCGGCCCTATGTCAACACTCAAAGTTCTTGCTAGCAGGGGAGGAGAAGCGGATAGGCCTAGCAGTTTTCGGCTCCCTTGATGAAAATGATGCTCTTGTTCTTCCTGTTGTGTGGGAAGCAGCCCTAGTATCTTTGGTTGCCATGGATGGGCTATTGGAGGTAGTTTCGTTTGAGAAGCTCGTACTGCCAAAATTGTTGAGAGTGTGTAGAGAAGGTGGCAGAGGATCTGCCGCGGCAATATTTCCATCCCTCCTTCCGTTTCTGAGCAAGATGCCAAGCAACATTGTCAAAGATACTCACACTTTTCATAATAAATTTTTCAGCAGCTTAAGAGAAGGGTAAGAATAATTTTTCATAATTTTCTTAAAGTTTTTTAAAAATGCCTTTACTGATTTAGATGTTTGTGTACCAAATCCTTCTTTTTACAGGTTTTCTCAACGAACTGTCCAGCTTAGCTCTTCTGAAAGTAAAGCTGTTTCCAAAGCTTTTGTGGAATGTCTAAAATATGTAATTCAGTTAAATCAGGATGAGGTTTTTGGGATGGAGTTACTACAACAGCACTTGCTTCCTTGTTTGAAGAAAACTCTCCTTATTGCTAAACGTGGACATACAAGTGATTCTCTCTACTTCAATGTATCCAATTTACTCCATTCATGGGGTCGCTGTTCAGAGGACTCTCTTCAAAGGAAGTTATTGCATGCCTTCTGCTCTGATTTATCGGTTGCACTCCAAACTATGGCTGTGGGTGAAGAACGGTTAGAGGTTTTTCCAGAACACCATCAAGATTCATCTCCCGATACTGAAGAAAATAAAGAGATTGTATCTCCAAAGCAAGTGCAGGCTGCATTGAGAGATATCTTAAAGTCCCAAGTGGATTTCATCACATTCATGTTGCAGAGACAGAGCCAGAGCCGTTCTTTTAAAGTAAGTCTTTGAAGAGCATTTCCATTTTTCATGGTCTACTCAAAGTGTCAAAATTTAAACAAATAAAATTCTAGGTAAAATTTGCCGATGTGAAAGGTGAAGGTGTTGAAGAGGAAATCAATACATCAGACAGCCAAGCAGTGTCCAGTGAAGTCACTCATTGTGAATTTCTTGCTCTTGGGAAAGCGTTATGCTGTTGTTACATGCAATCAGTTGTGAAATCAGAATCTACTGATTATTTACCTCCACTAGTATCTCTTGTAAAATTGCTTGATATGTCCTCTATATACACTGACATGGCACAGTCTGTCAACGTCACCAAGTAAGCCTCATCACTTTATATTTAGAGCTATATGATTTACTTTAAAACAACACTAATATAATTCTTTTCATTTTGCTTTAACTCAGTCATTCTTTTTCATCTTTACAGAAAGGAAAATCTCTTCTCAGAACATTTTATAAAATGGTTTAAACCTGATAGCAAACTTTTTTGCCGTGCTGCTGTGTCACTCAGTATTCCTCTTTTAAATCAGTTGCCTGCTGAGCAACAAAACCTCCTATTTGATGAGTTGTTGAAGGTAGGTCTCTTTATGAAAATTCAAGCCATGCCATGCTGTGTTTAATTGTTGGCTATTTTATTATTATTATTAAAATATTCTAGGATGGTGTGAGTGTAAACCAATTATCATGGATTTTGGAAGAGAGTAACATGTATAATGGTGCAGCCTCTCAGTGGCTTCAAAGTCCACATTTGTCTGAAGTTTTAAGGACACTAACTGAAAAGGCTTGTTCATCTGAGAATGTTGATGTAGCTTGGGATCTGTTGCTGTCTGGATGTGGTATAGCAGCAAATGGAGGTTATTGTTTTATTTATTTGTTTTTGAAATGTTTCTTGTTGTAAAATCATGTCTTATTTTTTAATGTTTTGTTTCAGATCACATTTTTTGTAATTCGGCTTTAGATGAGATTATAAGAGTGATTGTGACTAACTTAAATGACATTTGGCATTCGAGCTCTGTACTCCCTGAATGGACTGGAGCAGCTTCAAAAATTGTGACCAAAATTTACTCCGAACAGAGATCTTTCCTTCGGACGTCATCCTTTTCACAGCAAGCCCTTTCTCTAGCATTCGAGGTAGATATTACCAAAAAAAAAATATATTTTCTGTCAATGCTAGCCTGTCTCAGTTTGTAAGTCAACTTGTATCTCTTAGATCTGTTTGTGGGATTCCACTCATTCTGCTGATGTGGAAGCATTATCCAAGTTGTGGAAGAGTGGCACTAGAGCTTTGGTCCGTATGCATGGACATTCTAGTTCAATTATTCTTCAATTATCTTCATCTTTGGTTGACGCTGTTCTGACTTTATTGTATGGAAAGTAAGTCTCAACATCCATTCTGTTGTGGCTTTGCAAACAATTAAGCACAATTTGTGTACCAACTCCTTTTTTTTCCCTTAGGTCTCTGCATCCCAAAAGTGTCCTTTGTCATGCTGCCTCACAACTGGCTGAATTTGTGGAGATTGTAACAGACAGTTTCTCTGATGTAGATGGAGACTGTGAAAGGAAGACAGTCTGCTCTCTATTGTTAACAGCTTTATTTTCCAATAGCCCTGATGTCAGTGAGGAGGGCAGTGATAACATATCCTCAGGCCTCAGGGCTATTTCTGCATTACATCGACATGGTCTTGAGTCCCTCGCTGATTGTGTTGAACCCTTCCATTCAGGCATTGATAGCTCTCAAACCATACCAAGGAGTTCACTGGTAATTCATAACTACTAGTTAATTTTTCTTTTCCAAAAAGCAAATTTGATTAGTTTTTTTGACATCATTAATAATCTATTTTTTAAAAAAAAAATTTTTTTGTTTATAGACTGAACTTGTTGGTGCTGGGTATTGGAATGCAATTGTGGCATCCGTATTGAGCAAGTTAAGTTCAGTATCATCATTTGAAAACTTTTATGACGGTGAAGATGAAACTTTCTTCTCATGGGACGTCTTTCTAGACATGTTTATTCTCTCCTGCGATGTGAGATACATTGCACTTCATTTCTCCACTGTAAGTTGCTAATGTTAGACATGGCACGTTTGATTTAACTAATGGTTCATGCCACAACTAATGCATTTTTATGCAGACTGAGCTTGGAAGTGCTCTCCATCAGCTCACAAAAGATTCTGAGGACTCAATTAAAAAAATCATCTCCACCCTTCAACCAACACGAGCGGAAAAAGTTCATGATCTTCTCTTGGCGAAGTGAGTTGACCACCACCTCTTCCCTTACTGATTAAAAATTTAAAACTTTTTCAATTGTCAAACCATATTATTTTAGGTCAGAAAAGAAAGCTGCATATGAAAGGGCTCATAAAATGTGGCATGATCATTCATTCAGTTCTTCAGAAATATGTGTTTCAATAACACCTGCTAGTCGTAAATCTGTTGAAGATGATTGTCTCCGAGATATTGACTTGTCGCCACTTGACGCATTTTCTGAAAAGCTGCTTGCCACAAGTCTTCTTAGTCAAGTTACATTGGCGAAAGCAGTATTTTGGCTCGATGCTGTGTACAAACTCCATATCCGCTTCAATGAGCGGCTTGTTAGTAATATGTAAGTGTCAACAACAGTCATGTTACATTTTATTTTACAATATCCTATTGAGATTACCAATTTGTGGTCTAAGGGTGATAAATTAATTTGGTTTCTAATTTTTCTTACCAGCACTATTGACACCTGTGCCGTTGCAGTTGTGCATGATACTATCCGAGTTATGAAATTTTTGAACGCGGTAGTCTCTCGTGCACCTCAACTTTTAGCCGGTTCCAATTGGGATCAGGTATTGATTGCCATGGCTACATGGATTCATTGCGCTTACGAAACTATCATGGAGAAGCCTGTTGACCAGGGAAACTCTTCTCGACTCTCAAGAAAGGTGAGTATAGTTTGAACTTTGGAATTTTTGTATAAGGAAAGTGATAAATTAAGCGTTTGTCTTCAGGTCTGTGCTTTCCTTCAAGGAGTTTGCAAGTTGTTTGTTACCTTCAATCTGAATCTTCAAAAACTGCAGAGTGGTAGCATTGAATTGACTGATGTGCAGCGAGGTTCTTTGAAGGAGACACTTCCCAGGGAATGGAGGGATGTCTTTGCAGGAGAGTGTGAACACAAAATTCTTGCAATGTGGACTGATATTGTTGGTAAGTTGATGCTGAATCATGTTTGAATGATGAAAGTCCTCATCAAGGAGTGAATTTCTACATTATCAATTCCCTTTTAACAGAAAACATCAAGCCCTCAGAAGAATCTCCACCCCTTATAGCTTTACTAGATGGACTTGGACAGGCACTTCAGCATTCATCTATAGCTTTCCTCCAACCCTCCAAGGATGCAGAAGTTGTTTATGAACCCCTGCTAAAATTTGCACCCCATTTTCTTCTGCACAACCTGGGCTCTGTCCGACTCACTGCATATCATCTACTCATGAAGTATGTCAACTTTTATAATTTGTTTTTATTTCTCAAACTGTGGGCATAAACAAAAATAAAATAATTATAATTTGTCTCAGGATTGTTCCTTATATGGTCAAACGAGATGCAGCAAGCCTAGCAGCTTTCAGTGAGGACGGAGCAGAAGCTAAAGAATGCATGAACTCTGAAGACCGCATCAGCCTCTTACATTTTGAAGATATTCTGGCTTCTTCACAAACTGTTGTTTCTGCTGTGCTAAGTGAATTCAAGTAGGTTTATTTCAAATGTGTTTATTTAATGCAATAATGGATTTTTTTTCCCTTTGTGACACTTAAATTTATGTTGTTTCCTTAGGCTGGGAACTTCGTGCACTGTTCAACCCTTCACTGATTCATATGCATACACTTCAGGGTACTTGCTTGTGTGGTCCTTAATGCTGGAAATGTGTAGAGAAGCTGAAACTGAGTTGAAGAGTCAGTATGCAATCTGGTTAAAAAATTCGTAAGTTATCCTAATAACTTTATTCTTCTAAGGATTTGTTATGTAATTCCTAGAATCACACTTCAAAATTCCTTTTCAGGTCAGAAAATTATGTAGAGTCTTTGCTTAACAGTGTCTTTCGATTACTGCCACAAGAGGCGTTCGATGAAAAATTAAAAATTACTCTTGATTGCTTTACGAAACAGCCAAACTTGTCATTTGGAGGTGTGTGTGTACCATTTAAGTGCTTGAACACCTTAAAAGTATTCCACTTAAAAGCATAAATTTAGGTTGTTTGCTATGTTTTAGGTTCCTGGAGTAGTGTCTTGGTGGCTCATATGGCTTGCAATGTGCTGTATGGTGCACTGAGCTGCTTACCTGCTCTGGCTCGTCAATGGTGGACTAACACGGAACCTAAATTAGCTACAATTATTGATCGTGTTGTCTCACAACATATAAGCCCCTCCCTCTGTGCTGCAGAAATGTCCGCTGTCGCTAAAATGCAAGACAAGGCTGTAGAGAACATGACAGTGAGTGTGAATACCCATTAATGTGTAGATCTCACCTTAATGATTCAAGAACTTCCTCTACAGTATCTTGTTTTGTACATGTTGCAGGTCCGTGTCCATGCAAATGTACGCGAAGTAGTTGCTACATATACTGTTGACGACTTGACAATGGAGTTAGTTGTTCGCTTACCCACAAACCACCCTCTGACTCCAATGATTGTGGAGATTGGCAAGAGAAATGCAGCAGCTGCTGTTCGCTGGCGACAGTGGTTGATGCAACTCACTATGTTCCTCACTCACCAGGTACAGTACTATATATGTTGAGGAATTGACACTATTACTCTAAGGAAATTTTGATTTGCTGCCAGTTGTTGTTATCATTCATTTTTATTTGTGTGTATTCTCTTCAGAATGGGACTCTGTGGGATGGTTTGGCCTTGTGGAGAAACAACGTTGTGCGCAAATATGAAGGTGTGGAGGAGTGTTACATCTGCTTCTGTGTGCTATCTGGATCGAATTTCCAGTTGCCTAAGCTGTCATGCCGTACTTGCCGCAAAAAATTCCATTCAACATGCCTAGTAAGTACCTTATAATGTGATTTCCAATTACATAGTGACTAAACTAAATGAGCAAGCTAAAAAATGTTCTACCATCCATCTCTTTTTTTTTCCCCCACAGTACAAGTGGTTCCAAACAAGCAACAAATCCACCTGCCCAATTTGCCGCAATTTATTCTAATTCAAATGATTTTATAAAGTCTAATGGATGTAAATGGAATCATTTAGTAAAAGAAAAATCTGTGTTGTTACCTGTTGATTCGTTTGTAAGTAAAGTTGTCCTATATTCTGTCAACTGGTCGTGTTTATTTTGATTTAAAAAAAAATATTTTGAAGTCCTTTTTATGAGATTGTTCAAATCTTGCTGTCCCTGCTGAATTCAATTCGGGCGACTGTGAGTACTGTGCCAGTGACTGGAGGCAGACCCTTGGCGAGCGTTCGTCATCCGTCCTGCCGCGCTTGGGCCGGTGCTGGGAGGGTTACGCAACCCAGTCGTTGTCCAGACGGGGACGGATGCGCGCCTCTGCGGTTCGTACACCTGCTCAATTAAACGGCGGCTCGTCAACGCAGGTGTTGATTACACGCGAAAGAGGGCGGCGCCTCCTCCAGACGGCAGAGGCCAGCAGAGGCGCCCGCCGGCCGAAAAGAAAAGAAAAGCGCCGGCTAGAATGCTTTTCAGGAGGCACAGGTTAAGCGAAAATTAGTACCTGGAGATCTGTGTTTGAAATTGCTGCGGTCAGATGGATAATTTTCATGCACATGACAGATGAGCTCCCGTTCACGACTCGGTTCTCAAACGCTCTTCGCGGCAACTGCTGCAACCGAGATGAAGAGTTGGGTCAGCTTCATTCATCAGGCATTATCATTTCCGTTAGGCCTCAGCAGACCCTACGCACCTGTATTTTCCCCCATTGAGTTCAACTCCACAACAGGTTGTTTCAAGAAGCCCGTCCCTTCTCCTCGTCGCACGATTCTCCGAGGAAGTCTGCAGCCCCTGGGGGATGCATGACCTACCCCTACCCTGTCTGCCCGCCTTGGCGCCGACCTCCTGATAGGGGTACAGCACCACCATTTGGTTCAATCACACCTGCCCCCACCCCACACTTGTGCCATTTACATAATCATTCATTGTCCTCCCCCCTCTCCTCCCTCACGCTTCACACACGTAACTCCCTGCCGCTACGCTACACTCTGCCCGGCTACGGCTACGCCGAGCCACTTGACGGTGGACGCTCGGGACGGTATCTGACGCCCAGTGGAGCGGAGCGGGATCACGCATCTCTCCGCCGGCGGAGTCCCCAGCACCAGCAGCGGAGCGCGGAGCGTCCACGGCGCCGCGAAGCGCGCAGCAGCCACCCGGCGAGACGCGCGGACGCCGCCAAGCCGCGAGGGCCGCGCAGAGCACTACGACCGCGAGAGGGGCCGCAGGGCGCGTTCTGGCAGGGCCACGACGTGACGCCGACCCGAAGCCCTCCTCCTCGTGACACGGACATCAACCGCCTGCCGCTCAAGGACTGAAGCCAGGTAAGTGGGGTGCGCAATGCGCGCTTGAAATTCGAACAGGGCTGGGAAGGGGAATTCCGCATTTGAAAATGTCACCCTGGAAATGTTTGATGAAAAGTCGCCCCGGGGGCAAGCGATACTCCTTGGACCGAACCGTTGTGAGGTGTCATCAGCCACCGAATTTGGAATTCACTCACTCACTGTCTGTCCTTGGGGGTGGGTTGTAGGGGTAGTTGGTGTGCGTGTGCCAAGGTGGAGTACTAGCACTCTGCCTTGTTCGCGAGCACTCGGTAGTTTTCAGTCCAGACCATTCGGTACTTTTGACCATGCGTTATGTAATGTTTAAATCTCCTTTAGAGACCGGCGCTCGCGTGCACGGCTAAAGACTTGTAAAGCCGAGAGACTGAAGAGAGAAAAAAATACTGGCGTTGGATTGCAACCATCCTAGTGTTTTGCTTGTTGGTTTAGTGTGTAGTGTCGTCCGTATAGCACGATGTTGTTATCATGCATTTGTTTGTGCGCTAAGCCTCGCAGTTTGGTCCGTTTGGGTGACTTAGCGATAGAGACCTTGCAGGTGCGTGCCTAGACCCTCTACCACGGGGCACTCCTAAATTTTGAACTGTTTTATCACTCGGGCGGATCATCACCATCACAGCAACCCGAAGAGGGAAAAAGAGTCACTAAATTGAAATGAGGCAGATCTGCATGCAATGCATGGTGACACGAATGGACGTCATTCTCACTCGAAAGGAGTCAATGCGGGCCCACTGTTGCATGGTTGTGTAATCTTGAGTGCGTTACAAATAGCTCGGATCGCGGGAGCGATATCGGCAACTTTGGCCCGAGCCATAAAAATGAAAAACAGTGGAAAGCAGCGTCCCAGGCGATGAAGGTCCTGTCCATGAAGTTGAAATTTTTTTTGGCACGTGTCTGAGCCCGTCGGCCAGGGCGGCGTGCCAATCCGCGGGTCGGTCCGAGGCGTCCTGAAACTGAAACGTGCTCCCGCTGATTTCCGCCTCGTCACAGCTTTCCGAAAGTAAGCCAGTTCGACGTACCTGCCTCACGGTCCGTTTCGAAGCCACCCAATGAACATGAAGCAGTTAGTCAAAATGACGCCTGTGTGACCGTCGAAACGACATTTAAAAAAAAAAAATTGTCTAAAAGCATTAGTATAGCCGTATTTACATGGAGCGTATAGTGTTCTTGACACCGGCATGCACCGGCATGGGCTGACTCGCGGCCAATGCGCTCACCCTGCGGTCATGTTATGTCGCGCCGGTCCGTAGTCCATGCAACCCTGGCCTACCTACTGGGCGCGACCGCGACGCCTCGCCCGGAACTGTTGATGCAAACACGACGGTGGTGTTTGGCATCTTCGGCCGCGGCGGCGGTATATAACAAGCCGTCCTCTCGGGGCGGACACCGGCCCGGGTAGCTCTGTTTACTTATTCACCCTTGCCCTGCACCGCCCAGAGGATGCGACAGTTATTATTACTGATAGCCAAGCCCGACAAACACAGCATCAATTTTATCTGAACACGAACAGACGCCGCCGGGCCGAGGAAGACGCGTCTCGCCGCGAAGTCGCGCGTCGCCGCCAACGCTTCCAGTCTGTCGTAACGCCTTGCAAATTGTTTACCCCGAATGGAAAAACACAAAGATCGTTTTTTAGAGCGTGAACACTCAGTGCTGACCCAGTCACAGTGGCGACCGGTCGTCGACCGAGTCGGCCGCGGGCCGCGCGGACCGCAGAGGACCGCATCATCACGCGGGATTGTTGGTAAGCCGGCGGGAAAAGAGGGGTGGGGCGCCTAAGACCACTTGGGACCATTCGAAGCGCTTGGACGGGAGGGATGAGGGTCGTCAAAAGGACCAACCTTTCGCGATCAGGTTTTCGGCGACATTTTCGCCACACTGTTATATAAGAAAGTCGAAATTTTCAGACTTTTTAGGATGAAGTCAATTTTGAAACCTGAAAAGTGTAGCCTCGGCTGCCTGTACTCGGCTTTGGCGCGAACGTCGAAATTTGGCTGATTACAATTGGAGTGTGCACGGTTGTTTTTTTGCCACGCGCTCTTATGACGCGCTCCTTAGACCACACTCAAACAACTTGATTTAGGTAAGGCAACACAACAGATAAGGGATGCGTTGCCATGTGACCCGTTATGCTGCCGTATGTCGTGTGCCGTGCTACGCGGTGCCTGGCCTTGCCCGTGATCCAAACCAAAGAGACACTGATAATAAAGTTATCCTAGGGAAGGTGATAATGTCGCGCAACCGCGTGTTGCAATATTATCTATCTAAATCAAACTTTAAAAAAAATAATTTAAATTTAAACTTTTTCCCTGTGCTTGTCGCCACCTCCTCATGGTCGATATGGTGGTGGGGGCGTCTAATGCAATTAATTGGACGGTGCCAAGAAGGCAGTGGCAGAAGGAACGTTTTCCTTTCTCGTCTATAAATGTGTGTGTGTGAGTGAGAGAGAGTGTGTCTGTGAATGCTGACCGGTTTCGATTATCACGTGGTGACCCACGCGGTCGGCGGGGGAGACGAATTGACGCGATAACGGCAGAGATGTTTGGCACCATACAATACACAGATATAAATTTTGTGACAATGTCGCCTCGGATGCATGCAAATCTACTTTGATCCTCACGCGATAAATCATTGATCGATGGATGAAGTCGCGAAAGGATTGACGCTGTTATTGAGCCGTATACAAACCGTGCCGCAGTCCCATTTGACCTGCTTACGTTCGTGGATGCTGAAAAAATGGTGTCCTCTATGTGTAGGTCCAGGAAAAGGTGGTCAGAAAATTCCGACTGACTGTGCTGGCGCTGCCACACGCGTAGCGAAGCTTATATAACGCCCCAAAGCCTCCGGAGTCAGGATGGGCAGTGGCCGTGGGCCACTTTTAAACTCCCGTTTTGAGGTAGGGCGTTGGCGGGGAGGCGACCACCTCGGAGGCAGGGAGCTCCGATGTTTACCTGACGCGCTAATGGACCACCGCACTGATGCAGGCATGCAGCCAGGACTGACAGGGGCGGGACGGGCCGCTGGACCCGCCGGCCGGAAGAGACAAAAAGATGCTTCGGATTAGCCACTTGGCTCCACTTGCCGCCAAGGCCAAGGAGCAGCAGTTTGACGCCGAACCGTGTCGCTCTGTCTCTCTCGCACCCGCGGGGCGTTCCGCGGGGGTGCGAGAGAGACGGAGTGACGAGGCGCCGCCGGCGTGCCGAGTCAGCCCTCGGATTCAATGTGGAATTGGCGCGGCTCCGATGACCGACTGACCGACCTTGTTGCTGTTGCAGGACCATGGCGCCCCCGGGAAAGAAGCTCCCGCAGTACACCGCGGCCGTCATAGGTAAGGACCTTCCTGTCGACTTGTCTCTGTCCCACCCGTGGGGCGTTCCGTAGCGGTACGAGGAGCAAGGGGAAAACAACTCAAATTTTTTGCGTACATTTTACAAAATTTCTTAATTTTTTAAATTTTTTTTGAAATTTTAGATTTTTTTGTAAAATTGCAGGTTTTTTTTTTCAAAATTGCAAAAAATATATATTTTTTTCAAATTTGTCCAAATTATTCAAATTGTTTCCTCATTCTTTAAAATTTTTGTGAAATTTTTGGAATTTTTTCGTAAATAGATTCAAATTTTTTAGAAATTTGTGTAAATTGTTTCTACAAAAGTTCTTAATTTTGTGGAAATTTTTTTGGCCACTTGTTTCGCCCTAGACGAGGAGAGAGGGAGGGTGGGTGGTTGCCCTCTGCTCCTCGGCGCGGTTCGCGGTCAAACCTCGCAGTGCTGGCGGGGATTACGAAACAGTTGAAGGCCACACGCGTCGCGTCATGCGTGGAAGGACGGACTTGCTCGCCGCGACGCACGGTTGGCGGGCGGACCGGCCGGGGCCCGGCACGGGACTGGCGAGGGGTGCACGCGGCCGAGAGGTGCACCGGCCGGCGCCACGTCGAGGCCGGCCGGTATGTCTGCGTTGAGGGCGTGGGCCATTGTAAACTGGCCGCGGTCCTCGGCATGCCAGATCACAGATGTAGCTTGACTACACTGGACTCGTCAGTCGGGCAGCCGGAAGGCCAAAGTCGCTCGACCCGCATGCCTGGGATGGGCTCGCCAACCAACGCCTAGCCGCCTGACTCCTCGACGCACCGCGTGGCACCGGAGAGTTTGGCGACCGTCTCGGAGAGGCAGGCCTCGCTTCTCATTCGCCATTGTACATTGAACTCGTTCGGCCCGCAGCGTCCATGTCGGTGATGGCGGCGGGCTGCTGCATCGCGTGGCCGTCGCCCGCCCTCAAGATCCTGGCCTCCAAGGACGCCCCCTTCAAGCTCAACGACGGCGAGGGCTCGTGGATCGTGTCGCTCAAGAACCTGGGCAACATCCTGGCGCCGCTGCCCACCGGCTGGCTGATGGGCAGGATCGGGCGGCGCGCCACGCTGCTGGCCTCGGCCGCGCCCTTCATCGCGTCGTGGGGGCTGGTGCTGCTCTTCGAGACGGCGCCGCTCATCTACCTGGCCCGCGTGCTCGGCGGCCTGGGCGTCGGCGTGGCCTTCACCGTGGCGCCCATCTACCTGGGCGAGATCGCCGACACGGAGGTGCGCGGCGCGCTCGGCACGCTGCTGCAGGCCATGCTGTACTGCGGCATCCTGCTGGAGTACTGCGTCGGCCCCTACGTCAGCTACTACTCGCTGGCCCTGGTGTCCGGCTGCGTGCCCGTGCTCTTCGGGGTGCTCTTCTTCTTCATGCCCGAGTCGCCGCACTGGCTGCTGCAGCGCGGCCGGCGCGAGGACGCACGCCGCTCGCTGCGCTGGCTGCGCGCCACGGACGAGCAGTCGGTGGCGGCCGAGCTGGGCGAGATGACCCGCGCCATGGAGCTGCAGGCCGGCGACGCCAAGGGCGGCGCCTCCGTCAAGGACGTCGTCTGCAGCCGCGGCCCGCGCAAGGCCCTCATCATCGTCGTCACCCTCCAGGTAAAGACAAGCCCAACGACTAAGCAAACATTTAACAAAGAAAGAACCACGTCACTTACCTCTTGCTGCCGCAGGTGCTCAAGGAGATGGGTCATTCCATGTGAAATCGACAAGGTTCAAATCGACCAGTGCTCCGATTTTGATGAAACTTGCAGCGATTGTTGGTCTTATGGTCCCATTGAAGTTGCCAAAATATTTTGGTCGAAATGTCAAAGGGGTCTGAGTAGTGCACGATTCAATTTTTTTCACTTTTTGTGAATGGGTATCCGTTTTTTGCGAATATCTCCGGAACTATTCGTCGTACGACAAAAATGAGTACACCGTTGGAAAGAGGAGAAAAAACTGAATAAAATCAAAAAACAATTTTTTTTTTTTGAGAAAAAAAATTTTCTCTTTTACTAAACTCAAACTTTCAAAGTTATGTTTGAAACTGTTCCCCTTCATCAAAATTGACATGCTATGGCTCAAAAAGTAGCTTAACCCTTCCCCTAAACGAAAATGTCAATCATACAAAGTACTTTTTTTCGTTTGGGAGAACGAGCGATTTCCGTGGACCTCTGCACTGGATCCGGGCCTACCCTCTGCCTGAACGGTGCACAACGGCCCGGCGCTGTGGCACCGCGGTGTCCTGCCACCCACCCCCATCCCTTTCCGCAGTTCCCAGAGCAGAAGTAGGGGCGCCTGGAGGGTAGGCCGCACCCCGCACGCCGCCCCGGGCTCCCAGGGTCACCGCCCAGCAGGTAGGCAACCCTTCCTAGTCACCCCGAGCCTTGCTTCGTGGCGCAGCCGAAGTGCAGCCGAAGTTGATGCGAAAACGGCATTCCCCCCGACGGTGCTGCCAGTGTTTGGGCTGCGGCGACAAGACGAAGTTGTTGTTGTTCCTTTGTCTTGGTTTGTTTACTTTCTGCACCGACTACTTGTTGGAGTAAATATTTTTTGAGCATTGACTTTGAGTCGATTTTATGCCCTGAAAAGGTCCGTTTTTCTTGTTTACGAGTTCTTTCTCTTTTTTTAAAAAAATCTGATATTATAGGATTGTGCTTTGGTTTGATGACGCTTCTTGTTTTATTTTGAGGTTTGGTTTCTTTGTGGTTCAGGTTCCCCCTACACAATGGGCCGAGCAGACACCAAGAAGTGCTTCCTGAGAAAGGTACAACATCTTCCTGATGTTGGTGCCTGCTCTGGGGATTTCACTGCAAGAGCCAGCCTATCTCCAGAAAGGATTCGTTTGCTCAAGATCAGAAGTGGCTGCAGGAAGAGTTTGCAGTATGTTTGTGATGGACATTTCACTAAGTTCATTCACCGCTTTGAAGCACACCAGAAAAACTGCTGTCTTCATCAGTCAACATCTGTTCATGATGGCCCTCCAGCCAAAAAGAAAAAAACTGGCACTCCTCAATTGCATGTTATTACACTCCAAATGCGGGACAGTGCCAAAACTATTGGACTTGCTTTGGTGCCCGGCAAGAAAGTGTGTGTCAAGTGCAAGATTGACCTGAACGCTAAAATCAAAGCTGCTGCAAAATCTGCCGCAGAAAAGGCTGCTCAAGAATCTTCAAGCAACGCTCCTGACCCGGCTTCAATTTCCAATCCTCCTATATTTTCATCACCTAGTGTAGGGTCAACTTTGGTCCCCAGTGATATTACAACTCCCACTGTACCTGCTGATGGAAAGGCTTCTCAAGAAGAGTTTTTTCAGGAGAGTATTGATGGATTAAATACTTGGCTGTCCTCTCTTGGATTCTCTCCTGTTAATGAAAGGAAATTAAAGACTCAGAAGAGCTATGGGCGTAAAGTTATGAAGAAAATAAGAGCAGCGCTGACAAAATTTTCTGATCAACAACTAACTGAGGACGAAGATGCAGCATACTTCAGAGAAATAATAGGCCAACTACAGCAATTTATTGATTGTCATCCCCAGCCCGATAAAAAATTATTAGCTTTATCAGTTGTACCAAAAAGTTGGAGCATTTCCAGGATTGAAAGCACATTTGGGGTATCCAACTACATGGCGAGGAAAAGCCGTCTACTAGTGCAAGACAAGGGTATTCTGTGTGGCCCGGGTCCTAAAGTGGGACGCAAACTTTCACCTGAGACAGTGGCGCTGATCACCAAATTCTACTACAGGGACGATGTGAGTCGGCCTCTCCCTGGAGCCAAAGATGTACTGAGTGTTTTAGTGGACGGGAAGAGAGTGAAGAAAACTAAAAGACTAGTGCTGTCTACTCTCAGTTGCTTGCATCAAAAGTACAAAAAAGAACACCCTGATCACAAAGTCTCTTTAGCTAAATTTTGTGAACTGAGACCAAAAGAGTGTGTATTAGCTGGTAGTGCCGGGACTCATGTGATTTGTGTATGCACCTATCATCAGAATCCAGAACTTATGTTTGAAGCGGGAAATCTAAGTGAAGCTGGATTAGAAAATATAAAAGCGTGCAAAAAGTTGCTTTTATGCTCAGAGCCTAGTGAAGACTGTTTTTTTCGAAGATGTAATGACTGTTGTGATTCCACTGTTTTACAGGAAAAATTGGAAGTTTATTTTGACTCAGAAATGATTTCCACTGTGGTTTACAACCAGTGGGAGTCCACAGACCGGGCAAATATTGTAACTTTAAGTAAATCTACTGATGATTTTATTTCTGAGTTTATATCGCAGATTGAAAGTCTCATACCCCATGATTTTATTAGCAAAGTGCAAGCAAATTTCTATAAGGAATCAATTGAAAATTTAAAAGATGGTGAAGTTGTTGTTAATGTTGACTTTGCAGAAAATTTCTCCTTTGTTGTACAAAATAGCTCCCAGGGGTGGTACTTTAATAATAAACAGGCGACATTGCATCCCTGTTTGATTTATTATAAAGATGCAGAGGGCAAAGTATGCCACTCAGCATTTGTTTTGATATCAGATCACTTGGACCATAGTACTGCTGCAGTGCATACATTTCAGAAAAAATTGATCCGTCATATAACTGAGGACCTCAAGATAAAGCTGGCTAAAGTCAAATATTTTTCAGACGGTTGTGCTGCTCAGTACAAAAATAAAAAAGCTGCCGCCAATGTATGGTTTCATGAAAGGGATTTCGGAGTACCTGCAGAATGGCACTTTTATGCTACGAGCCATGGAAAAACTGCCTGTGATGGTGTGGGCGGCATGATCAAACATACTACAATGTTGCATTGCCTACGCTTAACAGCAAAAGACCCACAAATTACAATTGCCTATGATTTCTATGATTGGGTGTCTAAAAACATTCAAGGAGTGACTGCTAAATGGGTTCCGAAAGAAGAAGTTATTGAAAATGAAAAGGCTTTACTTGTGAGATTTGAGACAGCTTTTGACATTGATGGAATCAAATCCCACCATGCTATAATTCCTAGAGTGCCATCAAAGGATATCTTACTTAAGTTGTATTCACAAGATACAAAGTTTAATATTAAGAAGATATGTACCAAAGAATTTGAACTAGACTATAGTGAGGTAAAAGGATTTGTAACATTTACAGAAGATGAAAATTCCTGGGAGCTAGGCTGCGTATCTGAATTCCATGAAGAGGATGAAAACTTTTCGGTTGAAGTTATGGAAGCTACTGGACAACCAAGAAGTTACAAGTTTACTGATATTGTTATAGTTGTTAGTCTACATGACATTGTTAGTCTAGTTAATCCGTACTTTCAAGCCAAAGGGACAATTGTGAAACTTCGAGTAAGTGATGCTAAAGCAGCAGATGTAAAATTAAAATCTAGGAAAAAAAATATGTTTTGAAGCAAGGTATAACTTGCAGCTACAGTTATACTACTTTAAAGGTTCAGAGGAAGGTCAGATAATTTTTATGTATAAAAACAACTTTGAATAAACACCCAGCATTTTAAAATTTGTGTTCGATTGAAATTTCCTAACAATTTGAAAGAAATCTCAGTCTGGTAACAAACATTTGACAATGTGCAACACAAACTCTCGCCTATGGCCATACTGAAAATTTGAAGGTCAAGAAGGAGATGGAGTAGGGGGAGGGGACAGGGGAAGAGAGGTAGTCACGTAGGATGAGTTGCCTACCTGCTGGGCGGTGACCCTGGGAGCCCGGGGCGGCGTGCGGGGTGCGGCCTACCCTCCAGGCGCCCCTACTTCTGCTCTGGGAACTGCGGAAAGGGATGGGGGTGGGTGGCAGGACACCGCGGTGCCACAGCGCCGGGCCGTTGTGCACCGTTCAGGCAGAGGGTAGGCCCGGATCCAGTGCAGAGGTCCACGGAAATCGCTCGTTCTCCCAAACGAAAAAAAGTACTTTGTATGATTGACATTTTCGTTTAGGGGAAGGGTTAAGCTACTTTTTGAGCCATAGCATGTCAATTTTGATGAAGGGGAACAGTTTCAAACATAACTTTGAAAGTTTGAGTTTAGTAAAAGAGAAAATTTTTTTTCTCAAAAAAAAAAAATTGTTTTTTGATTTTATTCAGTTTTTTCTCCTCTTTCCAACGGTGTACTCATTTTTGTCGTACGACGAATAGTTCCGGAGATATTCGCAAAAAACGGATACCCATTCACAAAAAGTGAAAAAAATTGAATCGTGCACTACTCAGACCCCTTTGACATTTCGACCAAAATATTTTGGCAACTTCAATGGGACCATAAGACCAACAATCGCTGCAAGTTTCATCAAAATCGGAGCACTGGTCGATTTGAACCTTGTCGATTTCACATGGAATGACCCACATGTCCGGGAACTCTGCCGTCGTGGCGTACGCTGCCACGACGCTGCATGCAACGGGGTCGCCCTACTCGGACGAGTACGTGATCGCCATCGGCGTGACCATGTTCCTGGCCACCATGGCGTGCACGCAGCTCGTGGACCGCGCCGGCCGGCGGCCGCTGCTCCTCGCGTCCTGCGGCTTGTCCGCCCTGTCGCTGTCCACGGCGGGTCTCTACTTCTTCCTCAAGGTAATGATGACCTCCATCGCCTAGGTGCCCTGCCTGGGGTTGGGTTGGCCGTTCGACTCTCACCCTCTGCTTTTGTTCCTCTCCTCCAGTGGGTGGACCCGACCATGAACGCCCCCACGTGGCTGCCGGTCGGCGGGCTCCTCGCGTACGGCGTGGCGTACCCGCTGGGCCTGGCGCCCATCCCCGCCGCGCTGCTGGGCGAGCTGTTCCCCGCGCACCTCAAGGGCCTGGCGGCGTGCTCGGCCGCCATCTCCCTGTCCATCGCGTCGCTCGTCGTCACCAAGCTCTACCACGTGGTGGGCGAGGCGGTCGGCATGCACGTCGTCTACTGGACGTTCGCCGCGTCGTGCGTCGGCGGCGCCGCCTTCGTGGCCACCTTCGTGCCGGAGACGAAGCGCAAGACCTTCCAGCAGATCCAGGACGAGCTGAACGGGCTGCCCCGCGAGAAGGGCGCCTACGAGGCCGACGAGCCGCTCAAGATCATGGCGTGATGAAGCGCCCCGTCGTCGAGGTCGTCACCAAGGACAGGGGGAGGAAGTCTCTGCCGCGGGCCGGCTGCTGGTTGGGTTGCCTGCGCGTCGGGCGCAGCGCACAGCGCGGACGCCTGGTTGGTTTGGCTGCCGGGCGTGTCCGCCACTGTGGTGTCCGCGGGCGCCGGGCTGTCAGTTGGGTTGCCTACTTTCGGCTGACTGCCTCAATGGGAGCGCCTAGGCAAACTGCAATGAATGTTGCATCTCCATGGTCCGAACCCGCAAATTTCGTGCACCATAGGAACATTTTGGCAATGTTTCCATATTCTAGGAGGACCCCGCAGCAGTATGATGCGTTGACTTCATAAGGCTGCAGAGAAAAGACTGAATTGTGTAGCTCTCGATTATAATGCCAGAATAGTTTTCCTAGGTATACGCCGCCTTTAGTGCCATATTTATTTATAGCACATCTTCACTCAGAAATGGCTTAAGGTGTGCTTCCAGAACACTGCTTTCCAAGCGGTAGCATTTTATAAACTGCCTCAATGTGTACATTTGTTGTATGATTTTCATCATTTACAGACTGCCATTATTTTGTAAATTTATTGTACATTCTCGTTATTTAAAGCGGTTCTGTGATCGGCAATGGGTAGTAATTTAAACAAATTTATCGGTGTTTGTAACAATGAATTGGTATATTTAAACAAGGAGGAAAGAGCACACCATATTGGTGTATTAAACCTTGATCGGTAGTCTTTTATTTCTCGCTCTGGCAACATTCTTCCCACTCCCACGAACAACGAGAGTTTCTCTTGGTCAACACTGGTTACAGGACACCCTGCGGACGGATTCCGAGAGTCGTTCTCGTCATTCTGCCTCTCTCGCACCCGTACGGACCGCCCCGTGAGTGCGAGAGAGACAGAGCGACGAGAACGACTCTCGGAGTCGGTCTGCTGCATTCAGTGGAGCCAGGCCCCCCTCGCGTCGAAGAGCGTGTCTTCCTGCGAGCTGCCGTCGGACGACGCCGACGACGCGCAGAGCAGGGCGCTCCTGTCGTCGACTGCCGGCCGCTTGGTGGCTGAGCGGCGCGCCGTGCTGGGCCTCGGCCTCGGCGTCAGCCTCTGGGGCTTGGAGCGCGCGGCCGAGGCCGTCAGGAGGTCTCGCCTGGGTTCCCCGGGTCTGCGGGAACACGAAGAGATTTCAAGACGCCCGCAGTGGCCGAGGCTGTGCGCGGAGAGTGGGCAGAGACCTGGATTCGCTGCTCCCCGTCGAGGTGGACGCGGACTGCACCGTGGGGGCCGGCGGTCTTGGCGGAGGCGGCGGCGGTGCGTCGCCTTGGCCGCGCCCCTGGCCGCGCACGCAGAGGCAGCAGAAGGTCTTGAGCGCCCTGCACATGGTCGTGAGCTGCGTGGCGAAGCACACGGCCAGCCCCGCGGCCAGCGCCACCAGGAACCCCGTCAGCAGCAGCCTCGCGAGCCCCCACATGACGCCCCCGCGGAGCGGGTGCTCTGCAAGGCCACGCCCCTCTGGAGTCGTCTGCCATCGCGACGGATTCCGTCGGTTTCGTCGCTCTGTCTCTCTCGCACCTAGACGGGACGCTCCCTGAGTGCGAGAGAGACGGAGCACCTTACCGTCCTGCTCCTGCTGCTCGACCTCGTCATCCCCCTCCGACTGCACGGCCACGGCGTCAGCGCGCTGCGTGCGTCCGCGACTGAACTCTGCCGGTGGCACATCAATCCCAAGGCGTGTGGGGTTCAATTACCCGCCTCATTCCGAAGCTCTGTCCCCGTCGAACTCGTGCGGGAGCGTCCCGTAGGGCGCCCCGTAGGGGTGCGAGAGGGACAGAGCGACGGTGTGTTGTTGCTTGGTCGTCCTCACCCGAGGGTAGCACCAGCAGCGGGGGCCCGGCCACCGCCACGGTCTGCACGTTGACGCCCCGCATCCTCGCCGCGCCGAACGGCTCCGCCGCGGACAGGGCCAGCGCGGACGCTGCGGGGAGTTTTTTTGAGTTGACTACCCGCCACCAACTAGGAGAAATTCCTCGGTCGAACGAGAGGAGAAAGGCGCGGAGAAAGGCGGCAGTGTGTAGTGTCACTGGATGGTCCAGCGTGCGAAGCGCGGCCGCGTCTTCGTGTCCTGCAGGCGGGCCGAGGGCCGGCAGGGCACGAAGCAGTGCGCCGTCTCGTGCGCTTTCGTGCGGTTCTCATCGCCGCGCTCCCCGCGGCCAATCAGGGCGCGACAAGCCCAGGGAAGCCCTCCGCGATGATGAGAAATTTAGACAGCGGCAAAGCTGGTAGCTCCAGACTAGAGAGCCTCAGAGGCTCTCTACTCCATACTGCGCAACGTCTCTCCAACACGCCTCTGACGGGGACGCCGTCCTCCGGCGATGACTTCACGGCGGCGGGCCGACCTTCCCCGCCCCGCCTGCTCTCCGGGCCCCTGCCCCCTCCAGCAGACCACGCCGCCACCCCGCCCCCCTCACCTGCGCGCCAGCGTGCGCCAGCGGCCCCCCTCCTGTAGAAACACACCTGGGCAGCGCGGATGACGGCGATCCTAGGCCCCAGCCTTGCTGCCTCGCCCCGAGTCAGTAGCAAGGCCCGGCCCGGACCGAGAGCACGCACGGCCCCACGCCGCCCTCCACTTCCGCCACTTTGTGTTGTGGGCCTACACGGCCGCGATGGGTGAGTTTGCGCTGTGATTATGTACAACAATGGCCAGGGCCCGACGCCCACCTCAAGCACGGCCCTCTGCGGGCCGAGGCCGGGGCGAGGCCGGGGCGAGGCCGGCCCGCGAGGTCTATGACCGTCTTTGACCAGCCGCCGCGCCGCGCAGCTCTCGGCGCCGTCCACAGGACAGGTGGTGTTGGCAGATGGTTGCGCCGCCCAGCTCACTCGGATGGCAGAGCGCGCGCTAGTGTGTGCGTGTGCGTGTGTGGAGTGCACCCGCTAGTGTGCGTGAGTCGCATGCACTAGTAGTTAGTAGCGCACGTGCGATGCGCCCAGGACCGTGCTGCTGTGGTCGTAGAGGACTCGCGACTCACCGTGGAAGGCAGCCTTGCGCGGTCCGCTCCGCCCACTCGGCGAGTGCGTGTGTGTGTATGTATGTATATATGTGTGTGCGTCTGTCTGTCGGTTCGCAGCCGCTGCACGGCAATGGGCGCCAAACCGTGTTAGCGAGGCGGCAACCTGTTGCGCGCTGCAAACTCGCGAGGATCGCAGTAATCGAACCAGGGGACCGATCCTCGAACCTTGAACCGCGGTCCCACTCCGGGCATGTTGCCCTGCGCGGTGGAGTGCGAGTGCACCCTGGTCCTGGAAATCCTGCGGCCACGGTGCGGCGCGCGGGCGTGACGCTGCCGGACTGGATGTCGGCGCGTGGGAGCGGAGCGGAGCGGAACCGCAAGGGAAACTCGCTGCTTTCGTCTTCGCGACGCCGAGCTCGCTGTCTTTGTCTTGCGGTGCGAGCCGACTACCGAACGCCGCCGGAATCGCAGCCGTCTGCAGACACTGAACAAGTGAGAAATCCGCGGCCCACCTTTGACTTGGGCACACTCTTTGTTTGCGCGACCCTCCGCCCGTGCACATAACGGCGTGACGCGTCAAGGACCAAGGAGGTCGGGACAGCGGCACCGAAACGCGACGCGGGCTGTGCGTCATGCATAGTCCGGTCCGCGTAACAGCAGACTGGAATGGCTTCCTCGTGGGGACCTTGTCCGCGGCGACTCTGGGGGTCAGGGGCTGGCTCAGCGTGGCCAGAGCCGGGTATAGAGCGGCCTGGGCGGGCTGACCGCAGCGGGCCGTACAGCGGAGCGCACCGCGGCCAGCCAGCGCTTTCCCCGCGGAATCACAAAGCGCGGGCCGCGGGCCGCGGGGTGTCGGGTCGGCGCGGCGCGGCGCGGCCAGGAGGTCCAGGACTGTGCGAACCAGAGCGGCGTTCCGGTGAAGGGATCAGCCTGCCTGCCGGGCATCGAGCACGCCGTTGCGTCATCAACGCAGACCGGCTCGCGGTCCTACTACTGGATCATCAAAATAGCACGGAAACGCCGTTTCAGGCACGGTAAACGAAATTATTCTGGGTTTCGCCCAGTGAACCTTGGAAAGCCAGTGAGCGGCTCGCGGTTTCGGCGGAACTCTCCGGCCAGCTGTTGAAGGCCAGCCGATCGCGGGGCCCGGCCGCGGCGCGGGCGGTGCGGCCCGCGGAGCGGGAGGGGGAGACGGCGGCTTAGAATGCAGCAATACCCGCAGGACCCACGCAAGGCGAACGCAAGGCGCACTGCCGGCCGGTGCCAGTACCGGGCAGGCACCGTTACCTCATTAAAGCGGCGCAAAGCGGCGCCACTCTCGCGGTCTCTCTCGCACTCGCGGGCCGGCTGGGGCCGGGAGGGGCGCCACACAGACGGACAGACAAACCAATGGCGCGAAACGAGGGCTGGCTCCGCGGGGCGCCTGCCGCGACAGCCGTCGGGCACGCCCGCTCGGCTCGGCCGCCGCGGGGTTGCCTACCCTCGACTTGACAGGCGGCTGTTTACACGCACCCTCTCTGTTGCAGAGATGTCCCGCGCCGTCGCCTCGGCGTGCATGCTGCTGGTGAGTGCGCGGCCGGCCGCAGAGCGATGCTGCACATCGCCGTCGTCACTCTGTCTCTCTCGCGCGCCTGCCAGTCACACTTTTCCATTTTTCATTGCAGCTGGCCGTCGTCGCCGTCCTGGCCAAGGACCCCGCCAAGGCCAAGGACATGATGAAGAAGTCAATCGTGTTCGACAAGAACACACCCGACGTCTTCTACTGCCCACAGTCGAAGCCAACCGGTAAGCAACTCCCCGCGGTTTACTTTCATATCATTTTTTTTTTTTCACCACAATTGACGGGCCTTAACGGCGTACTGCTTGTGTCTTTGGTCTAGGCTTCGACAAGATGATCGTCCGCGCGCGGCCCCTGCAGAAGCTATGCGAGCATGACGGCAACCCGCTGCCCGAGGACTACAAGAGCGACTGCTACAACGACGTGGACGAGACGACCTACGCGTGCAAGGAGAAGAAGCGCATCATGGTGCGTCCCCCGTCCCTCTACGCTGTTGGAAAAGGGGTCGGCTTCACGAGTGGCAGGAACAGCAAACAGCTCGCGAGCTTTGACGACTTTCGTTTCCAAAAACACACGTGGTATTTTTTTTTGTTAAATGGGGCGTTTTTCTCTGGTTTTTTATGTGTCTCGATGCGGGAAGCCTGTCCTGCCGTAAACTCGTGAAGCGTGACATTTCTAACGGTGATAATGGAAGTAGAGAGACCCGGTTCGTGTCACCTAGACGCGAACAAAATGAGGGTTTCCTTTAATTGTTTTTATTTTTTTATATTTAGCGGTTGCTAAAGAGCACCACCACGACTTTTACTAATTATTTTAATAATCATAATTTATACTTCATCATCACCCCGTTCACGCGCATCTAACGCAGTCAGCAGAAGCTTTAATTAATTAATTTTATTGTTCATTGCGATTCAATCAAGAGTTCTGCATGAGGGCTACACATAGTTGGGCTTAGTGATCGAGATTAGGGGCTGCTAGCGGAGCCAGTGAGATTCTAGTTATGTCGTCTAGTTTCTGGATCGGAATGGACTTCTTTATTAACCTTGAGAGGGAACTCCCTGCGGCCTAAATGGCAAGAAAATTTAAATTAAGTCTGTAGCCTTGTCGTTAGTGACGTATTTTTAAGAAAAGTAACAAGATTCATTGCAGTTGTGACTCCACTTGACAGTGTGACTGATGCTGTTTCGCAGCTGCCCCAGACAGAAGAAAATCGACAAGCCAATCGGACAGACGAACAACACCAAGTCCATCGCCTCTTCCCCGAATACTCTGAAACTTGAACTCGAATCGAGCGACGAACAATGTTGCGACGCTGGCTTCTGCTTTCCGCGCCCGCAGTGCCATAACGACCGCATCGTCACTCAACGTGAACTTGTCGACAAAGCACGACGCAGCGGGCAACGCGCTAGAGCTCGTGGCTGCGCGGGGAGTGGGCACTGGAAGGCACCCCCCACCCTCCGGGTAGGGTTCTACCCTACAGCGACTGACTGACCGACCAACCCGAGCGGCTCCGGCCCAGCACTGCACTCCCGCCACTGCGCTACTAACACCTCCTGATTTGTCTTACAGAAGCGATTGGTGAAGCCCAAGTCAGCAGACGCTGAGAGCACAGCGATCCCTGACGCGTCTGACGCGTCCGACTTCCCGGCTGAAATCCTCTAACTTAGTCCTCCATATGGTAACCACCTACGCGATCCGTGTTCTCCTCCATCCCCCTTTTCATTTTCTATGCACTTTCCGTCTCCTTTTATTTTCCCCTCCGTTCTGGAAAGAACGCTGTGCTTTTCTTTTTTGTGCCTGGCCACTGTCTCGACTCTTGTGAATGTTGGAGTTTTTGTGGAGCCTCAACGGTCAAGCAGAATGCTGCCAACACAACAGCGAGGCGAGCAGTGGGACTCTGTCGGCTGTGTAGTGCGTATTGCATCCCATTCCCTGTTTGCTTGCAGTTTGCTTGCAGCGAGGTGCGTGCCACGCTCTGCCCGTTTCTGCAATGTTTCCTGTCGTGCGCCGCCTTTCTTGTCTCGTATTGTCCCTTTTTTTCCGCGCGTTCAGTGAAGTCCCACAGTGTCCAACTGGTTGCGCCCTTCCCTATAGTTGTTTGACATGAAACTCTCTGACGTTTTGAATTCGATCTTCCTTGTTACATCTGTCCTGGTCGTTCTGAGATGCTTTATACGAAATGCTTCAACCATTAGGTTTAAAAAGGTGTTGCTAGCGGCTTCGATGACTTTCAATCTTTACCGCTATGTTGACATAGAGTTTTACTGCATATGGTTATAAAATGTTCCTTGCATTCTTTCTTTCCTTTTTTAGAAATACATGAAAGCTTTTACAAACGAGGAGGCCAGTGCTTCTGAATGGGGTCGGAAGACGGTAAGATCAGGCGTTGCAAAAAAAATGTACATTTGTAATTATTTGAGGGAATCTTCTATAACCAGAATCAGAAACTTGATTATTTGACCTGAAGCATTCCAATGATATGAGTATTTCTGTTGTATACAGCTCCCTTTGATCATGTCTGGGATCTGTTCTAACAAAAGTCAATTTGTAGATATAGCATGTCATATTATTTTCTATCTTTGGTAGCTCAACTTCTATCTAAGCTCAAATTCATTTGTTGACTTTTTATTTTTGCATGAGTTGAATATTTCCTTATAGTGATTTTTTCAATTGTCGATCTTACTGCACTCTTCTTCTGTGTACTTATGGTAAATGGTGACCCTTCTTGAAACTCTTCCAGTTGGATGGTGTTCCTGACAATCTTTATGAAAGCCTGTTGTGTACCATAAACAAATGTGTCTGGTGGGACTTCCTCTCACAAAAGCATCCTATGTGTAGTGACTAACAATTTGTCTCAGCATGAACTTGGTGGGGATTCATATAACCCTTTTGTGATGCCTGCTAATAATGCATGTTTGATCTGAACTACTGGCTCTCAAAAATTGTATTATATAATGGTAAGTAAGCAAAATTTAATAAATTATCCTTTGCAAATTTGCAATTTGAATGATGCCCATGACTGATCTCACCATATTTTGCTCCAAGTGATTCACTTAAAATTTATATTACGTTTATATTGTGCAGATGCGGATGCACCCTCCTGGGACAGACAACGCAGATAACCACTACCCCTTTGTGCAAAGCAACGACAAAGTCATCAAAGTAAAGTCCAACCCAAGAAGCAAGAGTCAAACTCAGAAGAGGCGGAACAAGCATCAAAATTAGTTAATTGTTCATGTAGGACCCCAGTTGTGACTGATCTTCATTAGAAAAAGTCCTTTTGTGTTGCCTTTGTGCAACACAAAGAAAACTTATCTGTTCATTAACCACATTAGATTAAAACAATTTAACGATATTTTCTGCTGGAAACAACAGAACTGAGAAGCATTTGGTTACAATCAATATCAAGGATGTCCCAGAAGGCAAATTCAACCTAATTGGTTTGTACCTCAGCTATGAACTTGAACCAAATTTGCATAGCAAATTTGAAGATTTCTGCAGGTGGTGCTCTTTAAAAAGTAATGAGTTTTCAGTGGCTGAGCATTAACTGTAACTTTTGTCTGTGATTTCTATGCCATCTGCAGAACAAGCCATATGACTCAGTGAAGTCTTAGTGGCTTGTTACGACTTCAACTGAGGCGTTAGTTAAGGATGTTTGACAACAACAAAAACAATGTTTCATTAATCTAGGCTATCTATTATCTTTTGTACATAACATAGCAAAAATTAAATCCATGAAACTAAATAAACATTTCTAAAACTTTAATGAAAACAAACTGAAAATTTACTTTTATACAAAGAAAAGTAACATTATTAATGAAGTGATCAGGCATTCCTCAAGTACAATAAAATTCCCAAGCAACTAGAAATTCATTAATAATACAATAAATGAAGTATACAATGTTTTTGTTTGTTTTGATTAATAAATAAATGTTTTTTAAGTTATAGACCTTAACTTTCTACCTCATATGGTGAACTAAATTACTTCCAACCATGTATGAGGGTTTTGAGGCTCTCATGAGACGCACTTCATAAAGAGGAACTCTATCACCTTTTAAGGAAGCCAGTTTGACAACAAACTTTGAAGTTGAAGTCCAATAAATAATTGAATTGGAAAGTCAAAGTGTAAAGGAGGCCACTACGGATCAAGGCCGTGTGGCCACAGCCAACTCTCCTCAATCTAGTAAAAAAATAATGAAAAATATCTAGTCTACCAACTTATGTCTTGCCCAAGGGTGAAAAATGGATGGTTTGCTTAGTTAAATCCAAATTTCAACAACAACAAAAGAAAAGAAAGAAATAAGAAAGAGAAAAGTAATTTTACACCAAAAAGGTCTCTTCACTATTGCCTCAGAATACTTTCTCATTGTCACCAGTGTCTTGCTCATCATGAACCTCATAAAGTGCTTGCCACCCACTGAGGTTTGCAGTCTGCACTCTCAAGGAATTACCAGATTCTGAAGAGATGCTCATGTGACGCTCATGTGTGGTCCGTTTCAAACAGGATATGAGCATGACACAAAATGCTGTGTTGACAGATTCTTGTTAACACTAAACTTTTCATAAGTATTCTATGACAAGTACTTATAACAAACTCGTTTATTTATCAATTTTTTTAATTATGGACATTATACAGGAAGAATTTGATAGAGATTTTATGTCTGTGTCATCATTAGTACAGCTGGCCTATATATGTCCATCACTAGATAAAAGTCAAATGTACATAGCATAATAACATAAGGTTTATACTTATTTCTTACTTGGGAGGGGAGTGTCTTACTTATATACAGATGCCTTCCTTTAAAACAGCGATATTTAGAGATCTTAGTGATGCTTTGTACAAAATATAAACTGTTTTCTTAACACACTGCTCTGTATGAGCCATAGCCAACAACTGTTAATATTGCACAATATTGTTTATACAACAGAATAAATACACTGCGAATCTGAAAGCACACACATTGCAAACCACTTATCTATTGCCCTCTGCACACCAAGCTTATGAGCAGTCTACCGTGCTTTAAAGTCAGCAATACAACAGAATATTGCCTAAAATCCCCAAACAATTGAAAATAAAACATAGTTACTCAAGGATATGGTTTGTGTATACTTATCAGGACAATGACCTGCCCTTGTAAACAAAAGAAACCAAATAAAAGAACACTAAAACTATTGCTAATTATCAGCCAACATTCATTAGCAGCACAATTGTGTGAACAATCGATACAAACATTAATCAGGCAGACACTAATCACACAATGAAAAGTACCATGCTCAGCATCAAGATAAGAGAGAAAGAATACATCAAATAAAAGTAAAAGGTGAGAATAAAGTACCATTCAATTCCCAACTTTCACAAATTTTAGTTCACCTGTCCAAATTATTCAAAAATTGCGGAGCTCCTTCAATTACATTTTCTAAATGCACTACAAAACGAACATGACCCATTTTCCTTCAGATCCACATGCTGATTCAAATCAAAACAGAGGCCAAGATAACCTCATCGTACGTAATAAAATTAATGAAAAGAGGATCATTGAACGCTCAAGGTATGCTAGGACATTTGGCCCTAGTTAAAGGTTAATCAACAGCAGACAAGCTCTTCAAAGAAGTTCCATACAAATACAATTAAAACGAAAAACAATGGAAAGACATATTCAGTCACAATGTGAAACTCAAAGAGGTAAGGGCGAATTATCACATTACCCACGAATTTCATTGCAAATATCTTTGCATGCTGAGGGGGTAATTTTAATCCTATATAGAGCATATGGGTGCTAGTATTTCTGTGCATTTCTTCTACCTACAGCTAGACTTCAACTGGCTCTGAGTCCACCAAGCAGACAAATCAGCCAGTTAAATGTTTGAAAATTAACTGTTTTATGTTTCACACATAAAATACTATCTTTCTTTGTGCAAGACACAAAAATTAACTCTCAATACTATGCATAAAACCTTAATAATTAAATAGAGTTCAATAAATAATAAAATAAAAATCTGAATTAGCACTCTACAGGCAATAAGATAATGGAGAAATCATAGTGGCAAGATTTGAAGGGAAGTCCTCTCTTCACTCATTTCTTTTCCAGAAATCATTCTAGGCTGAAACTTTACAAACCTTGGAATCCAAAGTTCAAAATAAGTGGTCAACAATGTCCTCAAACAGCAGTCAAAATGCAAAAGAACATGAGTGCAACCGATTTTATTCAAAGCAGCAAATTGAAGTTGCAAGGTTCCACATCTTTGACAAACATGAATGCAATTCATTCATTACGCTTAAAAAAAGACTTCTAGTATAAAATATGAACCAACGTTTCTTGGACAAGCAGGAAATGTATTAATTTACATTCCAGAGTCCATTATCTTTCCCATGGTTACAAATGAATCAAAAGTCTGATTATGATATCACAGTCCACTGTGACAATAGCTTAGAATCTTTCTTATACACCATTAACCAAAATTGTTTTCCTTGGACAGTCATCAACACCCATCTCAGGACATTGTCCATCAGCAGCAGTCACAGCACACTTCTTGACAGTGCACAGAGGGCGACAAATAAAGTGTATGTTTGAGCCTGCAGAGGTATGGCGTTCCATAATTATGGCTAAATGTGGAAATCCTGTTTTCCTTATTACAAAATGTCCTGGATCAAAATCTAGACCTGAACCTGAAATTGAGAAAACACATTAAGTGAAAGTTAAGACAAGAAAAAAACAGAAAAGAGAGATAGACAAGGTAAGCTGAGGAGTTTAAGAGACTAGTTAGTACTCACTTCACATTTGTATAACTGTTCCATTACTTGCTCAGGTTGAGACTGCTGATCAGTGGGTTGGAGTTGTTGCTGTTGTTGTTGTTGTTGAGGAGTACCATTGGGTGTGGTGGTACTAGGGGTGGTGGGGGCCGTGCGGCCATACTTTTCATGGATCCCACGGTGCCTCTTCAGAGCAAATCGATCAGAGAAAGCAACATCACAGATATCACAGCGATGAGGCTTTTCTCCAGTATGCACCTGGAAGAATACAAATATGTACATGAATGTAGTCTGCAAAACTTAGTTGTATCACTACACTCTAGCACTGTTTAAACACCCTTTACCCACCTTGTTGTGGTTTTTGAGATGTGTGGCTTGATTAAATGATGATCCACAAATTTCGCATCGGTAAGGTTTTTCTCCTGTATGAATACGTCGATGATTCCATAAAGTAGAATGACGAGCAAACACTTTGTCACAAACCTAGGAACAAGATGAGACTATAAAGGTGTTGACAAACAAAAGTGACTTCAAACAAAACAATTCTTTAGTTCCATTACCTCACACTGATATGGGCGTTCACCACTATGAATTCTTTCATGATTTTTCAAATGTGGACTCTGAGAAAACTGCATTCCACACACTCCACATTTGTAAGGTTTTTCACCTGCAAGAGCAACAAAGATTAAGAGTAATCCTTAAGAAATTGAAACAATAAACAAATGAAACAATTTTAAGTATTGAGAATTAAATTCTTAGTTTTTAAATTAACTTGAATTTTGAAAAAGGGAATCCAAAAAGAGAAAACCACCATCTGAACTCATATATTGGTTAACAAAAATTTATACAGCAACTTAAGAGAAACTGCCCAAAACCAATCTTTCTGATTCAGATCAAAAGATCAGCAGCAAGAAACGTCCTGAATTTAAACCTTGGTTGCTGAAGGGCAGAAGCAAGACTTATTTCTGTTTTGTAAAGTTAAAATCCTTGATAAGGTCAAACCAAAATTATTTACAGCCACATGAGGAACCTCTGTCCTCGCTCGTCTCTTAAGCCTCAGCCAGCTTCCCACCTCATGAATTCGGTCATGTGTTCATTGGTTTTTAAGATTCAAAACCAAACAGCTAGGGGTTACTTTATCTTAATATCAATCAAATTTTGTTGTCCTTTTTAGCCCACATGTACCAAAAAACTAATTTGAAACCAAGAATTATTGCCATGATAAACAGTTTCTAGTGAGCTTCAAATGCTTGCACAGGGTGCACTTCCATTTACATTTTTGCAAATCTTTGGTTGTAACCTATCTAATAACCAACTCAAACCAATGGTGTCCTAAATAAATGATTGATTGCCAAATAGTTCAAAATAAAGGAAGCCAGAGGAAGATAATACATAAATATTTGTTTGATTAAAAGGCACCCTGGAGAAAGGCAAGACATCGATTAAGATCGCACATATACAACAAAAACTAAGTTTGAAGTTAAAGAAAGTTAAAGATGCAATGGGAATTGGCCATTCCCTAATGACATCAAAGTGGTTTCAATTAATGTTGTGCCAATTAATGTTCATTTGTCTATCACATTGGAAATGCTGTTTTCCAAACCCAATAAAAAACAAAATTTAAGACTTTCGAGTGAATGGTTGGAGGATCTTAAGGAAAAATGTGGATGCGTAATATTAATAAGTTAAGCCCCTTTCCAAAGTCATGAATAGGAAGAACCCAAGCAAAGCCAAATGAGACAGAAACACAATTTACTGAACCTGAGCAAGGTGGACAGTTAATTTAATAAATATAAGCAGAACTAGTCTCTATCTAGGGAATTCGAAATTGAATCCTTGCCTGTATGAACCCTCCCATGATTCTTGAGGTAGGCGGCTTTGGCGAAGGCAAGGCCACAAATTTCACATTTAAATGGCTTGTCACCAGAATGTAAGCGTTTGTGGCTCCACAGAGATGAGTAGCGACTGAAGGTGCCGTCACACACGTTACAGTGGAATGGTTTGTCCACCGCATGGCTGCAGGCAGGGAGAAACAGAGGTACACAATGAGAGAGTTGCAAAAAAATCACCTGTGTGAAGACGCCTGTGGCTCCACAATGAGGAATATCGGGCGAAAGCAGCACCACATGTATCACATACATGTCGCCGTGGCTTTTCACTCTGCTCTCTATCGACAAATTCAGTTTTAAGAAATTTGCAAAACTAATAAAAAAAAGAGGCTAAAGTAACTACAGCAGAAAAAAAAAAATTAAAAAAAATACACTGCTTACATAAAAAGGAGAAAGGATAATTCAAAAAATAGTTGCTTAGAATGCATTGGGTGCAAACCAACCAAAAAAGCCTATATCTCTCTACAATAGTAACTTTAGATTGTATTAAGTAATAACAAAAACAGAAGCTACGTTTCCTTTTCATTTTCAAATTATCATCATTATTTGAGCAAATTTTGGGAGGGAAAAGCTTACCTCCTTGCACCACCAACAAAAATGATCCCAGATCCATTACATTTCTGGCACTTGGTCACAGTTGCCATACCCCTGCGCTTCACAGGATGATGGCCAGGTTTTGCAGATGAGACCTCCGAGGCCTCTGAAACAGGATTTTCAGCAGTGCCATTTCCAGGAAAGACAGGTTGTTGTTGTTGCTGCTGCTGCTGGTTGGCAGACTCCTGACAACTTCCACATTTGACAAATTTTCCCTTCTTTTTATTATGTTGGTCACAAGGCACTTCCACACCACAGGAATTACAGCACTTTGGCGCAGGAGGAGCCTTGTGCATCCTGAAGAAGAAACAAACAAACAACAGAAATTTAGGTACATTAGCACAACAGCAAACAAGGGTAAAGAAAAACATGGTTTTGATCCTTACTGATTCTTGTGGGCTTTGAGTTCACCAGGCATGCTAAATACTGCACCACAAATATCACAGGTATGTTGTTGTCTGTCAACAGTTCCAGATGGATTTGATTGTTGAGCAGAATTAACAACCTGTGAGTTACCAGCAGATGCTGCAGCAGGATTTGCATTGGCAGTGTGAATGCGTTTATGGTGATTGAGGAGTGTTAAATGGCCAAACACCAATCCACACACATCACATTTGAACGTTGCAGTAGATGCAGCTGCTGCTAACGACATTTGATTGACAAGAGCATAATTGTACCTATAGAAACAGGACAAAATTGTCAAGCTCAAGAAGGTATAACAAGGTTAAATGTTCAGGGTACCATTAAATAAAAAGCTTACCCAAATGGCTGAGCTACGTCAAATCTGTAACAGGCTTTGTCATCACCCTGTCCTTTAGGTACCATATTAACATTGTAACAGAAGGGAAAATCTACAGGATTTCCTTTATCTTCTTTGCTTTTGTCAGTCTGGTACATTTGGGCAGCACCAGGTGCTTGCTGCTGTTGTGGCGGGGCCTGCGGCTGCTGCTGCTGCTGCATACTTGGGTCGAACATCGTAGACGTTGATAAAAAGGCAATTGCCTTTCAAGCAGATGCGTGAAAATCAACGTGGTTTGTTCAGATGGAACCGGCTCAGACCTGCGATACAGGGAGGATGTTTTCAAAATATTGAAAAGAATATCAACCAAACAAAATTTGAGATATCTCCTTACCTTTCCTGCTGAGCAGAAATTAACGCATTATTTATGAAGCTGTGACCAGCAAACAAAGATAAAAGAAAGAATTAAAAATCTCGACCCAATCCACATCAGACGTAATGCATATTAATTCAAAGAATAAAATTAAAAAGAATTCAATTTTCAACACTTCAAAAGGTCCTAGAAGACCGTAATCATGTACGAATCGGTTCGTAAATGCTCTGACTGGTTTAACAGGAAAATTAATGGCTTAGGACAAAAATTAGGAGGAGGGTTTTAGGTTGTCATCAATGACCACATCGTTAACTCATTACAAATTTACCAATAAAACGAGTATTCCCTGGAAAAGATCTAATTCAAAACAAAAACGGGCCAAGTTTATTTCAATTTCACATTGAAAAAGGGTCGGAAATGAAGCAAACATAGCGGTTGGGATTTTCCTAACCTACGAGAGTAAAGCGACAGTCCGAACCTCTATCCTATGGCTTGTACGCTTGGTGGGGGTATGGTGGAAATGCCGTGATGCCCTGCTCCGTTCAACCATAAGCCCGTGAAAAACGCAAATTAGCAGAGCTGAAACCGACAAAATGGGAAACTGCGTCCATTGCTGATTATTTCCGTATGAGTTTGGCCGTCACGGTGGGAATGCGACGATATATTATGTCACCAAACAATGCTGCTCAGCCCAGGGTCAAGCCGCAAGGAAAGAGAGGACCCAAACTCTCGGCAACACACCGCGTCCAAACTGAGACAAGGGGGAGCTAAGTGGCCCTATTTACAGACGCTGAACCGTTTTGGCACCGTAAACAAACTACTTTCACAAAAAAATCGGTTGTACCTTCGATAAACAAGGTGCAGAAGAGTTTCCACATACGCCTATCTCGCTCTACCGCAGCGTCCGCCATTCCACCATTGAAAACATTCTTCTTCTCTCTCTTCGACGTTGCCTATATCACAATGCTGCCAACAGCTAGTGAAAAGCGTGTGACAATCTGACGGAAGTTTTGTTTTAAGATACGGATAAAATGCAATCAAAGGGACGAAAATTATCCTTCCTCAGTATGAAGATGAGTGTTATGCATAAGGCATGGAATTCTAAACCTGGCGTACTCTGGTTTTGTTTCCAGCAGGGTGTCGGTATGTAAGCACACTTCCGCATCCGACTACAGCGCCCATATCCGGCACCGGTAGGCGGGACCGAGCGGGTTTCGTATTTTGAGTTGTTTTTAGTAAATGAACGATGGTGAACACACTAGAAGGATAAATAAAAATCAGTTCAAAAATCTCTGAAAAAAAATGGGGCTTTATTGGCAAACTTTTACGGTTGGGTAAAGGTCAACAACAAATCATATGTGATGAGAAAATTTACCTAACAAACAAAATCAATAAAATTAAATAAATAAATAGTTACATTTTCAATCCTCAAAACTGATATGTATCATGAATACCAGAAGAATTGGATTATATTAATTACTATCCCAGATCACTGCAAATTCAACAAAAATGGTTCTCCAGAGCAGCAGAAGAGCATAGGAGCGCAGCACATCCATAATCCATAATGTGCAACAGAAGCAAATAATAATAACCTAGAAAAGAGTGCATTCAGTAGATTGGAGAGGTATTATGCTGGAATAACTAACTTCAGCACCATTTGGTTTGTCGACCTCATGAAATTGAGACAAAACCTACTTAGATAGCAGAGTTAAATAATGAGTATTCAGTTCTTGTGACCTCACCAGTGGCAATATTAACTTTTTCTTGTGATTTGACATTTAAGTGATTTTGCTTTCACAACAACAGGCACAGGGTCTGCCGGTTACATGAGTATCACTTTTCTTACAGCTAAGAGCGCTTCTAAAAGTTGAGGACCAAGTACCAACCTCTCATTAATAGTGGAAAAATACAAATATTATTTTAAAAAAAGGACACTTAAATAGATACAGTACCGATACACTAGCACTACATTTTGAAAATAAGAACAGGCAGGATAACCTAAATTTTCATAGAAACGGCACCAAACTAATTAGAAATAACATACACAGTCAGATTACATTAAAGGAACACTGCCACCAAATGTGCACAAATTAGGCAACTGTCTTTCTGTTACAGTATGTATCAACTTCTTCCTCATTTTTTCCCATTATAGAGGGGATTCACAATTGGAGTCAAATAGTAAATGAATACTGTCATAGATCTACTCCAAGTCATGATCACAGGTCAGAACAACATCTTACATGTAAGACATCGACCCTTAATGCTATTCTATTCAATACAGATGCACACATTCCAAGCGACGCCGGCTAAATCTTAGACAACAAAGACTTTCTTTAGATAAAATCACAGATGAAAGTAATTTTGACTTAGCATAGCTAAGAAAATTATTATTATTGCAATACACAGTTTAGCTGACCAAGAAGGCAACCACCACTTATGGTAACTTGCTGTACACAGCATGTTTAACAAGAGTAAGGAAGAAGTGGAAGTGTGGTATCATCAATATAATAGTGTAAGAATACATAGCAGTGGAACATGTAAAACTCACACCACTTCTACAAGACAAAAAGATACCAAATGGAAAGTTAGGATTTCACTGATAACAGAGGTAGTAGGGAAACCTTTGGCGAGAGTTGATCTTTGGTGCACACATTGAAGGCTTGCTGGCTTTAACTGAATCCAAAACAGCTGGAAGTGCTTCTATATAATTTTTGGGAATTTTAGAAAAAAATGGGAAAATTAAAAAAAAAAAAAAAGGCTTGGTAAGTAGAAATGCCAAATTAAAAAATTTAAAAATCAGTTCATGTCAGTCTTTTATAGATCTATCACAACTAAGACTGAACAAAATGCATCAAATCAAAAATTTTGCTCATAAAAATTGTCTTACATTGTGATTAAGAATTTTCACTGTGTGCCGTTGGTAGGAAGAACAGGGAAAGAAGCTTTGTTGGTCTGTAACCACGCACAAATTTCTTCCACCAGGTTCTCTCTTGGAACTTCAACTTCTTTGCGAGTAGCTACTTCTCGGAGCTTGACAATGCCACGAGCCAATTCTGATTCACCAATAATCACTGTCAAAGGTATACCAGATTCCTCACAGTACTGCAACTGAGCCAGCAATTTGGGGTTGTTTTTGTAAGAGTGCTCGACCTGCAACATATGAGTATAGTTTCAATTTTATTAGAAAGAAACATATTTATTTGTCTAACAATCCATACCACGTTTACTGTAGATTACCTTGAGGCCAGCATCCCACAGCTCACAACAAATCTTCATTCTATCCTGAACTAAATTCTTCTGAGCAACCGCAACAAAAGCTTGAACTTCAGTGGTTCGTTGTTTGAAGCCAGATGCAGCATGTTTCGCCTCCATCACACTGAAGAGGCGTTCAACACCAATACTAACACCCACACATGGAACTGCTCTGTTCTTTGGATCAAACATTCCAACCAGATTGTCATAGCGGCCCCCACCAGCAACACTTCCAACTCCCACATCACCCTCACCATCACCTAAAAAAGAGAGAAAAAATAAAGTTAAATATTCAGTAGGACCAACTTTACATCTAGCAGCAAGTAAGTTACAACTCACCCAGTAATACAGCTTCATAAATTACACCTGTGTAGTAGTCTAGACCTCTAGCAAGACTTAAATCAAATGAAGTGATGTTGTCCACCTTGTAGAGCTTTGCATAGTTCAAGAAAAGCTTCATGGACTCAAGTCCTGTTTGTGCAGCCTTGGAAGTTTTAAGCTTAGGATCAGCCAGGAGTTGTTCTACTAATTCCAATCCTCCATTTAGCCTCACATATTCGCCAATTCTGTCAGCTGCTTCCGGATCAAGCTGCTTTTCATGAATCATTTCGGTGCGAACTTCTTCCCATGGTGTCTAAAAAATTGTACAACAATAAAATAGATTGAAGAGAACTCAAAGATAAAACAAAGTCTAAATGCTTGCAGAGCTTTAATCACCTTATCAAGTTTGTCTACAGATGAGCAGATCGACCGGAACTTATCATTAGGTACACCACATGCCTCAAACATTCCATCTAGAATTTGTCGGTGGTTTACTTTTACTTTGAATGACCCCAACTGCATATCAGTGAGAATCTCAGATACAATCCTGACACATTCAATGTCAGGTAGCATGGGATCATATTGGCCAGCAATATCAAAATCCTAGTATAAAACAGAAAAAAAGACAATGTTACAAAACAGGAAAATTATAATTCACAAAATTACTGGTATTGACTTACACACTGCAGGAACTCCCTGAAACGACCTCTAGTCATGGCCGGATTGTCTCTACGATAAACCTTGGCAATTGTATAACGCTTTATATTGGAAATCTTGTTCATAGCCAAGTAGCGAGCAAAAGGCACTGTGAGATCATAACGAAGAGATAAAAGTTCCCCTCCTTGGTCTGCCAGATCATAAATTAGTTTAGAATCTTCACCGTACTTTCCAGTGAGAACTTCCTGCAAACCAAAAAAATAAATAAAAATACAATATACATATTAGTATAACTGTTGAGACAAAGACAAAAGAACAAACTGGTACATAATGTGAGACTCATTTCTCACAAGAGATAAAATAAGTTTTATATACCTTGAGTTCAAAAATGGGTGTATCTATAGTCTCAGCACCGTGGCGCTTAAAGACATCAACAATCTTAGCCAGGACTTCCTGACGCAATGCCATCTGTTGAGGATTGTAGTCCCTTGTACCCTTTGGAGTTTTAAGGGTAAACTTATGTGGAGCATCGTCAGTGGTGATTTTGGCTTTCAGAGCCAAAAGCTTTGCAACTTCTTCATCAATCTATGAATTAAGGCAATAAATGATTTCTGTCAGTAACTTCATAAAAAAACAAAGAAAACCCTGACACAATGAGAGCAATGGTCAAGCCATTGCTGGAGAACCTATCACCAACCTGATGAACAGTTAGAGCTGAATTAGAATATTGAGCACGAGAAGACTGAAACGTTCCAACCCTCATCCCAAACGAAGCCAAGCGAGCAGTCAAACTAATAAGTCGCATTGTGATGAGATGTTTGAATGCCCACAGTTAGAGGTTTTAAAAGGAGATTACCCGGAGCTGTCAATACATCTGAGAACCACCAAGACAAAAATTGAGCAAAATGAATGAGATAAGAGGATTTGATCTTCACAGAAATCTCATTATGGGGAAAAAAATAAAGTACCTCATATAATGTTACACTAAGTTCAAAAAGTAAGTGAGGGCTTGGAAAGGAATTAATGCAAGGACAATGAAATTCATTTACTTAGCTAACATCAAGTTATTGGGCAGTTCATGGTAGTAACTTTTGACTAAAATGACACCTCCAATTTTTCCAGACTTAAATCAGTAAAAGGGAGCATAAAAGGTTGGTAATGGGTGAAACAGATGGTGCAATATTGTAACAGAAGTGTGACTTCTTCCAGACTTGGTTATTACCTTCTCTTTTGGAGCCTTGGCAGTTTTCAGTTGACGAACTACATCACCCTGCACTTTAATTTGATCTTGCAAGTTTTCCTTAGCGACGTCACCCATGATGTTACAAAACTTAGGAAACAGGGAAATAAGTTCGACAAGCGCACATGGACAGAAACTCAGCCGCTCAGATGCTTCTGCTCCGTGGCCGTGGTCTATATAGATCTAGATTCCAGCTAAGTTTCTCAGTTCTAGGAACCAAGGAACCAGCAGCTTAACCTTCTCATACCTTCTCCAGCATAGCCACTGCGCAAGAATGAAGACACAAAGTGGACGTAATCATGAATAAAAATAGGAAGCTTATTTTTAAAAAAAAAAAGATTGAAATTATTAATTTTATAAAATAATCAATCCATTCGATGCTCGTGCACGATTTCAAGGTGCCCGATTTCTTCAGTCGAACCATGGTCGAAACATCATAGACACAAACGTTGGCAACAGAACTCTTCGTCACTTTTGACCTTTTTTGACCATAATTCTTCCACGAACGAGACACTGCACTGGTTAGAGGAACACACTCTGTTGTGGTTTTGGGGAGGATGAGGTTGTTAGACCGGGGAACAGTGAGACGGCGATTGCAATTGCAGTGAAAATCGTCTGATGAGTTGCGGTATTTTCTGGCTGGGTGACACTGCGTTAGAAGTGACTATATCGTCGCAAAAACGAGCAGCGTTTCTGCTGCACTGATACTTCGGGATGGCGGACAGTCCGCCGGCTGGGAAAATGGAGTCCTTTTGGTATCAGAGGGAAAAGAAATTAGACAGGCTTTTGCCATATTTTGACTCTGACATGTTAAACTTGGAATCGCAAACAATATTTGCACAAATTAAAGCTAATTTGGGGAAAGCGATTCTGCATGGAGGGGCTGCCATCAGCTTTTGGACAACTCGTTTGAACAAGTAAGTAGATTTCTTTCATATGTGTCTTTGTATTATGTTTCTGTGTTATTCCCCTTCGATTGCATCAGTAATTTTTTAAAAACACCTGTCATGCTTCTTATTTTTTTAAAATGAGAAGCTAACAATATTTGCTACTCATACGACTCTTTTATCATGCATTTCAAAATTGTCTGTGATATGTATTCTCTTGCTGTCAGCTGCAATTGGCACAGGTTCCTATTGGTATTTTTGTCGTCAATGTTTTGAGGCACTAGATTTAAAATTATTTTTCTTCACATTCCTGATTTGTGTCTCTCCCCTCCAGATTTATAGGCGTTTATGGCCTCCGCATCTCTAAGAAAGATCATGTGTCAATGATCAGGCTTCTTTATGACACTATTGTTATGAATGGAACGGAGGAACTACTTGCCTCAGAACTCATTATGACTTATCTGACTCTGTTGAAGTAAGTAGAATAGTGAGCACTCTAATACTGATATAACTAAATGCCTCTTTACTTGAAAAAATAAAAGAATTAAATGACCTGTTGCTCTGTCAGGCATGAAGAGCTACTCTCTCCTGATGACGTTGAACTGCCATGGAAACCTCTCTATGAATTTTATCGAGGCATTGTCAAGCAGCCTGTTCGCTTCTTTCCACGGTAAATGACTTGGCATTTATTGTACAGTAAAACAGTTTTGTTTGTTTCTTATTAATCTGTCTATCACTTTTAAAATGTTTCAGAGAGTTTTTGGATGTCTTGCATACTTTTATCAAAGGCTCCAACAGGTAAATTCTTTTCCGATGTGTATAGTATCAATTTAATCTTCACCAATCTAATGCTGCTAATTTCAACCATGCTTTGTTTAGATTCTTCACAGTGGACTCTACTGCAGAAATTCTGGCAACCATGATGCCACTCATATCTCCTCTCGACAAGAAGAGTTTGTCTACCCATTTGGCTGAGCTCTGTTTGTTCTTGCCGACATTACCATACCATGCTGTGAATGGTCAAGGCTATCACCTTTGGATGAATGACTTGTTGATGTTGTGGGATTCATGCAACAACTCTACAAGTGTGAACATTGTGAGTGCGTTTAATTGGAGAAAGTAACAAAGTATTTTTATAAAGACTTTTTTTATTCAAAGAATTGCTACAATTCCAATTAATGCATTTTCTGTTGCAAGCTAAAATATGTGTTATTTTGTTTGGCCTAGACTTTGATGGGCCTGATGGCAAGACTTGCTAAGCACAATGCCGGCCGCATTGATTGGGAGCCCCACATGGATGTGATGTTCACACGCATAATGAGAAGTATGAAACTACCTGTTCTGTACAAATCCACCACTCAACCAAGAGCATCCTACTCAGAAAGCCTTGACATACAACACTCCTCCATTTGGATTGTCGCATGTTTGGTAAATTATTTTTAATAATAAAGAACTTTTTGTGGCTTGAATGCGCAATAGTCTTAAAGTATGATATTCTTATCAACCTAACTGTTGTCATTTTAGGGAGGTGGCAGTTCTGCTCAGAATCACTTGACAGATCTTCTGCGGGCAGTGGAGTCATATTTCAATCCAGCCAATACTGCAAGCTGGATGGCTGCTGGTAAATTGAGGAACGTTGTGTTTTCCCTGCCAGATGCTGTTGTGAAGAGGCTATTCTAGTAAGTATGAAGAGCCTTCATCTCATGTATGGTCAAAAAACACAAAGCTTTTGTCTCTTTAATCTTACTTTTATTAATTTTTCAGCGAAAGGACCAAGGTATTAAAGTGGCAGGCTCCCATTCCAAAAGAGAAATGTCTGACAGAGGATGACATTACTGCATTTGTTGAATCAATGTGTCCTATTGTTAACCAAGTTCTGATCGGCCATCTAGCCTCGCTCACTAGTGCCTTTAGGCGTGTTCTATACTGCCTGGCTTGGTTACGTCCAAACATTATCATCCCACCAATTCTTGAAAGGTATTTCTTTACTTTAGTAAACTGAAACTTCCATAGTTGGCCAATGCACTAGGAAAAAATAATGTATTTTTATCCAGACCTTGATGTTTTATTATTAATAATTTTTCCAGGTTGGTGACTGCCATTACAAGTGAAACAGAACCAATGCGAGTGTCTGCTGCCTTAGCTTGTTTGAGTGCAGTTGTGCGTCCAATGGTAGAGGGAGCTCGATTGGGTTATCCTGATGGTCCTTTGCAGATTTCAAATCTTTTGACCACAATCATACCCATGGTTGACTTCAATGATCCAATGAAAGCTAGATGCTCAATACTAATTCTAGAGAGACTGCTCAAATTTGTACCTCTGATAGACTGCTCAGGAGAGATTGGATTGCATAAAGATATGACTCAGGTAAATTATTTTTATTTCTGTTATCTCCCTCAATTTTTCTTTGTTTTGTATCCTGACCTCTCTTGTGTCCCCAGGAAGAGGAAGAAATTTGCCGTTCAACTGCCGAATTCAAAGACTGCCTCATGTTGATGGTTGATAGAGTGTTATCATTGGTGCGTTACTCATCATCTTCAACCCTTGTTTCCTTTGACATTCGAGTCCAGTCTATGACTGTTTCTGTTTTTCGATTGACTCTTCTACAAACACCTCCAGAGTTTTTCAAGGCAAGTTCCTTTTTCGTTCTGTGCCAAATGTTGTCAATGGGTGTATTCAAATGTGTTATGCTTATGCTCTTTTTCTTTAACAGGCTGCTTTGAACAAGCTGCATCATTTTATAACAGACAACATTACTCCAGGGCCAATGCTTGGTGCTGTTGTTGAAGCTTTTGTACATGTAAATGCTGAAGAAACTTGGAAAGTTCTTCTTCCTTTAGTGACTGACGCAATTTTAAATGTCACAGAATCTGAAAATGTTCAGAAAGAGCAAATACTGAGTAGTGAACTAATGCACCACCTTGGTTTATTGAAAGACGTATGTGAGCTGTGAGATATGTTACTGGATCTGCTGAAATTCAAACTCATTTGTAACCAAACTTAACGTTTTTTCTGTGGTCTTATAGTTGTTGGCCACTGGCCCCTTGGCAAAATTGGTGCCGTACATGCATACCCTCTCCAGGGTTTTGGAGTCCACTTTGCATCTAGAAAATTTAGATGGACATTTACTTGCTGCTCAAGTTTTGGAAAGAATTGTAACATTATCATCAAAAATGATAATTTCTAACTTCAGAAGTTCTGAGGCACCATACGATTCACCACCCGGAACTTACCTCCACATTCGTGTAAGTGTATACTTTTTATATGCTTTTACTAGTTAGGTAAATTCCCTTATTAATAATGATATGATATGATTTTCAGGACTGGGGAAAATCTGTTTCTGTGAAAGATATGAAGACGGAGTGGATCATCCCTGACAAGGAAGCAATCTCCTCTGTTCAAGAACTGATCAACAAATTCCTGCCTGCCGAGCTTCAGACAATTGAAGCCTTTATGAGTGGCAGTGACAAGATTTCCAAGTAATATTTCTCTTTCATCCTAAGATTGATGTTGTTAAGTGTATAGGGTCAGTGTCATTAATTTTAATTGTTGTAGGGAGGCTCTCCAGAGATCACTTCGCATCTTAAGAGCAGTATTGGAATGTCAGCTTCTATTGCCATTTTGGGATGAGTCTGCTTTAGAGTTCGACAAAACCTTAGTACCAGACCTAGTTGGCTTCAAAGTTGAGACTGGGCTGAGAGGTGAAATCACCATGCCAGATGGTTCAAATATGCGACATTCTCTGATAGCATTAATGGAACGACTTCAGGAAAAGATACTTTCAAGTGCTGAAGATGACACTATTTCTTGCTGTGTTGTCATTGAGGCATGTAAAAGTTTATCTTCTACTAGTATCTTCTTTTGTTCATAACTGAATAATAAATTTAATCTGTATTCTTGTTTTTTTTGTTTTTTTTTTTTGTTTTTTGTTTATTTTTTCAGATTTGGAGAAAACTCCTCTTTCTTTCAGTTAAACAAGAAAGGGAATACAGGTCTATGACTCCCTGGGAAAGGGATCCCATTGCTCTTCCAAACCTCCCTCGCCTTACTCTTCTTTTTGGCGCACATGAGCACGCTGTCAAGCGATGTGCTTTCTCCTCAACACCTCTCACTGCAACCCACGCCAGAGGATTAAATTGTGTTCTTAAATTTGCAACCAGTCACTACAGCAAGGTATTTTCCTTAAGATTGATAGCTGATTTTGTACCTGCCTGTGCCTTCTTTTAGTAGTAATTTGTGTCCTTATTCTTTACTACTCAGGTTCGGATTTGGGCTCAAGCTTTATTAGATGAATTTGAGGATCACTACCATGGCGTTCTTGTGCAGATTATGCTTCAACCATCGCTTTTGTCAAACTTGAAAGTTGATAGTGTTGAGCAACATGAGCTCTTCAAGGTGAGCTTTCAAACTTTGACAAAAATCTTTTTATCTTCTTTTTCTCCAGAGGTACTCATACAACCACTTGGTTTATTTTAGGGTACTCTTTTTGTTATGGCGGGATCAAGCACATTCTACAATTGGAAAGTGTCAAATGATTTGTGGGTTGCACTTGTTCATGCTAAGCCAACAGAAAAGCTGTCTGTCATTAAAAAAATTGGAGATATAACTAAAGCAATGCTCTCTGGTCAGACTGATCATGTACAGCGAGAGGTAGGTTGCTTGTTTTATCGCTTGCTTGCTTCTCAAAAGCACACAGTTTTCTGTTTTGTTTTGCTTTTGACCCATGTCCTGAAATGTTTTTAGTTATACGTGGTGCGTTTACTTTACTACAGGTTTCTGATGAAGTGGTTGAGTCTATTTTGGCACTTTGTGGTGAGAACTTGATATCACCGGAGCCTCTACTCGATCGTTCATATGTTGAAGCTATTCGTAAGGAGGGAAACAAAGCCAATGAAATCTGGCTGAAAAAATGGCATAGCCTTCAAGTTGAGATGGCCGATGCAATAGAGTCTGGTTCATTGTAAGTTGCTTGTTTATAATGCCTTTGTTCCTATTTTCTTAAATTTTTAGTTTATATATTCACGACCCTTGTGTGTTTTTTGTTTCAGACATTGGAGACAGAGCTATCTGGCTGTGGGATGCCTAAGGCGTCTCGTTTACACCGTGAATGAGAAGTGTAGTGCGAAAGCTGTAAAGTGCCTCCTCCAATGTTTAGTTAGTGATAATATTCACATTCGAAAAGTAAGAACACATCTTTATCCTTACGTTTTGCCTGTATCAAGTTTGTTTTTACACTCTTCTTCCTTTTGTTTGAGCTGCATCACTTATCTAATTATAAAACATTTGATTTTAGGCTGCTCCTTTAGGCTTGGCTATGATATTGCAGCAGCAAAGACCAAAGACCAAATTTGTGTTGTACAAACGGGAATGTTTATTTCCACCTGAAGGTCCAAAGGGAACTGGAGACAACAGGGTCAATGGCGAATGGCTTCAATATGACAAGAGCAAATGTCCAGCATCTGCTGCTGATTGGAATGCTCTGAGGTTTATTCATAGGGAAAATCTCGGTTACATCAAGTGGCCAGAGTGAGTAACCAGGAAGTTACTATAGTTGTGAGGACTTCTTGTTGTTTCTGGTAGGTGTCTGTATATGTTAAAAAATTTGATTTCAACTGACCTTTTTTTTTTTTTTTTTTTTTTTTTTTTTTTTTTGACAGGGAATTAGAAATTCCATCTCCAAACAATGAGCAAGCTCCCTTTGATGATCCCTCTCATAAATTATCTGATGAAGAGATGGAAGTGGACAAATTTTTCCTGGAGGAGAAAAATGTAGCATCTCTTGTGTCCTACATGGCACTAGAAAAGGCAACTTTTGATGATTGTTTTGTGTTGTTCAGCAAGCTGTTCCGTAATACTGGAGACAAATACCTCCCATTGTTTCAACCCCATATTGACAGACTGTTAGAGGAGAAGCTAGAAACTCAACAAATGTTCTTGTTTGCATTGTTAGCAGGTGAATATAATAGTACCATTATTCAGTCTCTTTGTCATCTTTGGTTCAAGACAAATGTTAATGTTAAACATAATTTTGTATTGCAGGCATAATTCATGGGACCAAGCGCTGGCCTTATGCTAAACTTGTTTCCCTCTGGGACTGGCTTGCCCCAGTAATCGTAGCTGCCCATGAAAATTTGTGTGTTGTAGATGATCGCTCTTTAAGCCTGATTCCCAGTATGGTAAGGAATAGTGTTCAAGTGCTTGCATAGAGGCACAAAATACCTTTGATTGATTCTTAAATTAAAAATTTACAGCGGAAGCGGGACCCCTACACTCAACATTGGCTCATAGAAATACTAATGGATGATCCATTGCGTGAGGATGCATCTGTTCTCGGCTGTCGGTTAGTTGGTCTTTTTGTCTTGATCATAAATTTATTCTCAACCAGCATTGCATATTCATTCAGCTTCTCTTTTTAATCTGCACAGGCGTCTTGATTTGATTGCCAGTATTTTGTCAATGAAGAATTGGCGAGTTATATCGTTGTCACATAGGGCTTTAGATTATGTAAAACCATTCCTATCTCATCATCTGAAGAATGTTCGTAACAGTGTTGGAAGGTAAGTCCTCAATCTCCATATCTGTTGTTCCGTTCTATCTGCACTTTAATAATATTTTGTAATAGTTTTCAACTCATTCTGTGTTTGCAGGCTTTTGGGGAAAGTTTTCCACACAGACTTCCAGTTCCCTGGTGCCAATCAGACTTTAGGACCTCACATTGCTGACTTCTTTGCATCTGTGATACCACAATTGGAGGTTCTGAAATCTCTCAATATCACTGTTAATTCTAACAATGTTGGTAAGGAAATTTGCAATTTTGAATTATTTATAAAACTATTTTATTTGGTTCCAATTTTACCATCTATGTTTGCCAACAGGAAAAACAAATGCTGAAATTGACAATGTCACAGAACAGTTGGGAAAAGTAGACGTTGATAGCTCTGAACAGGATGATGCCTTGCGCCTTTTTGAAACAGGTTAGTTATATGGCATTACAAACTTGTTTTGTTTTCTTGAAAAATTCATTTGAAGTAAGTCATCTTTCACATAATTTGTTTGACTAAATGGTTTTGTAATGCCTTTTGTTTTCTCCTCGCACAGTCTCAGTCTGCATGCAGCATATGTTGAGAGATTCTCCAGCTGCTATGTTTCCCTGTTTTTATGAGCTTCTTGAACTTAGCATCCTCCTTGAAAATGTTGCAAAAGATAAAGAGCTAAGACAAGTGTGTGAAAGAAATTTAGCACTTCTTGCTTCAGCTTTCACAATGCCAAGTTGTGTGCCTGCTGCTTTAGAAGCTATCTACAAGGTATATTATGTCATTAAGTCCTTCCTTGTGGACTCTTTGGATTGCAGTGTTTGACATGCACCCACTTATTTCATTCATCCCTTGACTTTTTTTTTTTAAATGCAAAGGTTGACAATCATCCATCTTGGTCTATGAGAGTGTCATGTCTTGGCTTTCTCCAAGTCCTGGTGTTTCAAAATATGCCAATATTTTGTTCGCAACCCAATTGGATTCAAAAGGTGAGTTTTTGAAATTAAATGTCTTTAAATTACGTCTCAAATTGTGCTGTTAATTTTTTAACTTGTTCATTTCTGCTTCAATTTGCCAAATGAAGGTAATTGATTTAGTTGTGCTGCGCCTGGATGACTCATGGGTTGAAGTTCAACTTAAAGCTGGAGAAGTTCTCAGTGGAATGTTGCATTGTCACTTTATTCCAAATCCCTCTGAACTAAAGGTTAGCTCTTCATGAATCAAAACCACTTCAAACCATGTAATATATCTGTAAAGCTGCAAAATGTTTTTTTTTTTTCTGTAAACTGAATCTTGTTTTTTTGTAGGAGAAGTTTAAGGAGAAAGCGAGTATTCGGTTGTCGCGCAAGTCACCAGACCCGTCCAAATTGCGATTGCGACATGGTGGCATCATTGGTTTGTGTGCATATGTCAGAGCATTCCCTTACGATGTGCCTGATTTTGTCCCTGAGGTCATAGGAATCTTGGGAGACCATCTTAATGACCCTCATCCCATATCGGTATGTAGGATGTAAAGCGTCCTCACTTAATTTAACTTATTATGGTACCCTTTTTGACAATCTAATGTTTTTTTGCTTCACAGAAAACCATCCGAGACACTCTGAGTAGTTTCCAGCGTACTCACATTGGTCAGTGGCACTTACATAGAAGATGCTTTACTGAGGAGCAATTAAATGCATTGAGCAACATGGTCCTCCCGCCATCCCACTATGTGTAATCATCATTGAAAAAGACATTCAGTGTGTCAAATTTGTCAGTGGTTTTACTTCTTTGCAGCTTAACGATATGCTTTATCCTCTTTTCTTATGTTTTTTGTTTCATGTCCTCTTAAAAGCCAACAGAAATGGTTTAAATTGTGAAATAAAATAACTTTCATTGAATCATCATTGCCATTAAACAATTCATTAAGTTTCTTTTGTTAATATGGTAAATTATGTACGAGGAGTTCCAGAAACATCATCACTTTTTGCCAGTATGCTGCAAAAAGTGTTGGTGCTTCTAGCCCACCTGGTATTCTTAGCATTAATGGGTGAGGTTGTTATAAGTGTTGGACTTGTGCACTTTAATATTGTGTTAAGATTTTTGAAGCAAAATATACTTTTTAATTCAATTTTACCCAAACATTTGCCTTTTTGTCATACGGTTTCCAGGAAATGTGTTAAAGAACATTGGGCATGGGGCATCTTTTTTTTAGACCCATAGCAATGTTTCCTATCAATGTCAGACAAATCTAAGATGTTCGACCATCTTTCTTTCAAAAGGCCGTTTTTGGCAAAAAGTCTTAATTTGTCAAAAATTTAGTATGTTGTGTGGAGTCCTGGTCAATCAAGATCGTATCTCGAGGTGTGCTCCATCACACAACGGTGTTTTTCTGACAAAAAATGCATAATCTTGTTCTGTGAGCATGCGGAATTGGGGTAATTTCATATAATAAGAGTCAAATGGGTTTACCATATCTTTGTTTAATTATTGTAATGAAAATTTTCTACAAACCGGAAATAAAGACTATACCATACATACGACAGTATGAAAAACAGGAACACAGAAAGGAATTTTTTTTCTTGAAAGTCATTATGAATTGTGAGGTTGCTTCTTTATTACCCCATCTTTTGTATATCTAGAGCACCAGATGTGCCAAGGAGAGGGTTAATCTTTGAAATGAGCTCAAAATGATGGAAGCGTGTAGCTAGTATATTCACCAGCTTATAATGTAGGCCCAATCAAAATATATATGTCTTGCATCAGTTGGGTGAAGGCACTTAGGGTTCGATTTGATGGGGCAATTAGTGGACCGCTGACAGACGTTTATTTTTGTGAAAGAAAATTCAAAGCTCAGTTATTTGACTCTTTATTTGAAAATCTTGTCTGACTGTGCTTCCATCAGTTTGTTGCTATCCAATATGGTAACATAATCCTATAGTTGTCTCGGTCATACCACTTATTTTTTTAGTTTCTTATACCTAAACGGTGTTCAAATTTCTTTTAAAACAAATAAAAACGCTTTTGCACATTTTTCCAAAATAATATCGTTTAATGTCAAAACCAGAAGCACCAACAATTTTATTGGCAAATTTTCCCAATTAAGGTTTCACCTGCCGCTGGTAGAGTCCTCTAGCCGCTGGTAGCAAGGTAAGAAAACAACAAAATGTGGAACGGGACAGGAGCGGGGGATGAACTGACTGACTGGTTTACACATACTACAGATTTACATGCGAACACGCTATAATCGGACTAGAGTTGCTTCAGAGTGGTTCTATCACCCCACATGTTTCCAATTAGTACCAAACACATGAGAAGAGTAAACATAATTACTGGCTATAACGGATATGGGGAAGTTCGGCCTATAGAGTAAATGGTGCCGGAAGCACAGGGAATGCCACCTCGGTGAACTAGTAGACAGGCAGACGGCCCCTTCGGCCGGCCCGAAAGCACCCGAAGGCTGTCTTTGGCCGACCCGAAGGCACCCGAAGGCTGTCCGGCGCCATTTCAAATCCAGAGCCACAGCCGCTTCCTTGCTAATCAACAATAAAGCTATCGGGGTGACAATCACATTCATTATCAGGTCAACAATAAAGAGATGAGTTTATAAAAAGAAAGGAATGATGTGAAACATTATTTTTCAAACAAAACAAGGTCTATAAATCATTATTACTATCTACCACGGTAAACAGGAAACAAAGCCCATGACTGTGACTAAGTTAAACAAAACTTTGTAAAACCTTTTCTTAGAAAAAAAGAAAGAAAACGTTCGACAAAAACTATCTACAAACTCTTGTTATTGTTAGTTGGTTGCTCTGTGATGGGCACAAAACCGGGACAAACGTGTAGCTCGTGGGAAAGGTCTTCCCCGTTCTCTGAATTACATCCCACCAAATTTCCGTTAGCACCAGCGCACCAAGCGCATGTGCCTCATGGTCTGGCTCCGTTTCCTCCAAACTGTAATGGGGGCTTGCGAGTGCCATTCGGGGCGTGTGTAGTCCAGGGACGGAGCCGCGAACGCGGATGGAACGATCCCTTTCATACCGGGGACGACGCGGGGAGAGAAAATGAACGGAGAGTGAGTGTTCTACGACTGAGGGCGAGTAACAACACGGACTTCTGCCTCACATGTATGCCAACTTGGCATTGCCAAGAGGTGGATGCGGTTCAAGCATAACATTATGACACCTCAACAAAAAGAAGAAACAGAAGGAGCAAAGAAATATACACATTTCAATTCGTTAAAAGAAAATAACAAAAATGTATTTTCCAAATTCCAATTAGCAATAATACCTAAAACAATTTTAGCATTTGCCATGAGTTATAATGGAAAGCAGCTATCAAAAGCTTTAGTGTAAAATTTAAATTTTATATATCACAAAATTAGTTTACACTGTGGTTAAACACATGAAGGCAAAATATTTATTTTTGTAAAACGGCAATACCCTTTGATATAAATATGAACATTTTAACCTTAAGAAAGATTTGCTTTAGTTTGCTTGACTAGGAAACTCACCACACGATCTGTCAAAATAATCAATCTTTAATACTTAACCACCCACTACACTCTTCTTTATCTGTGGTAGTCGTGAGATCATGTGACTTTAAACAAAACGGTATTTACAACTTAAAATTATGACGTGCTATCGGTGCACACACAAAGGTGTCATTGTAAAAAAAATAATAATGACAATAATAATAATATAATAATATAATAATATAATAATAATAATAGTGGTTTCGATAGGTTCATAATAATAATAATAATCTTAATAATGAAACAAACAAGCAAAACTCAATAGAGCTTTCAGTAAAAAAATCAGCAAACAAGGAATCGTACAGTCTCTCGCTGGACTAGCGCGGTGCAGCCCGACCGTAACCAACAAACAAATAAAATCGTACTGGGTGTCGGGTCTCCTTTGGTATTCATCTTCCATAAATTTTCAATAGTGTTACTTATTTTGTACAAACATATTACTCTTCTCTTTGTCGTAAAATTACATAAACAATAAAACTATATAATTTTCTGTACAAAAAAAGAAAGAATCCACTCCGCGCGCTGGCAGCCGGGCTGGGCGCCTTGTTCGCTCTTTGGTCTGAGCCTTAGCCTTGGCCTTGGCCTGGCAGCGGCTGCAGCCCTGGGCTAGGCAGGGCGGTGTGTGGTGCGCTTGGCGTCACAGAATCAACAATAAATATGATACAACAACCATTTGGAATGAGAGAGTCTTTGGCCACGCGCGTGGCGCGGGGTTGGCGCCGAGCGGGGCCGAGGCGGGGCGGACGATATCACAACACCCCGGCCGTCGAGCCGGTCGGGCCGAAGGGATCGGATCGGGCAGGGCGATCCGTTGGGGGCTGGCTGGGTCCAAGGACCCCAGGTCCGAGCAAGCACCGCGTGCTACCCTGGTCGCGGCGGGGGAGTCCGCGGAGTCCGGCGTGGTGCCGGGCCGTGGCGCCGGGCCAGCGCGCCCACGCATCCAAGGCGGCGCGCTGACTGCTTCCGAGGAAGCGTCCGGCCGGCGGGCACTCCGCGGCCGCTACGACCAGGCCTCGAGCGTCGTCGAGCAGGAGTTTAGGAATCCCTGCAGGACGGCGCGCGGGGGCGAGCACGGGGCTTGTTCTCGTTTCATTCGAGCTGCTCCAGGAAGTTGGGCGACTTGAAGTATTCGGGCACGGGGTCGTCCATGCGGGAGATGACCTTGTAGATGGCCTTCTTCCACGAGGGCTCCGTGTCCTTGCCGCCCTGGATCGCTTTGTAGAACTCCTTCAGCGTCTGCTCCACCACGTACCGGAAGTTCTGTGGAACCTGCGAGCAGAGAGGAGAGGGTAAGAAAACCCCTGCGAAGCGACAATAGGCAGCCCGCCACGCTTAGCGACCCAGCGGGCTGCTTGTGCGAGCGAGCAAGGCGCCTGGCCTGCCTGCCTGCCTGCCTGCTCACCTCGATGTGGTTGTTGCGGTTGTAGTGCAGGTTGAGCACTCTGTAGATCTCGCTGTCGCCCAGCACCCTCAGGTCCTCCAGCTGCTTGATGCCCTCGCTCACTGCCTGCCGGGCGTACTTCTCCATCTGGATGTAGTAGAACTCCCTGCAACACACCAAAAGAGACGTTCCGTTAGAGAGATGCCGCGAGTCTCAGCTCTCGCTGTGGCCAGGGTGCCAGAGGATGCACCCCCTCCCCCCTCCGTTCCGCGCGGTCTCTAATTCCGGAAAGATTTCAATAATCCGCGCCAATTAGCGGCAAAGCCGTCGGACCGCGATGGGAAATTCAGCGCGGGCAATGAGAGCGCGGTGACAAGATTAACTTGACAAGGCGGGAGAGGGAAGGGGAGGGGGAGGCTGCACAGCCCACCCCCCGCGCCGCCCCCGCGCCTTGCAGCACGGGCCCGTAAAAACCTTATGGAATGGGACTTCTTTCCAGTTTTATTTGGCAGCAAAGGCGCCGAGAGAGACAGACACGCGACGAGAGAGAGAGACAGACACACGCCGCGCGTCATTATTATCATTCTTATCGCCACCATAATTATTTAGACGCCGTTCGCCCCGCTGGAATAAAACACGCGGCCTGCAGGCTGCATCCGAACGGTGCTCCGCATCGCTCTCTCTCTCTCTCTCTCTCTCTCTCTCTCTCTCTCTCTCTCGCACTCACGGGGCGGCCGGCAGGTGTGCGAGAGAGACAGAGCGACGACAGGCGCCGTTCGGAAGCGCCAGCGGCACCACCCGCGGGCGGGCCGCGCGGTTCGGGGGGGCTTGAGCGTGCTCGCTGCCTGCCGCCGTCTGCGAGCGGCTCGAGGGGCCGACAGACAGGACGACAGGCAGACAGACAGGACGACCTCAAGTGCCAATGTGATCGTCACCTCACGCGTGACACGCAGCGGGGGAAAAGTATACGCGCACTTGGTTACTTGGGGCGGGGGAGGGGGAGGCATCGAGAGCAATAGGCGGCGGACCGGCAGCAGCGCTCGCTCGCGGAGGTTGAGGTGAACGAAGAGTTGAGGAGTTGACACTCGAAGCCACCGCGAGCGCCACGTCGTCGTCCCTAACGTGATAACGACGTGGCGTGGCGTGGCGGGGCGGGGCGGGGCGCAACGAGTGCCAATTAATGCCACACGGAGCCAAACAATAAGGTGCTGCAGGGAAGGGTTGCGAGAGGCGCGCGCGCCAATGAGAGCCATCGAACCAGGTCGCCGATGTATCGCAACGGCCGCTGCATGCAGACACAGCGGCAAGCAGACGACACTCACTCACTCACTCACGCTGACACGACTCTCGAAATTTAGGCCCCGCGAGGAGGCACAGCGCAGCGCGCGGTGCCAAGGCAAGCGTGAGCGCGCCACCACAAGGCGCGTTCTGTTTGCGAACACTGCTGACTCGTCATCGTCACTCTGTCTCTCTCGCACTCGTGGGGCGTTTCTTCCCGGCGGAGCGTGATCGTGCACACCCCCAGGCTTTCACGACACGCAGGGCGACGCAGAGAGTTCACTCTTGGCGGTTTGGCGCCAAAAGCGGCGTCGCAGCCGGCCCGGTGGTGCCCGGTGGTGCCCGGTCGGTCGCCGTTGCCAACGAGAGCGAGACCCTTGCCGCGCGCTCCAGCCAGCAGCGCGCCAACGGCCGCGGACCACGGCGTCGACGACGCGCAGATGCCGCCGGCTCAACCACGGCCTTTCTTCTAAGACGACTTCCAAGACGGGGCAGGGGGAGCGGAGCCGAGCCGCGCACCCTCCGACCCACACACACACACACACACCTGGTTTGACCGGTGGGGGAGAAGGGGAGGGAGGGGTTGACTGCATGACTCGGCTTCCGGCAAAGGGATGTGCGGTGTGATTTAAAGACAGCGATGCCAGATCGTCGCTGTGAACGAGACGCGCGCACACACACACACACACACACACACACAGACGCAACTCCATCAAAGTGGGCGACCTATATACAGAGACGGTCGTCGACTCGGCGTGTCGGGGCGTGCCGCAAGATGCGGGCGGACTTCTACACGGCCCGACTCGTGCGCACACCTTGCCGGCGCGTCAGCGCGTCGGTGTGAGTGCGTCCGTGTGTGTGTGTGAGTGTGTGTGTGTGTGTGATAGGCGAGCGCGCCCGCTGCCTTGGTGGCGCACGGGGCCGGCCGGAACGGTGTGGCGAGGCCCGTGGCCACCACAGGGCAGCCCTCATATAGTCATCATATTCCTTCCGAGAGTCGATTCGAATTAAGGCCTCCATCGCGTCGAGGTCGTCGCCAGGATGTCACGATCATATTTCACCTCGGCCAGCTTCTCCTCCAGCAGCGCCGACCGGGCAGACTAGGCCTCGCTCTGTCTCTGTCGCACCCTCACGCTGCGAGTGAGACGGCGGAGTCGCTCAGACGCACCTGCCCGGCGTGGTGCCCCCCGCGCCTCGCGCCCCCGCCTCCCTTCCCCTCCGAGCAGCTGTCCCAGCACGGGCCGAGGGGGCCGGGCACAGGGGGCCGGCCCGGCCGGGGGCACATACACGCTGGCCACACATACCTGGCCTGTCCGCCGCGGAGGCAGCTGCTTCGAGCAACAGCTGCCCTTTAAACACCGCTCTCTCTCTCTCTCTCTCTCTCTCTCTCTCTCTCTCTCTCTCTCTCTCTCTCTCTCTCTCTCTCTCTCTCTCTCTCTGTTCCGCTCTGTCCCTCTCTCACCCACACACACCGACGCTGGATAGACGCGTGCGCGGCCCATAAGCAAGGCCATTGTCGAGGGCATTTAACCGAAGGCGAGCGTGTCCGCCACGCCCCCTCGCCGCGCCGCGTCCCTTTAACCGCGCCAAAATAAAAGCGAAACCAAACGACGCGGAGATTCGCGGCTGCGGATTTCGTCTCGAGACGAGTTCGCGCGTAAGCCCTCGCGGGGCAGACCGAGCTGGCAGACTACGGGGACTATACTCCGGCTTGCCCCGTTAGGCCCGCGCAACATCCTGAGCTACGATGTGGGTCGGCGCGGTGTTTGCCAAGTAGCCCTATCGCGCTATACGGGACTTGGGTGTGTCTCCGGCCGACGGACGGACGGACAGACAGACAGACAGACAGACAGACAGACAGACAGACAGACAGACAGACAGGCGGGTGGAAAGTCGGCGGCGGCGGCGGGCAATATGGCATTGAGAGAAAGAGAGAAACAGAGAGCGAGCGCCACAGATGAGGATCCATAAAAATCGAAGAAAATATAAAAGGCGGCTCAAACGGTCCTCGCGGGGCCTCGCACGGCGCGGCTAGGCGCGGCCCACTGTGGGGCGCTAAGGGCTCTCCGGCGCCCCAAAGGATGGCCAAGTGCTGGTGTCAGTCTGGGAATCAAGAGCGAGCAGGGGCGGCGGCGACGCCATGGAGGTGTTCAGGCTGTAATTATAAAGTTGTCTGCGATGCCCTGTAAGACACCTAACGAGCAGCGGGACGCCGGGGCAGCGGTGCGCCCAAAGCCCCGGATACTTTCAAGACTGGAGTGGGTGCCGTGGGGTCCCCCGCCGGCCAAGGTCGGCAGCGCCCTCGCTGCGGTGCGGCCGGCGAGAGAGACGGCGCGGCATTGTCCGGACGGGCCGGACGCCGCGAGACAGGGTGTTCGGTTCGGAAGGCTAATCACAAGACGCGACGCAAACTTTACGCGGCAAGTTTGCTGCGGCCGAACTTGCGCGCGCGCCCAGCAGCCCGGCCGACGACGACGGCACTGCCAAGACACACCGCCCAGCAACAACAACAACAAGGGGGAAGGCACGACGAGCACCGTGATGAATGGAACTGACGACGACGACAGCAACAACAACAAAGAATGCATTACAAACGGCCGCAAGTCGCGGACCACCGCCGCGCCGCCGTGCCTACAGTGTACACGCCTCGTCCACCTCGTCGCTGCTAATGAGAGGCCATGTCATAAGTAAGTAATGTTAATTGTGTCTCGCGACTTAGTCAGCGCAGCCCTCAGCCCCCGCCCCACCCAACCCGTTCCCGCGGGGCTGCCGTGGGGTTCCGGCATCCGCTCTGCGGCCAAGTAAGACGCCCGATAAGTCGTTTATACCTTCCTCCTTTTTGGCGGCAAACTTGCTTCCGGTTAATTACGCCAAAAGAGAGAGAGAGAGAAAGAGGGGGCCGCGCAGAGGGCACAAAGCGAAAATGCAGAAAAAAAAAGAGAAAGCAAGAAGCTCGTCGTTTTGTTGTCGCGAGATTGGCGACGTCGGAATGGAGAGGCATGGACGAGGGGGACTCGTCTTGAACTCGCGACTGGGGCTCTGGGCTGCGAGAGAGAGAGAGAGAGAGAGAGAGAGAGAGAGAGAGAGAGAGAGAGAGAGAGAGAGAGAGAGAGAGAGAGAGAGAGAGAGAGAAAGAGAGAGAGAGAGAGAGAGAGAGAGAGAGAGAGAGAGAGAGAGAGAGAGAGAGAGAGAGAGAGAGAGAGAGAGAGAGAGAGAGAGCGATGGACTACTGGGGGGGGGTTCTCCGCGGCCGGCAGGCCAAGCCGGACCGGCGGCGTGGAGAAAAAAGTCTTTTTAATTGGCCTGGCGCAGAGATTGGAGGCAAGGGTGCAGGGCGAAGACGGGGTGGATGCAGCCAGCGGCCCGAGCCGGCCCGGCTCACTTCAAAACTCCAAACAATGCGAAAGCTACTTGGAAATTGAGGGCGGAGCAGCAAGTTTGCAGGAGTTGCGCTGGCCAGGCTGGTGCGCTGTAAGTCCGCGCTGCTGCTGGGAGTCCCGCCCCGCCAAGGGACCCCAAGGGACCGCCAAGGTGGTGCGCCGCCGCCGACCCGGGGCCGAACAGTGCCCCGTCGCTCTGTCTCTCTCGCACCCTATGGGGCGCCAAACTACGAGTGCGAGAGCGAGAGAGACAGAGAGACACGGCCGTGTTTCGCCTCGCGGTGCGGCCGCAGTAATGCGTGCAACTCACGCGAGGCGCCGAGCGGAAGGGTGAGACATCGACGGCCCGACAGACAGGCAGGCAGACACGAAAAAGAAACAAAAACAAAAGACGCGCCTCACCGGGCCGCGGTCGCCGCGGTCGCGCGCGCTTGGCCGGGGCGACAGTCCCGCTTTGCGCTAATCAGGGTAGTCCGGACTTGGAGGTGCCGGCCGAGCCTGGTGGCACCCCTAGCAACGCCTGCCGAGCCGCGCCGGCCCCGCGCCGGCCCCGCCCGGCCTAATGGCTCTTGCCACACACTTGGAGTTGCCAACAACTCGCGTCCCGTGCCGACTAGGTCCCGTCCCGGCATTTACCGCCGGACCTCACGGCAAGCGCGGGTTCTCTCTGCTCGTGGGGCGCTCCGTGCGGCGCTCCGTGCGGCCCTGCGAGGTAAGGCGGCACCCACCGTGCCAAGTGTGCCTCGCCTCGCCGGCCTCGCCTCGCCCTTGCAGGCAGCCCTCCCAGATAAGCCGCCCAGATTTCAAACTGGCATGACGCCGCCAAGTTGAGGCAGACGACGCCGTCGGCGCGGCGCGGAGCGAGGCCCCGAAACTTTGGCCGGCAACAACTCCGCGTCCATCAAGCTGTAATGACGCGGCTCCATATGGCGCGCTATACTACTGTCCACTGTCCGGACCGCATCGCGTGTCGCCAGCTCGGCCTGCCCGGCCTGCCTGCCTGCCTGCTCGGCCGGGGCGGTAAGGAAATGGCCCGTTTCCGGCCGGAACTTGGCACGCGAGGTGAGAACGGCGTGGCGCCGCCGCGGCCGACCCCTTGCCGGACAGACGCGGCTGGCGGACAGCGACGCGCGCGGACCTTATCTCTGCTCCCCCCCCCCTCGCCCCTGGCGCCCACAACAACTCATTTACACGCCAAACTATTAAGGAGCAACAGTACCATTAGGGCGCGGCTGGTGGCAACGGAGTTCCTCATAAATCGCCCTCGGCCTCCACCAGCACACTGGTCTCCAGGCAATCACATTAGGCCGCATCGGCAAATACTTCCACGCGTCTTCCGGCGGTGTCGCGTCATCGCCACGACACAGTGGGCCGGGCAGGCCGCCGCCGGCAGGGTGGCCACCTGTTATCGTCTCGCGGACATCGCGGACCCCCTCCCCTCACGGCAGCATAAAACACGCTCTCTGTCTCTCTCTCTCTCTCTCTCTCTCTCTCTCTCTCTCTCTCTCTCTCTCTCTCTCTCTCTCTCTCTCTCTCTCTCTCTCTCTCTCTCTCTCTGCTGGGAATGATAAAATAATTACCGGGAGGAGGTGAACGGCGCCGCGACATATTGCGGGGGAGGAGCCATTAGACGGCGGACATCGGCCGGCCGGCCGCGGCCACGAAACGCCAAGGGAAGGGGGACACTCTACACTCTGCACACAGAGTGGCGGACTGGCGGCTTATTTCCTTGAAAGGCACACACACACATAGGGTTGCCCCCCGGCCAGGCCAATCGTGACGACGATACACCTTATACAAAATTAACGCGGCGCGGTGTGTCTGCGCGGGCCGCCCGTCGCGCGCGTGGATTCCGAGATAAGAGGGAAAAAGAGTATCCGAAAAACGGACGGACCGCCAGTGTCGCGTGCAAGGCAGCGGGCTGCACAGTGGGCCGGCGGGCTGCCGTCGCGGCGTCGCGGCGTCGTCCGCGTCGCACCCGCGGGCCGCCCCCACGGGGTGCGAGGGAGACGCACCGCGCGGCGGTCAAGCGGCGCCGGGACGCTCCGCGACGCCCAAAGCGACGCCCAAAGCGACGCATCGCGCAAGATTGAGTGTCACCTGACGGCCGGACGGACGCTAATGGCTTTTGGGGAGGGCCGGCCGGCCGGCGGGGAGGGTAGTTTCCTCGACGGACACTCGCGCGGCGTAAAAAAACAAAAACGAAAAACAAAAACAAAAATACAAACGCACCACTACGGAAAAGTATATAGAGTCACTTGGACTGTCCCTTCTGGCTATCGACCTGCCGGCAGCAGACACGCGGGAAATGGCCGTGCAGGCAGGGGCCTAAATGACCATGGGGTAGGCGGAAGGGGTGGCGGGCGGTGCACATGTAGCAGCCATCGAAGGCAGCGACCGACCGCCGCGAGCCGGCAGCCCACCGGCAGCCCACCGGCAGCACGCGCGGCAGGGTCTACAACCTCTGTCGCGCCGCCGCCGCACCGCCGCCACGCCGACGACGGACATCTGCAGGGCGTCCAGGTGCGCGCCGAGGCGGCCTCGATCGAGTGCAAGGCGGACGGCAAGGAGCGGAACAAGGAGGAGGGGGGGGGGAGAGGAGGAAGCAAGCCGTGCTCAAGCAAGACACCCCCTCCCCCTCCTCTCGCCTGCGACAAAGTGTAAACACCACAATCGAAAAAAGAGAGAGAGCGCGGAGGTTGACGAGGAGAGGCGTGTGTGTGCACAGATGCACGCACTCACACTCGCACACACGGACCCACACACACGCTAGCGCCACGCATGACGGGCAGAGAGTACTGCAGTGCGAGCGAGACAGGCGGCGCGACGGGAAAAATGAGGTTGGTGATCTCACCTCCAGACGTGCGGCAAAGACAGAAAAGGAAAACATAAATAAAATAAGTCGACGACGGGTGAGTAAGGCTGTCGGGGGCCAAGGGTTAAAAACCGCGATGAAAAAAGTGCGGTGGCCAAAGGGCCCGAGCTGGGAACAGCGTTTTCGCAGTCGCTTCGTCTCGCTCGCACTCGTGGAAGAGAGGCGGAATCGCTGGGCAGTTGGGGCGTTTGGCCCCGCGCAGTGTCGTCAGTGGAGGCGCCCCGCCCCGCCCGGGGGCCTCTTCACTTCTCGCACTTCTCGACGTTCTTCCGGCCCGCTCCTTTCTCATCGCTTTTTGCCGCCGCGGCGCTGCCGCCGGCATTCAAGGTGTGTACCCAGGTGTCACCAGGCAAAAGAAAGACCGCGCCGAAGAGAAGAACTCTCGCGCCTCGGAGCATAGCGGGTAAAAGAGGAAAGGGGGTGGGGGACGGCTTTGGGGCGTAAGTGATCCGAAGGCAACCCTTTGGTCTCTCCTCAAAGGCAGCGCGCTTGTGAAACCCCGCGCCCTTTCGTCGCCTCGGCTTCCACCTGGGCTGCATACGTAAAGTCGCGCAAAGTCTTTTCCTCGCCGTTGTCGCGTCGCTCTCGCAGTCGAACCAATTACAAATCTCGCCGCGCCTTGCAGTTTGCCCGAACCGCAGTTCTTTTCTCTCTCTCTCTCTCTCTCTCTCTCTCTCTCTCTCTCTCTCTCTCTCTCTCTCTCTCTCTCTCTCTCTCTCTCTCTCTCTCTCTCTCTCTCTCTCTCTCTCTCTCTCTCTCTCTCTCGCCTTGCCGGCGTCGTCGCGACACCGCGGAGCTAGCTCGGCGGCCGGGGGATGCAGCACAAAAAGCGACCGTTGGCAGCGCGTCGTCTATGATGTGTGCTTTGATTGTATGCGCGAGGGGAGGGGAGGAGGGGGCTCCGTGCTCCCTGTCTCTCTCTCTCTCTCTCTCTCTCCTTCTCTCTACCTGAGTCGCGCGGCAATCAGGTCTGGAGGATATCTGGAGTCATACAGGTAAAAAAAGGAGCTTTCTCTTTGGGGACTTGCTCGGCGAGGAGGGGAACAATGAAGGGTGGGGGATGGGACCACGCGGTCTGATGCGTCGCCGCTGTCATTCCACACGAGGTAAAACGATACTCCGACCCGGGCGCGAACCCGCGGGCCGCGGGGCCATTCGGCCAGTTTCGGCCGCGACTTTCAACTCACCTAAAGTTGGAGAACCACTTGACGAGCTGCGCGGTGTTGTTCTTGTTGAACTTGATGTCGGGGAAGTACATCTTGAGCACCGCGGAGCTGGGGTACCGCACCCAGAAGAACATGAGCTTGGCCTTCCTCAGGTGCATCGGCGTCAGCGTGGACGAGTGGGGCCCGGATAACGACGAGGCTGAAAAAAAAAAAGAAAGGCAAAATCAAATCAAAGTCCGCCGGTGGGATTCGAACCCGCGGCTTGGTCGCGGATTGCGGTCAGAGTTATGCAGTGGGTCTTCGATGTGGCCCTCTAGCGCCGCCTTGCAGGTCCCGTCCCGCTGTAAGGCTTCTGTAGACGGACGCGGCGCATCGGCAAGGCGCACGGCGGGCCTCACCCCTGCGGCCCCAATCCGGTTATAGAGAGGCGGTCTCCATTTTAGCGCGATCTGGCGACTCAAGGCTCCGTTTCACTCCGTGTCGCTCAAGAGAGCAATCCATTGGTAGGGTCGCACGTTCGATTCGAGTCACATTTAGCGACTCTGGAGCTCGAAACACGTCTAGAATTTATGGCCGCCTCAACGGTCTTCTGGCCCACTGTGTAGACTGAGACGCGAGCCGGAAGGAGGCGGCCAATCCCCGACCGCAAGGGGCGGCAGAGGGCGGCGGGGGGCGGCGGGGGGCAAGTACGACTGGTGCCGCCGAAGCGCCACAAATGCCGAACCCACTGGAGAACGCCGCTTTCCGGGAGCGGGGGAGGGGAGGGGAAGGGAGGGGGGAATGGGGGAGGGGAGCGGAAGCGGACTTCCGCGCGCGGCGCCGAGCTGTCTCCACGGCACGACACGGACTGGCACTGCTTGGGGTGGCGGGACGCGGAGCCCGGCCCGGGTTCGAGTCCCAGTGACTTCTAAGACTTCCCCTCCTCAATGTTATCTTGCCCTCAATCCAATTACAGGCGCATGCAAACACATCACCCTTCCATCTGATCCGCCCCGCCACGCCCCGCCTCGCCTCGCCCCGCCCCGCCCCGCCACGCCCCAGGCCGGACGGAGACTCCTCCTCATACGATGGATGGATGAAGCCCCACGTGATCCGAAAGGCCAAAGATGATGACTTGGCAAAAGCGAAAGGCCGCCGAGGATCAAGGATCAAGGACTGAGGCGAGATCGGACCGGCAAAACACGTGACCCGGCAGACAGTCCGGCCGCAATATCAAAATAAAATTGGGGAAAAAAGTTACGACTGCTTGCGCGCGGATTTGAACCCGGACCCTCCTGCTACGACCCTCCCCGGCCACGTGGCCGGCGTGCCGTTTGTGCATGGGGAATAGAGTCAACACAACGCGACGCTGAATTATAAGGAAGGACGCTTTGATATCTCAGGACGGGCTGCGGTTGGGCGACCGCACGCCGGACGCCGTGGCGCTCCCTTCGTGTCGTGACGACGCGTCGCGACGCCCGGCAGACCGGGCTCCGCTGTCTCTCTCGCACTTCTGCGAGAGAGACAGAGCGACGCCGTCCGGAACCAGACCGCAGGCGAAGGAGCGGCTAATGGGGCATCAATTTTCAACAAGGTCATATCGGTTACCCCGGAGGGACGGGGCGAGGCGCTGCGAAGGCGGGGCGGCATGCAACAGGTGGCGGCAAATTCGAAATGCGAGAGAGAGAGAGAGAGAGAGAGAGAGAGAGAGAGAGAGAGAGAGAGAGAGAGAGAGAGAGAGAGAGAGAGAGAGAGAGAGAGAGAGAGACGAGATACTCACGGTCCTCGTGCTTCATCCGGTAGCTGAACGACATGGACTGCGAGAGGCCGTCGTAGGGCCCGTCCCCGGAGTTGCAGTCCGAGCGGTCCAGGCTGTCCAGCCCCGAGGCGCCGCGCAGCACGCCGTAGTCGGGTGAGCCGCCGTGGTGGCCGTGGGTGGCCGCCATGAGCGCGGGGTGCAGCAGCGGCGGCAGCGGCGGCGGCGAGTCACGCAGCGCCAGCGGCGGCGACGCCGACATGTGGGGCACGTGCGAGTAGAAGGGCGAGTACGGCGAGAAGACCTGGCTCTCGTGGAGGCCGGGGTTGGGGATGGCCACCGAGGTGGGCAGCGACACGGGCAGCATGGGCGGCACGGCGGCGTGCGGGTGGTAGGGCCGCTGGCCGGGCGGCGGCGGTGAGTCCGCGCCCAGGGAGCCGTGCGAGCCGAGGGCGCCGTGGGGAGGCACGCCGGCTGGCATGCCTCGGTGCTGCATGCCCGACTGGGGTGGCTGCTGCTGCTGGTGGGGGCCGGCCGCCTGTTGCTGCTGTTGGGGCTGCGGGGTGCCCGTCGGCGTCCGGGGGCTGCCGGCCGGCGGTGGGTGCTGCGGCTGGGGCGTCACGGCGCCGTCCAGCGGCGACTGCATGGGCCCCAGCGGGCCCACGCCCTCCTGCGCCAGGATCCTGGACACGGTCCTGGGGGTGATGCGGGTGTCCGTCACCTTGTGGCGCTTCTTCTTGGCGGTCACCACCAGGCTCAGGGCCTCGTTCTGCTCGGGTACGCCCTCGCGGTGGCGGTCGTCGAACACGTGCGGGAGGCCCTGGCCGAGCCCCTGGCCGAGCCCGGACATGGAGTAGAGCGCGGCGGCCGCGGCGTTGGGCAGCTTGGGCGTGGGGAACATCATAGCGTTGGGCGAGGGCCGCACGTGCGGCGGCATCAGGTCGCCGTTGCCGGCGGCGCCGCTGCTGCCCGGCGTGGGGCACGCCGCGGACTGGGTGGGCATGCTCGCGCTGAAGGGCGCGCCGTTCATCCGCGGCCCGTTGGTCCTTCCCTCGGGCAGCACCTTGGTGCGGGGTGACTTGCGGTCCAGGAGCTGCGACGCCAGCAGCAGGTCCTTGTTGAGCTGCTCCGAGTCGCCGCTCTTGTACCGGTTGCGCTGCTGCACGTAGCGCGACACGATCGAGTCCACCAGGTTGGCGACGGACGAGCTGATTTCCGACTTGAGCACGTCGGCGAGCCCGTCCAGGTCGACGGGCGCGCTGCGGAACATGGCGAACCGCTCGGAGAAGTCCTTCTGCTGCTGCTGTTGCTGCTGCTGCTGCTGCTGCATCTGGTGGTGCTGCTCGCGGCTGCGCTCCTGCTGCTGGCGCTGCTGCTCGGCGGCCTCGGCCTTGGCGGCCTGCTGCTCCAGGAACAGCTTGTGGCTGACGCCGAGGTACATGCTGAGCGCCGTCGGGTGGTGCTGCGGGTGGTGCGGGTGGTGCGGGTGGTAGTGCTCGTTGGCGAGCGCCTGCTGCTGCATCAGCGCCAGCTGCATGGGGTGCGGCGGGAACATGGGGTTGCCGTGGTGTGGGTGGATCTTGGGCGGCGCCATCTGCTTCACGACGGGCGAGGTCGCGCTGCTGGGCGTCGTCGGCGCGCTGGCCGCCTCCTTCACGGAGGACTCCTTGGCGGGCGTGGCGGGCGGCGAGCTGTCGTCCTTGCCGGTCTTGTCCGACAGGCTGAGGCTGTTGTCGGCGTCCTGGTCCTGGTCGCCGTCCTGCTCGTCCTGGTCCGGGTCCATGTCCTGATCCTGGTCGGCTGGCTCGCGTTCCGGCTCCAGGATGTCACTGTTGTTGTCGTCGGCGGCGGACTCGTCCATGTCCTGGTCCTGCGTGTCGACCTGCTCCATGCGGGTGCAGAGCTGCACGTACTGGTGCTGCATCTCGACCAGCTTCTCCTGCATGGTGCGCAGCTGCGACTTGAGCACGCTCTTCTCGGCGTGCTTCTGCCGGATGGTGCTGGAGTCCTCGTCGTCCATCATGAGGGCCTGCATGCCCATGGCCACGCCGAGCCCCGCGTCGTGCTGCTGGGGGTGGTACAGCTTGCGCTTCTTGCAGCCGTTGACGGCTTGCGGGCCCTGCGGCGGCTGGGGCAAGGGCGAAGACCTCGTCATCGTAGACACGATGTTCTCGACGCGTTTCCGCTTCAGGTCCACGCCGCTGCCGCTCGACTTCTTGTCGTCGTCGTCCTCCGCGTCGTCCGCGAGCACGTCCTTGACGTCGGTCGTCGTGGCGGTCGAGTGCACTGACATGTCCGAGTCCGACTCGGCCGCGTCGCCGTTCACGTGCTTGTCACTGTCGTTGAGGCGCGCGGGCGACCTCGCGCCGCCGTCGGCCGCGGTGCTGGAGGCCATGCCGGAGGCCATGCCGGAGCCCAGGTCCCCGCCGTTGACCAGTTTGTTGCCGCTCGCACCGGCACTAACACTGCACACCAATTCACTCGCGTCACTGCTGTCACTGCCGTTCTTGAGGTCGTTGTTGTTGTTGGCCAGCGCCATGTTGTTGTTGTTGTTGTTGACGGGGTCGTGGTCGCCGCTCTGGAGCTCCTGCTCCAAGGCGAGCAGCTCCTTCTTGCGGCCCTGCAGGATGTCGCGCAGCATGTGGTCCTCGTCCACGAGGCCGCGGCGGATCATGACGCCGACGGCGCTGTTGACGGCGCCACTGTAGCAGTCCACGTCGCCGACGGCTCCGGCGCCGACGCCTCCAAGGGCGCCGAGGGCGCAGGGGTCCTTGCGGCCCAACAACTCGTTGAGCATCTTGGCCGAGCCGAAGCCCTGGCCCAGGAAGCCGATGCTGTGCTGCTGGCTGAACAGCTGCTCGTACGGACTGCCGCTCAGGAAGGTCGGCCGCGAACTGAAGTTGGGGATGGAGGAGTAGCTGTTCCTAGGCTCGCCCGCGTCCACGCGTTGCCGCTGCCTCTTCTTCAGTAGCTTGTCGCCGTACAACCCCAAGCATTTGCTCTCCTCCTCCGATGACATCATAAGAAAGGCCGGCTAGGATTGGCCGAGGGAGCGTGCCTGGCTTCCCCCTCCACAAGGCGTCTACCCCCACCTCACTCTCCGACGGCGTAGCGCGGCGTCGGCCTCCCCCCCTCGACGGCGTCGTCGGCGGCGTAGCGTCGTCGGCGGCGGCTCACGATCAGCTCGGCTCGGCTCGGCTTGGCTCGGTTCGGCTCGTCAGCAAGGCAGCAGCACCCGGCCCATGGCCTGCACGACCTGCAAGGTGGAGCACAACAACTGTCAGCATCAGGAGGAAGGCAGGAAGCGGGGAGGCGGGGGCCCTGGGGCAGGGCTCGGCTGGGCTCGCTCTGCGTCGCTCTGCTGCGCTCGCACACCTGCCCTCCCCCCCTCCACGGGTACCGCATCGGTACCGGGCGGTGCCGTATGGCTCTGCAACAGGCGCGGAAACGTCCGACTCCCCTTCCTCCCCCTCGCGGCCCCGCGCCACTTGATTGCTCTCATTGCGGTCCTCTCTAAGGCCCCTTGAGGCTAACTAGTAGTTCCGCCATTTAGCGGGCGGAGGCGCGGGGCGGAGCGGCGCAGAGCCCCGGCGTTCAAGTCACCCCGACGGACCGCACACACAGACAGCCTTGGGCTGGAGCGCCAACGCACCTGCGCACACCGCCCTGTGTGCGTGTGTGTGTGTGGAGAAAAGCAGACGCAAACAAATTGGGAAGCGTGAATCACGTCAGGTGTGAGTCAAGTGAATGTCGCGTGCTGGTGTGTGAGTGTGTGTGCGTCTGTTTGCGTGGCGGCCTAATTCAATTTCGGGTAATTGTGGCTGATGAAGGGCCAGCCTGTGGGCCCGCCGACGTCTTAACCCTTCGGGGCATTAAGTGGTGCGCACCCAGACAGGAAGACGCACTCACACACACACACACACAACAGTGTCAACACCCGTGTCCGTGGCGGCACCCGCATCGTATAAGGAACCGCACATATCGCGAGAGCCATATCCTAATGAAGCGAGGCAGGGGAGAGGGGAGGGGAGAGGCATAGGAGAAAGAGCGCAAAGCCTAATGCAACAAGTTGGTCGGCCGCAGTTGGTTGTGCGTTCGCGCGCGATCTTCTGTGTGTGTGTGTGTGTGTGTGTGTGTGTGTGTGTGTGTGTGTGTGTTTTCCTGTTCCCTGCCCTGTCACCACCACCATGACCCCCACACACGTCGTGTCGATGCGAGTGCGGCGCAAAGCTTTCAAATTTAATGTGACGTCAAGCCAATTAGTAACCAGGACCACACACACACACGCACACTCACGCAAGGGTTACAGTGGGGATGCACTGCGTGTATTGATTGTTTCGCCACGGCTGCGACACCTCGCCAGGCCAGCGGGGACAGGCGTCCTAATGACCCTACTGGGCGAGTGGGAGAGAGGGAGGGAGAGAGAGAGAGAGAGAGAGAGAGAGAGAGAGAGAGAGAGAGAGAGAGAGAGAGAGAGAGAGAGAGAGAGAGAGAGAGAGAGAGAGAGATTAAGCCGCGAAAGTTTCTAAGCGTCCAACCGCGCGAGTCTTTGTTAATGAGGAAGTTTGATTGCTAAGGCGGAGGGCGGTGTGGTCAGGCCGCCTGCCACAACGGTAAGATGAGCTTAGTGTGCTTAAGGTGTGCATATCTAAGATAAGTTGAGGGCGTGACTCAAGAGCGACGGGCACGCGAAACGCTTGAGCGCGTCCGTTGCGACGATTAAGGCGAATCAGCGCCGCGCCACCACTCTGCCACCCCCGCGAGGGCGTTGCGCTGCGCACTGAACACTGCACTGTACTTGACGCGGCCGGGGCGCATTTAACAAGGCACCCACTTTCCCACAGGTGCTCTATGCGCCTTTTTTCCTGCTGCATGGAAATCTCGCCTTTCCATCTGTCTGTCTGTCTGTCCGTCCGTCTGTCCGCCCGCCCGCCCTTCCGCCAGTGCGTCCGTATCAGAGCAATCTCTCATTACGGAATGACTCGCCCAGCGTGAGAAAGCCGCAGCCACAGGTTGGCCAGCAGACTCATTCCGTCCCTGTCGCACTCGTGGCGTCGTCTCAAGGCGCGAGAGAGACGGAGCGACGACTCCCGGAGTGAGTCTGCTGAGCGCAGCCTGCGACGATAAGGGGAAACAGACGCCGGCGCGGCTCCAAATCACTACTACGCTAGTCACTGGCAGACCCGTGCGGCGACAAGCGCTGTTTTGACGTCGACCACCCAAATGAGCCCCAATCACTTCCAAACAAATTAGGAGGATCTGGAAGCTCAGTTCGTCCCGCTCGCGCGTCGACGGCCACCCTCATGAGTGCGAGAGAGACAGAGCGACGGAGGAGGTCGTTGCCGCCGGACTGCTGCTGCGCGGTCCAGCTCTCCCATTCACCGGAGGAAGCGGAAAAATAGATGAGAATACAGCAAAAATATGAACAACAATCATCCAGCGCGCGACGCCCGTCCGGGTGACCACCGCAAACAACAACAATAACAACAACAACACCGACGCGTCCGGGAAGTCCGCGTCTCTCTCCGTCGCGCCCGGCGTCTCATTAGTGTGTGGGTGCGACAGAGAAGACTTGTCTTTTTTTTTTTTTGCCTCCCTTGCTTTCGAACCGCTGCCGTGGCATATGTTGCCGGAGGACACCAAGGGGGTCACGCTCCAGGGCACTCGCGGACCCGAACGGCCACCCGAGCGGCCACCCGAGCGGCCACCCGAGCGGCCACCCGAGCGGCCACCCGAAGCCGCGGCGCGCACCCGAACCTGGCGGCCGGGCCGCCGCGTCTTCTCCCTCCCACGCGGACGCCCGGCCAAAAGTGCAGCACCGCTGCTGTGGCTGTGTAAAAATGCGGCAGTACTCTCAAAAAAAAAAATAAAAAAAATAAAAAAAAAATAATTGAAATATGAAAAACAGTAAAATCGTGTTAAATAACAGAGGAAAGGAACGTAGTCTGATGGATGAGACACTGCTTGGCGAGCTCGGCCGTCCATTGAGACGACGCGCAGCTTCCAGGAGCCCCGCACTCACACCGCCAGGGAAATCAAGAGCGCGCCGCCATCAAAGACAACAAGATCCTCCTCCAGAAGGAAAAGGAGGCCACAATATCTCCCGGAGCCGAGTGAGAGGGACTTGAAGTAAATGGGGAAGGAAGAGGGCCGCAGGGGCGGGGGAGAGAGGGGAGGGGGGGAGGAAGGGGGAGGGGGAGGAAGGGGGAGGGGGGGAGGAAGGGGAAGTTATAGAAATGAGACAAAGCGGCGCCGCGTTCCATCCGCATCGAAGAGAGACAGAGAGACGCGGAGAGACTCGCGGAAAGAGAGGCGCAAGGCGGCGAGACTCTTCTTACATCCACCGCCACCAAACCAAAGCCATCCATCGCATTGCTCGACAAGAAAGGAAAGAAAGGCATGAAAGGAAACTACGTGGCAAGACGACGACGGGGCTGCCTGGAGAATTAAAGGTACAAAGCGGTGTGTGTGTGTGTGTGTGTGTGTGTGTGTGTGTGTGTGTGTGTGCGTTTAGCGAAAGTGATGCCTGCCCCTGCTGCTCCGCCGCCTTATTCCAATTTCTTGAAAATCGGCTCGAGAACGGACGACTCTTCGGATCGCTTCCTCGAGGAGGAAATGACACCGGAAGTGGAAACCAGCGCGACTTACAACTGTACTCCTCTCTCTCCCTCCCTCCGCGCGCGGTTATTGCAGGTTATCATTACGCGAGTGGCAGCACGCGTTGTGAAACAATAATCGGGACCTGTCACGGCGAAAAACGTTGCCGGGCAGACTGGCGGAGGGGGAGGGGGGCTCCCGATCAAGGAGTGCGGCCGGAAGGTGACGTTTACCCGCGGCAAACGGGAGCAGCCCTCTCTCTCTCTCTCTCTCTCTCTCTCTCTCTCTCTCTCTCTCTCTCACATTTTTTTTTATAAATTTTTTTAACTAATTGTTCCTTTTAAAATTTAAATATTTTATTCAGATGTGTAAATTTAAATTCTAAAAAACCACAAAATTTGTACACACTGCAGCACAAACACCTGATTCAAAAAACATAAAAACTGCATGCACAATTTGTGGACAAAATTTTACTCATCCCCCGGCCTAAATTGTCATTAGAATCCCCCCAATAAAAACTTTTAAAAACTAAAACTCTCTCTCTCTCTCTCTCTCTCTCTCTCTCTCTCTCTCTCTCTCTCTCTCTCTCTCTCTCTCCCACCCCTCCCTTTCAGCCCTTCGTGGTGTCAGCAGGGCGTTGTGGTCGAGGCCCACGTCGGCCTTGACTCGCAGCCCAGCAAAACTGATTCGATTCATCGAAACGAATCCGCTGCTGCCGGGTTCGAAGACTGCACCACAGCTCTCCCCCGGCCGCCGGCGAGGCTATGATACCGAACGGTGCGCGTCGCTCTGTCTCTCTCGCACTCACGGGCCGTCCCGGAGGGGTGCGAGAGAGACGGAGCGAGCCTCGCGGTGAATAAGTCACCGCGGCAACACGGTAACGGCCGCCCCGCTGGGCCGGGCCGCCTTGCCGCCGTGCCGCGCCGTCGCCCCCAACGTCTTGGCGGCGGCCTCGGCCAACGTCTTGGCCAGCTCCTTGGAGACGCTGCAGAGAAGGTCCCGCCGCCTCGCCTTGCCGCCTCGGCCTCCTTGGCTTCACGGTGAGTGCGCGCAGAGACCGGTAAGACTCTTCGCCCCCTCCCTTCCCCTCCCCTCCCATCACCCTTCCCTCTCGCTCCCTCGATCCGCACCATTTCTCAAGACGGCCAACGGAATTACACGCACATCTCGGAGAAAAAAAAAAGATATTATTGGAAAACCGTCCGCGCCTTCGACTTCCCCGCCTGCCGGTGCCCCCCCCCTTTCCCCCTCCCCGCCCCCTGCCCTGCGCCTCCTTTATTGCCACATGAGTCGACGATTAAATTAAATGGCCTGCGCTGGCCTTTAAATATTTGAGCGGCCCGAAGGAGTCGCACACCTTGCACTATCCGACAGAGCGGCAACGCGGCCAAAAAATTGGCAACATCCGCAGAAAACGAGATAAACAACAACAACTATGAGGGCCGGCGGGAGCCTGCGGGTCGTGGCCAACAACAACAACAATAATAGTGCGGCCAAGTATCGAAACGCCTCGCAAGGAGCGCCCAAGGAGATCAGGATGCTGGCCACACAATGCAGAACGATGCCCCCCCCCTCTCCAGTAGGCTGTCTCCGAACAGCGTCTTCGTTCGTCGCTCTGTGTCCCGCAGGGATGCGAGAGACACAGCGACTGTTCGGAAACAGCCTTTCAAGGACCTCTCGGCACTTTGCGTGGAGCAGCAGATCAATGCACGGCGAGTCTTGCAAGGAAGGAGCCAACGAGGATTGATTTTTTTTTTTTTTGCCAGGGTACTCTGCGCGAAGAGCGGCCAGAAGACACGAAACATTGAAATAAAAAAGAAACACGAGAATGTAAGGAAAAGTCCGCGATCGAAACGCTTCGGGCGCGCGTGGAAAGCGCGATGATGTTCACGATGATGAATGATAATGATTCCTGTCGTTTCCCAGGCCGCGGGCCGCGCGACACGACGCTGTCCACTTTGCATGGCGAAGATGGAAGGAGGGATAAGAGCGGTAATGGTGGGCAATCACGCCAGCGGACTCATAAAGTCGATTCCGTCGCTCTGTCTCTCTCGCACCTGCGCGGGGCGCCCCACGAGTGCGAGAGAGACAGAGCGACCCTCGGAATCAGCAGTGCGCCGGCCGGACACGTTTAGCGCCGCCGGGACGCCACCAGGCCGGCCAACGCGGAGAAGAAATTAATAACCCGAAAAAGGGCGGCAATCGTGCGAGGATTGATTCGAAGAGGGACGGGAAATATTCTAAAAATTCGTCTAAAATTCGACTTACTAATTGTGCGCGTAACGACCCGAAAGCTCGCCGCTTTCGAAATATTCGAAGTTGTCAGTTTTGTCAAGTTTGCATCCCTCGTTGCGTCATTCATCCCCGGGGGGTGCGAGAGAGACAGAGCGACAGCGCGGTGTCGTAAGACGCGGCTGCACCGCAGAAGGCGCAGCGCGGCCTCGGCCGCGACTTGCCGGCGACCTTGCCTCCTCCCCTCGCCGGCCTCGGCGCGGCCTCGTCGAGTTTGTAACGGAAATTCCCAAGACGGCGCGTCGCGGCGCAGCAGCGCAGCAGCCCCTCTTATCGCCGCGCCATTCCGTGTTTGAAAGGACCAAACAATTGGAGTGAACCGTTTCCGTCTTTGAGCGGCGCGTCGACACCTTGCATAGGGCCGCAACGCACAGTGGGCCAGAAGACCGTTGAGGCGGCTAAAATCCAGGGCTCCAGAGTCGCTAAATGGGACTCGAAACGAACGTGTGACCCCACCAATGGATTGCTTTCCGAACGAGGAACCCATTAGTGGGGTCACACGTTCGATTCGAGTCCCATGCAGCGACTCTGGAGATCAAAACGCGCCTCGAATTTTTGCCGCCTAACCGGTCTTCTGACCCACTGTGCAACGGCTGCAGCGCAGGGCCCAAAGGGTTTCGAGGTGAAGGGCAAGAGCCACCACCACACGGGGCCACGGGGCCCGGACGTCCTAATAGAGCCCTCTCGGCGTCAATTTACAGGGCACGGCCCCAGGGCGGGCCCAGGGAGGCCCCAGGGAGTCCCTCCTGCCTGCTTGGCGGAGCCCCTTCCATTTAAATCCAACTGCATGGGGTCCTTTTCATCAGAGGTCATTTTCGTCAAGTGTATAAGTGCAGCAGCCGTGACAAGGGCGACACACTGCAAGACCGCCGGCCGTGGCGCGCCCTGGCGGCGGCCGCGGCAACCAGCAGCACGGCCTGCTTGGCGGCGGCCGCGGCAACCAGCAGCACAGCCTGATTGGCGCGCGCGGGAACAGCGCTGGCGGCGGGGACACGCGGAGCCCGCCGAGACCGTCGCCGAGGTGGTCCGTCTCGGAGGAAGGGGCTCGTAGTAAGGCCCGTCCAGCGAGCAGCAGTTTCTCCGTCACGCTGTCTCTCTCGCACTCATGGGGCGTGACGTGTAGGCGCGAGAGAGACAGAGCGACGAAAACGACTCTCGGAATGAGTCTGCAGCAAGGCCCTCGTCTTGAAGTGGCGGACAATGGCAAGTCGCGCCGTGCCCTCGATGTGCCCCCCTCCCCTTCTCCGAAAAAACACCGCCGCATGGCGGAAGCGGCTGAGAGTGAGTTCCGGATGTCCGGCGGGCCGCTGGACCGTGGTGAGTCCGCTTGGTGGACGCTCTGGGCCCGGATGGGATGGGCTGGCCCGGCTAGGAGCTGCTCGGCCGCGCCGAGCCAATGGCAGTCTCAGAGGCTCTCTGCACCAATCAGGGCCCCGCGCCCCGCGCGTCACGCCGCCCGACTCCAGTGGGGCCCCCGCCAGGACGCCGCCAGGACGCCGCCAGGACGCCGCCAGGAGGGGGAAGTCCACGCACACCGCGCGCCAAAAGGAGCGACAACGCCGCGGACCGAGTCACCACCGCGGCCATAGTCAGCAGGGCCACAGACTGGCAGTGGTTCACGTCGCTCCGTCTCTCTCGCACCCAAACGGGAGACGATGACGCTCGCAATGAGTTTAGCTGCTGCAAAACGGCCGCCTGATAATTGGATTGCAGGCACGCTGATGCCGCCGCATGAGTGCGAGAGAGACGGCGCGCTGCCGACCAAGTGACCAGTGGCCGGCAGCAGGAAGTCATCTCGAGTCCCGGGCAAGACGGCGCGCCGGGGGCCGACGGCACGGCCGACGGGTGGCGGGCTGCTCCTTCGGACTGCCCAAAATGTTCCACGGCAAGATTTTCAGCAGGATAGGACACGCACATATTGGTGCGGCAAAGGAAGGCCCTCATGCGACGTTCGCAGCATCTCTCTCTCTCTCTCTCTCTCTCTCTCTCTCTCTCTCTCTGGCGGCCCCGTGACATGCCGACGGGGCGTCCCGAAAAATAAAGGCCCTCCTTTGAGTCCTTTGTGCCCCGCGGCCTCGGCGGGGCCTCGCGATGGGCTAATTACCAAGGCGCAAGATGTGTCGCGGGGACGCCGCCTTGCGCCATTGAGAGAGAGAGAGAGAGAGAGAGAGAGAGAGAGAGAGAGAGAGAGAGAGAGAGAGAGAGAGAGAGAGAGGAGCGCGAACCGACACTTCAATCCGCGCGGGGCACCCCTAGATATATTTTTCTTCCATCCCTCCTTGCCCTTGACGCGCAGGAGAGCATGCCCGTCCACATTTAGCACGTAACGCCCTCGTCGCTCCCTGAGAGGAGTGCGAGCGAGACAGGCGGAGGCGTCACGGGATTTGTGGATGGAGGCGCGGCGCGGCGAAAGTGATCACGGCGGCCATAAAGAAAGCCGTCGTCGTCGTCGTCGGCGCGCAATACAGCGCCAGCCAGGCGAAAGCACGGCCAAGCACAGCGATATTCCTCCGCGAAAATAAAGAGGGAGAATCAAAACAACAAACCAAAGCCCTTTTTTTTTCTCCCCCGGGTTTTTAATTCTAGGTGGAAGTCGAGTATTAATCACGTTTGTCCCGAGGCTTAGGGGCGGAGCAGCGCGTTAGCAGCGGTAAGGCAGGCAGGGGGGGGGGGAGGTCAGCCAATCCATCAACATTCCCGTCACTTGCCGTCAATAAATATTAATGCCGCCGGCGCATCCAGAGGAACATCAACAATGGTCACTCCCTTCACCTCCGTTCACCGCGCGGTGGCGGCAACTCCCCCAATTATTCCCGTTTCCCTCCACCTCGCCCCTGCTTGCAAGTACCTTTCAAATTGGCTCAAGCAAACGCGACAAGTGTTTCTATTTTTACAATGTCCCCCATCGCGTCGTGCCGCTTCCCGTCGACCGCCGCCGAGGCCGAGGGCGGACCGCCGCTGCGTCTCTCTCGCACCCCCTGCGGGTCGCCCCGTGGGTGCGACAGAGACAGGGCGACCGAACGACTCCTCGGAGCCGCTCCGCTGGGGGCCCCGGCCTGCCCCGGCCTGCCCCGGCCTTCCCCGGCCCCAGGGTGCCAATCCGAAGAGGAGAATATGAAGACAGCCTGTGAACATTAGCCTCGTGATGAGGACATCCGTTGACGCCCGGCCCGGCCCGCCAGCCAGACACCAAGTACGCCAAGTAGCCCATCTAATGGGTAACACACGACGCCAAGTGTCCTGCATCCTTAAAACAGGAAGCAGAGGAGCGCACACACACACACAAAAAAAGAAAGACGCATGTCGAGATCTCGAACCATAAGGCACTACAACTTGCTCTCGCATCGTAGGTAAGTGAGTGCAGCGTAATTGGCATGCCAGCTTTAAGCACTTTAAAAAAAAGGAGAAAAACAAAAAAAGCGAGAGCTTGGCGGAATGACTCACGACTGTCAGTTTTCGTACAAGAGAATAAAAGGCCTCCTGTTATCCGAGCGCGGGGAGTTTCAATGACGCACCGCGCGCGTGTGTGTCTGTGTGCGTGTGTGTGTGTGAGCGAGAGAGCCTGTGCGCGCGTGTGGGTGCGCGCATCTCAGCTTAAAAACTGCAGCCTATTTACTTACGACCCCAGAATGCGCGCTGCCGGGCTGAAGTCACTCGCCGGATCTCCTCATCCAAGTCCTCACCTGCAAAAGAACAACAAACAGAACGTCAGTACGGTAAAAAGGACTGCACCGGCGAATGAAAGAAGCGTATGACGTCACGAGGGGCTTCACCTGAAAGGCCACACAGAGAGAGAGAGAGAGAGAGAGAGAGAGAGAGAGAGAGAGAGAGAGAGAGAGAGAGAGAGAGAGAGAGAGAGAGAGAGAGAGAAGATCTGCGATGCCTCTGTCTGACGCATTTTTAGAGTAGCTCTGCGGTAATTACAGTTTAAAAGCAACTCGGCGAACGTCGCAATAAGACACACACACACACACACACGAGGTAGGGATATCACACACACACACACACATAGAGTAAGGCACACGCATGCACCGGAAGACTCGGCGTCGCATGTAAAAGGCCCATGCCATGCCAAACAAAGCGAGGTCTGCCCCACTTGACAATGCCATGAAAAATTTCGCGGCGCGTGGGAGGGAGCCGCGGCGGCGTGGCGGCAGCGGCGTCTGTCAGACACAACGCGAGCCAGTCTCCTTCATCTACACTACCATGGCCCTCCCGCCCTCCTGGCCAGTTTTATTAAAAACACTCGTCATTAGGAGAAACTCGAGCAGCAGCATAGCGCTCTCTCTCTCTCTCTCTCTCTCTCTCTCTCTCTCTCTCTCTCTCTCTCTCTCTCTCTCTCTCTCTCTCTCTCTCTCTAACACACACACACGCACTCATTCTTTCCTTCCTTGCGTCGTTGTTTCGCAGGGGGTAACTAGCCCAGTTTGTGTGTGAGTGTGTGTGTGTGGCGTGCACACCCACACACACTGACACAGCGCGTCATTGCTGATGCAAAAGAAAGTGAAGGGTGTGAGGGGGTGGCGCCGCAGCAAGGCGCCTCGCCAAGAAGTCTCAAAACCAAGACGAGGAGCTCTCTGTGTGTGTGTGTGCATGTGCATGTGCGTTGTGCATGGGATGAAAGGGTTCAGGAGGCGAGCGGTGTCGGGTCAGAAGGCTGTATCCTTGCTGAAGAAAGCAGAAGACTGTCTTTTTATTTTCCGAGCCCTTTCTCCTGTCTTTGTTTTGGTTGTCTTTTTTTTTTTTTTTTCTTTCCAGAGGAGCGGCAGCTTGTGGCGGTGGACGCTCTCCCTTCCCTGGGCGAAGTTTGCTGGACATTCCTTCCAGGCCGTCGCCTTCCAGCCCCTCCCTTCTCCTTAAGCCTCTCTTCTTCCAGCAGGCTCAGTGGCTCCGTCGCTCCGCCCCGCTCGCACCCCCAGGGGCGTGCATGAGAGAGAGAGAGAGAGAGAGAGAGAGAGAGAGAGAGAGAGAGAGAGAGAGAGAGAGAGAGAGAGAGAGAGAGAGAGAGAGAGAGAGAGAGAGAGAGAGAGAGAGAGAGAGAGAGAGAGAGAGAGAGAGAGAGAGAGAGACCACCCGCTCGGAATCAGTCTGGCCCCGTACGTAAAGGCCTTGCAGCTAATTACAGAAGGCCTGGCGGCTCCGGCGCCCCGCCCCAGCCGGGGCCCCGGCCGGGGCTCCAGCCAGCGCCACACACGAGCGTGACATTTGTCAGCATTTTCGGGTCCCCCGCGCACGGACGTGTGTTGGCGTCATTATTTCCGTGCTTAAGGCGCTCGGCGGGTGACCGCGTCGGCAAGCTCGTAAGCTCGCAAGTTCGCGCAAGATCGAAAGCGCGCGCGACGCATTCCCCCCTCCACCGAACGGACGACGGAAGCGACTCTCACACCGCGTGTCAATACAGGCCCTTAACCCTTCTGCGTCGCGCTCGTGTGTGTGTGTGTGTGTGTGACCGTCTACGCGCTGGACCGGCCGGCGTGACACCAAATTTAATTTCGAGAATTGAAGACGATTAGAGGGATAAACATAGAGTGGCCGAGGGGATAGGGGCGCTGCCGCCGCCGCCGCCGCCACCACCGGAGGTAGCTATCTAAATACGCGACGCGCGCCCGCCGACGCGACATCCGGGGGGCTGGCTGCCGCCGGCTGCCCTCTCGGACCCACAGAAGACGCGCGCGCCGCCATGAGGGATGCGGGGAGGGAGGGGGGGGGGGCACCGCGTCTCGAGTGCTAATAGGCCGCCGCCGCAGGCAGACAAGTGTATGGCAAAGGAACGCAGAGAGACAGACACAGAGAGAGAGAGAGGACCTGCAAGAATAACGCCCCGGGTCCTCAAGGAAGCGAGCGTCGTCATCCCTGAAGGATTCCCCCGCAGGGAGGGCAGAGTGGGCCTCTCCAGGGCGTCGAGACGAGAGACTCATTCACGGCGTGGGCGGCAAGGCGACGTCACCTCCCATCCCTCCCTCCCTCCCTCTGACACACACACAGGACGAACCGAAAAGTAGGGGGAAAATGTTGGAAACTTTGGTATATTTTGCACTTTTAAAATTTTTCAGTTGAGTGATAAGTTTGTCGCAGTCACACACAAACACACACACACACACACACACACACACACACACACACGGACACACACACACATTTCCAGCGAGAGGCTGGCTCACCCTGCCAGAGGGAAGTCACACACGACGCGATAAAGTCCTCGAATCACGGCCCGGCCCACTGTGCCCTACACCGCCAAGGCTGGCCCGCGGCGATGCAGGACATAAAGGATGTGCCGCATTATGGGTGACGCGGTGGTAATAACTGATTGAGGCCGGCGAGTAAGACAAGTGAACGCTTCCTCTGTCCGATAACTTGCCGCGCGCGCACACGCTGTCTCTGTCTCTCTCGCACTCCAGGGGGAGCGTCCCCGTGAAAGGGTGTACGAGAGAGACGGCGCGACCAGGGATTCGAGCAGCAGCGGCGACAGCACACCCAGGAAAAAGGTTTCTTGAATTTTCTTTTCTTGGTTTTCTCAAGAAAAAAAAATCTTAATCCAAGAAACGTTGATTTTACACAAGAAAAAAAAATCAGAATCAAGAATATTTTCCTTCAAAAAAAAAAAAAAAAAAAAAAAAAGAAAAAAAATCTTTTTGATGCAAGAAGTGATATTTTTTTAGGGTGCAGCAGCAGCCAGCGGCTCGTGAAACGCACGCCTCCCGGTTTGAGAGCCGAAAGTCGTCGTCCCGGGCACAGTGGGCCACACCCCCCGCGGTTCGAGCCGCCTCCACCGTGCCGCCGTGGGTACCGCTCCTCTCTGGCGAGGACGGGCAAGGCAAGGCAGTCGTTAGGGGAGCCGAGCCACCGCCTTGTTGACGACACCTGCCACACTTGTAAAGCAGTTTCCGCCGCGACGCCTTCTCAATGCACTCCTTAATGACCGTCTTTGCTTTTTCGTTTCCGCCCCATTCACCTTGGTGTGTGAATGTGACTCTCTCTCTCTCTCTCTCTCTCTCTCTCTCTCTCTCTCTCTCTCTCTCTCTCTCTCTCTCTCTCTCTCTCTCTCTCTCTCTCTCTCTCCTTCTCTCTGTGTCAAGCAGTCGCAGCAGCCAGGTGATGAGCAAGACGGAGCCACCGTCGCCGGGGCTGTCAAACAGCAGCACTGCGGCAAGGACTCCGACGGGGTCCTGGGTGTCCGCGAGGTTCACACCACCGGAAGGACGTCCAGGACATCGCCGCGTCAGGGCGGCGTGACCGTTTATGAATGAAACCGGGGGCCGCCGCTGTGCCGCGTGACAGCCACGCCCCGTCACGGCGGCGTGTCGTGTCACGGCCACTTACCGGCATCTCCCCGATAGTCACGCGTGCCGGGATGGGAGCGCTAGCGCCACTCATTCATTTCAACCAGTCTGTGTGTCTGTCTGTCTGTCTGTGGAGCTCCGTCCTGTGCGTCTGCCACGCCCCTGTGGCCGCGCGGCGTGCTTCCTCCTCCGCTGCCGCGTAGCCGCGCCTCTCTCTCGCACCCCGACGGCGCGCCCCGTGAGAGCGACAGAGACGGAGCAGCGTCCCTTCGGTCGGCCGGCGGGGCAGAGTCCTCGTCTCATTTCCGATTGGCCATTAAGGTGATGATGATGACGACGTCGGCGCGCGTGCCAAGACGACGACGCGTCGACGCGGCCCGCCGCGGTGGCCGAGCGGTCAGCGTGCCCGCGCCGCAAGTCGCCAGTCTGCGGTTCGAATCCCTCTGCTTCCTCCTCCTCCTCCTCCTCCCACCGGATCCAGCAGCAGCGCCGCCTCCGGGCTTCCCCGCTTCCGGTGGCAGTGACTCAGAGCCGCACCGTGGGAAGCGTCACGGGCCCGGAGCCCCAGCTATGCCATTCAAGGGGCCCGGGGCACGCCGGGGCACGCCGGGGCACGCGACGGTGGGCGCCGTAGCGGCGTTCCGGGACCACACCTCCCCACTCCTGGAGCAGCCCAACCATGTCTCCATACCGCACCGCGCCCGGATGTGCCACCGGGGGGGGGGGGCAGTCTGGGTCAGGTGGCGCGCGGTGGTTCCGGGGACCTCTCGGCTCCACGGTCGTCGAATGGGACTCGAACCGGACGCGTCAGACTGTCAATGGATTGCCCTTATTTGCACCCAGAAAAAAAAAATGACCTCCTGGATCATCTCTCCATAGAGTTTAAGAAAACTATTCTGGATCCGAACTTTTTTTGCACCGAAAAGAACAATAAAAAGCTGGAAAGGGCATTTCTATTTCGGAATTGTCGCGACGCACGGAAACAAGGAAGGCAGCGAGATAGCCATCGGGGCTCCCCAAAGTATGTCCTCATGAAGTATGCACGCCTATTGACGCGTGCGAGTCGGTCGACACGCGCCGCAAGGAAAAACGGTAGAGGGGGAGAGAGAGTGTGTGTTTCGTTAAAGAGAGAGAGAAAGAGAGACAGGTACTAAAACCAGCGCGGCTCGCCTTGGTCTGCAGTATTGATGGCTTTCCAGGCGTCTGCGCGTCGGGGCGCGGCGAGGCGGGGCGCGGTCTATATCCGGCTATCAAGATGTCCAGCATGCGAGAGAGAGAGAGAGAGAGAGAGAGAGAGAGAGAGAGAGAGAGAGAGAGAGAGAGAGAGAGAGAGAGAGAGAGAGAGAGAGAGAGAAGCTAGAGCTGGCGTGCACGGCACCGGCTGGGCCCCCACCAATTCAGCCGGTCGGTTGCGAACAGCCTCGCTCCGTCTCTATCGCACCGCCACGGGTCGCACCGTGCGTGCGAGAGAGACAGGGCGTCCTGCTCGGAGGCAGCGGGGCGGTGATTCGGCGGGGCATATCGACGTCAAGGTGGCCGCGTTCTGCGATAGCGGCAGGGAGACGGGGTGGAATCGGGTGGGACAACGATACCCGCCAAAAAGAGGAAGAGAGACAACACCGACGCGATACAAGAGGCAGTAAACTTTGTCGTTCGACCCCCAGGGTCCAAAGTTCGATCCGACCCAGTCTCTTTTCTTCTCGTCCCGCGAAGTCCCCGACCTGAAACGAACTAATAGGCGAAGAAGGTTTGTGCCCTGCATCATCGGCACTCAGCAAAAAGGTCAGTGTGCTCGCTGTGTGTCTGTCTGTCTGTCCGTCCGTCCGCCCGCGAGCGCTGCAGGCTGCAGCAGCGCCCAAGGGTCGCGCAGGACGGAGGGCGTTGCTTGGGCGTGGCGCGGCTCCAAAGTGCATCATGATCAAGGGCCGCCTCACAGTGGGCCAGGTGACCGGCGCAGGCGGCAAAAACTCTGGACGCGTTTTGAGCTCCAGAGGCGCTGAATGGGACTCGAACCGAACGTGTGACCCCACCAAAGGATTCCTCGTACGGAGAGCTATCCATTGGTGGGGTCACACGTTCGTTTCGAGTCCCATTTAGCGACTCTGGAGCTCAAAGCCCGTCCGAGATTTCGACCGCCTCCACCGGTCTTCTGGCCCACTGTGCGCCTCTGAAAGCGCGCCGCCTGGCGCTGCTGGGCGCCGCTCGGCGCATGATGAGAAGGCCAGAGGATGCAGGCAAGTTTGCTTTTGCCTCCAGTCGCGGTGCTGCTATTGGTCCCCGCAATCAGCGGCTTCATTCCGAACCATGCAGTCGTCTCTCTCGCGCCCTACGGGACGCCCCGTGAGTGCGACGGAGCAAGCAGCCCTGCAGGCGGGTACTTCATCATCGGCCCGAAACCTGGTCCGTGGAGGGGGGAGGTTGGACTCGCATAATCCGGTCCAAAGTCGCTGACAATTATGACCAGAAATTTTTTTTTGGTTCAAGAAATAACTTTTTTCGGTGCAGTCATCATCTTTCCCTCCTCCAATTTTCTCCAACCGCACACACACGCACACACACACACATAGGCGCTGATAAATACCGTCGAAAAAAGGAGAAGCAAAATGTTCGAAATGCAATTACTCGTGCTCCGGCTCGGCCGCGCTCCGGCGTCAGTCACATTTGGCATTCATTTCGCCTTCTTTATCGAGGACAGGAATAAAGAAGCAGCATCAAGTGGAAGGGGCGTTCCATCCTTTTTGTTCGAGACGATGGTGCAGCGGCAGCACACTGCACCGAGGCCGACGTCCCCGCAAGGCGCGCCTCCCTCCCCAATCAAAAGAATATCAACCCTTTTCGGCCGACCGGCCCACTGTGGCCGCCCCGCCCCGCCGCCGTCTTGACCGACCCCACTGCGAAACGCACGCACTTAGGTCTGCCTCGGTCTGCCTCCTCCCTTCAGAACCGCCTTCCTTGGCGTTCCTTCGCAGCCCACGCGAACTACTCTCTCTCTCTCTCTCTCTCTCTCTCTCTCTCTCTCTCTCTCTCTCTCTCTCTCTCTCTCTCTCTCTCTCTCTCTCTCTCTCTCTCTCTCACTCTCTCTCTCTCTCTCTCTGAACAGTCATTAGTCATTAGCCACGGCGACCGCCACGACAAACAGACGAAATCAAGAAGGCGGTGGCGTATGAAAAATCGTCGACATGACTGCTTGGTTGGCGAGCCTGCCGCGGTAGCCCAGCCCTTGGAGGAGGCCGCGCCGCCCTTCGCGATTTGGGTTTCTGCTTCTCTTTTTCTCCGAGTCCACGAGGACGCCGTTAATCACCACTCGGCCGCCGGCCGCCTCGAACTAGCGTGCCAAAGCAGCGCCTGTCCGTCCGCCCACCCAACCTGTCTGTCTGTCTGTCTGTCTGTGTGTCGCCAGGTCGGGCGGGTTACAAGAGCGCCACACCCATACCACTTCATTTTCGAGGCGCCACCAAACTGGGACACATAAATTCCCCGGGCGAGACGCCGCCGCACTTGGAGTCTCGGCGTTCGATTATTGCAGTGCAGGGCGCACTCGGCGGGAGAGCGGGGTGCATTGGAGAGGATGAAGGGAAGGATGAGCAACGGACGAAAGAAAGAATGATGAAGGATTCGAAAAATGAATGGCCGAAATGAATGATGGAATGAAAATGAACCGCTAACGAATTTGAGATGAATGAAAAACGGATGCACGGAGATGGATCAAGATGTAAGTACGAGGTGGGTGGAGGTTTGGAGAGGACAGACTACTAGAGGCGAATGGAGTCCTCTGGGAAGAGGACAGAAGAAGGCAGCGGTGGCCGCTCCGCCCCGCCCCGCCCCGCCCCCGCCACCCCCCGCCGAGCAGTGATATGATGAGGAGCGCCACCCTCAAGGCGCGGCAGTTGGCCGCGTCTCGCAAGGAGGCCGCGGGGGAGGGGCGCAGAGTGGGGGGGGGGAGGCGAATGGGAAATAATCATCAGTTTCTCCCCGAACAACGAGCCTTCTTCCATTCCCCATTCCCAGTTTGCCATTCCTTGTCATTCCCGCTGCCTCGCGAGCAAGCCAAGCCAAGGCCCTGGTTGTCAAACGTGACGTCAGCAGGTGCATCGCCAGGGCGCCGCCACTCCGGCAGTCCCGCGAGGGGGGGGGGAGAGTGGGGATCGAACCCGCGACTCTCCTGCGCGTCTTGGCCTGGCCAGTCAAACTGCAGAGAGCGGATGGATAATATCAACACCACGATGACGGCTAAACTTTGCGAGGGCACACGGACTAACACACACAGGGGCAGGCAGCGCGGCCAGAATGCGCTGCAGTTGCCAAAGGATCCTGGAGTGGTGTGGTTGATTTTGCATGGCGGCGCTAAGGTCCCATTCCCGATCTGTCCGTAGGGCCTCCCTCCCCTCCCCCCGCCGACGCTGGGGAATCAATGGGCCCAAGTCTCTCTCTCTCTCTCCTCTTCGCTCGCACTGTCACCCCTTCGCCCTTCCTTTCGCCTCGTCTTTTGTCTCCATCTACGTCTTTGCACGTTCGCCCCACATCGGCCTCTCTCTCTCTCTCTCTCTCTCTCTCTCTCTCTCTCTCTCTCTCTCTCTCTCTCTCTCCTCTCTCTCTGGTGCTTCACGCGCCCAGGGGGTAAAAAGGAAAGGGGTGTGGCTATGGCGTCTAAGAAGTGAGGCGAGGAGGGTGGTCGAGGGCCGTTGGGACGACGCCGTCTGGGGGCGTCGTGTGTGTGTGTGTGTGTGTGTGTGTGTGTGTGAGAGAGAGAGAGAGAGAGAGAGAGAGAGTGCGCGCGTGTGTTTGTCTGTGTGTGTGTGAAGAGAGAGAGGAGGAGGGAGAGGGTTACGACGCGCCTTTCGCCCGAAGGGAGAAAGGCAGTGAGGTAAATTAACGAGGCAAACGTATATCGCAAACTAGAGTCAATGGGAAGGGGGAAAGAGTGGATCCGGGAAGAAAACCAGAAAACCCCGAGTCTGGATCGGAGCTTTCGCGAGGGCCCGCCATGGTTTTCCCGCGATCAAGCTGCGCAAAGTGTCAGAAAACACCAAAAACTTTCCAATGACTTGGGAACAAACAAACAAATAACTCTACACCGCGCGCTAAGTTGTGGAGTTCCAATGGTGTGCTACGTTCGCCGCTTGCAGTGGGAGAAAGACGCCAAACAGACAGTCAGACAGACAGACAGACAGGCACTGGCTAAGGGTGGCGTGGTTGCCGGGTGCATTCGGGTGCAGTTGGGCCTCACTCACCGCACAACTCACACAAGCACATCTACGCAAACTCCTTGGGGGCTTTATTCGCGAAACGAACGAAAACAAAAAGGGACGAGGAGGAGAAGAGGGTGAGGGGGGATCATATGCACAGAGCAATGCAGACGGCGCGCGCGGTGCATCGGGAGCGAGAGAGACGGATGCAAAGCGCTGCTGGGAATGATCACTCCTTTAGGCCTTACACGTTGCTCTGCCCGCCTTTCGGTCCTTTTGTCTACTCTGCTTGCCGAGGCTCGCGACCAAGACATGGCGGGGGTTGCTTTCGGCCTTGTCTTACTCCCAGCAGGCGCTGTCTCTCTCGCGCCCCCGCAAAACGCCCCACAACTGCACTGCTCGTAATCACACTGTTCAATTTATTTATTTATTTATTTTTTTTTACAAATTTGTTTAAAAATTCCCGGGCAAGCTGCAAACTTCCAAAACCTCCAATGTTTCTATTTTAAATAAGAAACCCGCATGTTAAGAACTTTTTTTTTTTTTTTTTTTTTTTTTTTGGGAGGCTTTTGAAAATTCCAATCCACCTCTACGGAACCCACCACAGTGCAGCCGCAGCACATTTTCTGGTCGTGTCGTAATTTCGGAGCGGCGCTTCGGTCTGGCTAAAGCTGAAAGCCGGCGCCGAGGCTTGAGCACCTGATCGGAAGGCGAGCGCAGAGTCTTCATTGCGCCTGCCGATGCGGGCGCGGAACAAAGGGCCGTGCTAGTTGCAGCGAGGCGCCCGGCCCGGCCCGGCCGCTGCAGCGCTGCCCGATGAGGCCGTGGAGGCCGGGGCACGGGCCAGGCCACATAGTGGGTCAGAGGACCGTCCAGGCGGCCAAAGCTCTAGACGCGTTTTGAGCTCCATAGTCGCTAAATGGGACTTGAATCGAACGTGTGACCCCAACAATCGATTCCTCGTCCGGAGAGCAATCCATTGGTGGGGTCACACGATCGTTTCGAGTCCCATTTAGCGACTCTGGAGCTCAAACCGCGTCTAGAATTTTGGACGCCGCAACGGTCTTCTGACCCACTGCAGGGCCGAGAGGCAGGCAGTGAAGGGCTCGGGGGGAAAAGAGCGCGCTAGTAGTTTTTCTGGCGATCGGCGCAGCGCATCGGAGGGACATGCTGCGGTGCGGACAGAAGCACGCATCTCGGCCGCCAGGGCCGCCGCTTACGGCGCCGCGCGCGCGGAGGTCGCCCACTGGGGTGGCCGAGGCCGTGGCCGTGGCCGCCCCTTTTCAGATCACGGAAACTACCTTCCGTCAGGTCTTTGAAAGCGCTTCCAGGCAGTGCAGTGGGCAGGCCGCTGGTCAAAGTGAGCTGCTTTAGCCGTTCGGGCCGCGGCAACGGCCGCAGCACCAGCCCTAGGGGAGGCCGGGCAAATAGCAAAACAACTTTTATAATTAGAAAGGCTGACTGACGGAACCGGTGAATGGGCGTATGTGGGTGGGCTCGGAAAAGTTGACTATTTTTTATTTTTATTTTTTTTTGCATATGGAGCGTGCGCTGCGCTGGGAGGAGGGGCGCCATGAGGGCGGTGGGATGAGACTGCAGCGCGGCAGAGACGTGGACCACAGTGGGCCAGAGTGGACACTCGGTGGTCCGGCATGCCTGGCAGGGCGGACGCGTCGAGCCCTTTCACCGCACGACCTCGCAAAGGTGGTTCAAACGGGCGGCCCTTTTTCGAACGAGCAACCCATCACGTGATTGATTGAAAACCCTTGCTATTGAGACCTTCTGGCCCACTGCGCGAGCTAGATCATCATCCCGAAATAAACAACAAAAACAGCCTTCGCAAATGCCAGCGACTTAAAAGCAAACCCGTCAAAAACCACAGAGCTGGAAAAAAAAAAAAAAAAAAAAATAAAAATAAAAAAAAATGTCGCCTTGATTGCCATTCTGGTTTATTAATTTTCCGGCAGAGGGCGTGCGTGTTTGCAGGCTGGAGGACTCCAGCTCCAGCTAGCAGCCCCCTGATTGGTGCAAGGCGCACACGGCCTCCCTATGTCAGCCTAGCTCAAACCCAATCTACGAATTGGTCTATTTACCGAAGCCTGGCCCCACGGGGCTCGGCGCGCTCGGGGGCCCAAGTGGTACTCGGACTAGCAACGTCTTGCTCGCTATAATTAAGGCCCGCTGGAGTGGAGGCCACACACAATTTCGATGAATGATTAGCGAACGAACGCACGACAGAAAAAAATCCACACACAACAAAGAGGAAAAAGGACGGAATCGACCCAAGCGTATTCGTCACGTTGATGATTCGCATGCGTCGCGACGGAGTAAACGAAAAAAGAAAAAAAGAAAAAAAAAAGAGATGTATTTTTTCGTCGAGTCACTTGCGGGTAATCAAACCGAGCTGGCATCAGATGGTTAGCAGACAGTCTGCAGCCAGAAAAAAAAGAAGCGAAAGCGGGGAAAGTTCGACGAATCGCTGCCAAAATACCAAAATTACATCGAGTGTACCAACGGTCGTCCGGTCCAAGACAACCTCGCACAGACCAGGCCAGCCTCGGCACCGTCTTCTGCGCCCCAATCTCGTCTTTTTTCATCGTCCTCTCTGGGGGCCTTCCCTTGCACAGTGCTGTGTCCACTGCTACATGAGGATAAACGCATAAACCTTCCTTTGTTTCGGGCAAATCTCTCCGGGACCGTCCATTTCTCCTTTCCCCGTCCCTTCCCTTCAGAGACCGCGGCCCTTGGTTACACACACAGACACAGACACACACACACACACACACACACACACACATCTCTCCCGCCGCGCCCGCGCTCGGAGCTCCTCCGAAAAGTGCCAACCCTTCCCTTTTTGACTCCCGAAAAGAGAAGGGGAAGGGGAGAGAGCGAGAGAGAGAGAGAGAGAGAGAGAGAGAGAGAGAAAGAGAGAGAGAGAGAGAGAGAGAGAGAGAGAGAGAGAGAGAGAGAGAGAGAGAGAGAGAGAGAGAGAGAGAGAGAGAGAGAGAGAGAGAGAGAGAGAGAGAGAGAGGTGCACAGCACGGCGTAAATTACTGGCTTAAAACAAAAGGCAAAGTCGTGATTATGGGCGACTTAACGCTAATTCGATCCTTCATATAGACGACGGGAACAAAGGGTGCCCGAAAGAGTTAAAAGAGTGTAAGAAAGAAATAATTCATTCCCCCCTCTCTCTCCCCCTCTCTCTCTCTCTCTCGTCCCGCGGCGGTCCTTGAAGCGCAGGCGAGCAGGAGGAGGAGGCGTCTTCGGCGCCATCCGCCGCGCGCGCGGCCATAACGCGAGTCGTCGTGGTTGTCAACACGCAAGTTGGGGGATATCGCTTCAGGAAGCGGCGGCGGCGATCGGCCCTCGGGGCCACAATGGCGGGCCACATTACGATCCGCCGTCTCTCTCGCTCTCTCTCGCGCGCCGCGCCGCCGGCAGGGCAGCGAGAGAGAGAGAGACAACGACACAAAGTGGGTCAGAAGACCGTCGAGGCGGCCCAAATTCTAAACGCGTTTTAAGCTCCAGAGTCACTAAATGGGACTAGAATCAAACGTGTGACCCCGCCGATGGATTCCTCGTTCGGAGAGCAATCCATTGGTGGGGTCACACGTTCGCTTCGAGTCCCATATAGCGACTCTGGAGCTCAAAACGCGTCCGGAATTTTGGCCGCCTCAACGGTCTTCTGACCCACTGTGCGACAATCGCCCCCGACCGACACAAGCAGCAACTAAAGTCACATTTGTCGGCCGTCGATGCGATCAAACTTCAGCCCCCGTGTCGCCGAGCAAGGCAGGAAAAGGGGGTGGCGGCGCCCCGGCAACTTCACCTTTGTTTTTTTTTTATTGGCCGTCGTTGTGGTTTCGACGCTCGCTGCTACGGACAGGCCGCCGCGTCGCGACAAGAGGAATGCCCCCGCAGGCCCGGGCGTCGCGGCGCCGCCGTTACGACGTAACTTCGGCCGGAAAGCAAGGCGGAGCAGGGCCCATCCATAAAGAGAGAGAGAGAGAGAGAGAGAGAGAGAGAGAGAGAGAGAGAGAGAGAGAGAGAGAGAGAGAGAGAGAGAGAGTGTGTGTGTGTGTCTGTCGGCAGTGGTGCGCAGCGCGGCGTGGGCGGCGCCTGGCCGCGCGACTTAGGCCCCTCCCAAGACGCCCCCCTCCACCGCCGCGACGCCCCCACTCTCGCGGCGCCGCGGCCAAGACACGGCGCCAAGGCGGCACTGCCGCCGCGAGCCAAGATTGGTGGGGCGTCTTGGCCAACCGGGTTAGGCCCCGCTCGCCGGGCTGTTGGCAGCGGGCGCGCTGTCTCTCGAGCACCCCGTCGGGACGGCCCACGAGTGCGAGAGAGACAGAGCCTCGCCCGGCGGGTCTGCCTACCCAGCCCCTTGCGCCCGCGGGGCGGAGCGGAGCGGACCGAGCACGGAGCAAGATTGCTGTGCACCAACAGAACTTGGCCAGGGGCGCATGGGACGCCACCGCCGTGGCATCTCTTGAGGTATCGTGCTGGCCGACTACCCCCCCCCCCCCCCAAAAAAAAAATACTACGTTAAATGATAGGATAAGTAGATCTGTTCCTCACTGCAGACCGTGAGGTAATAAACACCTCATGGGAAGCCCACCAACGAGGGGAATAAACAGTGCCACTTCTTTCCAGCTCCAAACCCGTCACTGCAAAGGAAGCAGAGCCGCGGGCACTGCAAACATGCCCCCCCCCCCCCCCATGCGCACTCAGCCGGCATCAGCCCCAATTTTTCATCCTTACTGTCTTTACTGTCTGCCTGCTCACGTCACAGGCGCCGCCCGATCCCATTGTTCGGCGAAAGAGTTGCGAACTCAGGCGAGCTCCTCGGCCCCGCTGTACCGCGCCGCGCGCCGCGCTCGCACCGCGTACGCCCAGATTCGTCTTTTGTCGCCAAGCTGCTGCCGCTGCCGTGCACGCTGCCGTGCGCGCGGTACACTCGCCCGCAAAACGACAGTTCCAAGAGGTTTTTATTTAACGCAATCAACGTAAGCAACGTTAACTCTACCTCTATCCGTCTCGCACACACATACACACACGCACTCATATACGCGCGCAAACGGATCGACGCGTGGTTGACAATGTCCAGGGCGTTAGTCAGTCAATCAGAGACACTTCAACGGCGTCGCGAAGCTCTCAAGTGAGACAAGCACGATGCGTGTGCTGGGGAGATTGTTTCGCGGGGTCGGCCTGGGTTCAAATACTACGAGCGCAGAGTCTCCGAACGGGGCGAACCACCAAGAGCGAGACACAGTGAAGGGGAAAGAAGACCGCGTGGGAGGGGGCGGGGAAAGGGAAAGGGGTTTTAATCGACTTTCTCCTTTCTTCCGTTCGTCAGATTGTTTGCGCTGCGCCTCGCCGCATTCCCCGCGTCTTACGTTCCAGTGTAATTAATTTAGGCCCGCTCCCCACCCTTTCTCTCTCTCTCTCTCTCTCTCTCTCTCTCTCTCTCTCTCTCTCTCTCTCTCTCTCTCTCTCTCCCCCTCCCCCCCTCAAGGCGCGCCCACACTCCCCTTCCGCTCGGCCGGCGAAAGACGCCACTTCTTTGCTCTCTCCTTCGCCCCTCGCCTACGGTTGCCCCACACCGACACAGCCTCCTTTGGCTCCACCGAGTTGGCCGAGCCAAACAAGCCTCGCCTAACGCTCTCCCCGCCC
>CM060089.1:13442132-13689632 GCA_030522485.1 Stenchaetothrips biformis | reverse complement strand
CCCCCTCCTCGCCGCTCTCTCTCTCTCTCTCTCTCTCTCTCTCTCTCTCTCTCTCTCTCTCTCTCTCTCACACACACACACACACACACACACGCGTGTTCAATGATTAAATGCGATTCGCCGAAAAATTTCCGCGCGTGCTTCTTTGCCTGCTCGACAATAATAATCGAGAGGCTCCGCACCAGCAGTGCGTTTGCTTGCGTGTGTGTGTGTGTGTGTGTGTGTGTGTGTGTGTGAGAGTGTGTGAGTGTGTGAGAGGGAGACACAGAGATCTCTGCAGACAAGCGGGAGGAGGGGAGCCGGGCGTACTTGTCAATCTGGGTAAAGGTATATAGATGCATATAGCCGCGTTGATGTCAACGTCGGCCGGTCTCGCGTCACCAAGCCGCCGACTAATCCTGCAGTGTATAGTTGATATGCAAAGTGAAGCGGCTTCTCAGCGACACACGACTGCCATATAGCATTCCGGTTCCTTTGCGTGAAAGTCTATGACCATCGTGCCGGGCAGACTGCCTCGAGCGACTATCCTCCGGCATTTGCTCTGTTGGAGGTGCTCTCTCTCTCTCATGGTTTTTCACAGTGCACGCAGAAGTATTTTTCTTGATTTTTAAAATTTACTTTTTCAAGAAAAATCAAGAAAAAAAAATTGATCTTGTTTTAGACAAAAAAAAAAAAAAAAAAAAAAACCGTTTGGATCAAGAATATAATTTTTCTTGAACGAGAAAAAGTTTAGTTTTCCTCATAGGAGTTTATTTTTGTAGGTGTACCTGCCGCGGCGGCGAGGCGGTGCCGTATGCCGTCTAGGTGCGGCTGTCGCCAAGGGGTCGCGGGTCGGCGGTCGCGGTCTGCCTGCCTGGCTGCCTGCCTGTGCCTGCCTGCCTGCCTGTCCGGCCGGCCTGGCGGGGGTCGCGGTGCCTTGCAGCTGTCCGTCTTTCCTCCCCTCGTCTTCACCCCCTCCTCGCGTCATCCCCGACGCGCCATTGTTCGACGCGCTGTTGCAGTTTGTCAGTTGCAGCGCGCCACTGCGTCTGTTGCGCCCCCCAGCGTCATGGTCAGTGGCCGTCGCTGACGTCAGCAGCTGACAGGATGACGTCGTCGTGGCCGGGTCGCCGTTCTGCTCGGCGGGAAGCGGGCGCGGGTGACTGAGGCGTGTCTTGAGGAACAGCTGACTGCCTGCCGACATCTGTCGCGGGGAGGGTGGAGGCGGCACCGGCAGCGCCAAGACATGCTAATGGGCTGACGTCACGCCGTGCCTTACCGGCCGAGACACACCCCCTCGCCTGTCCGGTGCGCGCCCAGCACTCAGTCAACTCATGTGGCTATTATTTTTTTCCAGACGTATTTCCTTGAGGTTGGTGGGATTGCTGATCAACAAAATTCGTCACTTTACCGCAAAAATTCTATAAAATCTCACACCTTTAGAACAGAGTCCACGGCCATGCACTAAGGTTTTGGCGACTCGAGCGAGCGTTGTGAGGCTGGGCGGTCATGTACTTGGACGATGTCAATCTAGCCATAACAAGAAGCCACAGCCATCTCCCTGCGGGGTAGCGCAACCAAGCCGGTCGCGTGCCTCGCGTCGTCGTTTCGCGCCAAAAAGGTCACCGACACACACACACACACACACACACACACACACACACACACACACACACACGCGCGCGCGCGCGCGCAGCACGACGGCAGCTGACTTCAAGTCAACCAAATAACAATGATGATAATAATAACCCTCCAAGATGACGGTGCTTTGCGCGACTGCACTGCGCGCCGCGCGCACCCCACCGCGCCGGTTTGGAAATGGCGTCACAATAAGACTGCCGCCTTTTGTTCCGCTTTTCATTTGGCGCGTGCGCTGTGCTGCAGCAGCGCTTGGAGCTGCCGAGCACCAAGACGGCAAAAACTGGCGAGGCAGAACCTGTATTGGTGGACTAACTTGTCCGGCAAGTACGCCAAGCTGCGCAAACTAGACCAGGGAGCGCGCCGAGGCGGCTGCCTTGCATTGTGGCTGTGCTGCGGACCGGCTACGGTGCCTTCCAGTGGGCTGGAAATCGGCCACGACCACAAATGACCCCCATTCAGAGCTGTGGGTGGCCCCAAGAAGTATTTAAGAAGCCTTAAAGCGTGTTTTCATGCCTTAAGTTGTTCCTTGCAGAATTGATTTTCCTTCAAGCTGCAGGTTATGAAACACACAAGGTAAAGAAGTGTCTTACTCTTCAGGCTCCACCGACAGAGCGCGGTGCACCTCGACGCCTTGGCACCGCCTTGGCCCACTCGGGTGAAATGAATGGGCGATCGTCTTGAATGGAGCGGCGGTGGGGGGGACCCTCCTCGGGGCAGCAGCCTTGGGGCAGCAGCCTTGGGCCCAGCTGCTCGTAGTACTACGCCGCCCCCACCACCTCCTTGGCGTGTTCCTTGAGGTGACGTCATGCCGCCAGCTGTTCCGACGTCACCGGCAAGACGTCGCGGAGGAGGGGCCGCCCCGCCCCGCCCCGCCCCGCCCCGCCCCGCCCCAAGGCCTTTAAAGGGGCTTCCCCCTCCAAGACGCGCAGCCAGCCGCAAGGCCGCCTCGCTTCCGGCCGCGTCTTCCAGTCAGTGCACCACTTCCGGGAGCAAGCGCAGACGCGCGTCTTTTTCTCAAAACAAAAACAACAACAAAAAGGAGACTGTCGACGGGGGGAAAAAAAAGAAGAAAGAGCACGGCGATAATTTGACACTCCTCGGCGAAAACGACATGCTCGCTCATTGGAGGGCTTAAGTCGCCACTCGCGCATTGTACGGCGAGAGCCCCGCGAGGCCCTCGAGCTGCTGATAAGGAGGGTGGCTCACTTAACAACCTTGCAAAAACTTTTTCCGTTTTTCAAAAAAAGGGAGGAAAAAATAAAAATGAAAAAAGCGGAAAAACTTGAACGAGAGAATAGGCCAGGGTTTTTTTTTTCTTTGGTTGTGGTTGAATTTTTGGCGGCCGGGACGGCGACGACGTCGACAGGATCCAGGCTGCGACTTGACAACCCCCTCGCGCTCCCCTCGCGTCCACCTTTCGTAAGGAAGGGAGGGAGGGAGGGGAGAGGGAGGCCGGCCGACAGAAGGTAGAGCCGCTACCTCCGTCCCGTCCCCTTCCCCCCGCCGGGCACGCGCGCCATCAGCGCGCAGCAGATGTTCATCTGTTAGCATTCCACCGCATCCATATAGCCAGACACGCGTCCCAAGGAGAAGGAGAAGGAGGAGGAGGAGGAGGGGAGGTTAATTTTTAATTCGGAGAGAAAGAGCGCGAGCGGCGCGGCTAGCTCGAGAAGTGAGCGCGCGCGCGCACACACGCACACACACACGTGCTCCAGCTCTGCTTGCACCAGACTGCTGCCGCGGTGCAAATGACAGCGGCATCAGCGATGACCCGGCTCGCCGACGCCGCGGTCGGCCCGCTCCGTGTCTTGGCATTGTTTGCGAAGGCTCTCCGTGTTCCGCAGCGTTCCGCCCCACTTCTTTCCTCCAAGGAGGCGGGCGCTCTTTATCGGTATCGGCCTCCCATTGTGTGAGACACGTTCCGACTTGGCTCCTCTTCCGGCCCGAGAGAGAGAGAGAGAGGCTTTGCAAAAGGCAAAAGAGGCAGTGCAGGTCCTTGTTCGTCGTTCCTCCACGCCGTCCGTGACACCAGTCGACGTCAATGACATTCAAAGCGCCTTAAAGACGGAAGGCGATTACACAATCCCTGTGTGTGTGTGTGTGTGTGTGTGTGTGTGTGTGTGTGTGTGTGTGTGACAGAGGAAAAGAAGCCCCAGTGAGGTGCATTTGTCAGGCCCCCACCTGAACCCACCTCTGAAATGGTCAAGGTGTAGATGCTTGTGGCGTGCCTCCCTCTGCATGTGTGTGTGTGTGCGCGTCACGTGCTCCTTCGGCGTGCAGCTGCCACTACACCAGCATCCCTGCCGGCCCTGCCGGTGCGCGGCGGTCGCTCGGCGGGGTGCGCGCCTCGCCAGGGCCAGCAACCCTCGGCCACAAAAACGCGTATAAGTCTTAGTCGTGCCACGCACCTCAGATATTATTATTACGGTGTCGTGTCGTGGCGGGGGCCGGATCGCCCAACTGCACCACGCCTCCTGGTGATGCTCACAAACCGCCCCCCGCGCCGCCCCCGCGCCGCCCCCGCCACTTGGCGGCCGTCGGGGGCGTGCTACGGGCGTGCTATCCTCCTCGTTGTTCCGGTTTGACAACAATATATCCCTCTTGGACGAGTACTTCCAGGTGCGGACACGCTGTCTTATTAGGGTCAAGGGTCCGGCAGTAGCGGCCCTAAAGCTTTACACAACAACCGCCAACAAGGAGGAAGCGCATCCTGGTCGCATTGTCTGTGAGGCGCAGCGCACAGCACGGCGTAAGGTTGGAATAGCAGTGCAACAAAAACATACAAAGTGCGGCACAAAGCGCGACCAAGACGTTAAACGCGGCGCGCACCTTGACGGAAGTCGCACTTTTACCCTCAGTTTGAACGAACATAAGGCTAATACAAACGTCACGACAGAAGAAGAAGAAGAAGAAGAAGAAGAAGAAGAAGAAGAAGAAGAACACGAAGAATAAAATGGCAATCCAGGAGGCAGGTGAGGCGGCGGTGCCCCACAAAGTCCTTCTCCTCCTACTCCCCCATTTAGTCCGCAAATCTTCGCGGCGACTTGGGAGACACGAAACCGAAATCAATACCACCGGCGGAACTGCATTCGAAATGCAGCAAGACAATAATCGCATTCGGGGGACAAGGACAAATAGAAAGAAAAAGGTTTTAGCAGCGATGCCAACTGGCCGGCGGCGTGCTGCATCTGGTGTATGCAGTGCCTTGAAGGAAGCCTCGCTTGAAGGCAGCCGCTGAGAGGAGAGGTCCGGGGGACAGATGTTACAAGTCGCGCCCCTATGTCCACTGCCCTGCTGGGACACTTGTCATGCTCGTCCCGCTGCTGGTACTCGTCGACCCCCCGCGGAGCTCGCGTTGTCAAGTGGCTGACGATACCCCGCGCGCCAAAGCGGCATTGTTGCAACTACCCCGCGATGCCGCGGCCAAGTCGGCGGCTAAGCCGAGGAGGACTATCGCATTACGTCTTGGGCCAGGTGGGCGAGGGGACGGACCCACTATTGCCTGCGGGCGGCGCGAGCCCGCAAGAGAGTGTAACGCACACACAAACACGTCAGAAATCCATTACACCTCTCAACAGGGCCTCACAAACACACACACACTTTATTACTTTTATATTGTGCCTTTTTTCGGAAACGTAACCAATGCGGGACGGTCATCCATCCTCGGCTGGTCATCGCTTTGTCTCAGAGCCTCGCCGGCAGATGCACCGCGACCGCCACAAAGAGATGGAATCACCCGCCCGCTGTCCAACTTGCCAAATGATTCCCCACCCCCGCCCCCAACAAGGTACTTCAGCCGCACGCCTAAAACCTTAAGAAAGTATGAGAGAGGTTTAGTAGAGAATTAGGTACAAACAAACAAAGAAGAAAATAAAAAAAGAAACCAAACGCTACGACGTTTTTTCACGACACCCCACAAACACGCAATGCATCGAGAGTGAAGTTCGATTGAGTCCTCGCGCGGCAGCTTGGCTGCGACAAGCGCAGCTGCCAATATAATTCGTGGGCCATTACCCCACACGGGCGGGACAGGAGGGGCCCAGTGGGGCCACGCGACGGGCCAGCCCGCATGTTACCTGCACGACAAAATCAGATACCGGCAAATGAGACTCGGAACCCCCGCTGCTCACTTCCAGACGACGACGGACGCGCACCTTACTGGAGGAACTGAAGGCGCTCGCAGACCACAACACACACACACACACACACACACACACACACACACACACACACACACACACACACACACACTGAACTCGCCAAGGTGGAAACGCCCTGGGGGTGGTGCAGCTGCCGCAGGTGTGTTGGCACCACTGGCAAGGGAAGAGTGGGAGGAGGGGGGGGGGAGGAAAAGGGAGGGGGAGGGGGGCGATCGGATGCTTGCGCTTCGGTCATTCTTCAATACAAAGGTCCTCCCCCTCGACAACAATCCGCGCAAATCGTAAGGGTTGCGTCAATGCCTTCGCTCCGCTCGCAGGTCACTACAATAATGCGCGAATAATAACGATAATAACGTTGGCCGGCGTCGGGTGGGTCGCGAACCTTTGGCTCCGCCACAACTCGAGCCGCACAAAATGCAGAATGCGATTATTCCGCTCGTTTTGGCGCCATTTTCAAATTATTCCGGCGAGGGAGCCTTCCGACACGACGGCCCGGCCGCCAGGGCGCGTGCATGAAAGTCAATGGAAGCGCGAGTTCGGCCATGCCGCCGCGAGGGCCGAGGACCGGCGGAAGGCGGGCGTCCGGCGGGATTGCGGCGTGCATTACCGCGCTGCTTACCGGAATGTTGCTGCATAAGTCCGAGCTTCATTACGACCAGGGCCCGCCTCCCCTGCCGCCTTCGTCGGACGCGTCGTTGCAATAGCACGACCCAAACTTGAAACTTGCTTCCGCAACGATTCGACCCGACGCCAAACGGTCGCGCCAGTTCACTTGGACCGACGGGGAAAGTTGCGTGGAAAATTATTTTCGCTGTCCACTGGCGAAAATGTTACGAAAATGGAGCAGCGATTTTTCCCCGGCCGGCCGGCCGGCCGTTGCCTGTCTGGCAGTGTCCACGGCGTTTTGGCGGGAGGCCGCACGTGCCCGTCTAGCCTGTTGATAGGGGCGAACCCTTCCCGCTGGGCCGAGCGCCAGTCGGTCAGGACCGGGCTCTGGCGACCGAGGGGCGTCGCGTCGTCGCTCTGTCTCTCTCGCACCCATGGCGCGTCCCGCGGGGGTGCGAGAGAGACAGAAGCGAGCCTCCGGCATCAGCCCGCCGCCTGGGCCGTATCAAGCTGTTTGCCTTGGTGATATCTCCGTGCGCTAATCACGGTGTCAAACAAAGGTGTCCGGCCGGACATCTGCCAACGGCCACCTGGTGCGGCCGGGCCGCCCTCCCCGCCGCACTCTAATTCCCTTCCTTTTTCCCACAAACGCCGCCGGAAGGATGGAAGACTTTTTCCCGTGCGAAATCAGCGGCAGCAGCAGAAACTCATCAGGAGCCATTGTACCGGAGCACCGCGGTGTCCAGGTTCAACCCCTTCGGCGGCTCCCCCGCGGACCCTCCCACGCGGCGGACGCGGCGGACGCGGGGGGTGGGATGACTGATAAGGAGATGAGGGTAGCTCCCTCCGCGACGCGCGCATAGCGGCCCGACCCCCTGTTCCCTCCAAAACTATATACGCGGGCATTTGTTTCTACGGCTTGCCGTACGTATAGCGGACCGCAAGGGCAGCTTGCAGACGGCGGACCCAGCCACACCCTGCCGCAGCCTCCCCCGCACCGCCGCACTGCAGTACGGTGGACGCCTCGAGCGTGGCCGAAGTAAACCTCACTGAAAAACCACTGAAAATCCAGCAGAGCAACTGGACTTTACATTAATTTGGGGACTTTTACAATGACCAAAAAGGGTCTCTAGATTTTCTTCTTCTTTTTAATTTTCTTTTTAAAAAGATGACTCAAGATCTTGATTCCAAAAAAATTTCTTGTAAAAATAATCGAGAATTTTTTTTTAGCGTTTTGATCCAAAGAGTTGCACAAAATGATCCCTTAAAAGTTTCTGTGGTGAAATTTTCAAAGTCGAAAAAGTCGTTATACCGGCTTGGTCCTGTCACTCGAGCCCGGCCGAGGGCCGCCGGGGCTTACAGACTCCCTTCAAGTTCGAGCGGCGAGCCATGTTCCCAGGTGCAGCCGTCGACCACACCGGTGGTGTCGCCAGGGCTCGTGCGCCCCGCAGAGCGACTCCTGTCTCTCTCGCACCCACGGCGCGCCCCGTTCCGGCGAGACAGAGACGGCAGTGCGCCGACACGGGGTCCGCTCCGTATATGATCAGCTGGTGTTTACCGCCTTGGCGTTGGGCGACTTCATCGGAACGGCGCGACCGGCCGGGGGGGGAGGGCGGCACTTACGATGCAACCCCCGGCCGCCGCCGGAAGGGACACGGTGGGACACACGATGCTTGATCGGATGTTTGCCAGGACGCCGCACAGTGGGACTCACTTTCACACTCGCGTGCCAAGTTGCGCCGGAAAAGCCCAAGAGTCACGACTGTCGAGGTGACGACGTAAGGATTACACATGGGACAGTGGCGCTGATGAGCGTTTGCGCCCACCGTGTCCAGGGTGGCCAGCTGGCCGAGGCCGTAGAGCTGGCCGCGCTCACAGGTGTCTTGACGACGTCCAAGACGTAAAGCCCATTAGCCGACCCGCTGCGTCCATCGCGCTGCAGACGGCTTCCCAGGCCAGGCTCGTCGCTCTGTCTCTCTCGCGTCCCGAGCGGGTGCGAGAGAGACAGCGCGACGACGCTCGGAGAATGAGTCGGCTGCAAGGCGAGACAAGGCGAGGCGGCCCTAAGCACTCAAAGTGGGCGAGCAGCGGCCGTGCGCGCGCCGGGATTACAAGTTAGGGTGGCCAACTCCGCACTAAGCCCGGCGGCGGGCAGTTGGCAACCTTGGGTCTTATCGAAGTCAAGGTAGCAAGCCAAGAGGGCCGGTGATAAAGATAGGGGCGGTCATGTTCACTGAACAGCAACAGCAGCAGCAGCAGCGGCAGCGGCTAGACCGGGAGGTTCTCAAGGGGAGGAGGGGTGAGTATTGCTGCTCAGCGGGCCGTGTCACCTCCACCCATAGCGCGGCATAGCGCGGCATAGCGCACGGCGGCGTGGCGGAGGCCGCGCCGCCGGAACTCCCTCATTGTAACCACAACTACGGCGCTTCCGGTCCCCCCCCGTCGCTCCGTCTCTCTCGCACTCGCGGCGCGTCCCGTCGGGGTGCGAGAGAGACAGACCGCTGGTTTGCCGCGGCCGTAAGCCGCGTTCTGCCTCGAGATATTTCCGGGCCAGGTACTTATGCACGCCGGCCGGGTAACTTTCGCACAGCCTGAGATGCCGTCGTGGTCGCGGCCCCGCACGCATACATATGCATGCCTGTGAGGAGAAGAGTTGGACTCTGAGTGTGTGTGTGTGAGTGTGTGTGTGTGTGCGTGTGTGTGTAAAAAGTTGAAGCCATTGTTGGCGACGACCGGCGCCGACGGCCCGAAAGGCACACGCGGTTTGCGCGGCGCGCATTCAAAACGCAAAGTCCATTGCAGCAGCTAACTTGCCCTCGTCTGGTACACTGTGCGCGCGGCGCCTAAGCGGTCCCAGATTAGCCGCGATCGACCTTCACTCCTCGGGTCCCGGCCAGGGCAGGCCAGGGCAGGCCAGGGCCACTCCCGCGGCGAGGTGCAACAGTGGGCCGGAGAGAGTGAATCAGAGCGGGTGGGTTAGAGAGCGGGGCAAACAATGCCGCGAGCTAAGGCGCAGTGGCGAAAAAACAATGACGATAATGAAAATAAAGCAAAGCGGAGAGAGAGAGAGAGAGAGAGAGAGAGAGAGAGAGAGAGAGAGAGAGAGAGAGAGAGAGAGAGAGAGAGAGAGAGAGAGAGAGAAAAGAGGAGGAGGCGGCTTTTGTACGCCAAGAACACGGCGACGGCGGCGGGCGCGGGGCGGTGTCACATTTTCTCTCATTTTTCACGGCGCGGCGATCCGAGTGCAAGTCTTCTCAACCCTTTGGGAGCAGCCAGCGTCTTTGTCCCTAACGAGTGTCAAAGGTACGGCAGGCAGCACCGCCGGAGCGCCACCGCCTTGTAGCCCGCGAGCGACAAGCCGGAGCGTGTTCACCGCCCCCTCTACTACTTTCGACGTGCGCTTTTCCTTACGGAGCAGCAGCACGCTCACACACACACACACACACACACACACACACACACACACACACACACACACACACACAGAGAGCGAGAGAGACAAACGGGGCCGCCTCGCGACTCACAGCGCGGCCGCCAGGGTAGTTGTCGTATGAAACATTCAGACCCAGGCAAACACACGGCTCGCGAAGTTGCTGCGTTTAGATCGCCCTAACCACACGCGTGCTTTACTTTTGACTTCGTCGCGCCGACATTTTTATAATTAATCCTTTTTGAAGATAAAGATGCCAAACAAACACAAAACTAAAAACGTTTCCGAAATAGTAACAGTATGCCGGAATGGCACGCCAGTGCTAATGACTGAGGGGATCTCTCTCTCTCTCTCTCTCTCTCTCTCTCTCTCTCTCTCTCTCTCTCTCTCTCTCTCTCTCTCTCTCTCTCTCTCTCTCTCTCTCTCTCTGGTCTGGGTGCGGTCTGCAAGTCGGCCGCCGGGCCCACCCATGCTGCCCTATGAGCTCCCATACGAAAATTAATAGAGAGGCTTGTTGGCTGGTTTTCTTGCTGAACCCTTTGAGGCGACCCAAAGCGACCCAAAGGCGCTCTGGGCGACGCGCGCGAGCCATGCTCATTATCGCAATGGGGGTGAGGGGAGGGGTGGGGGAGGGGGCGCGCCTCTGAACACGCCGCCAGTCTTATGCCCGGCCGACACGTCGCCGTCGTCAAGGACTGCAATGCTGCACACACACACACACACACACACACAGATTTGAAAAGCCCAGTCACCACATGCATACGGCGTTCAACAACAACAACAATTACAACATTTAACTGGCTCGTGCGGCCAAACGACGGCAGTCTACGCCAGTGTGGACGCGGCGTGCACGCACCCTGCCTCCTCCGGCCTCAAAGCCCGCCGAATAATCTCGGAGAGTTGTTGCCGAGAAAGGCATCGCTTGCGCGACGTAAGGCGCCGCGCGGCGGATGGCATTGAGCAGGGACGCAGCCGGCCCGGCGCCTCGCAGTGCAATTACGGCAAGCTTTCAATTCTTTTCATTATGTCGTCTTTTATTTTCTGGAAAGCGCCGACGCTGCCGCCGCGAGCCCCCTTCTCTTTCTCCCTATGCAACGCCCTCGTCTTTCTTCCCTCCTGCCTTCTGGCCCATTCAAGCACCTTGCAATACGGGAGCCTAGCCCAAACGAGACTGTCTTGAGCCGCGGAAGAGGAAGAGAAAGGGACTCGCACACACAGCGAGAGAGAGAGAGAGAGAGAGAGAGAGAGAGAGAGAGAGAGAGAGAGAGAGAGAGAGAGAGAGAGAGAGAGAGAGAGAAAAGACGCGGAGCCGCCAAGCATGCTTTTGGATTCCCCGCCCCCCGGCTCCAGCCGCTTGGCTTTGTCTTCCAGGAGTCTCTCTCTCTCTCTCTCTCTCTCTCTCTCTCTCTCTCTCTCTCTCTCTCTCTCTCTCTCTCTCTCTCTCGGAGGGCACGAGCGAGTGAGGGAGACATGCTTCTGAAAGTAGCTCGCGAGGAGAAAGCGCTTGGAAGCGACGAAACTAGCGACGACTTCCAGCCAATCGGCAAATGGAACGCCCACGTGGATGAGAACATTTGTCGCCATAGGCACTGGAAAATGGAGGGGGGAGGAAGGGGGGCAGGAAAAAGGGGGCGGGTGAAAGCGTAAGGAGAGGGGGCTCAAGAAAAAGAAGAGGGGGCAGGGGTAATGAGTGGCGGCCAAGACGAGGGAGACCGGGCCTTAAAGGGCCTAACTGTGGCTGCGGCGCTCTGCAGTTGCAGCCCTTCGCCATGCAGCTGGTCCCAGCAGCGGGAAGCACGAGGAGGCGCATGAAGGGGCCGCCTTTGTCGCCGGGCACGGCTAGGCGAGGCGAGGCTAGACTAGGCGAGGCTAGACTAGGCGAGGCTAGACGACGCCCCAAGACACCTTGATAAGGGGCGGCCGCACGGCCTAGCGACGCGAGACGGACAAAAAGGGGCGCCGTGGCCGACACCCCTTGAAGCCCACACTGCGGCCTTGGAGGAGAAGGAGGAGATGAAGAATGACGTAGTTTGGCAGCGAGTCCGCGCAGTGGTTCTCGTGTGTGTGTGTTGTGTGTGTGGCTGAGAGTGAGTGTGACTGCATGTGTCAAGAGCCACTTGCGGCCTCGATCAGAGATCTGCAAACGCGCCAACACACACACACACACACACACACACACACACACACACACACGCGCACACACACGCACACACACACACACACGCACACATGACGGGTTGTAGCGTGTCAGGTAAGCCAAGGAGAAGGACAGCGCTCTGGATGGCGGCCGACAACTGCATACTGCTTGGCTGCACTCTGCGGTAGTGGCGACGCGCGTCTTGGCGAGGAAGGGTTCCGATAGCCCTGGCGACACACACACACACACACACACACACACACACACACACAGAGGACGGGGCGCTGACAGCGACGCCCAGCCACCCCATTTGCATATGTGTGCCTTACCCCTATCACAGTCCCTTGTCTTGCGCGCTCCCCTCGCAGCGTCCACTTCATTTGGCGCGGGGAGGCTCCTTGCAAGGGACGCCCGGGGACACCCCGGCCCTCCGCGGAGGGGCACTTCATCACGTCCAGCGAGACAACTTGCACCCGACGAGACCCGAACGCCTCCAAGAAAGGAGCGAGAAGAAAGAACGCGACGCGAGGACATCGCGTGTTGGGTCGTGCAATTTGATTTCCTCGAGGTTTTTCGCACTATCCGCGCCCAATAACCCTTCCCAAATGGCGAATTTCACCGACCGAACGCGGAAACCTGCCCTTAACTTTTGACAGTGCCGGGTTCAGCGCCCTCGCCGGCAGCGCCCAGCACCTGACTCCCATTACGGAGGCCCGGACTGGGCGGACGACATTAAGAAGCTAAAACCTTGGGGCGCTATGGCATCTGCGGAGCGGTGTGTAGGGGATCGAACGCCGCCCCCACAACCCGTCACCTGGAGCACACCCACTTTCCCCTCATCAAGGCCATTCAATCCCATTTCAATGACGCTACTTTATTCCGTGCATGAACAAGCCCCACTTCTTGGCCCCAGGTGGCCGGTCTCAAAGCAGTGCTAAACAGCTACAACTTGTGCTCCAGGAAGAGGAAGACCGCCGTCTTCAAGGAGCTCAGTGTCGAGGTTGAAACATCTGTCATCTGTTGCACCTCGCCCGCCACAAATCCATTATTTTCGTCCTCTTTGTAAATAGTTTTTCTTTCGTCCTCCTGCCCACTAAATAATACATCCCATCAATTCAAGGGGTTCATCCTTAATCGTTCTGGCTGCTACATCGTCTTAGCTGCGGTGGCGCGCGCGCCGGGTGCTTTTGTGCACCTCTCTCTCTCTCTCTCTCTCTCTCTCTCTCTCTCTCTCTCTCTCTCTCTCTCTCTCTCTCTCTCTCTCTCTCTCTCTCTCTCTCTCTCTGTGTGTGTGTGTGTGTGTGTGTGTGTGTGTGTGTGTGTGTGCGTGCTAGCTAGCCCCCAGCCGGGCCGCGTGGGGTGGCGTGGTAGTGACCCTCTCAGCTTTCTCAATATCGCCATCAGCGATCTCCACAAGGGTCCATGCCTTTCTAAGACCTTCCCCCTCTAGGCCCTACCAGTACACAGTCGCTGGGGTCTTGAGGCTGCGAGGGGGTTCCCTGCGCGAGGCTACGGCCCCCGTGTGTGAGGCTAACCCCCGTCGCGCGGAACACTGCAGGGTAGCAGCGCTTTCCACTCCCGACGGTTCCTCTCTCTCTCTCTCTCTCTCTCTCTCTCTCTCTCTCTCTCTCTCTCTCTCTCTCTCTCTCTCTCTCTCTCTCTCTCTCTCTCTCTCTGGCGCACGGGGCGGCGCGCGCCATCAGGACTTCATTTTTCGGCTGTCGCAGCGCTAAGTGGGGGCGGATGCATCGACTTAGCCGCGGGTATCGGCGCCCCGCCGCACGCACGCAACGCCCCTGCGGCCTGCAGGCCTCCGCCGTGCCGTCTGCCACATCCGAGATCCTCCGTCTCTCTCGCAACCCCAGCGGGGTGCCCCACGAGTGCGAGAGAGACGGAGCGACGAAGGCGCACTTGTCCGGAATCGGCCCCCGGCTTGGGGTCTCAAGACAACAAGTCGTCGCGCCACTTGGTCGCTGTGACCCTCCTTGAGCTGTTAAGCCCCGGCTCCGCCTTCTAGCCAGACAGACAGACAGACAGACAGACAGACAGGCCCTTCACGGGGTGCCCAGGACCCGGTCGGGAGGGAAGGAGGACGAATATAATTGCCCGAAAATGTCTCCAAGACGAGCGAGGGGTGCGCCCCAGACCGTGCAGCCCAAACACTTGTTGAGGACTCGCGAAGGCCCCCCTCCTCCTCCTCGCGAGGTCGATTGCCTTTTGTTTCGGCCAGCACCTCGACCGCGCCACCACCGCCATTTCGGAGAGTGGCCCTCTCCGTCCGCTTCCACCGCCGTAGCACTGCGCCAGGAGGCGACGCACAGTGGGCCGGAGGACCGGCACAGAGCGTGCGACCCCCACCAAGGAGAGGAATCCATCGATGGGGTCAGACGTTCGATTCGAGTCCCATTTAGCGACGCTGGAGGTCACAACGCGTCCAGCAGGACTTTGACCGCCTCCACCGGTCTTCTGGCCCACTGCGCGACGCTCCCGTTCTCCCCCCCCCCGTCCCCCTCCTGGATCCGCGCCTGCACGCTGCCGTGTCCGCGCAGGACTCGGTGGGACTCGGTCCAGCAGAGAAAGGCAGCCAGACGCACGCACGGAACAACGCGGGGCGTTATCGACGCCGCGCCGCCGCGCTGCCTGCCGTTCGGCGACGTCCACTTCCGGTCGTCACGGTCTTCTTCCGGTCCAGCCTTATGGATTTCCGGCCCCGGCGCCGCCGGCCCGCGGGAGCAGGCGGCCAGCCAGGCAGGCAGGCAGGCAGCGTCGCGCACGCAGCGCAGCGCCGCCGATCTGCATCTCCTGTGTCCGGCACAACGCCCTGCAGGGGGCGGGGCAGGAGCGGGGGAGGGGGGGGGGGAACGGAATGGCTGTGGCGGAGAGGCGGTCGAGTGAGTGAGTGGCAAGGTAGCATAAGTCACCCGCAGATGCCAAAGAAGTGTGCCAAATTCACTACATATCGCGGTCGGTGATCAACGTTCCAGCGGCGCCAAACAACTGTATTTTTCTTCTTTTTTCCCCAGCTGTACATACATTTTTCCGTCTTTTTACTACCGTTTCCGGTCGTCCTCATGATAATCATTCTCCTCTTGCTGGACCACTCGACGGCCGACACCGCGGCGCACCGTCGCTCCGTCTCTCTCGCACCCCCAGGATACCCTGGGCACGGGCCGTGAGTGCGAGAGAGACAGAGCGAGGCTCGCGGCGCTAATGGCGCACACCGCGACACCGGACGCGCCGAGGAAACTCATCATGGCGAATCTCTGTGTGTGTGTGTGTGTGTGTGTGTGTGTGTGTGTGTGTGTGTGTGTGTGTGCGCGCGCGCGCGCGCGCGCGCGCGCCACCTATGGTTCACACGCCTAGCCTTGAGAGTAGCAGGCAACTGGACCGTGGATGATAATGATCGCCATGGCGTTCTGGGAGGCGGGCCCTGGAGACTGATTCCGCGCGGCGTTCAACCTCTCTCTCTCTCTCTCTCTCTCTCTCTCTCTCTCTCTCTCTCTCTCTCTCTCTCTCTCTCTCTCCCGATTGCCGCACGGAATCAGCGGCCTGCCTCCCACTACACCGGATGCGGACGCGAGCGAAATCTCCGCCAGCGCGACCGGGTCAACGTCCAGGCGGGCCAGGCACTGCACGCCACGCGGCGTCCCTTCAGGGGTGCGAGAGAGACAGAGCGCTGTCTATCTGGACACTGGGCAGGCCGGCCACTCGGAAGCAGTAAACGCAGCGGTGCCCGAATTTGATTTGCGCGACTGCAGGCCGTTTTGGCGGCACGGAGGCGGCCTATGCTGCTGCTTCCCACGTCGCGGCGTCCCACTGCGCTGCCGGATGCGAGGCACTTCCCTAATGGGGGCGCAAACACGGCGGGGCCCTTGCCGCCTTGAGACGGCAGGGCAAACAAAGGCCATGTAACGCCGCGCGCAGTGGGCCAGCTCAGCTCGCACCTTGAGAGGTGCAGCCCCACTCCAGCGACTGCAGCGCGCCGAGCGGGTGGCGGACGCGACGCGCAGTGGGTCAGAAGACCGTTGAGGCGGCCAAAACTCTAGACGCGTTTCAAGCCCTGAGTCGCTAAATGGGACTCGAACCGAACGTGTGACCCCACCAACGGACTCCTCGTTTGGAGAGCCATCCATTGGTGGGGTCACACGTTCCATTCGAGTCCCATTTAGCGACTCTGGAGCTCAAAATGCGTCTAGAACTTTGGCCGCCTCAACGGTCATCTGACCCACAGTGCGACGGCCGGCGCAACATCTTCGCCCCCTCTTTGATCACTGCTCTTGGCGCCGGAGCGACCGTCTCATCAGCGCAGCTTGCATCGCTCTGACGCCGCTGCTGCCAGCCCCTTGCAAAGGGAGATGAAAGCAATCCGAGCGACACAGCCGAAGCAAACACACCGATTCGTTGCCAGCCACGCGAGATTCGCGTCAAGTCAAAACGTGCCGGGCGTTGTGTCCGACCGCCAGGCTTCTCGTCCGGCGGCCGGCCGCAGATAAAAGTAGCAAATTCAATTAGGTGGGCTGGAGTCTGGGCCGAGCCCGGGCCTGCAGGCTGTTGGTCTGCTCTCTCTCTCTCTCTCTCTCTCTCTCTCTCTCTCTCTCTCTCTCTCTCTCTCTCTCTCTCTCTCTCTCTCTCTCTCTCTCTCACACTGCCGGCCGACGTCCTGCTGCCGCGCGCCCTCCTCCAGGCCTCCAGGCCGGACTCCAGACGGAGCGGGACATTTGGGGCATTTATCATCCAGCCTGCCTCTCTCTCTCTCTCACGCGGGGCGGGCAGGCTATCGACACGCCCACTCCCTGGCGCCTTGCCGACACAAAACACAACCCTTTCGTCACACGCAGTGCCTGCTAAGCAGCAGTGCAGCGCGGCGCCCCGTCTCTCTCGCGGGGCGTCACCCGCACGCGTGCGAGAGAGACAGCCATACAGCTAGCGATAAGCAGCCGCCCAACCACTGACACCACTTATCAGCCGGCAGTGATGCCTGGTTGCTTCTGCCCTCTTTGTGGCTGCGCGAGAACGCGCGCGTGTGTGTGTGTGTGCGTGTATGTTTGTATGTGTGTATGCATGTGTGTGGGCAGATGCGCTCGTCTGAGGTGAACCCAAACATCTGTGGGCAAAGGGCTTCTCCAGAGGTTCTTCTCCCCCTTCTCCTCCCCTTCTTCTTCTTCTTCTTCTTCTTCTTCTTCTTCTTCTTCTTCTTCTTCTTCTTCTTCTTCTTCTTCTTCTTCTTCTTCTTCTTCTTCTTCTTCTTCTTCATCTTCAGGTTAAGTCGGACAAGGCTACACAGTCGCGTCATTCGCGCCACCCTAGCCAACGCCCCGTCGTCGACCATTTCACTAACACACACACACACACACACACACACACACACAGACGGCCGACGCCCTTCCGTCTTGCCACAGGCACTTACCCCCTTCACCCACCCCTTGAAACAGCAGCAGCTGAAGCAGCGGCAGCAGCAGGCTGCTATGCGGAGCGGGGAAGGTCTTCCGTCGTCGCTCTGTCTCTCTCGCAGCCGCACGGGACAGCCCCGAGAGAGAAAGAGAGAGAGAGAGAGAGAGAGAGAGAGAGAGAGAGAGAGAGAGAGAGAGAGAGAGAGAGAGAGAGAGAGAGGCCTGCCGCCGCTTCTGCAGACGGACCGTAATTTCGTGCACGATTAGTCGGACGCTGCGGACCTGGCTGGCTGGCTCACCCTTGAAGACGCCCCCCCCCCCCCCCCCCCGGGGGCGCTAGCTCGCTAAGCGATCGGCATGTGTGATACGGGCTGCGCACTGCTCGGGGTCGCGGTTTTGCGATCCAAGAGCCAGCGCGGAAAGTCTGCAGGTCTCTGCAGGTCGCGGTTTTCCGATCCTTAAGAATCTACATTGGGCCTGGGGTTGGATTAGGAAGGCAACACGCCGACGGTCGCGGCTCGGACTGAAGCGAGACTAAGAGAAGAGAACCCAAGATAGGATCAAGTTCGTCGTTTTCTTACTTGTCGCTGGCAAGCGTGGTCGTGTGCCTCCCGAGAGGGTAAAACCCGCGAACACGTACCTGGAACAAACCAACCACAACATCCATTAGACCGAAACAGAAACAAAAACGCAATGCAAGGGTCGTGGGCAAGGAGGACCGAAAATGGCACTAAATTGGAAGAAGTAGAGGGGGGGGGGATCAGGCAGTGCCATGTGCAGCGCGTGCCTGGAGGCTGAGGCGCGACCAATCCGACCACGACACGGACGGCTAGCCCAAACTATTCGGGGCGATTTGCACGCCAGTCCGCCTCACAACTGCTGGCTTTTTCAAGAAAACGCAAAAACTGAACCCGAAGTGAGATCGCAAGTCATGCGAGGATGCGGGACGGGAGTGATGCCAAAGTTCCGTTTCGCCGTTGTTCCTTTCGGCTAGCATGGCAGTGTTGTTCATGTGAAAATTAAAGGGGCGTGAAAAATCAAACATGTTTTTCCGGCGGGGAAAGCGGCGAGTGGGAGGCGGGTTAGGCCCAGCCGGCCGGGGAAGGGCACCGCCACTTTAGTTCGTTCGTGCGCACTCACTCACACGAACCGAAGTACTATCAAGTACTATGATAGTCGTTTCCAGTGAAAGATACTTTGTAGTGCTATGGCAACACGACACGGCACCTCCACCAGCGGGCCACGCTGGGCCACGCCGGGCCGGGCCTGTCTATCTGACCTGCCGCGGTTCCGCTTTTGTCGCTCCGTCTCTGTCGCACTCAAGGGGCGCGGCGTTGGGGTGCGAGAGAGACAGCGCGACAACGCTCCATCCGGCAGCACGCTGTGGTGGCGGCCGATGTTGTTGCGACGAGGCGCTGGCCGGCCGTGTTGGAATCGCCGCGACCATCTCGGGATGCCACTCCACGTGTTGCAGTCTCCACTTCCGTCGCACCGTTCGCACGCTATCCCCTCCCTCCCTCCCTCCCTCTCTCTCTCTCTCTCTCTCTCTCTCTCTCTCTCTCTCTCTCTCTCTCTCTCTCTCTCTCTCTCTCTCTCTCTCTCGCGGAGTGCCCGTAGGAGTGCGAGAGAGACAGAGCGCCCGGCAGCCGGAACATAGAGCCCACGTGAAAAGGGACCGACCGAATAGTAGCAAAAAATCGTCTCTTTGTCACACCTTTACATTGTCGTACCTTAATTTTGTTTTCAGGAAAGATACCGAGTTCCGATGTCTGAGTTAGGTCAGTTTGGGTTCCGAATTGGTTTCTGCGGGCCTTCGGAGCCGTCAGAAGCAAAAATCAATATGCAAGACGTGATAACACGTGTGCCCTGGGGTATCGTTCGTAAGCAGGCTCATGTAGTGAGTCATCTAATGCTTCCTGTGAGATGCTCCTTTTGCGTGTGTGCGTGTGTGTGTGTGTGGGGAGGGGGGAGGACGGGGTGGGGCTGAAAATCAGATAGGCCGGCGATGCCGTTATGGCTAGACTAGCCTCACGCAAGGCCGCGGTCGATAGTGTTTGCGCGGGCGCGTTTATCTTCAGGTGCAGATAAGACACACGGCGCCCGCACGGACAGCGGCCGAAAAACAAAACACGTGCAACAAAAAAAAAAATACCCCGAAAACAACAATAAAAAGACGAAGGCCGCGCACGACAGACGCCCGCAATTACGATCCTCGAAAGGACGAAGGACACGAACGGACACAACTACCCCGTTCGTAAGGCGACACGCAGGCCCCAACATGGCGGCCGAAATCAAACCCCCCTCTGTGTTTGTACACGTGTGTGTGTGTGTGTGTGTGTGTGTGTGTGTGTGTGTGTGAGAGAGAGAGAGAGAGAGAGGGAGAGAGAGAGAGAGAGAGAGAGAGAGAGAGAGAGAGAGAGAGAGAGAGAGAGAGAGAGAGAGAGAGAGAGAGAGAGAGAAAAAGGGCGTGTATAAAAACCAACAACAAAAACAAAACCGAAAACGCGGCGACTTTTGTGACAGTGTGCCCCGCGTCCGAGGCGCCATTGTCGTCTACTTCGGCCGGCCACGTCAGGCGTGCCGCGCCGCGCCGTGCCCGGTCGGGCCGGAAGTCGACCGGGAGACATACAGGATGCGGAGATGGGCAGCGGGGCTTTTGCCTTTGCAGCAGCTTACCGGGCGCCCTGGACCGTGAAGCGACGGCGCGAAGCAGAAGTGGGGCGTGGGTCCGGCCGGCCGCGCCGCCATGCTGCGCGCTGCGCCGTGTGCGACAATACTCCGAAACGCGATGTATCCCCACTGTGCTCTATTCGCACTAGTTTCGCGCGCGCGCAAAAAAAAAAAAAAAAAATCTGCCTTGGAGCTGTGGCTGCGCGTGCGGTCCGCGAAAAAGCAGCAAGCAGGGGATCGCAGAAAACGATCCCTCGCCGCACGACGAGAGCACAACTCCGCGGCGACAGCGACCCTGCGCTGATCGCGTGGTGATGATAGTCCAGCCTTCCTACGGTCACAACTCTCCACCATAAACTTTTCATGTCGTTGTTTCCCCCCCCCCCCCAAGCAAGAAATCACACTAAAACCGCACGCGCGTCAACCTGCGCATTTTCCGAGGGACGGGGTTATGGAAAAAAATTATCGCCGTGTCACACGAGATCGCATTGTGGCGGCATCCGGCCTTCTTCGCTCGCCAGCGAAGAGTCGCTCTTTCTCTCTCTCTCTCTCTCTCTCTCTCTCTCTCTCTCTCTCTCTCTCCTACTAGGCGAGCCGAGAGTGCGAGAGAGACAGAGCGACCCCCGGCGATTCAAAGGGCATAACTTGGCGGCCGCCTTGGATTGGCTCCGCCTTCTCCGCGGCTTGCGTGCCTCGCCGCCAAGGAGGAGGGGGCGGCCTATGGGGCCCCGGCTGGCTGCCAGCCCCGGCTGCCCCGCCGCCATTGGCCGGACACGCCCCCCTCCAGGCCCCTGGGGGCCCCTCCAGAGGCCAGCCTTACAGGTGGGTCACCTTGGCTGCTTGGCTGACGGCCTTCGGTCATGCACGGCTTGGCAGCGCCGTCTGCCGCGGTTCCCAGTAGAGCCCAAATTAGGCCGTGGCAGCGACAGCAACAACGACATGATGCCCCAAATTTCTCTCGAGTATTAAAAAAAAAACAAGACCTTCCGTGATTATTTTTACACAAGAAAACTTTAGACAGCCGCGGGACGGCAACAGCGCAAGTGAACAGCAAAAAAAAAAAAAAAAAAAGGCTTTTATCGAATTGTCTGTTCTTATTTCATGGCAATTTTTCTAAACATTCGCGGCACTCGCTCGCTCGCTGTCTGGCATAACTTATTATTTTTGGGGGGTATTGGGATGGGGGCCCGGGAGGTCAGGGGGCCTCACGGGGGGCCCCTCGGGGGCCCGAGGCGGGGCCGTTCTGGCCGCGCGGCCAAGCGCGACGCCAAGACTCCGCCTTCCGAGGTACGCCCCACCTCTCCTACAATGTACGCTGAAAAAAAATAAAATAATGCGTTCCAAGTCCGAGGGCATTGGCATAACATTGATGCAATAAACATACCGACAGGTATCTCTCGATGTGAGCCAAACAATCTTAGAATTAAAATATTCTTTTCCGGTGTACGCACGACCCGTCCGTCGGACGCACGTCGGTGTATTTCCGCGCAGCATTAAGTGCGAAGTCCACTGCTGCAGCGCTGCCGCGGCTGACGGTGACCCCGAGCGCCTGCGAGGCAGGCCGGCCCTGCAGACCCGGCCGCGCGGCGGGACTGCCTACCCTGGACTTCGCAGGCGCCGTGTCGCCGTGTCCGCGGGGTATCGCCGCAGCACTATACAGCTCATCCGCGCGTACTATTTTTTTTTTCGCGCAGACTGTACAGTACATTTGCGCGGATCGCGAGCGCGCTGTCCGCCTGGCGGCGGTGCGCAAGCAGCACAAACAAACAACGGCCGGCGCGCTCTGCGACAGAGAAGGCTCTCTCTCTCTCTCTCTCTCTCTCTCTCTCTCTCTCTCTCTCTCTCTCTCTCTCTCTCTCTCTCTCTCTCTCTCTCTCTCTCTCTCTCTCTCTCTCTCTCTCTCTCTCTCTTGCGTATCCCGTATCCCCCTCTCTCTTTCTCTCTCTCTCTCTCTCTCTCTCTCTCTCTCTCTCTCTCTCTCTCTCTCTCTCTCTCTCTCTCTCTCTCTCTCTCTCTCCATGGCCAGGCAACTACGACGTCTCACACACACAGAGCCACGCAGGCGCGGCGCGGGCCTCGGGGCTGCACACACACATGTCTGCATCACTAAGTGGCACTAGGCACGAGTCTTCAGACAATAGTGCCAACTTGCGCCAACCAGTGCCGCCTTTGAATTAGCTATCCGACGGTGTCGCGCAGGACCTCTTGCCGTCCCTGTCCCTCTCCCTGGGCGTCCCCCCCCTCTCTCTCTCTCTCTCTCTCTGTCCCCCTGCTGGCGCTTCTTGAGACGACTGTCGCCGGCGCAGAACAACAACGGGGCCCCGTCAGCACGACTTCACACAGGCCGCCGCGCCAGGCATGTGTGTGGACCTGCCGCAGGACGAACTGCATGTGAGAGAAAGAGAGAGAGAGAGAGAGAGAGAGAGAGAGAGAGAGAGAGAGAGAAAGAGAGAGAGAGAGAGAGAGAGAGAGAGAGAGAGAGAGAGAGAGAGAGAGAGAGAGAGAGAGAGAGAGAGAGAGAGAGCGTCGGTGGTTGGTGATGAGGCTACTCCACTCACACGGTACACACATTGCGTCCAATCCCGCGACGTGGAAAAACGCCCCAGTCTGGCCCACTTCGGCCGCGGTGTTATAATTGCCCGCGAATGAGGCGACACCTGCTGGCGATTGTGTGAGTGAGTGTTGGTGTGTGTTTTCGTTTCGGGCACTCGGTGTTGCTTTTCGGGGCCACTCAACCACGCGCCGCGGTGCCTCTTCGGCAACATGGCCCACCTCCGTACACACACACACACACACATATTAAACACACACACAAACAATGACTCAGACAATGACAAGGTGAAAAACGAGGTGCGAAATTCACACATTGCCGCTGCAACGCACGCCGGCCCCGCCTTCAAAGAGAGGACCCACTCATCGGCCGACGCCCACCCTGGCTGGCTGGCGTGTCTTGCTTCGGCCCACCAGTGCGCCCGCCCCGCCCCGCCCCGCCCCGCCCCGCCCCGCCCCGCGCTGCCTTGCACCGGCGGCGGTGCACGAGCCCTCGTCCCAAAAGGCCACTTTTTCGACACCTCCGCCCCCTCCGGCTCTCCTGTTGCCCCACTCCTGTTTGGGAGGCGCCCGAGTGGCGAGGTGTGGCGGGGCGGGGTGGGGCGGGGCGGGGTGGGGTGGGGCGGGGCGGGGCGGGGTGGGGCGGGCAGGACGCAGCGCCGCGATCCCTCACAAAGGCTACGCGGCTACTTGGCTGCGCGCTGCGCCCCCGAGAGCCCCGAGCAGGCCTACAAGAGGGTGCGGCTGCTGGAGAGCACGGCGTCGTCGCGTTGCCGCCGGCCTGCCATGGCGAGCATCGCTTCGCGCGGCCCGTGCGGGAGCGAGAGAGACAGGGGCCTCAGCGGAACACCTCATCTTCATCGCGGCCGTCTTGGCGCGCTGACGGATCGCCGACACGGCCGGCCGGCGTCCCCGAGGAGCGGCAGCCGAGCCGCAGTCTCTCCCGCTGCGGCGCCTCGCTCCCCGCGTGGAGGCGCACAGTGGGTCGGAACAGCGCTGAGGCGGCCAAAACTCCAGACGCGTTTTGAGCTCCAGAGTAACTAAATAGGACTCGAATCGAACGTATGACCCCACCAATGGATTGCTCTCCGAACGAGGAATCCATTGCTGGGGTCACACGTTCGATTCGAGTCCCATAACGACTCGAGAGCTCAAAACGCGTCTAGAATTTTTGCCGCCTCAACGGTCTTCTGACCCCACTGTGAGGCGAGAGGGACGGACGGCCGAATCGCGGTCCGTAATGAGCCGGACGGTCCGGCGAAGCCTCGCATGCCCGCTCCGAACAGTCACTCCCTCTCTCTCGCACTCCCGGCCGCTGGGGTGCGAGAGAGACGGAGCGAGGCCGCCACCTCGGCAACCCCTTGAGGCGCGCGGGCGGACACTAATCGGCGTGGCTGCCGTTACCCTGATGGCCAGCATTACCGTGATGACGGGATGACCGCGACAGATGCGCGGCCCGTCTCACTCGCACCGCCGGGGATACCCCGCGATGTAGCGCGCGGCGCGCCGCCATCGCGCGGGGTAACGACCAACTTGGCGTGGTGTGCGCGCGTGCTTTCCTTCACTCTAAAGTTTGGACTAACTTCCGCACCGGGAATTGTTTCAAGTCACTTGCCGACCGAGATAATACTCGACGCGCCTCGAGGCACGCCTCGCCCGATGGAAGTGCCGTGACTTGCATCACACACACACACACACACACACACATCTATATATACATACATACACACACACACACACACACACACACACACGTCACCTTGCACGCCTGGAGGACGAACGTTCGCTAATCTTGAGAGACATGTCGTCGCCGTGGTCTTAGTGTGTGTGTGAGAGCGAGTGAGTTTATGTTCTATCGTGCGTGCGCGCGTACGCACTATTTCGGCTAGGGGCCGCTTCGGGTCGCCTTTGGGTCACCGTTAATTGAAGGAGACAGAGGGTGCGAGAGAGACGCACAACAAGTGTGGAATGATAATGACCAAGCAAACTCCTTCGTAAATCAATGCCAGCCCCGCAAGATGGGCCCAGTGTGGGATAGAGTGAGCAGCGGGTGGAGGGGGATGGAGAGGGAAAGAAGGAGGGGGAGAGAGAGAGAGAGAGAGAGAGAGAGAGAGAGAGAGAGAGAGAGAGAGGGGGGGAGGAAGGAGGGAGGGAGGGGGTTGCATGCTAATTTAGGCCTCCGTATTGACAATCACACCCGGAACCCCAACTCGCTTTGCACGCCGTCCAGCCCTCACGAACTTCTCCGACGGGGTAGAGGGCGGTGAACGGACACGAACGCGCAGTGGGTCAGAAGACCGTTGAGGCGGCCAAAATTCTTGACGCATTTTGAACTCCAGCGTCGCTACATGGGACTCGAATCGAACGTGTGACGCCACTAATGGGTGGCAAGAGCGTGTCTTGGGTAGTTTACTTGGTTTATTTTCCCTTCGTAAACTAATGCAGTTTTCCTCGTTAGGATCTTAAAGTGTACGCTCAGGTTAGGTTACGCCGGGTTCGTGCCCACTAGGAGGTGCTCCAAGAAAGGCGAGTCGCAAGACGGCGGCGGCTCGGCTAGTTTCCCGGCTAATTACTAATTACATCGAGAAGATTACAGGAATTACGGCTGGTTATTATTTGCAAAGACAAGGGATGAGCGAGGGCCTTGCCGGGCTGCCGTGCGGTCGTCACAGTAGTCAGAGGGAAAGCCCTGGCGTCGCTCCGTCTCCCTCGCACGGCGTCGGGACGCCCCGCCAGTGCGAGAGAGACGCAGTGACTGCTGCCTTCCTTCCAAGGGACTTTGCAAGCCGAGAAAGCCGAGCCGCGGCGAGGCGCTCGGAGCGGCCGCCCTCGGAGCCGCCGGGGCTTACGGCGCCAATTAATACAGTGTGGCCAACGTGAAAACTAAAAGACAAAACAGAAGAAAACCCAAAGGGTTCGGAAGTCAACAACCGGAATCATCGACAACGAACTAAGTGGACAGCTGACCTGATATTTGAAGAGAGAAGGCGGAAGCGTCGAGAAACAGCCCCCAGACCGAGCGGCACCTCTGCGGCAAAAAAAATAAATGGAAAACACAAATTAAAATGAGACAAGAGCAGGCCACGGTGACGGGTACACTGGGACGCCGCCTTTGCAGGCACGGCCCAGATGCCGCGTCTGCTGGTGATAATACACGCATCCTGACGGCAGGGGGCGGCCTTCCCAGAGCCGATATCTGCTCCGACTGTTCCTCGTTCCACCATTCGTTTTCAGCAGATAACACTAGTATTCCAAACTACAAAAAAATGTTAAATTTTTTTTTATCTATTCACCCGATGGAAATACAACCCCTTTTTGTTTTTCAGCACCTTCCCCAAGAAATTATATACCATAGTATCTCACAAAAAAAGTGTTAAAAAAGTTTTAAAACCAAGGGAAAAATACGCGGGACATACCTCTTGCCCCAGAGACTACTCCACAAACAGTTCCAGGACGGAGATAAAAAAAAAAATGGATAAAGAGCAACACGTGATTCCCATAGAGCACGCCGCACCTGCCGCCGCCCTTCGCGACTCCGGCCCCGCGAACCGGAACCGGAGCGGCATGTAGACCGGAAGTGCAGCGCACCGTAAGGTTCCGGTGCGACACGCATTCCGCCGCCTTTCCCACAATAAATCCGTGCCGCGCCGAGCAGCGCAGTCACGGGTCGCGACTTAGTCCAGCCACCCTTGACCACGCGGCCGGCCGCGGCACCCGCCTCATTAGCGGCGATACCCCGCGCCGCGCTCTGATTAGGCGCTACCCCGCGCCGCGATTCAAAACCGGTTATTCAAATCACTGACCACGCGCGCGGAGATACCCCGCGCGCCGACGCCGCCGCACGCGGATTGGCGGACGGCGCGCTTTTGAAAAAAACGCCGGCGCGGCGCCGCCAGCGTCGTGGGGTATTCGCGACCGCCTTTTGGAAACGTTGCAGTCGTTGCCCTGATTTTGACGCTATCTATCCGTCAGCTCTGTCGGGAGAGCGAGAGAGACAGCAGAGACGGGCCGACGCCCCGCGCGACACCGCCAGGGGGCGCTTCCATCGGGTCAGGCTGTCTTATTATTCACGGTGCCGTCCAGGCAGAACGGACGCCGCCCATTGGCTGCTGATGACGTCACGGCCGAGCGGCCAGCCAATCCAGGCGCGACACCTCACGGCGCAAAGAGCGCGCCAAGTCAACTCGCATCTCCAATTTGGCTCGCCTTTATTTTGTCACTTCGTGGGGCGAACAGTCTCGACGAGCGGTTCGTGGGGGCGGCGAGGAGAGGTGTCAGCGAGACGGATGGGCCGAGCTAGCGTCCTGCAGCAGCAGTGTGAGAGAATGCGCACCCATTTTAGGGAACGGCTTCGACGACGTGCCGACGCGGGCCGGCGAGGGTGGGCGAGGGGTGCGTGCGTTGCGTACCTGTGTGAGTGCGTCCGTGAGCGCGTCCGTGTGTGTGTGTGTCCGTCCGCGGTGCGTGTCGACGGGGTCGGTGTGGGAAAGACCTAGGTGCACCGCGAGGCTATTCACACGCATATCGCACGCACACACACACACACGCGCGCGTGATTGGGCTGATATGTGTCGGCAGCTGAAGCCACCACCCCCTCCTGTCATAATATGCGGGCGGGAAATAAAACAGGAGGAAGCAGGGGAGTCGCGATTCGGCTGGTCTTGTAATTAAACGACGCGGACAAAGATGGCCACCCGGAGAATGATGGGCTCTGAGGTGCGCGAGGGGGGTGGTGTATGGGCAATGAGGCGAAGTGGGCTAATCCATCGGACCGGTGCCGCGACAAGCAGGGCGTGGAGTATGCCGCTTTATTCCTTCCAGTGAAAGTTGTTGTCCGAGACCGCACCCCCGTGGGAAGGCAGGCCTAGGTCGTCTGCCCGTCTGTATGTATGTGTGAATGTACGTATGTCCACCTAACCTTTTCAGGATTTCCATTTTATTTTCCATGCGATGGCATCAGCACCAGCTAAATTACGGCTGCGTTTTGAGACGCGCAATCCCAGTGCCGAGGCACGCCTAGGGCTGTGTCTACTTGCCCGGCAACAAGTACCGAGAGCGGCAATAACCAGCCAGCACCGTCACAATGCATTCCGGAGCAAACACACGCACACATGCTCACCTTCACACACACACACACACACACACACACACACACACACACACACGCCCGCGCGCGCAATTGGCGTCCCGCGCTACGCCCTCTACCGCCGCTGGGCGCCCACACCTCACACCCCTACCTGCTTAACCGCCTCTCCTTTCATACTCAGTGCCCCTCTCCCTCTCGCCACACACACACACACACACACACAAACACACACACACACACACACAGAGGCATACGCCAGAGAAAGTAGGCGATAGAACATTCTAATCCATATCTCCTTTGACGTCCATTCGATTAAGAGTGTCCTCAAACTTAACGAAGTTGGCCGGTCTGCGTCAAATCTGGGTGCATTCCCTGCGACTGTGGCGCGCTCTGTCGGCCAAGACTCGGATCACCGACCGGCCGTGCTCCCAGCAGCAGCAGCAGCAGCCAAATCTTCAGCCCGCGTCCGCCAGAGCGCGCCACCGCATGTCGCGAAGCGAGGTCGCGGCCCGCGGGCCAGCGCCAGCGGTCAGTCCGCGGGCGGACACACACGCAGAGACAGACAGACGAGCACTCTCAAAACCTTACAAATTATTTTCGGTATTTCGAGGGCAACTGGCTTGTCTTTACAGAGCACTTAATTTGAATTTGCAAACTATTTATTCGTAAGACAAACGAAATGGTGAACACGCGCTCAATATACTTTGTAAGGTTTTAAGGGTATGCAGACAAACAGGCAGTGCGGCAGATTATTGCGAGCTCCTAGCAGACGCCGTGCAAGACGAGGTGACGCAACCCGTGCGTCCGCGTCCGGTGGCCGGCGGTACCGCCCGGTACCGCCACGCCCTGGCCCGCTGTGCCCTGGCCCACCCCGCCACAGAACACACATTCGCTAATGGCGTAAGATGCGATATGATAGCGCCCTCTCCGCTCCCCCTCGCCGCCGCCGGGGGTCTGGTCTGGTCAGTGGGGGTGGACGTGAGGATTCACCCCGCGGGGGCGGGGGTGGGGGCGGGGGCGGGGTAGGGGGAGGGGGCGGCGCGCCGGTGGGACGCCCGCCGACGTCAACGATCACAGCCACGTGAGGTAATAAAAAAAAAAAGTCGCGACCGATTTAATTTTTTCCTGCTGTTTTATTGTTGTTTTGGTATAACGGCTCGGCGATTTGTATTGTCTGTACGACTTGTTTCCACGTTTCGGCCCGAAGGCTTTGCCTTGGCATTCCCCACCTTGAGCGAAAGAATAGGGGGTTAATCAAAACTATGCGCCGATAACTATAAGCCACTCCATGCAAATTTCTCGGACTGCAGCTACCTCCCCTCCCTCCCTCTCCCTCCCGCTCTCTCTCTCTCTCTCTCTCTCTCTCTCTCTCTCTCTCTCTCTCTCTCTCTCTCTCTCTCTCTCTCTCTCTCTCTCTCCGCACCCCACTCACTCCCCCTCCTCTGCCCAATTCATCCCTCTCTTGCACATGGCGCTCGTCCTGCTGATCAATGTCCAGGCCAAGAGGATGATGAAGGAGAGGCGGATCCTCTAGGAGGTTTGGCTCCACGAAGCTTCATTAAACGGACGAGGCAAACAGCCTCGACACAATTCAGCGGTCCCATTTTGTATTCCCGGGGTTCGAGGCGGCTACTTACGCCTCGCGAGGAACACTAGGAACAGACACGACACGCCCGCGCATTGTCAGACGTGCATTACCGTGGCCGTTTCAAGATTCGAAACGAGTCTACTTCAGACGACAGTGACAAAAACAAAACAATCACGAAACTTGTCCCCGCACGACTAAATCACGTTATGTAAACAAGGGTACGCGTATTTCTCCAGCAATTTTAAACTTTCCGAGAAAACAAACTCATTGGGCGTGTTTCTTGAAGAGAAGTGAAAAGTTTATTCGTTAGAAATTTCGGTAGCGTGTTAGACGATTGCACGTAGGTTTCTTGAACTTAATTTATTGTAGAGAGGTTGGTTTACCCGATTTAAGTAGCAATTTTTGAAATAGTTAAGTATACCCCCGTTAAATTAGACGAAAAATTTTGACTTGAATATAACAAGACTACAAGAATTCAACAAAAAAACTAGAAAAATGACCTTTTGTAAATTCAGAGACCAGGAAGATACTTCCAATGAATTCAGCCGAGCCGAGCATTTTCGACAAACACTAAGCGCCGTAAGCGCGCCAGCGGAGAAATGCTTTCGTGTTTTCGTGGTTTCGAGAAGGCCCCGTCGAACAGGAACACTAGTCGAACGCACATGACCTAGGAGCTAGTCAACAATGCAGAAAAACAGCCTCTGGGTGCCCGGCAGAGCGGACCGCATCGAGAAAAGAGAAATTCAAGACACAGGTACGGAAAATCTACAAAAGTCGAAAAATATTGGCGCTCAAGCGGAAAAGCCAGAGAGACGGGTGAGAAAAATCTTCACTGTTTGCTCCAAATCGACGTCGTTTCATTTTCCTGACCGGACTCAATGAACAATTTAGAAGCCTTTGTTAAAAAATTCAAATGGAAACCAGGCAGGCTCACACGCGACGGAGCCCGGTCCGAACGCTACTCCGGCACACATAGTACTACATAGACGCGGTGAGCAACGCTATCCAGCCAAGAAATCGAGACGACTATGAAGTTCAGAGCGTCCGTTAATTCTACGAGCCAGCATCACTAACGCGGCCGTTAACAACTTTTTCTAAAATTTTGCAAATCTTGGAGCGAGTGAAGCGGAGCAAAATCACACATTCACTTTGCGAGAAAACTTCGTCGACCACGGCTCGACGATTACAACGGCAAGATATTGTGAACCGGCGTGGCGGCGTAAATTCACGGAGCGGTAAAGACGCACTCGGACGTTGTACGCACAGGCACCAAAACAATCGTCCAAAGGTTCGCTCAGCGACGCTCGCTTCGCCGGCAACGCGAATTTACACCGCACTTCACTGGTTCACAACGTGTCGTGAGAAGGAATCGGGATTGTCCACTTGCACTGCGGCACTGCACGTTAGCGACAACACTTTTTGAAGCTCGCCGCTCGTAACCAACCCCGGCAAGCCGAGTGTGTCGTCGACCGGCAGTCGGGTAGGGCGCTCGTGTGCGGGTCGGAGGCAGCACACAGACTTGATGACGAAATCCGTCGCCAGCACATGGACTTGGTGACGGATTCCGTCGCCAGCACACGGACTCGCTGAAGGACTCCGTCGCCAGGACACGGACTCGGGAGCGTGTCCGCGGCCACGTCGACGCCGAGCCCGTGTCCGCGGCGGCGTCGGGGATCCACACCGGTCCGGGGTCGTCCGCGCGCCGCGGGGCCAGAGACTTGTCTGACGCGAACTGGACTTGCTCGTCGTGCCGGCTGCTGCCGCGGGATGCTGGTGGACCGGCCGGGTCGTCCGCGCACCTGGCCGCCGGACCGGCGACACCGGTTTCCGACCCTCACCTCAGCGTCGTCTGCTCCGCGGCGTCGTCGCGATGCCGTCGTCGCGATGCCGTCGTCACACACACACACACACACTGTCACAGCACAGTCACTGCCCGTCACGGGCGTCCTCGTCCGCCGAGTCCCGGCACTGCGGTTCGCACTCCCATGTCACGCACTTTGTCTTGTCACACACTCAGTCAACGGCGTCGTCTGCTAGCCACTTCGCGCACTCACTTCGCGACGCTCCACACGACGCCTGGCGCCTCGACGCCGACGCCAGCAGGTGCGTCCACGCGGGCCGGGGTCTGAAGGCGGTCTGCTGGGGGCGGTTCGGTGGCGCCCTGCGCCAAGACGCCAGCCTCGCGAGGCGCCGCGGGGGTGGAGGCGGGGTGGGGGCGGGGTGGCGCCGCGAGCCGGCGCGTGGGGGCGGCCTGGGGGCGGCGGGCGAAGGACCTGCGCAGAGCGCCGCCACAGCGCCGCCCGAGCTGGCCAGCGCCTCCAAGAGGGAGGGCGAGCGAGAGGGCGAGCGGCGTCGCGCGCTCCCTTGCGCCGTCTTCCCCTCCCCTCCGCCGCCCCTGCGCCCGCCGGCCTACCTCCCCTGCTTTTTCGTCCGTTTTTCTCCTTTCCCCGCCGTCCGCCTGGAGGGGTGGTTCGGAGCGCGCCTGGAGGGGAGGGAAGTCCCAGCGGAGGGGAAGGGGTGAAAAAGAGCTAAGGCCTCAACCCCTTCGCTTTCCGCCCCGTCCTCGGCTCCCCTCCTCACACGCTGATTCTCCGCGGCCGGCTCTGCAGGCTTCCACCGGCCAGAGGCGAGCCGGGGCCGCCGGTCGACCAGCCTGACTGACTGACCGGCGTGGAGTTTGAATCACAGTCGCTTTGGCGCGTCTCCTTGTATCGCGTCACGTGTTCCGCGGCGCCGCGCCTTGCGTCAATGTTCCCACCAGCGCCAGATCTTACTTTAGTCTCTGATCAAAACCTGCCAACAAGAGAGACGGCAGCAATAGAAAAGTTCAGAAAAAATAAACTTAGTCAACAATTTAAAAAAAAAAAAAAAAAAAATCTTCTTCTCCCGAGTCGTGGGAAAGTGAAGGACGTGGAGTCGTCAAGAGAAAGGGTCGAGCGATTGAGTCCCTTCTCCTTCCGCGCGGAAGTCTCCACGCCGGAGAGAGGCAGCACAGAGAAAGCGGGATTGCATCGAGGAGGCGCTCCCTTCCTTACATCAAAGTCCCCCGCGCGGCGTGCAGGCCGCGCAGACAGAGACAAAGGAAGGAAGTTTGCAAATGAGCCGTGCGGCGGGGCGGCGTGCGAGACGCGGCGGAGCGGCGGGCTGAGCCGTGCGGTGAGGGGCGTGGCCGGCCCCACGTGGAGACAGCGAGGCGATTTGGCGAGAAAGAAAGGACCGCGAAGGGAAGGAGGAAACGCCGTGCACGCGGGGGCTACTCACTCGGAGCACATTTACAATAGGGGGGGAAAAAAAAATCTTCGACAGTCTCACATTAAAATCAGACCCAAAAAAAAATTAAACTTAAGAAAAAAATGACGATTAAAAAAACAAAAAAAAAAAAAAAACTTGACTCTTTTTACATTGCAAAGATAATAGAATTATAAAAAAATTAAAAATAATCCTATCAGGATGGAAATGACGTCATTGACGGACGGACCCCTCGACGCGTGGACGGACGTGACGCACATCCTGAACTCGTCGCCGTCCGGTCGGACGTCCGAACACTTGGAAGGTTGGCGCGCTCGGAGGGAGGCGGTGGCGGCCCTCTGTGTGAGTGTGAGTGAGTGAGTGTGTGTGTGTGTGTGTGTGTGTGTGTGTGTGAGAGAGAGAGAGAGAGAGAGAGAGAGAGAGAGAGAGAGAGAGAGAGAGAGAGAGAGAGAGAGAGAGAGAGAGAGGGAGAGAGAGTTGGAGGCTGCTGACAATGGTCCAGCCAGGACATCCTCATCCAAGTAACCGGTCCGGCGAGTGACGCCGAAAGGCCGAAAACCAGAGCCGCGTAACTCGGAACCAGACGCGGCCGCCGCGGGGTGGAGACGCGGCCCCCAAAGAACGGGGGGAAAATGATGAAGATAATGAAGAGACTCAGGCCGGCGGAAATGTTGCACGGGGGAAAAAAAGTGGAGCAGCACAATGAATTTAGACGGTTCGGATTCCGTTTGATTCGACATGCAAAAGCCATGTGACACGGAGGACACTTCTACCGCCGACCGAGGAGAGTTTGATTTTGAGTGTAAGATGCTCTAGCTGCAGGCTCTGCGGGGACCTTCACACATGTGTGAATGCATTCAGGCATTCAGGCAGGTATACCGGTAGCAAACGTTGCAAACGTGGCGGTAAAAATGAAATCAGCGGATCGAACGTTCAGAAATCCAAACAACCAGCTACCGAGTATCCAAGCATGCGAAAATCGAGGAATCTGACCCAGATAGGCCCATCCGAACATCCAGTAGTCACAAGGCACACTGACACATGGACCGTTACTGCTTTAGCATGCATTTCACTGGAAACCACAGACGATCTTGGCGAAACATCACCGCCAACACTTCCTTTGTTTGTCACCGAAAGACTGTCGCACTCTTATTTCTCCGGGAAACCACAGCTAGGTCTTGCCGAACCACATCACTGGAAGCACTGTTGTCACGACTCGGAGTCAGCAGCCGCTCTTCTTCGCGCCACCACCAAGGCGCCGCCGGATGTCTCCCAAATCCACAGGGGGGGGGGGGGACACCCGCACGCACCGCAACACACGATCTAGAGCACCGCAAACTTACCCGCGCAGACACTCAGCACGCACACGCCGACACGCGAATGTCAATCCGAACGGTGGCGCGCGCTGCTCGTGGCACACATTCACATTGGCGCGCACGTGAGCGGTCGGACCGCGCGAGCTGAGGGACGCACACGACGGACAGGCACGGCGCCGGCGTTGTGACGCGCGGAGCAACGCGGGCCCAACCCCGCCAAAGTCTTGGCCGTCTCACCGGCGCGGGGGCCTTTCAAAAAGGCACCGTCTCCGGCGCCACCCCGCCCGCCCCCTGCTCCTACTAGGAGACCGCGCACACGCTCGCAGCGTCGCGACGCCGGCCGCCCCCACCCCGGGCCGCGCATGCGCGGCGGCGCCGGCCCGCCCTCCTCGGCGTCGCGGCGCCTCCATGCCTCCCTCGGCGCCATCTCCGCGACGCCGACCCGACTAGTGGCGCCACCGCGCCAGGCGGCGGTCCGGCCAAGCTAGCCGGGATGCTGCGGGCCGGCCGGGCAGCCTGCCGGCCAGCCACTGGAGGCGGCGCCGCGCCGGACTGCAGGACTTGCCTGGTTTGCAACGGAAGACGGGCGCAGTGCCGCAGGGTTCTGGTGGAACCATCCCACAGTTGTGTACTTGTTAATGCAAATAAAATCGTCTAAGAAACGCAGTCCGTCAGATTTCTCGACTGAATGAGCGCGTTTCTGCTCTGTAAAACGAAGCGAAGATTCAAGGCTGATTAGCTTCTCTAAAATGTGCAGAAGACAACTTTCAAAAGAGAACTAAAAATTGACTAAGAAATATTGCAAGGAGAATACAGCCTGAGCCTGCACTGATCGCTCCGTTCGCGAAGCAGGTGTAATTGACGATCAATTTTGCAATGCCGTTAACCTTTTTGCCGTCGCTTTTAATGTATTGAGACAAGAGATAAATGATTCGGACAAGTGACCATGGACCAATTCGTTTTCTAAAGGAAAGAATCATTTTTTATACCTCGCATTGGCTAACTCGGCTCGCGTTTTGTTTAGCAGGCGTCTTTTTTCATCGTGTTTGCCGCGGAAAGTCTAAGCCAGTTCACAATCTCTCGGGGAAGGGAGGCCCACCCAGCCGCCAAATTAATCAACAAATAAAAGCATCATCTTTGTCCTCCTCTTTCATCTCATATTTCTTCCTGGAAAGGCGAGAGGGAAAAATGCAATAGGAAAGAGTTGGCTCTTTTCGGCTCATCTTTAGATGAAAATCCGCTGCCTTCCTGCACAGCGGAAAAAGTTGGCAAACACTACTGTGGCCTGCGTTTTCAATTAGCAGGACAGTCAATACATAACAAAAAAAATGGGCAAGAAAAAACCCAGTTAATTCGCAGGAAAAGACGAATAAATTTATCTAAGGCCCTTTCTTTTGAAGACGAAATAGAGTAAAATAGAGAGAGATGCAAGGAGAGTTCTGTCCGAACCTACAGCCATTTGCTAAAAAAAAAAGGTGTACTAGTCCTTAGATTTTTTCCTAGCCAATGATCTTGAGCAAATTTATGACGGGAGCTCTCAACATTTTGTTTGAGTGCCCTACAAATGGCAAATGGCAATCGAGCTTATTAGTCCGAATATTGTTGGCCTCAATCCACTCCTCTTTCTCGAAGCCTAATCAAAACGGCCTTGCAGGAAGCCGAACCATTGCACTCTCATGGGTCACACCACGCCCAGTCACGAGGCCGTGGTGAGGCGCAGCAAAGCACAAAGCCAATTTCCACAAGAAAATGATAAATTCAGTTGCAGCACTGCAGGGCGGACGCCGAGCCAAGAAGGTTGCTCCCTGCACTCCCTGCAAGAAAAGGACAGCCGGAAGTCGCTGTTATTTTTCTGTTACGGGCGATCGACGAACAGCTTTGTATAAGTCAACAGTAAAATCCAAGTGAGCTTCCGGGTGGGTAGGATCAAAAAAATCAATAAAAAAAGGAACACGTTGGAACACTAACAACGACACTCGCGAACACATGTCCCAAACGAACGCGCAAATTGTGGCGCGCGCGGGCAGTGCTGGCTGGCCCGGCACTGGCACGGCCGCTCTGCGAGCACTACGTAAGCCGCGCGGACCACTGCCAAGGAATAAAGCCATTGCCGGGCCATTCAGGGAGAAAGGAGGGGGGAGGGGGCAGCGGTGAAATGAAATGAAGATGAAGAGGGAGAAACCGCACACAAGGAAATATGGGCAGAGCCGAGGCGCAAAAGAAGAATAACGGCAAAAAAGAGAAAAAGAATATAAGGGAGCGAAAAAAGAAAGCAGGTTGTCAAACTGGCAGACGTAGAGGTCATTGTTTATGCGAAGCACAGCAGGCGCAAATTCTGTCATTTTGAAGACACTGCTGCTATAAACACAGTAATGTTCTACAAGATCATTACCTCATTTGAGAACTATTTTTACTTTTTTGATGGAACTTTTGCATTTTATAAACTCTTATTTTTTAAAGAAATAGTACACCACTTCACGTAAATGATATCTAGGTCAGAAAAATCCGCGCATGCTTCCAGCATTCAATAATTCTACGTTATTTACGCCTGCCGTATTTTATGGCGAGTCCCTTTAGGCGGCGTCCTGAAGTCCTGGAGCTGGTCTGGAGGCCAATCCGCGCAAATAAGAGTGCTAGAGAGCCTCGAGTTTTGGCTGCAGGGAAGCCTATTCATCTTTAGAGCGCCTTGACAGCCTGAATGGCTGATGCGGGCAGGGGCGCCTTTGCGCGGCCGGCTCCGGCAGCTTCGCCGGCTTGGCTTACCAATAAGTCAGAGAGCCGCGAGAGCAGTGGTAGAGTTGGCCCGCTTTTATTCCGAGGTCTCAGTCCCGAGAAAGCCTGAAAAGGGTTTGAGACCCCGCGGCCCCCGACGGGGCCGACCGGGCACCGCGCCAGGTAAGTGGGGCCGTGGGGCTCACGGACTCGTGAACAACGTTAAATACACCGCCGCCAAAATTCTTGTCGCTCTCCATCTCACGTCTGAGCCACTATTTTTTTTTCCTTGCGGTGAAAATGTGCAATGAAAATTAGAGAAAATAGGTAGCAAGGTCCTCCAAAATAGGAACAAAATGTTCTGAAAAATTTGAATTTACAGCAAATAAAGGTATTTTCTTACATCTGTTTATTTTTACTCTCAAAAGTACAGCAAAAAAACGAAAAATAAATGAAGAAAATGGGTCAGTTAATTTCTCGGCGATTTTAAATAAGGCTTCTTCGTGTCACAGGTCTTTCGTGCAACACGGAGATTCTCCTATTTTCGCAAGCCTAAGCAAGTCGAGACAGCCGCGCGCCGGGCCACGCTCCCAAGCGTGACTGGGTAGATGGCGGGCAAAACCGGCCAGGAAGAGGAAGAGGGTGAAGGCAGAGGGGAGAGAGAGAGAGAGAGAGAGAGAGAGAGAGAGAGAGAGAGAGAGAGAGAGAGAGAGAGAGAGAGAGAGAGGCAGCCATTGGACGAAGAAATCTGCATCTCCGGATGGAGGGCCCTCGGCCGGCCCACGCACCGCAGCCTGAGGCCACCCCGTCGCCATGGCAACGCCGAGCCTCGCCCGGGCCCGTGCACGAAAGGAGCAAAAGTTGGCCGAAGTTTGTTTTCGTGTCATTTTCCATAGTTTCAGCCACCCTTCTGGGCCCGCTATAAAGAAGGGCGGGCGGAAGCCATCACCAACTCGTTCAAGTGAGAGCGACTTTCGGGAGTCTGAATACGAGGCGGGCTGCGGCAGCGCGGGGCCCTTCAATAATCCACAACTATATGTCCAGCACTCTTTGAAGTTGAAGAACGCCGTTTTGCCAGGCGAAAAACTGCTGCCTCAAAGCCCGCTTTGGACGAAACTCACGATTGCTGCAGGGTCTTTGGGAGGTGTGAGCACTCGATTCACAAGCAGAGACAAACTCTTCGGGCAGTCGCTGAGCATTTTCACAGCAACGTTTCAAACAGAGAGCAGCAAATTTTTACATGTAAAGAACATCGATATTTGAAAAACTGCAGACTATCCTTTAACAGTGCTGGGGCCTCGTGCGTGCGCCCTGTCGCATTGCAAGCGCCTAGAAAGGAGTAAAAACACAACGAGAATAAAACAAGAAGAACAAAAAACACGAGGTAAACAACAAGAACAACTAAGCGTGTTTGAGATTTGTCTTGATGCGTCCCCCGCCTTTGAGGCCCGCGTCCCGAAAAGGACCATGTCAGGGCGAGCTAATTAACAAACACGTTAGGCCTTTTAACCACAAAGGGAGAGGTGCGCGGCGCGGGCCTGGGGACATCTTACGCCGGCAAATGCAAAAATATCCCCCACCCCTTCCTCTCTCTCTCTCTCCCTTGCACCGCCAGCCAAACTACATGCCGCCATTCTTGTGGTGCACGGCGTGCAGGCGTCCACCCCACGCATCCGGCGGTGTTGTTCGCTGTACGCACAGTGGACCGTGTTCGGAATCGTGGCGTTTTGGCCACTTTTCTGACCACCTGACGAGCAAGCCGAGCTTCTCCGATCGTCAAAGATGGCGACTTGAAAGCCGCGGCGCGCCGCACACATCGCGGCTCCTCTATTTTCCAGCCCGCCCTGTTTTCCCACCGGCTGCTCGGCGTGCCCTTAGCCTCCCCTTAATTAAAGGGGTCTATGCGAATTTTCTTCAGATTGCAAAAAGCCGTTTCTGTGTGCCGAGTCCCCCGCTTCATTACCGGGTCCTAGTTGTATAGTGGGGAAAAGTTTACCCCCCTCGTGTGTAGAGCCCTCGAGGAGGCCCGCAACAATATCTGCACTGGTCCTAGAGAAGGAAGGAAGCAAAAAAAAAAAGGTGAATCAACAGAACGCATGCATGAACTTTCCAAACTGCACCGCAAGCCATATAGATACACACGGATACGCGGTGTGTGTGTGTGTGCCCGTCTGCCCTGGTGTGGGTACGGCGAAGCTTCTTCAACTGTATACAGAGCGCTCCAGACAGAATGGGCTTCCGCAAAAAAGCCCAAGTAAAACGGGGGCTGTGTTATTGACTTTGGAGGAAGTTGGCGGACCAGCGCGCCTCCAGCATCCAGGCCGCTGGACAGGAAAAGAGAAACATGGAGGAAATTTTGTGTCCAGTGGCGGAGGAGAGGCGGAGCTGTGGACAGGGGAGGGGGTGGGGGGGGGGAGGGGAGCGCAGACTCGCACACGCGAACAGGGGCGCAGGAGGGGTGCGATGAATTACAACAAACTATTCCAAGGGGTCCTACGCGAACTGAGACCGAGTTCAGAAAGCAGACCTGAGATTTCAGTCAGTTTTCTTGGAGGGTGTGATTTACTGCACGTACGTACGCTCCGGCTGCCGCTCTGCGATTCATTTTCAGAGGCGCCACTGGAGCTGGAGGCGGCTGGCTGGAGGTCCGGGGCGGCCCCAGAAGATGGTCTCCGAGCATCCCTCTCGCCGCGTCTCTCGCCCCACTCCCAGCCTGCGCACTCAAGAGTCGCTTCGTCGCTCCGTCTCTCTCACACTCACAGGGCGTCCCGTCGGGGAGCGAGAGGGACAGAGCGACGAGGCTCTGTTCGGAGTCCGCCCGCTGCAAATCACGAACTGCATCGGGGCAGGACTATGCAGGCCCAGCCAAGGGGAAAACACACACACACACACACACACACACACACACACACACACACACAGAGTGCGCTCCAGTTCATGTTTTTGCCATTAGGATTGGTCACGGCAAATAATCCACGTCTTTTTTTCCTCCTTACAATGTCAGGCGGGGGAAAACGACGCCGCGAAAAACCTGTCCCGGCGAGTCTCTTTCTCTCCGCCCCGCATCCGTCCCACGGGCGGCGACGACGCCTTCATGGCGGAGTCCTTAATTCATTTGCCGAAACTAATAAACGCCGCCAGCCTAGAAGCCACCACCTCGCTTAGAAACGCTGCCTTGTCCGACGCCGCGCACATTATCATATCACAATTAAAAAAAAAAAAAAAAAAAAAAAAAAATCCTCTGACCATCCAACAGTTGTACTCCGAGCCACCCAGGGACTCCCGGCCGGACTACCCGCCGCTGTGGCGCGAGGCCTCCGCGTCCCGGAAACATTCACCGCCAAGCATTTTTAAAACGAGACGCGCGGCGGCGCCGCCGCAAGGAGGCCGTTACGAGCCGAGCCGAGTGCGGCCGAGCCGAGCCGAGGCGGGCGGCGGGGCGGTCGGGCCGAGCCGAGCCGGGCGCTAATGGCGCTTGCTGCTAATGAATTGCTTGGACTCAGCGCGCTGCCGCGCTGCCGCCACCGGGCCGCCCAGGCCGCCACGCCCACCGCCCGGGGACTCCCTGAAGACAGTGCGCGCATATGTAAGGACCGGCTATATGGGCTGCTTGCGTGCGCGGCTGACGGCACGGCGTTAAGGACGAAGGGCGTGCGTGCCGCGGGGCATTGTCACCCGGGGCGCCCTTGGGGGCCGCCTGGGCCCTTGTGCCTGGGACGCCCCGCACCCTTCACTTTATTTCAAAACGGAGCGCATCAGCGAGTTGGAAAGACTTCAAGAAAACGCCCAGCGCGCACGCCAAACGGAATGAGTGAGTTGCTGTCTGCCCACGTCAAACCAACTGGTGGAGTGCTGCAGCTGCAATGGAGAGCAGCAATGACGTCACAGTGAACGCAGAAAGGGGGGAAAGAGATTAAAAACCGGCGCACACGAAAGTAGGTCAAGTTTAAAATTAGCCACGCTTTACCGGGGAGGGCCTTGCTTATCGCGGTGACACTGGCACATGGACACACACACACACACGGACAATGAGCGCTATTGATGCGCGCCAAGTCGATACCGGGTCGTTTAGAGCCAAATTACGCCAAGGGCATCTCTCACGAGACGCGGGGCGCGCAGGTGTAAGGCCACCGCGCCACGCCACGCCACGCCACGCCCGGACTCGAGGGAGCCAGGCCGGCGGACCCGTCCCGAGGGGCGTATTTGCAGCGGGGAAGGGGAGGGGGGAGGCTCACGAAGGACAAGGGGTTGCAGTGCGTCACTCACACACACACACACAGACACACACACACACACACACACACACACACACACCGGAAGTCCAAACAGAGCCGGACACTTTGGTTGCGGCACACATTCATGACGTGCGAGTAGCATCACGTAATAGGGGTTTACTTGAAGTCCTTGTCGAGCCGCGTGTGACTACTGCCTTTTACTTTGGACGTTCTCTGGAAAGAATAATTCGATAAAAATAATTTTGAGAATCTTATTGTAATACCTCAAGTTTACAAAAAGCCTTGTCCCCCTTTCCGCCCTGCCGTGCTTGTATAGCGCAGTCCTCCTGACCAGTGGCACGGGGGCGGCGAGGCCAGAGATATCTTACACGGCGAAGGGCGTCGCCTAGGTCGCTGCCTCCACGGGCACTGTATGGACAATAAATACGCAGCGCAAGACGGCAAAAAATAACATAATTCCTACTTATACGTCGACGAAATTTCTAAAGGGTTGAAAATGTCTTATGGGACAAATATGTTTTTTTTGTCTTCCAAAAACGACAACAAAGGACGTTTGTTATTTTTATCGTGACATTGAAAACTACCTGCTTGTGCTCGGAAGCAACTGCGAAGCCACCGCACCTCCGCCGGCGAGGACGCCGACGCCGACAGAAAGGAGCGGCCGCGCGAATCTCAATGAAGTGCCGTTAAAAATACGACGCCTCGTAATTTTTAGCGCCACAAGGAAGGAAAGTGTCGGCCAGAGTCGTAGTCGCGCTTGTGTGTGTGTGTGTGTGTGTGTGTGTGTGTGTGTGTGTGTGGCCACCGCTGCAGACCTTAGCACACCCTGGCATCAAACAGGCGAAAGTGCGAGGGTTACTCTGGTGTATTTTTGTGTCACTGGATTCCAGATTATTTTTTTTCCAAAAATCAATGAACAATTATTTCGTCAAGGGTGGACGGTACGAACAAAAAAGGAGGGGATGTATCCACCGTTCATCTGCGAATAAAATAAACAAGAAATAAAAAGTGATCGGAAAAAAAATGAACGACCGCCGATTCGATCCCTAAGAACGGGCCCACGGCGTATGCCCGCTCCACTCGCCACCAATCTGCGTTTACTGGCCCCAAGATGGGTCCGTTCGTGTTGTGGCGATGACGCGCCCACAAAACGGCTCGAGGTGCGGTCACTTGCCGGTCGGAATGAGCAGCGCCATCCGAAAGCAAAACAACGCCATCAAACAGGCGAACGCACCCTTTCATGCCTGCTCTCGCCACAACCCACGTTACGACCATCTTTTGCATCGAGTGCGATTCCTCGCTCGCTGCCGCGGCTGCGCATCAGGTGTGCTTCGATGTATCGATCGTGTCACAGTGTGCGCACCGATGGGGGGACAATGACCACGTGCACGAAGACACAGCACCGCCACAGCCGCACCGGACCTTCCACCGTCAACACACCACGGCCAAACTGCCGTGGCTTTTATTTACTTTTAACCCCCATGTTCTTATTCGAGAGACAGAGGAACGACGCCGCCTGCGGATATATAAGATTGTAACGTCCCTACTCAAACACGCTACGACACACCGCGCTTGGCTCGGCAGAAAGACCAGACCACAGCAGAGGGCATCGCTGGCTGTTTTTGCTGTTCAACTGAAGAAAAAAAAAAACAAAAAAAAAAAAAAAAAAAAAACAGAAATATGTTTTATGGCTTGGCCGAGATTTTAATAGGTTGACACAAAAGACCTATGACCAATTTTCTTCGAATTATTTGACGCCACGGCAAAAAATAAAACGGCAAATTTGTCTTGATCTTGAGTCGGTCGTATGTGAGTGCGCACGGCCGCACGGCGGGCGAGCGAGTCCCCTTGAAGGTGACAATGGGGTGGGCGGTCTTCGCAACGCGCACTCAAAGGACGGCCAGTAAAGTTGTTTGAGCCGTTTGGGGCGTTAGCCAGGGGGAGGAGGGAGGCTGAGCATCACAATTCGAGAGGTCGGCCAAACTTAATGAAACTCTGCGCGATTGAACGGCGTTGAGACTTCGCCTTACCCTATTTCCTTCGTTCATTCGACACACGAAACAAATTTGTCTTCACCTTTTTTTTTTCCTCAGGGCCAATTCAAGGCGACGATTGTCCAGTCGGCTCCAGCGCTGTCCAGCTGGCCGCCCGCTGGAGGGGCGGAACGGTAAATACAACACCCTTACAGCAGCAATAATCTGGCCATAAACAGCGTCTATAAAGCCGCGTCCCCCTTTATCAGAACGGGCGCAAGCATCGGCACACACACACACACACACACACACACACACACACACACAGAGGCACGCACACACACACACACACACACACACACACACACACACAGAGGCACACATTCACGCACACGACCCGGGGGCGGGAAGTATTCCTTGCAACCCTCACGAGACACGTCAAAATCCTTGGCTCCGGCCGCGGAACGGGAACGCGGGGGCGACCACGCTATAGGGGGTTATGAGCGGCAGTATTCGAAATGTTTGACGCGCGCGCAGTATAGAATCGGCCCGAGGAAATGTAGTGGGGAGGGGGGACATATACAGAAAATTAGAATGAAAGACGACATGAGGAAGCAAAGACGCGCGGAGGCACGTGGATAAATTACTTTTCCGAGAAAACCATTCAATTGCATCGACAGGAAACAGCGGGCGAAATGGGAACAGAGGATGTCCCGCAGGAAGCGAGGGGGGAGGGGGGCGAGGGGGGCATAGGCACGCGTCGCACGTTACGCCTGCGTGACCCCCAGGACATGATCTTCCAGAACACGTGAAAAAAAAAATATATGTATGAAAAACAAAAGAGCGAAAAACTTACTGTATTTAACGTGATTTTTGTCAAAGCTCTCGCACACGCTAAAACGACAGGCGGGGCGTAAACAAAGCAATGCCAAAACAAAACGCATTTGGAGCGCGTTCCTTCAAACTCGTCTCTGCCCGCGGGCTCTCTTCTTACTGCGTCCTCCGCGCAAACCGGAAGAAGAAGGCTCCTCCAGCCTCGTCGCCGTTGTCTCGGATAATTTCATTCCTCCTTCCGTTCTGGCATTCGGCGATCCATTTGGCGCGCATCAAACGCGCGGCCGCTGCTTCACCGGTACACACTGCCGAATCAAGTCGGCGACCCGCCTCAACAACTCTTTCATGATGCCCCCCCGTCTGGAGATGCGCTCCAGTAGTCAGGGCACCCACGTGCGCGGCACGCTGCCATTACACTGTCAAAACATCATTTCGAGGACGGCTCAGGCGGATGCGTGTCACTGGACGTCAAGTCGAAAACGTCACAAGTCTGTTTCAATTTTTTTTTTTTTTTTTTTTGAAATGCTTACTAAAATTCCATTACGGCGTGGAACAATTGAATTTTTTGGAAGACCTGAAATGGGGCCTGAACGAGAAGACAATGGCATTCATATCACAAACCGCCGTAGTATGTATTCTCCAAAGAAAAGGAGGACCAAGAAATCAGATAGCGTACCACGAAGTGACGGCGCAGACTGACCCCCCGGCGCGTGGCGGTGCGGGACGCACCCAGCCGCCCAACGGCCGCCGCCGCGGACCGTGACGCTCACCGTCTTACGAGCAGGCCCCGGCTAATTACCAGCAAAAACAACAACAAAAACACCCACCGCGCCGGGATTTGAACCCGCGTTCCACCTAATGACACCATCTCCGCAACGCACTTACGGGTCCAGCCCAACGCAAAGTCGCTCAGAACGTTGACGGATGTCGTTTTGTTGGGCGTGCTTCAGGCGGACCGCTGCGTTCAGACGCTTGGTGCTTACCCCGAACAAGTTTTGTTGTTGTTTCTGTTGTTGTTTCCCATCATTATTCGCGAGGCACGCGCCCTCTATTACCGAGTGGCAACGACAGCGGCACCGGACCAGTACGCCACCGGTGCGCCGCGGTGCCCGGGGGGGTTGATGCACCCAGCAACAGGCCTCTCCTCCCCCGTCACGCCCGGCGGCGCGCGAGCCAACGGACGCACCCTCTGCCCGCCCCGCCCCGCCCCGCCCCGCCCCGCGACGCCGAGACAAGACGATCGCCGAGGAGGCCTTTAAACATTAAAAGGACGGTAAGACACCTTGCACAACGTCTCCGCGTGCGCCGCCATCCGTAGCCAAGATGCGCAAGACGGCCTCCTTTTAACGTTTAAAAGGCGGGGGAGGAGGGGGGGGGCTCCTGGCGCGGCATATGGCCCGTCTCCGCGGCCCGCGCCATATGGGTCCTGCGCCGCGCACCCGCCACGCGTGTCCAATGAGTACGGCAGCGGCGTCCGCGGCACGGCGAGCCGCGTGGCTACCTCGAGGGGAAGGGGTGACTGGGCTGGGCTCATCGCGGCTCAGAAAGAAACCAAGCAAAAGAAGGCACTTTGCCCGTTTTTTTTTTGTTTTTTTTTTTTTTGGTTAGGGGGCGGGGGTCAAAAGCTGCATTATCGTGAAATCACAGCGAAACAATGGGAAACAATGGGAGAAGCAGTAATCCCAAAGCGAGGATGACGATGTGCGAAAATTATTGCAATCGGTAGCGCTTGACCCTTCAGGCGGTAGAGACTGGGTCGGGTCTGGGCGTTCCCAGCCAACCCGTTGCACAGCAGCACAGCAGCCAAGCGTACGGCCGGCGTCTCCAGTTTCCAGGCGCATCTGCATGGACAGGTTGGCCACGTGCAGCGCGGGGCGGCGCGGGGATGCGGCCAAGGCGAGGAGGTGGCCAGTCAAGCGGCACGCACCTACACGCCGCACTGGGCAGCACGCGTCCCGCACGCGACGACGCTCTCTCTCTCTCTCTCTCTCTCTCTCTCTCTCTCTCTCTCTCTCTCTCTCTCTCTCTCACTCACACACACACACAGACACACACACACACACACAGAGTCTCCGTTGGTCAGTCCAAGTCACTTCTTTCGGCATGCACTGCCCACCTCCCCGGACAGACATCCAAGCAGCGTCTAACGACGACAGGGGGCGCAATAACAAAATAAAAACAAAAGGACGAAGCCAAGCTCTCTACGTACTCCGTTGCCGCCTTTTTCCTTTTCTCAAAGCGTCACAGTCGGCGGCTCCCTCGGCCCGTTCCGTCGCGCCGTCGACTTTGTGCGACTCATCGCGCTGCACTCCCTCACCTGCCCGCGTCGTGCCCGCGAGGGAGGGGAGGGGGATGCTCAGCCCTCGCCAGACGAGTTCTCAGTCCAAGACGCTCTACTTGAAAATGGGCATAGCGCGCGCGCGCGCGTGGAGCGGACGACAAGTAGAAGGGCGGGGCGGGGCGCACAGCGGGTCAGAAGACCGTTGAGGCGGCCAAAATCCCGGACGCGTTTTGAGCTGCAGAGTCGCTAAATGGGACTCGAATCGAACGTGTGACCCCACCAATGGATTCCTCGTCTGGCGAGCAATCCATTGGTGGGGTCACACGTTCGGTTCGAGTCCCATTTAGCGACTCTGGGGCTCAAAACGCGTCTAGAATTTTGGCCGCCTCAACCGTCTTCTGACCCGCTGTGGGGCGGGGCGGGACGAGTGCGGGGAGGAACTAGTACTAGAGCCACAACTACTAAAGGACTGTCGAGGGTGCGGTGGCCCCGCGCGCCGTTGCGTTGTGCCCCTTGACGACGGGGAGGGGGGGGGGGGAGAAGGGCCTGGTCTCCTGGGCCTGGGTGTGGCAAAAGCAGCGCAAGGCGTGTGTCGTGCAGGGGGCCGAGGCAGCGCCGAGGCAGCCGAGCGATTCGGAAGAGACGCTTCCGTCTCCGTCCCACTCGCGTGGGTCCTTCCGTGAGAGCGCGCGACAGACCCGCTCTCCTTGCATCCACACGACAGCCACCGCGAGACGCCAGCCTTATTGCGGCTCGCACGCGGTGCGCCGTCAGTGTGTGTGTGTGTGGGTGCGCGCGTGCCAAGCACGACCTGCAGAGTGCCTCGAGGAATCACGGAGTGGTAGTGGTGGACAGGGCAAAAGGTCTTGCGCTTAGATTCTATGTGGAAAATTTTCCGAAGAAAAAAAAAAACACTCGGGCGAGTTATGTCAATTTTTTTTCTTAAAAAAAAAGGCGCAATAATGTTGTGCCGAGGTTCCATAGCACAATAATTTCCAACGATACGGACGGCAAACCACGTCCGGACAGGGCCCGCCCGGCGGATAGGCAACCCATCGCGCGCGCCGCGCCGCCAGGTGGCAACTCTAGCGGCCAGGTGCGCGGCGCCGGATGGGTTGCCTCCTCAGCACGGCGCTCGCTTCGCGCATTACAGGGCCATTCCAAATGCGGGGCGCCGCTGCCGGAGAGCGCCGCATTCCAAGTCCGAGCAAGACGCACTCAGCGTAATTGTGTGAGGCCAGCAGTTGAGCCCGCCGGCCGCAGCACCCGGGTTCAAATACCGCGCGGGGCCCGTCACTTTTTTTTTTGTCCACTCCGTCCGCCATGCGTTCACGAGGACAATGTTGACCGGGTGGATGCGCGGCTCAGACGCTATCGCCACCTGCCTGCTTCATCAGAGGGATGACGGCACAACCATCCCCCGTCTTTAATACAGTGTGCCTAATTGCTTTCAAGCTAATTGCGGTCCCCTTCCAGTCCCTTCCAGCCCCGCGCACAGTGTACCCCTATATCACTTTCGCCGGTGCATATTTTCTGCTGCCTTGCCTGCGCCTGCTGCGCCAACCTTACCGAGGGGCGCACTCTCATTCACAGGCGAGGGCTTATCTTCCGAAAAGGGGGGCCAGGCCGGCCGGGGGGAGGGGGGCAGTAGGGGCCTGGGCGGGACTTGCAGCAGGTTATCGCATTTTAATCCCCATAGAGGAAGAACGATTATCTCCTTCGCCTTTCGCCGCCCCCACCACGCAGGCGGCGCGACGCGGCTCGGACGGCGCATGTCGATATCAAAGCATCTGCTGCGCTCACTGGGTCCGCCTGCACTTTGCCGGTCATTTAGTGGGCCGGCTAAACACACGGCCCACGTGCGCGTCACCGACATTCGTGCTTCTATTTCCAAGACAAATCGACGCGGCGTCCATGAAAATGGCAGAAACGCCATGAGCGAGGCGCGGAGCGTTTGGAAGGAGTACCTCCGCCTAAATTCGTGCGGCGGATTGAGGCCTGATTGACAACCGGGCGCACGCAGTTGTAGGCGCGGCGGGCAATAGCGTGCGGGGCGTGCGTGCGTGAGGATGTGCGTGCATGTGTGCGTGAGTGAGCGTCCGCGTGTGTGTGTGAGGCAACGGCAGTGTGAGAGTCACTGTAGCGACGTGTCTGCCCTCACGACCCTGACACCTGATTGCTCTCTTGATGTCTCACTCGCACCCGCGAGTGCGAGAGAGACACATGCGGGGAAGAGGTTCCCAAGGCCCGCGATCGAGCTTCCACTTTGATTCCTCCGAGTAATTGGCCCGCCGAGCGCATTCGGCAAGCCTGACGGACAGGACCCGTCCCCGTCCGCCGTGCAGGGTAGGCAACCCATCGCGCACCCCGCGACGCGGGGTAGCGCCGACGCTCTCCCCTACCTGGCGACGCTGGAAGGGGGAGCCAGCAAGCCAGCGTGACGGCACAGCGCTCACGGCCGGTCCCCGAGAGCCCCCGAGCTCGCTTTGCATGGATGCCTTGGCCTCCGGCCGCTTAAACTGGAGCCACCCCGATAATTCGTCTTCAATTCGAGGGTCGGGTCCGGCGGATTGCTCCTTGCCCGCCCCGCCCCGCCCCGCCCCGCCCCGCCCCGCGTCCGACTGACTCTGCGCCGAGATTACGCCGCAAGCCCCGCCACGCGACGCGACGCGGCGGTAGCTGCCCGGCCGGTGGGGCGAGTTGCGTGGGTGTGCCGCGACCGGCCGCCCCCTCCCCCCCCCCTTCCCCCCTCCCCGCCGCACCGCTGTACGTCTTACCGCCCGCAGACTCATGATGATTCCGAACGGGCGCTTCGTCGCTCTGTCCCTGTCGCACTCACGGGCCGTGCCCGGCCGTGCCCGGCCGTGCCGCAGGGGTGCGAGAGAGACAGCGCGACCCTTGGGACTGGCGGCGGTGCGGCGAGGACCCCCCGCGGGGCCGGCAGGCAGCTCCTGGAGGAGCTTGGGCGGAAGCGGCCGTGCGCAATGTGGCGTCCCATTTAATGCAGTAACCCCTTTATCAACTCTGCGACTCACAACAAGCACCAAGTTGGAGTGATTATGCTGAGTCGTATCTGGTTTCAAATCACATTTTACGCAGATGCTTTGAGCAAAACTAGAGGCTAACCGCCTTGAAAAATGTAATCTAGTTTATAGCAGTGACAAACTGAACACAGCAAACCCAGTGGCGAGTACTCACCATGCAGTGACGCACTCTCCAGAATACAAAAATTTGTCGTTTGCATCCCTCTCATCCAGATTCTATGCCAAATTTTTTTGTTCCATAGAGAGCACCATAGATTGGAGTTCCATTCCTCAGCGCACCACAGACCAAAATGCCAAAAATTGGTGCTCCAAAAGAAATGTGACAATCTGGCTTCAAAAGTATGACGCGTTCGCAAAAGAATTAATGTCCAAACAATTGCTTTCAGTGCTAAGGATCCCTGGTCCAAGCGCAGGAATTATACTAGGACAAACAAGACTCCACTAGAAAAATACAAGACCTGCATCTGTATTTTCAGATTGCAAGCCATTGTCACAGGCTTACTTTGGAATCTCTTTGATTTGACCAGCAATACCTCAGGCACTGGAAGGATGGTACTCACATCAATACTATGAAGCTGGATCGCAGAATCACTCTCTTTAGATGAGGGGTTGACACAGCAGACAGTCTACATCCTTTCTCAAATCAGGAAACCTTGCCCCAGCTTCCTAACCTCACCAAGACGCTGGTCCCTCTCCCAAGCATCGTCAGTTTACAATTCACTAATTTTGGGATGCCCTGAGCGCACCATGGCCTTGCAAACGCGGTGGAACACGGTGAAGCGTAATGGAAATAAGCTATTGCTGACAACGGCGAGACAAAATACACAAAAGAAAACTTTTTAACTTCTCGATGAGCCTACAGAGGCCATGTTGCCAAGTTGGCTAAGTACAGTTCGTTTTGCTATACAACGATACCGACCAGATTCCGCTCCAACAAATTCTCATACCTCGCTGCTTGTTTGTCTGCTTGTTGTAAAGTTCTAAACGTTCCTAATATTTACTTCGTGTGCATTTTGTCTCATCGTGCTGAACGATAGTTTATTTCTGTCTCGCTTTTTTTGTGTAATACCGTGTTTGAAAGGCCAGAGTGCGTGCGGGCAATCGCAAAACCAGTGAATTGTTTCAAACCGAGCAATGTTGTGAAGAGGGACCACCGTCTTGGTGAGGTTAGGAAGCTGGCTCAAGATTTACTGATTTGAGAAAGGATGGAGACTGTCTATGCTGTGTCAACCCCTCATCAAGATAGAGTGATTCAGCGATCCAGCCTCATAGTGTTGATGTGGGTACCATCCTTCCAGTGCCCGAGGTATCATGGAATATATAAGATTACACAGCCAAAAAGTGAGCGGTGAAAAAAAAAATAAAAAATAATGTGACGTCACTTTGGTGTCATAGAGGGCGCTGCTCTCGTGGCGGCCACCAAGATCCTCCGCTGACATAAAAGGCGGACAAACACGAGGCGACACAAGTCGGTGCAAACACTCTGCAAACACTTTCGCCCGCCCTGTCTTGTCTCTCCTGACCTCCCGCCTCGCGGCCTCAAGGTCACCCACACCCACCCCGCCCAACCCCGCCTCGCCCCGCCCGCCCCGCCACGTGCAAGCGCCATAAAACGAAGAGAGATGAGCCGGCCAGACGCGACAATAAGACGATGGTCCAGCTGGACCCTCTACCTCCCCCTCCCTCCTCCCCGGACCCAAACGGACACTGCTGCGGCCTTGGCTGCGGCGGTCATCTGTATAATCTCACGACAATTTGGCTCCTCGGCATTAAGATAAACTCGGCTTGCTTGTTGGCGGACGCGGAGCCGGAACCCCGCTCGCCCCATTGCACTCTCCACTGCTACACTGGTAGCGCCACCTGCTGGCCGACGCAGAGCACGACAGCGCTCGCGTCGCCCTCTCTCTCTCTCTCTCTCTCTCTCTCTCTCTCTCTCTCTCTCTCTCTCTCTCTCTATCTCTCTCTCTCTCTCTCTCACTCACTCAGGGTGCGTGCCGTTGGTGTGCGAGAGAGACAGAGCGACGATGTGCAGAAACGTCAGGGCAAAGACACGCAGTGACGCGGACAACGAGGCTAGTTTCCTCCGATTGTATGCCTGGTTCAATCCTCACATCCCGGCTTCGTATTTCCCCCTGTATTTTTGTTTTTTTGTTTTTGGCGGGGGGAGACCCGAGGGTGAAGGGTGAAAGGATTGCGCGCAATAAGACGACGAAAGAAGGAGAAGGATAAAATTGCGGTGCAACGCGCGCGCGCGCGCAAGTCCTTGATGCCGGTCAGGAGTGAAAGCTCATTAGAATTCCAGCCAAAGCCCCCTCCCCCTCCCCCTCCCCCTCCCGCCGAGCCTTCCTTCGGCTTCCTTCTCTGGCGAGGCAAGTCGAGGCGAAAAGCTTGGCCGGCAACCCCTTCGCCTGCTTTCGGCGCCTTTGCAGCCATCATTAGGATAGAGAGAGAGAGAGAGAGAGAGAGAGAGAGAGAGAGAGAGAGAGAGAGAGAGAGAGTCACGCAGAAAGGTGCCACGCGGCCGAGACATGACAAGACGAGACAAAACGACGCGTGACGCGTTGCTTCGCGCGGCACGGCCTACTGGAGCACCAATTGGTGCTCCACGCTGCGCTTTCTAGCCGTTCGGCCGCGCGGCAACGTCTGTGTGAGTGTGTGTGGGGGGGGGGATGAGAAAGGCAGTCAGTGCTGCACTCTCCGAATAACGCTCGCCGTCCGAGAAGGCCGGCAGGAGGAACACGACGACGACGACTATGTAGTTGGTGAAAGTGCGAGTTAATTGGGGCATGCACGAGAATGAAAGGGGGAGAGGGCCGGTCAGTCGAATGTGCGTCGCGCGGGGGACTTGGAGGAACACAGCGACGTTATAAATCTTGCGGTAATTCGTTGGGTCCGGCGTCCCGGCGTCCCGGCGTCCCGGACGCCGTCCGGCCCGACACCGAGTCATCGCCGGGCGTCCCTGCGGCAGAGCGCCGCCCGCCCCGCCCCGCCCCGCCCCGCCACCCCCAAGACTGGCCTGGCCGGCGTCCAGCATTTAAACCATGTCCGTCCGCTCGGCCGGTCCGGTCTTAGTTTGCGGTCGCCACAAGTGCCCCCAATAAGGCGCCGGGACAACGACCGCGTCGCAGCGTCGCTCTGTCTCTCTCGCACTGCCGGGCTGGAGGGGCGCGCGCGAGAGAGACGGCGGCGGGCGGGCCACACCCCTCGTGGGGCTGCGCGAAGGGCCGCGCCGAAGACCCTCGTCGGGTGGGCCCGTCGCTCGGGGTCAACAAGGACGCCGACCTGGCGGTGTTCTTGCTGCGAGTCGAGCAGGGACGGGCACCGTGTAGGCCGCCGGCTCGGACGTCATGGGGCCCACGGAGGCCCCCGCAGCCCGGCGGGTAGGCACCACGGCGGGCAGGCTAGCGCGGCGCACGGCCGATGCTCGGATCCGCGGGCGCCAGACGAGCGCATGCATGGAGAGAGAGAGAGAGAGAGAGAGAGAGAGAGAGAGAGAGAGAGACTCCTTTTTTAACTACTTTTTATTGAGAATTTAGCAACTGTTTCACAAGACGAAAATTAAGAAAAATTGCTCGCAGTAACAAAACTTTTTGTTTGATTAAAAAAAAATATAACTTTGATTATTTTTTTTTTGCGAATTTTTCGTGGACTGAGGCGTTCCCTGGCTTTGGGGCGACCCCCAATCCACACACCGCCGATAAGCCATCCTTGATGATGTGTTACCGCGGCCACCTGGCGCTTTGCTGGCCCGCTGGCTGGCCTGGCCGTCGCTGCCTTGAGCCGCGGCCACGTCGCGCTATCGCCGGTATCGGACAAACAGAGCGTGTTTGCTGACGGGGCTATCGCACGACGCTACCCCTAAGGCACCGCATGGCCGCAACGCCCAGGAAACTGAAAAAAAAAAACCTCGCAAATTTCTAGACATTTTGCTGCAAGTGAAGAAAACATATTTACTTTGACTGTAGGAGATTCTAAATGGATTGCTGTAACAACGAAACAAAAATTAAGAACAAAAAAAAAAAACCCTTGAAACGTAGTATTTGAACCCGAGACTCTTCCCCCGCGAGAAGGCTGTGCTTTCCTTGCGGCCAGGGCCATAAAGGAGCACACCGCATGCTCTGGTCGACGGGGGCCAGCGGCGGAAAGGAAAGCGACAAAGCACAACACTTTTTATTGTCGCGCCATTCCGCCACTCCGTCTTCGCGCCTTTTATTGGCGTCGATAACGGCATTAATTTCTCGGCGCCGCGGGAGGTGCGCGAAGGGAAGAGGGAAGGACGGGGAGAGTGGGAATAAATATGCGAAAACAATCGAAGCAATAGCAAAAAAAAAGAAAAAAAGTTTCTTATTGTTACGAAATGTCACGCCTAAGGGGATCATTTTTTTCGTCTTGACTGTGTCCTTGAATTTTTTTATCCTCCAAACTTGTTGTTTCTGCCGTTCATGTTGTTGTTGCTGCAGCACTGACACAGTGCCGCAAGGCCGTACGTGTGGAGTCGTAAACAAAACCGCATATCGCGCTCACTCACACACACACACACACACACGAGAGAATAAAAACGCTGTGCCAAGTCGGTCCGAAGGAAAGAAGAAGGAGGAGAAGGAAGGACGGCATGCGTCATAACAACTTGCGGAAAGTGGGATGCGGTGCGTCCGCCTCAAGTAAACTGCTATCAAAAAGCCACAACAATAGTAAAAGCCGAGCTGCTGGCAGGTGGAGGAGGGGAGGGAGATCGTAATGCTTGAGATGTGTTTCCCATCAAAAGAAACGGAACGCGCGTTACTTTGCTTTTATGATTACTGTGCGGCACATCTCAGCGGCTGGGCGCGGCCCACTATGCCCCGCGGTAGGTGACGACGCCAAGGCGCGTTACTGCCGCGTCGCTCCGTCCCTCTCGCACCCCTGCGGCCCTGCGGCGCGCCCCATGAGTGCGACAGAGACAGCGCGACGAAGCGACCCAGGCTGCTGAGTGCGCCCGGGCGCTGCTCTCCGAATTTCGGCCGCACGCGGAGTTCCTCCGTTGCGACAGTGGACCAACATATACTACTCTACTACGTTCACAGTAAAAAAAAATAAAAAAAAAAAAATAAATCCGTTGACTGGAGTTGACTTGAGTGAATTTACTAGAATCAACTTTACTTTTTTTGAAAGTGCGCTGAGTTCTCAGAGAAAGCGCTGCTTCTGAATATAGTTTCTGCTGGGTCGCCAGGCGAGAGAGGCGGGGCCAGGTCCCTAACGACATCGGCACCGCCACTAACAGTTCTTGTTATTCCGAGCATTTTCAGAAGGCGCGTGTCTGGGGCCGGGGAGTAGAGCCCCGCGGGCGCCCTCGCAGAAACCTCCCCTTCATGAACGCAAAACAAGACGTAGTTTCTTTTTTGTAAATTAAAGTGTGCAGCCCCAGCCACTAAAAATGAATATTACAAATAAATCCAGCTGCCCAGAAAAAAACTTTTAAAACGAAATATATATACTGTGGCTGTGTTTGCTCCAGGAGGCGGCCTTGGTCTTGGCCGGCCCTGCCTCGCCAATAACCAAGTAAGTGTTATTGGTCCCGCTTGGCCTTCGCTTGGCCCCCACTTAGCGCGCCAAATCCAGAAGGGCGGCTGGTCTGGTGTTCCTCAAGCAGCCTGACAGTGCGACGAGGCTGGCTGGCTCAGGCCCTTGCAAGGACGTTCGCCTGACTGCCCTCTCAGCGAACACCACAAGAATTTTCTAGATTATTTTTTTTTAAGAGCCTGTTTTCAGCGTATCTCTATCAAAACGCGACATTCAAAATGAAATAAAACCGCGCGTAGCCGCGTCTTGTTGGCAAAATAAGACTCCACGTCCTCCTCGCGGCCGTCGGTCTCTCTCGCACACCCACGCAGGGCTCGTTCACGCCCCTTCCGTCGCAGTCACACATCACACCAGCCGAAATGGGAAATCGATACAAAGGCAGGACGGACAATATAATGACAAGCCCGTCTCTCTCTCTCTCTCTCTCTCTCTCTCTCTCTCTCTCTCTCTCTCTCTCTCTCTCTCTCTCTCTCTCCAGAGATAAAATCAATCACAACACGCCATGCATGTAACGCTGGCAGAGGTGAAGCAGGAATGCCCTCAAGGAATGAAAAAAGCTTCTTTGATTTTTTATTTAATTTTATATATTTGATTTTTGAGTGAGGATAGGTTTTGGTTTTAATTATCTTGTCTGTATGGACTCTCCAAGGTCCCTTGGTTGGCTTGTAAGTGCGTTTGCCCCTTACTGACCTTCGCTGCCACCAATCCGCCCATGCAACATGCACACCGCGATATTCCACGCATTTCCATGTCGACACGCGAGCACAACACAATGAGCCCTGTGTGTGTGTGTGTGTGTGTGTGTGTGTGTGTGTGTGTGTGTGTGTGTGTGTGTGTGTGTGTGAGAGAGAGAGAGAGAGAGAGAGAGAGAGAGAGAGAGAGAGAGAGAGAGAGAGTGAGTGTCGTGTCTCGTGACCTGATGACACCACATTGTGACAAGTTCTTGAAAAAGCGATGAACTGCTGTGCCGAGTGATACCCAATATATCTTTTACTTGATAATGAACGTGCCCTCTCGTACTGAAAGAAAGACTAAAAAAAAAATAAACGGTGCGGCAACGATTTTTTTTAAAAAAAAGCAATCATAAATGCTGTATGCAGTGGTCACGGCAGAGTGACCAGGAAACCACTCAAACTCCGCTATTTCGAATCCACGGACCGCACTGCAATACAATGTGGGGTATCAAGAACCCAAAGGCCAAAGGAAAATCAGTTTGGCGTCACTGTAATCGGTCGAATCGAGCTACGTCATGCGATGCGTCAAATTGGCCACATTGAGACACTTTGGCGGGCTGCCGCGGCTGCCAGGCGGGCTGAGCCTTCCCGCGCGAAGGGAGAGCGCTGCGCCATCTGACGGCGGGAGGGCGAACCACCGCCAGGCCGCCGACTCGGCGGCTCAGTCGATCCCCTCCGCGCGCGGCGGAGCGACCCTGCGTGCCCGGGCCGCAGCGATCCGGGAGGGGAGGGAAGACCACTCACAGCGCACCCTCCGATGCCGAGAGTGCTGGCTCCAAGTTCCGCAGCGAAACACTATCACCGACTATCGCTGAGATTGAGAATGGACTGAGTCAATGTTATTGAGTCGAATGGATGATCGGTTGGGGGCGACGAAGGAGGACGGCCGGATGTTTTTGTTGGGGCATTTTGTTGTTGCTGCGTCAGCGGTTTGATCAGCTCGTTGTTGTCAGTCACTCGCCGCCCCGAAGCTGAGTTTGTTTTTACTTTGCCCCGTCGTAGTGGTTGTCATTTTTGTCGACCCGATCCTTCTCTTGTCAGAGAAGTTCCTGCAAGAAAGCCCTGATGATGATGTTCACCAGAGGCTTGTAGTGGAGCACATCTGTCTGTCAGTCTGTCTGTGTTCTGCACCCAATCATACGATGCGCAAATAAAGGTTGTAAGTGCGATTGGGCGGCCCGGCGAACCAAATAAAGCGATAAGCCGACACTTCCAGCGCGTCGGAGGAATAAAAGGGCGGGAAAGGAAGGGAAAAAAATGGTCGATGATAACGAAAATCAAATAAAAAACAAAAGTGTCGCCCGCTTGTTTTTTTTTTTTTTTTTTTTTGGCGGTGCGGCACCTTCCATTGTAGACTTTTCACAGTGTACACCCGAAATCCGTTCAAAGCCGGCACTGATCTGAGAGGACGCGGCGTGCCCTTCGACGTTTTCCATTTATTCCCTTCTATCTGTCAATAATGGCGGGGCTCTGCTTCGTTTCATTTGTGCGACCTCCTCTCTCCTCCCGAACCGCGCGCCCGATAGACAATAGACTATCGAAATAATAATGATTTCCGAGGCAAATCGTGACAGCCAACGGATTATGATTTTAAGCGAGCGGCGTGGTCGTAGCGCGGCGGGGCGGACGACCCGGGCGGAGTGGAGATTTAGTTGCGACTTTGCCAAAAATGACTGGTGTTGTTGCGTATGCGAGGAACATGCGAGAACCAAGGAGAACTCGCAGCAGCTTGCCATGTATTTTTGTTGGTAGTTTTTTTTTTAAGAAACAAGTTTTTTCCAATGTCGGTCAAGTTTGGAATTTTTTTTTAAAATTCACGTGACTGAAAATCCCAGCCTCCTGGGAATTTTTCTTCATTGTTTTTTACCACCGGTAAAAAATGTTGGTTTTTTTAAAAACTTCTTTCAGTTTTTTTTAAATATTTTTTAAATTTTTTTTGTCGGCGTTCAAAGAGACAGGCCGCGAGTGAGTATGCGCGCGAAAGGATGGCGCTGGCGCGGCTGCCTCATCAGGAAAAGGAAGGAGGGGAAGTCCACGGGGTGGGGTTGGCGGGGCGGCGGGGCGCCGCGGAGGGCCCGGCCGCCGGCCAGGCAGGGCTGGCAGACAGCAGGCAGCGCGCCGCGACCAATCCGCGGGCGCCTCTGCGGTCCGCGCCGGACGCCTGGCTGCTCCGCGCCAACCCCCTCGCGGACTCGCGGATCAAAAAGCCCTGCGCCCAGCGCGCCACCCTCGGCCTGCCTCTACCCCCACCCCCTGCAGCCCAGCCAATGAGAAAAAAGCAGGAGCCCGGCGCCTGCCCCGGCCCGCCCTGGCCCGCCCCGGCCGCGTCGCCCACCAAGACCCAGCCAAGTGTGACGGCGGAGCTGAGCGCGGCGTGACGAAAATCGTTACCGACCGTGCCATTGTCCGGCACAAAGGAGCGCGGGAAAATGCTCGGTCGTCATGGCAAAATGGCGCCGGGAAGTCCTCCTGGGAAACAAAGGGCTGTTTTTGTTGGCGGTGCGCTGCCACGGCAACGGGGCGCCATCAATTATTTCTTATCTCGGGCGGGGCGGAAGCGGGGACCTCCTTTTGGATTCGAGAGGAATGATTTATCCGTAGACAATAATACCGAGTCCAGTTATTACGTAACACGTTACATGCCAGAAGGATGACGATTTTCAAGACGTTTTTTCCATGTCTCACTGCGACCCATTATTCACGCTTAGGTCAAATTTCATCATAAACAATTTTTCACACAATTCCTTGAAAAAAAAATCAAAAAGTAAAACCTGACGGAGAATCTGCGCGCGAGCAGCGGTTACAGCATCACGTTCGACGAGAAAAGTCAGCCTGCACCCGACCACCCCCGCCCGGACCGGACAAAACCTGTAGCCGCAGGTGAGAGAAAAAAACCACATTCAAAAACACGACAGGTCCACCCTCGCCGACCAGGAAGCTAGACGAACCTGTTCCCGCGGAAATAGGTTGGCTCCGATCGACTCCTTTGTCCGCCGAAATGCCAACGCTGCCGACTGCCTTCCGGCCTGGGCCTTTTTTTCCCAGTGCATTCCCTGGTTTGCAAGGCTGCAAGCTCGGTGTCGCCAGGCCGAGCGTCCCCCTCTCTCTCCCTTTGGTTTGCAAGATCACCTCTATTTTTTTTCTGCCGCCGCCGCGGAGGAACTTGTGTCGCGTCCGTATTTCCATTCGGGGCGGGTTTCCGCTGCAAGTCGTCCGCATTAGCATGGCTCACCTGAAGACTCAGTAACGGCCCAAACTCCGTAGAGGAAGCACGCGCGGCTGCGAGGATGCGGCGGTCGAGTAGTGCAGTGAAGGCGTGAAGAAGGAAGCCTTGAACCAGGCGCGGATGCGTCCTATTGCCTGTTGCACCAGTCGGTCCATGTGTTTGATTCAAGAAGTGAGTTTGTGGTTCTTCTGGAACATTCTTCGAGGCTCGTACAGTTGTGCATCGAAGAGCCTTTTTTGTGTGTTTCTAATGGACTGTGTGTCGTCGTGTTGTTCAAAAGTCTCTCGCAAATCGCTGCTCGAGATTCGTAATACTAACGGTTCAACCTGGGCGACGCCTGTTTCGAACGGTTTTGTGCAATTCGCTGGAACGCGTGAAGTTCGTAAGTACCATGGAGTGTACCTTCTTCCCTCCCCATTCTGTGCTTTAGGAAGTGAATTTTCGAAAGGAGATGATTTGACGGCGTTTTCCAGATTACGCCTGAAGCCTAGATCACCCTATAAGTTTCGATTTAGACTTTCGGACTCTAGCAATAAGAATCTAGGATGCTCTGGCAGGGTGTTGTTTTGCGTGTTCGCATTAGGCCGTGACATTATTCGTCTGCCTGACTGCTTGCCGGCGTGACGTGTTAACTCCGCGTAACTGACGAGGTAAAACTACTCCTTCCCCTCGTTGGGCGGCGCGAGCCAAGAAACTGGCGGGAAACTGGAATCTCAAGTTTATGGGCACACGCAGCGACACACACTGTAAAAACGGTTCCTCGTTTTCCCAGGAACTCCCTGGAAATCCCCCATGTCTTTTCTACGGACTTTCTACGGAAACCGGGAACCGTTTATACCGTGGATGCATACACACAGACAAGCACAAACACGCACACGCAGGTGCACTCAATCGCTGTGGCGGTGTGGCACGCACGGCGCCCTTGGCTTGCTGCTCCGCAGTTACCTCGTTTAGGTCTCCAGAGCTCCTGCAACCGGATTGCTGATGTCAATCCTCCCCATATTGACGCGCCCAAAGGCGGCTTGCTTTGAGTTTCAAAATCAGTTTCTTCCTTTCTTTTCGAAGGAGATAAGGGCCTAGCAGGTTTCTTAAAAATTTTTTAGTTTGCTTTCAAGAAAGTTGCTTTTACACGACAAAATATTTCTGAGTTCTCGAAACAATGTTAATCCAAGAATATGTATATATTTTTAAATCAGAATATTGGCTCCGTTTTGGCCATCGACGACAGGGACTGGAGATGCCTCCCAACATTCGCGCCAAGTCCGTTGGGCAGGCGTGGGCGGGGTGGGCCCAGGTCTCCCAAGGATCGCGTCGGCGCTCTGTCTCTCGCTACGGGGCGCACCACGAGAGCGACAGAGACAGAGCGACGAGGCGGCGATCCTTTCGACGCAGCGACTTCCGCGTCCGGAACGAGTCACTGATGCACTTTCATGGGATTTGCATGGCGATGTGCGCAACGCGCCCGGCAACCAGTCCGGCACGGCGACAATAGCCTCGGCGAACCTCCAAGCCAGCCGGCACGCCGACGACGCACAGTGGACAACGTGCGTCGCGGCGCGTGCGTGCCGAGGCGACGCTCCTTGCGTGTAAGTGGTGGTGCAGGTGGTGCGATTGCATACCTGTCTCGGCCCAGAGTTATGGAGATGGATCGCAGCGCTAGTTTGTCTTCGCGCAACACGCCTTATTACCGACTGGCCAGGTGATGATGGCTCCACCCGTGAGGGATCGGCCGCGTAACGACGGTGTTACGTGATTCATGGACGCGGTAGATAGTGAGGGATCGTCCCAGGAACTGTCCATCTGTGTGACGGTGTTACGTGATTCTTGGACGCGGTATGCGGCCGTAACCAAACAAGAAAGACAGATCGAACTGTATTGGAACTTCCTAGCGGTGTTGCAGTCACGCGATGTGGCTGGCTGAAGGTTTTGGCCTGCGGAGAGAGAGAGAGAGAAGTTGCTTCGCGGCGTCGTAACGGCCACTTTGATAAATAATGAGGAAGCGGCCGCAACAATTAGCGCGCAACGCCACTCAAACGTCCAGCTTGACCGACTCAGGAGGACGTCTAATGGAAACTGCAGGCCAGAACGCCGTCATCCCGGCACTGATTTTATTTCACCGTGACTGGAAGATCGAGTTTGAAGGATTTTGAGAAAGTTATTTTGCCTGACATGGCCCAGGTGTATGCCTGGGACTGATTTTGTGTTCTGACTTGAGGTCTCTGCTGGTCCACCGGGCAAAACCGGCCCCGTGTGCCAGTAATCTATATAGCACTCTCCACAGAGTTTGATCCATAATGCGTCTGATGGGTCTTGATGTGATGGGCACACCATCGCCGTATTGCAGCATGCACTTAAGCAGTCAGGTGTAATCTCTAAAGGCCGCACTAGGGCTGTGCAGACGCTTGACGCCCGCCCGGGGCGTGCCCGGGGTCCACCTCTGCCCGTCCGTTTGACGATGCATCTGACGACACAGCGACGCGAACGGAATAAGTTTAGGGGGTGAAAAATATAAGAAGCCGCGAGGTGCGAATCGAACCTCAGACTGTTTTCTGTCGCTCTGTTAAATTCTTTGGCTCTGCAATCTCGAAGTTCCAATCACAAAGGCACACGCCTGTACGGCCGAAATGCCAAATATTTATTTCAAGTTACTGTAATTTCTGCAACACGTTTCCAGGGGGGTTCCTTATCTGGGCAGCCCTAGGCCGCATCGCCTGGAGAGCGTCAGGGGGTGGGGGTGTAGTCGTCATGGGCGACATCACACAGCCGGGAGAGACATTGCCTCCCTGCCCGGAGGCTTGTGGGGCCGGGGCTCCACTCCAGCGCACATAGGGCCCTAGGGGCCTCAAGTGACCACCCGGGCCGGCGTCGTACGCCCCGCCCCGCCCCGCCCCGCCCCGCCTTGCTCCCGCCTCGGTGACCACGCCAGGCCGTCCATCAAGGCAAAAGTCGCCCCCATTAAGGTCGCCATAAACATAGCGGCCATCTCCAGGACGGGCGGCCGGCCTCCCGCTCCCTGGAGAACCCTTCTGGAGAACCCTGGGGACCCTCATGGAGCGGTGCGGGACGCGGCAGCCTGCGTGTGAGCGGCACTGGGGCGGATGGGGCCGGAGGTTAGCTCGAGGACCCTCACAAGGACATCACAGACATGTCCACGAGGGTGGGGTGGCAGCGACGCCAGCGGTCTCCAGACCCCTGGAGGGGCGGCTGGAGGGGCTACCGCCAGCAATCGCCAAGTCCTTGTCCCGCATCCATCCATCAATCCATTCGTCTCCGATCCCGCTTAGTCAGCTGGCTGTTCCCTTTACTTGGCACAGTTCCGTGATTGCAAATGTTGGATTTCTTCAGAAAATATTTTTGTCAAACCTGAATGCCCTCTCTTTGCTTGCAGAACATTAGCTATCAGCTTGCTAACCCGTTCAGTATGTTTTTACAAAATGTTTCGAGCTTTACAAGAGGTTAATATGGTTTTTTATGAGCGAATGAATTTTTCGTATTCCAAAGTAACTGGCAGTTCGTACCTTACATGTGCTCAAAATACTTCGCAAATGCTTTTTACAGTGCGCGACACGACACTGTCCGCAGCACCACATGCCCAAGACCTCATCTTACTTGATTGCAGGCGAAATTGCCTCGTGCCAAGCCAGCAACAGAGTAAGGGGGAGGGAGGGGGTTTGCTCTGGCGTGGCTCCGCCAATGACAACTCAGCGCTGCGAGGAGCTTAATCAGCTAGCCTCCTTGCACGGCCGAGTCTGCCACAGTGGGCCAGAAGACCGGCGCTGGCGGCTGAAATTCTTGCCTCGTTTTGAGCTCCAGAGTCGTTAGATGGGTCTCGACCTGAACGTGTGACCGCCACCAATGGATTGCTCTCCGAACGAGGAATCCATAGGTGGGGTCACGCGTTCGGTTCGAGTCATGTTTAACGACTCAGGAGCTCAAAACGCGTCTAGAGTTCTGGCCGCCAGCGCCGGTCCTCAGGCCCACTGTGCCTGCGCGGCGCCGTGCGTCGCAGCGCGTCGCAGTGCGTCGTCGTAGGGTCGAGGGGTGGACGGCGAAGGGGTGGCCGGCGGCACGGAGGGAGGATCTTCAAACAGAATCACTGAGCCCCGCGCAGCCCCGCGCAGCCCCGCGCAGCCCAGGATGGCTCAAAGCAAGGACGCCACTGCCTGGAGTAGAGCACACTCAGGATTCTGGGCGGCGGAGAGCCTCTCCTCTCGGGTCGGCAGCCTCGAGCACGGCAGCCTCGAGCACGGCAGCCTCAGTAAACAGTTTGGGATAATTTCCTCAGGAGAGTTTCCCACCACTATGGAGGTCACACTCAAGCACTGCGAACGTTTTCGGAAATCTCAAGGTCTCATTCAAGATAGTTACTAATCCAATGATTGAATAAAAAATGAATGAAAGAAAAAAAAAAAAAAAACACAGAACGTTAAAAAAAAAAACACACACAGAATAAATCAGAAGAATAATTAAAAAATTAGTTTAACAGAACTGAATCAGTACTATACTACTGTGTTTTCCCTTATCTAAATGAAAACATGCACAAGTTTAAGTTGGTATCCTAGTCACAGAAAATGGCTCGAATAGAATAAATTTGAAGCAAGCAGGTCTCTCCGGTCGTACGCAGGGGCTAGCGCCACGTTCCGAGGCACCGCCCCAGGCCGCGCCACGCCGCGCCGCGCCGCGCACGGAGGTAGGCACGTAGGCAAACTCTAGCGCTATTTCCCCCCACGGCCGCGGCCGCTACGTGACCAAACGGATTAATGCGAGCGTGCCCTATCCGTGAGCCCGGCCAGACCTGCGGACTCATTCCGCGTTGCGTCGCTCTGTCTCTCTTGCACCCGTCCGGAACGCCTCACGAGTGCGAGAGAGACTGAGTTCACCCTGCAGTAGAGCCACGTGCAGCGGGCCAGTAAAGACACAAACAATCTTATCTGGACCGATCGACGCTCTTCCCGCTCGGCATATTTGAATCCTAATAATGTTCTGTTCAGTACTATACATGAAGAGGTAAAAACATTGTTTTTCAGTCTTTGGCTTGGCCTTTGTTCGTATCACGAACGGATAGCTCCGCAGGATCATGAGAGTGCAATTTTTTGCCAAACAGAAATTTATATATATATATATATATATATATATATATATATATATATATATATATATATATATATATATATATATATATTATATATATATATATATATATATATATATTTAAAAAAAAAATCTCATTCAACGAACGTTAATGAAAGCAGATGATACTCGTTTGGTTTTCTTTCGATGATATTCGTTTGGTATTGTCGTGTGTTTATTATAGCAGTGCCGCGCTGCATCGCTATCGTCCGAACGAGGCCGAGCTGGCGCCGAAGTCGGCACGAGCTGAGCAGAGCCGAGGCCCGCCCGAGTCACCCTTTGTGACGTGGCAGGCGGGGAGGGATTGTCAATTTTCCGCGCAGGCGCGAGGAGGGGGTGCCATTGTTTACGCCCGGCCGCTGCGCGGATGAGCGACAGGCAGGCAGGCAGACATGGTCCGCCCCTTACTGCCCGCTCCTACTAATATCTATAGTAAAAGCAAGCTGACACCTTCATGTGTATAGTAGTTTTAAGTATGTTGAAATGAAATTTGAGGTGTGAAGGTATCATCTGCTAAAAATGTTTTTTTTTTTGCAGCCGCCAACGCGGACGGGCCACTCGAGAATACCCGAGAGGCCTGAAAACCCCGTCGGCTTGGCATCCATTCATTAATCCCTCTAATTACCTGCGGAACTAATTACCGATCGTTTCCAATTACGTGACACGCCTTGTTTAGGTGGGCGAGGTGGCTCACCGTCACCTGGCACGGAAAATATGGCGAACGACATGGAAACGAGTTGTATTTTTTTCCCCCTTGCCACTCGCGCGCTGTCCGTCCGCGCACACACGATGTGCCATTTAATTATGTTTCGATTTCGTTTATTCTCCCGAATTGGTGGGTTATCGCCGAAGTGGCAGCCCGCGCACTTTTTTTCTTTGCCTGCTCGCGGTCGTCCTGTCCCGCCATTTTTTTTCCCAGTTGCACGCTGACATCTGTTCAATCATAGGATGGGATTTGGTTCGGCGTCGTTCGTTTAGGAATCACACACACCTCGACATCAGGTGATGATGGCGGTGTCACTAATAGTTGGACGTTTTCTTTTTACACTGACTGGTGCATGTGGACGGTCGTTCGAACAGTTCGAATCGAGATGGCATTCCTCCGGTGTACAGTACGCACGGCAGCGGCCCCTGCAGGGTGCGGCGCGGCCCTCCTCCCCGACAGAGCGCGGCCCGCGCACGCGGCACCGCGCGCCTGATTGGCTTCTGTTATTTACAATTTATTTCGCGGCGATACACAGCGCCGCCCTCCACGTAACGAATGACTTGGCCAATACCCGATGCTGTCCGCCCCCTCCCTTCCTCCCCTCCCCCTCGGCCCTTTGGGAAAGCCGCACACGATAAGTTTCCGTTTTTGCGCGCGGCCCACCATTCAGGAGCGAGGGAGGAGGAGGAGGAGGGGGCAAATAACAGGGGCGCATTTTAATCGAGAATCGCGGAGGCTGGGCGGCGGCGGCGGCATGGAGGAGGGCGGTGGCGCTACAGGGCAGGTTGATTTGTAACCCACGCGATCGTCGCCCCCGAATTAAACTGCAAATTCTCCAAAGGGGAGCTCAAAAAAAGAAAAAGAGAGAGAGAGAGAGAGAGAGGAGAGAGAGAGAGAGAGAGAGAGAGAGAGAGAGAGAGAGAGAGAGAGAGAGAGAGAGAAAAGAGAAAAAGCTTGCGTCGCGCGATTGGGCCCAAGCGCCATGGGGATTCAGTGAACCGCGTGCGCCGCCCGAGCTGTTTCGACTGGAATTTAAATTTTGGCACCAAAACCTGGTAGCGTTTTTTTTTTTTTTTTTTTTTTTTTTTCCGGAGGGACGAGCAACGCCCTTTCTAATAGCGGCTGGCGCCATCTCATCAATAGCTCATTTGCTGTGCTCGTCATTACGACACGCGTGTCGTAATAACACAATAATTCGGGACTTAAAGTAATTGCACAATAACGGAACGTCGATCCCGCTAAACTCGCGCGGCGGGCCCAATTTGACAGGCACCAAGAGGAAACAGCTGCGTCAATTTGTGGTTACCAAAGTTCGGCGAGCACGTCGAATGGTGAGAGGCTAAAATATTTTCGGTTAGTGAGGATCAAAATGTGCACCGTTTGTCGAGAGTCACCATGTAAAAAAACTACCACCTATAATCTTCTTCATGGTTTACTCATTTGTGGGTTAAAGCACAGTGGATGACCTCACGGTTTGCGGACAGCGATCATTGTTCTCGCAGAAGCGTGATATCTGCATTGTTCTCGGCATTAGCTCATCACAGAATCTCGCGAGGAATTCGCGGTTTGCTTGAAGGCTGCGTGGCGTTCTGTTTCCGGACTGGAATTTCTCGAGCTCACCGTTTAAAATTAATTGGAAAATTCCAGAAAGCTCCTGCCAAAGCTCTCGAAAACCTTCAAAACGGAGACATTATTTTGGAGTTTCCCGAAGATTCCAGGCATTCTTTACCGTGCCTAGTTCTTCGGGTTTCCAAGTTTTTTTTTTTGTAACAGTGTTTCCTATCTCCCGCTTTCCACCCTCCTGAAAATTGTAATTGAGTGCCGGGTCGGCAGAGAAGGCTGTGGACTGCAAAGCCACTGATAGGGTTCGCGGGGAGCGACACTGGCGGGGCGGAGAGTTTCAGATACGAGTCAACTTGCGCAGCGGCCGAACCAGTGCGCATACGTCTCGCGTATCAGAAAACACTTCTCTAATTTCAGAAGCATTGTTCAGTTTGAGCCCGACATGGGATTGTTTCTAAAGATGACCTACGTACCAGGGGAAGTATTCAAGACTTTGGGGTAGTTTTATGTTTAAAGATCATTTTTTCTAGACATTGCGATGATTTTCAAGACACTGATCAGTAACACCAACAGCCAAACACTCCAGAATGTAGTGCATGCTTGGCAGGCATGCGCTAGCTAGAGCGTGCTTGCAGGCATGCTCCAGCTAAAGCATACAATGTTCGCTTTTCAATTTTAAGAGGGCGCAGCACAGAACCACGCCCCGCACTAGCACCGCGCCCCTCCCTTCGGAGCCCCTCTGAGGGTAGGCCCTACACAGGCCAGGGCCACACAAACAATTCCCCAGGGCAAATTAGGGAGCAGGGCCCAACTCCAGTCCACAGCCCGCCACTCCAGCGGGCCCGGCAACGCGGAGCAGCCCTCTCCGGCAAAATGGCGGACCGCAATGATTTCCTGTGTGTATTCGTTTTAATGACGGCGTGGCGTGGCGCGGCGCTGCGCGCCGGGGAAGGGAGTGCCGCCCTCCCTGCAGCATGGCGCGCGGCTTGATGGCGCCCGGCGTCGCCCCAGCGTCGCCCCAGCGTCGCTCCGAGGGCAAGGACCTCACTAGACCTCTCCAAGGTCCGAGGGTTCGCTTGGATCGGTAAGGTTTCTGCCGCATCAGCTCCCCGCTCTAAAACAAAAAATACTCGAAGGTCCTGGCGTACTTCAAGTTGAGCAAACTCGAGCGGACGCCTCGTTTTCCCGCAAAAATTTCGTTTCGGCGGACTCCGGTTTTTGTGTCGCTGCAAAACCTTGCGATACAAGAAGTATTCCACTCCGCCCCATTCTGCGCGCCTGGCCGTCGGTCATCCTTTTATAATTTAAAAAAAAAGAACAATGAAAAAAACAAAAACCTTTCGGGCTTGTGCTGCTGCTGTCAGGAAAGAAAACACGCCGTCCTGCCTACGGCCCCGCCGCTCTGCCCGCGTGCCGCTTTTGCTCCCTTTTTTAACGAGCACGGCCATCTAGATGTGATGCACGGCCCGGCCGTCCTGACAGCCACACACACACACACACACACACACAGTCCCTGGCTTGGCCACACCCAAATAGCCAGGCAGGGCTCCGCTTTTCTCCCTTCCCTTCATCTCCACTGATATTATGGCCCTTCCCTTCCCATCCGGTGTTAGGGCCCTCGTCCCTTCGCCCTGCAGGACCGGCGGACCGACAGACCGGCGGACCGATGGACCCACGGACCAACGGACCCGCGCCGGACACATCATACGACGTGCCCGAAATGGGAGAGAGCGACGCGTCGAGGGGGACCCTCTGTGTGTGTGTGTGTGTGTGTGTGTGTGTGTGTGTGTGGATTGGGAAAGCGGAAAGAGGGATGAGAGAGCCAGGAGAGGGTGTGCGCTAGGGCCGTGGCTGCCAGCGCCAGGGCTTGTGGGACACACACACAAACACACACACACGACGTTATGAAACCAGAGGACCACGCCCTTGCTGCTTCGTACTGTCCGGTGCTGCGTGTGCCGTGTGTGACGGTGCGTGGCGCTGTACTTGTGGACCCTGCCTGGATCGGCTTCCTGGAACTTGGAGACTGCCTGGAGCGGCTTCCTGGGGCCTGCCTGCTGCAGGTGGACTGGACCCTGCCTCTATATTCAACAAGAAATCCTGGGAACCCCCTTGTATTGCTGCCCCTAACTCTCATTGGACGCTGTAGCCACTCGTGTTCGATTAAACTTAACCAAATCGGACTTTGTTTCTGATGAAGACGGCCACGTATTTGCAGCTTTTTGGCTGCGCAGCTGGTTGGAGTGGGACGGGCGTGGCGTGACGGCAGCGTCGCTGGCGGGCTCAGCTCCACTTGACTGGCATGTGCTCAGCCATTATTTCCGTTTCCGCCGTTCTAATTTTTTGGGGAGAGCGAAAGCAAGCGATGGCCGCTGTTGTAGAGTACACTCTCAAACATTTCAGGCTATAGATCTGTCACAAAATTAACAGTTTTTATTTCATTTAATTTTATTTCATTTTTTTAAGTCGAAGTTTGAAGTTGAAATTTGAAGTTGAAGGCTAACTTTTAAATTGGAATTTTAATTGTAAACTTCGGAGTTGATGTTTAAAAGTTAAGATTCTTAGATTTGTAGAATGCCTGCTTGTCACAGATAAGTAGAAACTTTAACTTTTTCTTTGCTTGTTCACCTGAAAAGATTCAGGTCTTGTATCCTGCGACTCAATCACATTATACTGAAGCGGCAGTCCGAATTCACGAATGCCTTACCCTCCAACTCGTCAACACAATTCCCCATTTGGCGGAGAACTCATTCAAGCAGCTGAAAGGCTGTGGGAGTGCGAGCCGCAATGAATGGCGCCGAATAGAGGACCGTTTGAAAATTCTTCAATTCAAACACGCCGCGCGTCCCGTGCGTAAACAGGTGCCGTGTTTGCCGTGCTCCTGATGGTGTTTGACGGATTGAAGGGGGCATAAGGACCCGAGAAAACAGAGTGCGGTGGAAAAACGCGCGTTCAGTTTGTATTTTTTTTGACTGTTTTTCCGCGCGCTTTGACCTGATGCTGTTGACACGCTGGCTACGCGGCTACTCCTGTCCGGCAAACGAGTCGACGAGGAGATTGCTGTTGTTTCACAAACAGTTCGATTAGAAATACAAAGAAGAAATAGAAAACGGACTTGGATCGAAGACACGGCCAAAAAAATCTACCACCACTGCTCTGCTACTTTTGCGAACCGGCCTCACCAGCTTTGTGCAACTAGTCCTGCTTAGTGGAGGAGGGGAAAAAGCACGGGAAAGTAGTTGCAAGTCGCATGGCCGTGGAGCTGTTCCTCCGATCCGATAACTTTCCCACACTGTCGTTACCACCTGCTGCCGAAGCAGCGCCGCTTTTTTCATGCCGCCTTTTAAAAACTGTTCTTTCTTTCGTGGACATTGTATTTCCTGGTGGTCCGCTTCCACCTGAACCGAGAACCTGTTCTCGTGTCGGTGCAACTTTTTTAGTATCCTCCTCAATGTCACACCAGTTCTTGCAAGTTGGTCGGAGAACAGACCACGATATTCCGCTTTACCTTTCAGAATTGTTCCTTTTTTTCCTGCTTTTAAGTTAAGACAAAAAAAAACAAAAAAAAAAACAACAAAAAACATGATCTGGTCGTCTTCGTACTAGGCAGACTCAGATATTTTTACCGACATTTAAAAAATGCGAAACACTTCGGAATAATTTTTGTAAATATCCTGTCCTGCTCGACGCGGTTGGGTAATGTTTAAAATCAATACTTAAACCACCTGCGCTCCTCACGGCTGCATGACCCCAGCACGTTTCGGCGCATACTTCTATTTGGTGCTCGCTCCTCCCTCCTCTCCCTTCTTCTAACGCCAGATGCTTTGCACCTGCACCAACCTGCACCTCCCTCCACTGTCCCTTCTACTGTCAGGCACACACGCTCGCACACACGCACAAACACACTCTCACACACACACTCACACCATCCCTCCAGGCGTGTGCGTGAATACCTGGCGACGCATAAACCCGTCTTGGACAAAGGCTGCACGCGCGTTAGGTGCACGTGACCTTGGAGAGCGACGCACTTGCTTCGCTTTTGTGCGTGCTTGCACTATCCACGCGCGCGCGCGCGCTCACACACACACACACACACACAATTATTTCCCTGGTAATCTGATCAAGTGCATCTTCTGTTTGATGTTCTGTTTCAGTTTATTGTCGCCTAGATAGATGAAAGTTCTGGGCACAAGGTCGTCACCTTAAATTTAACTTGCACGTTTGGGTTTGGGTGATGGATTCGTGCTATGGCTCTGCGCATGAGATTCGTTATTACGTAAAATGCCACCCAGTCTCACATAGCTCACTGTTATTCGGTCCAAAACGGCCACTCAGCAGAAGCAGCGCCGCATTCAAAACCCCCTCTCCGCGTGCCGTTTGTCGCTACGCCAGGCCACGCCTTCGGTTTCCGCTTTTTCAAAGGGCCGCCTAAAAATCAAAATCGGTCCTCCTTCCTGCGCCGTGTTTTTTTTTTGTCATGCCGTTATTTACTCTGCGCGGGCGCGAGTACTTTCTCGTTTGACTTTTTTTTTTTTGACGGTTTCCTCCCGCTTTTACCATTATTCCTTTTATCATTTTCCCTCTCTGCCGAATTCACGTGGGCATACATCACTCCTTTTCCTGAATATTCATGAACAGGCGGCCGGCCCAGGCATTCCCTTTTCTAAAATGCACAGGAGAGCACACGCGCGTGGCGGGCCGAGCGGAAAACGCAGCCCGTCTCGCTCGCTCCCGCCACAAAGGTCGGCAGTGCGAGAGAGACGGGGCGCTCGGCGATTCGAGGGCGCACCCGCTCGGGAGCCGGCAGCGTTATTTTATTTTCGCTCTCTGAAATTCATGGCGGAGGTGTATTTACGCCACCCGCTTTCGCCTCGGCGCCGCGGCACGGCGTCGCGGGGCGGGGCAGGGCGGGGCGGGGCAGGGCGGGGCAGGGCGGGGCAGGGCGGGCCGCGTTCCAACATGGCGGCATAAGTGGGTGGAGAGTTGGGTTCGAGGGAGAGGTTTTCTGCCGAGCAAAAGGGGACGAAGAGAGGCAAAGAGAGGGAACGAGAGGGGAGGCAGGAGGGCGGGGCGACCCGGGGCCGCGGGGTGGGGCTCTGTCCTGGAAGCGCGGCTGGCGCGGCCGGCGCGGCCCGGACCGCCGAATCAGGAGCAAACTGGCAGCGCAGCCACGCGGACCGCCGCCCCCGCCGCCCCCGCCGCCCCCACCCGGTGGAAATATCTGCGGAGATGAAGCGGGGGTTGGGGAAAAAGACGCGCACCACAGCTGGCCAGCGCAGAGATTCCACAGCGCAGCAATGCTTCGATGAAAGTCGGCAAGGGTTGGCCAGACAGAGAGTCGCTGGCAGCATTGCCTGAGCACACAGTGATTCCTGGGGCTGATTCAAGCAGAGAGAAATAGGAGACTGGAAAATGAAGAAGTTCATGCGGATAGTGCTGGAAAAGCGATGGGAGGAAGCAACCAAAAATTTGCTGCGGATTTGTGTTCCTCTTTGAAAGCATGACTTTATTCTTTGGTGTAAATTTGCAAGTTTCTCAGCTTCAACTTCAACCAGCCTCTTCGCCAAAGGAGCGATTCGCCGAATGGCAGAGAAACGGACAGGGTTGGTTTCGGCGTCGTCACGAACCGGAACACAAGAAGCAGGGACGGAAGCGGACGGCTGGAAACGACGTGGGACGCGCAAAAGCAACAAAAGTGTTTGCAAATGCGAGCGTATTTAGACACCGTGTCCTCGCGTGCGCGGCGTGGCGGCGTGCGCGCGACAGCAAGACAAATGAAATCTGCATTCATCAATAGTCCTAGAGGTGTGCGACATTGCAGAGAACCCGCAAACGCCAATGTTTCCCCGGCAACGCCACGCCACTGCCATTTTGTTCGCCGTGTTTACGTCTCTTCCCCTCTTTCGTTGCATGCGTTTGGCCAACTCTCTGTCCCGTTCGTTGGGGTTTTTTCCTGCTTCTTGTTCGTCCCAATCTCTGCGTGGTAAAAGAAGGGGAATGCAGGGGCCTAGACATCACAGGTATGGGGAAATAGAAATGCGGGACCTCCACACGGAACAGACTCCCGTACCCTCACACACACACACAAACACACACGCGCTCACAAGAGAATGCGAGAGTTCGGAAGCCTCGCTTCTCTAATTTTAAAATGGCTCACCAGCAAACAACGCTAATGCATACGGGATGCGTTCGGGGGGAATCCGAGCACCTCTCCGTGGAAAAACACGCTCGACGCCATCGACGGAGGGAAGTTGGAAACACAGAGCCGCCTCGATCTAGCAGCCGCGTTGGCCAACCGAAGAGTGCGAGCGCAGCGGCGTGGCGCGCGGCAGGTTATCCAGCTTTAACAAGGCCCAGTCGGGCTAACTTGCGGCCGAATGCATATTTAGGTACGCGCGCGCGCGCGGGGCTTAACTGAACACTCCTCAATTAATGAACGGCGCGCTGTTCGTTGCTGCGATGAAGTGCAGCGCGGGGCGGTGCGACTCTTTCACCGACTGCAGCTAGCTGGACTCGGCTGCTGCAGTGCACTGGTGCAGCGACAGCGGCCCTTGACTGAACACCCCTCGCTGCGAATAATGATGTTACTATTCGCAGTTCGTTGTGTGCACTGGCCACACTGGCCGACAGGGCTTCTCACAACACGCACCAGGTGTTTCGATGGCGCCGCTGTGGTGCGGAACTGAAAACAGAAAACAAATAATTAAGCGAAAGCAATCGAATAATTATTCGGGAACGAAAATCCAGGTCCTTCCGTGTACTGAGTCTGTCTTTTTTCCCTGGAACAATGTTTGTTTTTTTTTGTAACATTTTTTGGTCGGTTGCAAAGATAACTCACCGCACTGGCGGTCCTCTAGGGCGGTCGTTTCGGTGGAAGCGGAGGAACCCAGCTTCCTGAGCCCTCCATGCGAGCCCTGTGTGTATGTGTGTGTGTGTGTGTGTGAGAGAGAGAGAGCGGGTGTATGTGTGTCGTCGTTTTTGCAATGGACGTTGAATATTATGCAGCCATGGCGGCCGTGGACGTGGACGTCCCGAGAGACCGCGCCCCCTCGCTCCCTCCCCCTCGCCCCGCCCCTGCGAGTCATGCGAATATAAATCAACGTGTACACACAACTCTTTCCTGCTCCGGCCGTCCGCAACGTGCCACAGGCAGAGTGGGGCTTTTCTGTCCGGCGCAAAAATTAAAAAAAAGAGAGAATAAATTTAAAAAAACAAAAAAAAAAATCAGCAGCAATGACGTCGGAAAGAAAAAAAAATACTTCGGAATATCATCAATAATCAAGCAAGAGGCTGATTATACAGAAGCAAGGGCTCACATGCTTTGTTGTAACGCTGCAGGGCGTTATTTCATTTTTGCAAGGCTGTTCTTTCATTCATGTCTCTGACTCATTTTTTTTGTGCATTGGTGGAGCTCTTGTATGTCAAGCATTATTCGTGGAGGTAGCTTGTGTAAAGTTTCCCGAAAGCAAAGTTTTGAGCCTGTGTCCACCTGCTCTGTTCTATGACGTAGGGGCCTTCCAACACCTCGATCGCGATTTTGATTTGGAAAGACTGACTTTTATTGTGTTCAGCCTCTTCCTCTAGTTGAACCAACTGTTCCACCGTGAAGCGAGACTCGCACTGATATTTTAAAAAAAATAGCCAGTCAGAAAACGAATAATGCATAGGCGGATGGAGCAAGTCCGGCGGGTCTGGCTCGGCTCCGGGAGGACGGGTTCCGAGTGGAGCGGGGCCGGCTGCAGGTTTCCGGGACTCACCACTTCCCGTGCCGTCCCCTCCGCCATGGAGGCGGCCGTGATGGAGGCGAGCTAGCACGCGCTAGACGACCCCGCCCCGGCCACGCCACCGTGAAATGAGACAATATCGGCCAGGTGCCGGACTGGTTTGAGCACCGGCAAGGTTGCCTGCAGGCTGCAGCCCGCCACAATAGCGGCAGAGGAACGGAAACGGCTTGGCCAGTTACCCGTGATTGTCGATTCCCGCTTCCGAAGGACTCCACGGTCTCGGCAAAAGTGACGCAGGGTGGGTTTGGATCTGAATGGCAGACGTATCCATAGATTGATTATGGAGTCCCAAGCCCGAGGAATATACTCTGTTAACTAAAGAGTGCCCTGAGTGCACACTCTTCAGCTCGATGAATCAACTTCATCTCCCAAAGTGTCAAGTCGACTCGCTCGAGCCCCTGCCCTAGCAAGGCTTCGAACAACACGATTAAAAGAAGCGTATGGACCGTACTAACGCCCCGTTTTCCCGCTCTGTTCACAGATCGGCGAGGCGGCCGCGGCCATCCGTATCCTGGAGGGTCCTGGAGGGTCCTGGAGCCGCAGCGCCACACCCCGACACGGCGGGCCCCACTGCTTGGCGCTGCTTGCGGTGTCCTGCCGCCACGCGGACTTGCGGCCGACCTGTGCCCGACCACAGCGGCCACGCCACGACCACGCCACGCCACAGCCCTTGGGGTCACTTTCAGGTCTGCCGGACCCCTTGCAGAGTCCCCCGGAAAGGGGTGACCGGACGGGGGAGAGGGGGAGGGGGGAATCACCGGACGGAGCGCCGTGCATTATTCATGGCCCCGTCAAGACGGGCCCATTGTGCCGCACATCCTCACGGCCAATGAACAGCCAAGCACAGCGGAGATAGTGCGTCCTGGGGCCTTCCTTCATGGGGCGGCCCCCGGCCTGCAGGACTCTACCGGCCGCCGGCAGGCAGCCAGCCAGGCCAACGGAAAGGGACGACACATCGCCCTGCAGGCACTGTTCGGCACCCTGGTAGCAAGGGGGTTTCAAATTTGGATTGGTAATACATAAGTTTTGAATGAAAAGCTTTTTTTCTTTTCCGGTGGTTGCGAAATATTTATTCTTTTAACATATTGACAATAAGCGCTTGAAAAAAAGATTGAAAAGCTTTTGAAAATAGCAACGAAGCCATCATAACTGACCTGTTGAGTTGATGTGGTCTGACGCGAATCCTCATCAGTTTCAGGTGTAACGTGTCCTCCGGGCGACGGGCACGACCGCCGCGGTCCCTGCCGGCGTCGCTCCAGAATCCCGGGCCCACTTGGGTGGACCGTGCATCAGTCCCGGACGCGACGGCCATTCCATCGACAAAACGCGCCGCCCGAACCTCTCTGGACGGCGGGTGGAGGACGGCTGGACGGCACTGCACTTCCGAGGGCGAGAGCTAGTGCCACGTGGGGAAGGGAAGAGCGCACCCGTAAACCAAGTCGGAGAATACGGCCGCAGCCGACAGGTGGGGACGCCCGATGGAACGCCCGCTGGAACGCCCGATGGAACGCCCGGCCCCCTACCCTGAGCTGAATCCAGAGGCAACTTACGTGCACTCCAAGAGGATGGCTGCTGTTCTTGATTCATCAATGGTCCCGAATTTCAAGAACAAATGCGTCATAAAACATGCTGGGTCGAAAAAGTTGAAAAAGCCCAGCAGCCAAGATCAGTGATGACGGGTCACCGTACCCCCCGACGCAAGACATAACGGCCACCCCCGATGAACCCCGCAGCCCCATGCAGGCCGCGCCCAGCCATGCTGTTTCCACGCCAGAGGGTAGGACCCACACCCAACTATAATTAACATTAAGGCCGCGCGACGTGACACACACACACACACACACACACAGCGTCCCCAAACACGACGGGCAGGCCACGGTGCGCGCGACCCTTCCTTGGCAACCACCATCGATCATAGCAACCCGGTGGTGCAGCCGGGGGACCCCGGAGGCCGCCGGCCGGAGGGACCGAAGGATGTGTCGTCATGTGGCGCCAGGCCGCACGGAAATGCATTAGTCCGAAAGCTGGGAAAAGGACGTCGCGTGCACTTGCACCTCTCTGTGTGTGTGTGTGTGTGTGTGTGTGTGTGTGTGTGTGTGTGTGTGTGTGTGTGTGTGTGTGTGTGTGTGTGTGTGATTTCCGCAGCCTTTGGCCCCCAGGAGGGGAAGACTAAGTTGGGCGCAGTCCATGACACCACTTCTTCATCGCAGTCAACACTGGCTGCTGGGAGCTATCTCCACAGTACATGCCTCTTCATCCCCAGCTACTTGTACCATACGCTTAGTGTTTTTTCCCCCTTTTTTTTATAATTGCTAAAACCAGAAACCAATTCGAATAACAAATGAACTGGCTAACTTTTTGGGCGCTCGGTGACGTGGGCGTCGCTGCGTGGCACTGCGTGGTCAGGATGGGCCGGGCTGGGCCGGCAAAACAACAATGAGGGCTCATCAGTATTTTCAAAGCGCTTCACCTCGTTACCCCCCTCCTGGTGGGCCGGCGGCGCCGAGTGCGGGGCTGCGGGCCGGGCAGGCAGGGCTGGCAGCCGTCATTATATCGCCTCCCCGAAACACACTTTTACAATGGCGCCGGCCCGCCTTCACCCCTCCCCCTCGCGCACACACATGGACACACACACACACACACAGCGCCGAGTCTGAGCACGGATGCGAGGCGCCATATATATCCCTATGGCCGCCCAGTGTTGGAGGACATTTGCTTGGCAGAGCCGAGCCGACCCGGACGCAGCGGCGTGCAGCGGCGGGACCCAGCAGGGACCCACGTTGTTATCTCAACGGACAATAATTTATAATGTTTGATGTATTATTCTGAAGTCGGACGGGCGGCGGTGGCGGCTGCGGTGGTAGCCCTGGCCAGTTCGGGCAGCATGGGCTTTCGATACGTGTGTGTGTGTGTGTGTGTGTGTGTGTGTGTGTAGGGGCGCCGTTTCGGTTGTCTGCTCATGCTACAGCCCGGCGCTCACATATAGGCCTCTTGCTATGTCCCCGTGGGACCTATCCCCCTCCCCCCTTCCAACACACACACACACACACAGAGAGAGAGAGAGAGAGAGAGAGAGAGAGGGAGAGAGAGCCGCAGTCACAGCTAAGCCACATCCGCGGTGTCACTGTGGTAGTAGCAGTAAGCGCGCTGAATCGTACATTTCTTCTGCGGTAACAGAGGCGCCGGACGTTGGAGGGAGCGCACCTCTACACACGCAGTGCCAGGGAGAAATAGGACGAGCTTAAACCAACACGGCTCAGCAGGCGGGGTGCGGGCTGGGCTTTGCAAAATTTGACCATAAACCCTTTGCAGGTCTACAGCCTGGTTACCCCGACATTATAACAAGGGGAAAGCTCAACCACCCCGCATTCACAGACTTTTTTTTTTTCAGATTTTTGGTAGACACAGGATGAATGAAAACCACCCACACGACGTCGGAAATTATTTCGGGAAAATCCCGCGGCGTCCAACCAAAGGGGGAAAAGAGCGCAAAATAATGACAACAACAAAAGCCCTGTGCGTCTGTCAGGACAAACATGAGCGCCACCGGAGCCTGCTCCGCCAGGGACGCACAGGGGCGCGCAGGCACGCCCACAGCAAGGAAAATGGCGGCACATTGAAAAGAGCCTGTGCGCGCGCGTGTGTGTGCGTGCACACACACACACACAGCACACGCGCTCAAAGCACGCTTTGGAGAGGGCAGACGAGCGGAGAGGAATGTCCGGGCGAAAAATAAAACGAATTTTTCTCCCAAAAAAACAACATGAAAATAATCGAGAAATATTGTTCCGCTGCCAGAGCGGCGTGGCCCGCAGCTTATATATGGCGGTCTTTGTATTAGTATTAGGCAAGTATGCTGTGCTGGCCGGGCTGGCCGGGCTGGCCCTGGGGCCGCCGAGCCTGGCCGGGCCAAGCCCGGGCCCTGGGGTGAGCCAGCCCTCCACGGCAATATCGGCGCCATACATCCTCTTGAAATAATAATGGACGCCAGTCGTATTTCTAGAGGGGCTTTGCGGAGAGGAAGCGGCGACCCGCGACCCGGGCTCGACCCGCCGGCAAAAGGGAACGCGTAACGGGAGTCCGACGGACGGTCGGACGGAATAAAGATGCTGTTGGACAAATCGAGAAGTGATGACGCGAAATTTCAACAATGCAAGCCGGATCTGGTCCGCAGGGCGATTGTGCGCGTGGGTAGGCAACGCGGAAACAGTGGTGCGGGAGGGTTGCCTACGCACACGGCGCTCCTCGCGCCGCGGCAGCGTCCGTCGACGCCACCCCTTGAGCTTGGCGCGCGGGGTATCGCTGTGAGAGCGGCCGCGGCACTACCCCACGCACGGCGCGCGCCCACGCACCCCGAACAGTGCGTCGTCTGCTGCTCGCGGCACGGACGAACCCCACAAGGGATTCCGTGCAAGGAGTGTGTCCGGAAGGATGAATGCATGCAGACGCCTTTACCTGGAAGCGAAATCGCTCATGGAAATTTCCTCCACGTGGCTTCGTCTCGAGACTGGCATGATTATTTTCGTTCAGTCTATGAAGACTGATTTACTGGAAAGGCTCCAGTCAAATTGGCGTGACACGAGGCGGGGCTGCGGCATATTTCAAATCCGTTCTCGGAGGCAGTCTCGCTGAGGGTGGCGTTGCTTGCGGCGGACTCGGCGAGCTGGAGACTTGCAGTACCGGTTTGCCACAGCAGGTGTAACCAAGCCCAAGTGCCGCCTTGGTTCCGGCTCCGTACTTTCAGAATGCATTCAAAAACCTGCTCCTTCACTGATCGTTCGCGAGATTTTTTTTCCTCCGCGTGTCACATTTTGTGGGAGTCGATTTAGAGCAAGGCGAGGAGGGCGACTTGCACACAATGATCGGGATGAAGCGTGGGAGTGTGAATGTAGCCCCTTCGATTCTCGCAATGTCTTTCGTTTTATAACGAAGGATTGATAGGAGATTTTTATTCCACGATCTTGCCCAGTAGTTCATATACTACATCTAACCGTCTACGTTTTTTTCCAGCACTGTTTTTTTTTTTTTAAAAAAAAAAAAATTTAAATTTTGCCATTTTATTCTTCGGTCTTAGTGTACGTTGAGCGCACCGGCGGTTTGGCGGGCTGCAGCGACGCCACGGTGCGAGGCGGCGGCCGGGCGAAACACGGCGGCGCGCTTTCGGTGGGTATTGATCCGGCAGAGCAGTTCGCCCTCCGTCCGCGAGGTGGCGCCTCCCTTCGCTCCGGACGCGGCGCGCGGCCCAGGGGAGTCCCACTGGCCGAGGCCCCGGAGAGTTCGCGCGGACCTGAAGGCCTCATCGGCATAAGTACGTACCAAAAACTTAGAATTTCCGAAAAAGAAAAAAAAAAAGAAGAGAGTGGGAAATAAGTGTATACAAAAAAAAAGTCAAAAACTAAAAAAAAATTAAAAGTGAAAATAACCAAAAGTGTTTGAAAGTACCCTATGTGATCGCGAAAACTTGATGTTGTAATGTGCCGCTTTCTTAGAATAAACCAAACTCCTCATTTCTTCCTTTCGTCCATGTCTCTCGCTCCTTTCCTCTCCGCAGCACAATTAGCAAGAGGATCCCCTTTTTCTGTTGCCACTCACCCTCTGCGCCGTGTCGAGGGAGTCACCGTGGAGTATCGCCGCCGCAGAGTCAGTCTTCTCTTCACCGCGTCGAGGGAGTCAGCATGGAGTATCGCCGCCGCACGGTCACTCTCCCGACACGTTTCAAGCGTCTCAGACACTCAGCGAAACGAACAGCAAATGCTACACTTGAAAGCATGACTATTCAAAGCGCAACTAGAATGACGCATAGCATATCCTAACAAAAATAAGTCGGAGCTTGACCCCAGTAGCCAGAGCAAAAACAGCCGCAGGAAAGTTGAGCAACATGGCAGTCGGTTCGATTCTCACTGCTGTGTAGAGTAGTTGCATTCTACTGTCTCAAGCGACCGGCGACGGAAAGGCAAACTTTGCTTTTGCGTGACGCGCCGCGTCTGATTGGGAAAGCGTCAGCTGGCGGGCCTTTCGATAATCCCTGTGAACAATAAAAAGAACGTCGGACGCGCGTACAAGGTTTAGCCAGAGAAATTAACTTCATTGTCAGCCGTGCCTGTCCGGCCGGCCCTGCACAGGGACCAAAAAGAGACAAAGACCCGAATCAACGCGCGCCCTTTTTTCCTCTTTTTTTCTCCATCTTCTAGCGTGTCACTTTTTGTCGAACCCGCCGCGCCACGCTCGTCGGCGCGCTTTTGTCCCCCCACCACTCTTTGTGCAGCTTCAATTTCGGCCTAATCGTTTCCTGGAAAAGTAGCGCGCACCTCAACAGCCGGTGGAAACAGGGGATGGAAAGGTTGAAACGTGACTTTCCTTAACGTTCGGGGACAAGTTTTAAAGGGGCTTTAACACAGGTAGATAGCCGCTTCTCAGGTTTTTAATACGCAAAAATATTTGTTAATTTTTCTCGCACGTAGGCGCCGCGGCACAGTCCTGCGTAACGCTTTCCTATTTTCACTAACCCCTCTTCTTCCTGTCGGCGTTCCATTGTGGTGGGCCCTTATTGTGCGGCGTGGCGTTTCCCTGTTGCAGCGCGCAATATAACGCGCTCGGGTTTCTTTCAGCATATGCACAGCGCCAAACGGCCCCGACATGCCCCAACGGCCGCCAAGTTTGCATTTTCAGCCCCTCCCTCCTCCTCTTCCTCTTCCTCTTTCTCCTTCTGGAAGCGGAACCACCGCAGGAAGCGAGGGAAGCCATCGAGTCAGCACGGCCATAATTATCTGAAAAACACTGCGGGAGACAGCCGCGAACGCGGGTCACAGACTCCCACGCGTTACTTCGGGTTTGTGTCGAAATTGTTTGCCGCCTTTTGCTTGGCGTTTTTTCACGTATCGTCCGCCAACGAGTTTCCATTATATTAAATCGCGTTTCTTCATAAATGGAAGTCCCCCTTTTTTTCATCGGCTTTTGCCACCTCGCTCCTTCAGCGTCTCCCATGGGAACGCGAAATCGCTTTCGCCTCTTGGTTCCCCGAGGACCGACTACCCCCTCCCCGGACCCGCCCCTGTCCCCGCAACCCGACCACAGGTCCACCTGTTCACGGTCCATCAGGTTGGGTTCGAATTAATTGATTGATTGAGTAATCGACTGAACGCCGCGACAGTCACTGCAAAAAATTCCGTGTTTTGGTACGGAAAATGTACAGAAAATGGGGTACAGAAAAGGTACGGACCCTCCGTACTGGTTCTCTGTGGTCCCCATAAGGATCTCATGTAAACTGCTACAGAAAACATGTACAGAACCTCCGTGGTTGGCAAGGTACGGACGGTCCAGGTAAAAAATTGACCATACATTTTCCGTGTAATTTCTGTACTTTTTTCTATCAGTGGTGACTGGAATAACAATAAAACGAGAAGAAGAGGGTAAATAAATGAAGGGACGCGGCACGAAGGCGCCAAGTTCAAAGACCAGAACCAGACTGCGTGCCGCGAGGGGAGTTGTTGAATGGCGGCGCTGCGTGTGTTTTTGTTTTTCTGGTGCGTGAGCCTTGACGCAGCATGGCGCCGCGGTGGGCGGGGTCTGCAGTGCATGGCGCCGCGACGCACTTCTGCTGCAAATAGCACAAACACTCGGTATTCGAACCAGGACGGACCCTGCTGTCATCCGAATATACTGTTATCCATCAGCAAAGAGGTGATGACCATCTTCAAGAACTAAATTTGCTAAGCCCTGACGTTGATACAAGTTTCATGCCCCGTTACACCAAGGGGAAAAGTCAACATATTTTTGACGTTTTTAATTCAGAGTCTATCAAACGCGCAATACACACACGAAAAAAAAATGCCCAAGTGAAACAACAGCCTGTGTTATGCACGACTTCCTCTGCCGACAGACAAAAAAGTAGCGGAGCATCGTTAGACTGCAGCGAAAATAAAAAAGAAAAAAAGAAATGGAGGTCCAAGCGAAGGGGACCGAGCGAGGGTGGCAAAGGGTGTGCACATGCGGAGGAAATGAGCACGGAAAACAAAACAACACGTCTGCTTTCCTTTTGTCTTCTCTCCGAGTATTGCTGGAATCCACTGCGCACAACCTGCAATGAGATCCCGGAGGAATTAGCAGGAACGGAAAATAGAAAATATGTAACAGCGGAACCATTAAAAAAAAAAAAAAAAAACTCGTGGGGATTTACTTTTGCAGGTGTCTTCGCATCGTTACGTCGCTACAGCCTTGAAATTCTATCCTAAAAGACAGAGGGAAAAGCCACGGTCCCACAGATATCTTCCGAAGAAATGACGGAGTTTTGGCAGCGCCACTCATCCAATTTGACCAAAACACCGAAAAACCAGGGAGAGCGAGAACGGACAGCGAGCGCTGTTCATTTGAGGATGGCCCCTAAGGCAGTCACCCCTGCAAGCCTTCTCTTCCGCGTTGTTTTGTTGTCCCTGGGCTCCCCTCCCCGTGGGCAGGCCCCCTCCCCGCCACGCCGTGCACCCTAATCTTTCCTACCCACCTCGGTCCAGGCAGCACCGTCATGGCTTTAACAATCTACCCTCGTCCTCTGAAATGTAATTAAATTCAGCTAGCGCTGCCCTGCGCCGGCCTGCAGCGTGGTTCCGAACAGTGCTTCCGTCGCCCCGTTCTCTGGCTCGCTCTCGCTGGCCGTGGCGCGCGGGAGCAAGAGGGACAGACAGAGAGGCCGCCGCGCCCGCAGCCCCGGCATGCCGCTCGCCCTGAGCAGGGCGATGGCGGCCTCCACCCCCGGCCCCAAAAATGCGAAGAAAAACATGCCAGCGCTCAGCGGACGTGTCGGCGAAAAATAAAAAATAAATTTAAAAAAAAATTAAAAAAATAATAATAAAGAGTTGTTGTGCTGCACAGCTGCAACAGTGTCGTACTAAAGAGAGCACGCAACTTTCTGAACTTCGAGAAAGCAACAGGTTATTTAGCTAAAGACAGGTTGAGGCTAGCTGAAGACTGAGCTGGTGATGCTGCAGTACGTTGCCAAGGCTCTGATATCCCTTGACTTCTCAGCACTGCGCGTCTTCTTCTTCTTCTTCTTCTTCTTCTTCTTCTTCTTCTTCTTCTTCTTCTTCTTCTTCCTCTTGAGCGAGATACCAGTCAGCCGGCCAGGTAACTGCAAGAACACCCCTTGCTTCACAAAAAAAGAACGACGATTCCTGCGCCGGAAATGTGTGACGTGAGGCGTGAATTGGTGTTAAATCGCCTGAGCGCGCGCCCATCGCTGCGCCCGGCCCGCGCTGTGCCCTGTGAAGGCCGATTCCGCCGAGTTCGTTCCGACGCTCGGTCTCCGTCGCACTCACGAGGCGGCCCCGCATGGGTGCGAGAGAGACAGAGCGACGAAGCGACTCTGCAGACTCGCTCGGTCCGCCGAGAACAAGGGGTCGAAAATGACGCGCTCGTCCGACGCTGCTCTGCATATTCAAGGGCGGAGCAGGGGTGCTGTCAATTTTTTTAAATTTTTTTTTTCTCTTCTCATTTTCCATCATTTTGTTTTCCCTCTTTTCACACGCCAAGCTTTTTTAATCGGCTCGGCCGTACGGCCTGGACGCGGCGATGAACAAGTATGACGCGTATGCAAATTGAGTTGATTAAGACAAAATGCGTTGGTATTGAAGGGAGGCGCATCATTTGGGAGTCTCTCATCGGCGCAGCAGCCAGCCCCTGCAGCACAGTGGGCCCTGCCTCCGGAGAAGTACCGCGTTGCAGTTTGCCTTTCACGACGACATTTATTTCCTTTCATTTTGCCACGCAAATCAAACAAAGGTTGTTTGACCGCGGGGCGGGCCGCCGTCCGCTTCGCCTGGCCGAGGCACCCACACCCAGCGTGCCATGAAGGAGGCGGCAAATATTAACGTTTTTGCGCCCAGCAGCGCGTGCCTAAGTCTGTCTCACCGGCCACTGCAAAAAAAAGGGGGAAAAAAAAAGGTTGGCAATTTTGCGCTTGTGTTTAACTAAAAGTAAATTTAAAAAATGGAACTCTACACCCCCTCCCCAGTCTTAATGGGGAGGCCTCCTGCTTTACTTCGGTGTTCGGGATGGGAACCGGTGCTATCAGGTAACTGGGGTTAATCCGATCCAGCGACTTCGATATCGTACGCCGGGGGACCCAGTAGGACCCGAGGACGCCGACACGCCTCAAACATGGGCAGAGTAGAGTAAGGCAGAGACGATAGAGAGACAGAGAAAGAAAGAAAGAGAGAGAGTAGTTTTGGGAGCTTTTGTTTGCGCAGGCTGGTCGGTACCCAAATGGTACACCCGCTGTCCGGCGCTCCCAGACCCGAACATGCAGTCAGTGGGCCAGCTTCAAAGGACTTATCAACTCCATCCGACGAATCGGAATGGACCCACTCGCGACCAATTTCGAGTGGCTGGCTCGATCGGGGATCGAACCAGTGCCGAGGCCAATCCGCCGAAGCGGACTGCTTTTTAGACACCCGGGTGTAATGGCCTGGATTGAGCCTAGACCACTACACCACCCTGACTTGCACGTCTGCCGAGTGTTGGACGACGGGTTTGAGTCGCAGTGGGAGGAAGCCACTCGAAAAATGAAAGGGCATATCGGGATTCGATCTCCGGACCTTCTAGTCGGGGTCGGACGCCTGAACGCCCACAGCCACCACGGCTCATGTCTGACGCCGATTGAAACGGGTTCTTGACGCGACAATGAGCAGCGGTCAGAGAAAAAAGTTCTGATGTAATAATATTTGAACCGCCGATCCTTATACTGGGAATCTGACGCGTCTACACCTCCAGCCACCACGGCATACGATGGTGATCGCGCATTGCTGTGGGTTTGAAGCACACTGGCGAAAAGAGTTAAAAAAAAAAAATGTTTCATTTTCATTTTTTATTTTTCTTTATTATTTTTTTTTTTGCTGTTTTACTGTTGAAAGTCAACGCCCTGCAGCAACGCTGCGTAGTGCTGCTCGCCATGTAAATCGCGCCATCAAGACAAAGCGAGAGAGGAGGAGAGAAATGGGTTGGCGCCGCTCGCAGAGATAGAGGGAAAAAAAGAGGCCGCCAGGAAGCGCGCGCGGCGCGGCGTGCAGCGCGGCCCGGAATTAATGTATGCATTAAAAGTACACATTAGGGCCGAAATCATTAGAGAAGGCATTAAACCAAACGACCCTCGACGCGGACGGACCGGCGAGGCGGCCAGACGCGCAGCCGTGGCGCGGCCCGCTAAAACTCCCCGACCGGTTACGCCCCGGAACGCCCTGAAACGCCCTGGAACGCCCTGGAACCGCCCGGAACGCCCGGGACTGGGGCTGCTATCAGGTAAAGTCCGGCCTCGACCTCATCCCGCGTGTGTGTGTTTGTGTGTATGTCTGTGTGTGTGTGCTTGTGCGTACCTACCCGACGCCCATTAATGATACACGAGGGCTTTCAACGTATGCTGCGGGGGCTCACTTGGGACCCGAAACCCGCCTCGCCGCTCACTCTTTCCGCGTCTCTCTCACTTCTCGCTCGTACGCCCATTTTCGCTGACGCATGCAAGAGAGAGAGAGAGAGAGAGAGAGAGAGAGAGAGAGAGAGAGAGAGGTGGGGGGGGGGGTGTCTCTTATGTTTCACCGCTTCTGCCTCCAGCCTAAATGTTACCTGCACTTAGTCTATAGCCGAAAAGGCTCATATACTTCTAAATTTTATGTTGCTGTTTTTGGGTTTATTTTTTTTCCTTTTTTTTGCGGTGAGGCCCGTGATTTCTAGCAGTGTACCCTTGCGCCAGATTACAAGCCGGACGGAATGCCGTCCAATCAAAGCACCGCGTTGCCGCGTTCAAGTGGCGAAGGGAGCGGAATAAAGAGCGAAGGGGCCGTAGGGAAAAAGGCCCCCCGGAACGAGAAAGAGAGAAAAAAAATATAGAAAGACAAATAAAGAAAAAAAAAGAATGAAGCTCGTTAATTTGACCACCGCGGCATTAATTTACACCCCTCGATCCTCTTATGCCGCGGTAATTGGAGGCCGCCCGGGCTAAAGCCATCACAAAGTCAGCGCTTCGCGTCCGCACTTGGCAAAAACAACAAGGTCTTCGGGGGCCTGCCTCGCGATTTATACAGTGTACGCAGCGTGTGGGCTTCCGCCGGGCAGGGTTTCCAAAACTCTCTCTCTTCTCGCGTGCATTTTCGTCCGATTCGCGAGTTTCGCTTAAAAGTGGCAACGCCGCGCTGCTTTCGCCTGGGGTTGAAGACGAGCACAAAAACAACAAGGGTTCTCCAAGCGACACGTGGCTCACACACACACACACACACACACACACACACACACACACACACACACACACACACACACACACACACACACAGCGAGAGGGAAGGGTGGACGCCTGGGGGAGGCAAGGGTCGCTTGATAAGGGAGATGAGGCCTCCTATTTTTGTGTCGGGCCCAGAGCCCCAGCGCATCGTAAGGTCGGCCATTTTGTTGATTCTTTTTCCCCTCCCTTTTTTTTTGTCGTCTCGTTCTGTTTTCCGTTCCTCCTCCTCCTCCTCCTCCTCCTCCTCCTCCTCCTCCTCCTCTCCTCGGAGCAGTGAGGGTGCTCAGGACGCCCGTTCGCGCGCAGCTGACGCCAGCAGCGAGCCGGCCGTCCGCCGCAGCCAGCGGCGGGACTTGCCGGAGGACGATTTATACGGGGAGAGAAAGAAGAAGCCGTCTTGGCTTGGCACTCTCCAGTCCAGCGAGAATCCGCTCTGGAATTTTGAAAAAGGTTTTTACTAAAGGGTGACATAATACCTGCGCTTTGGTGCCAACATACACAGCATGCGTGTAGAATCACGCACAGACTGCAAGAGCAGCGCAAATCACTTCCCGTGACGCGCGGAATAAAAAAAAAAAAACTCGCCTCCTTTTTTTTTTTTTTTTTATGCCATCTCTTCCGGGCTCACCAGCAATACCGCAGCACGCAGACCTGGCGCTGCCCGGCGCTGCCCGGCGCGCGGCCTTTTTCCTCCTCCTCCTCTTTTTGTTTTGTTTCTCCCCGTCGTCGTTGGCGGCGCGGGGAGTGCATCGTGTCGAACATTGCGGTAATGGGGTGTCGGACAAGCCCCGCACAACGAGTCCTGACAGATTCCGTTTTGTCGGATACCGCCCTGCGGCCCTGCCAGCAGCCCTCTCCGCGCACGGCCGGCCCAGCCCAGCCAGGCCCTTCAATTCCCTGCTTTGCACTTTTACGAGGCAGGCTGTCTCATCCATAAAACATGAGGCCCGGCGTGCACGGCAGCGGCAGCCATCGCGGGCAGGTGCAGGCCGTAGTGGTCGGAGTGCAGCGGGCTGCCATCACGGTGCTGTGGCCCTGCTTGAGAAATGGCTGTAAACAGAGAAAAAGATCAAAATTATTCATCTTATACCAGCCCATTGAGAATAAGCTTTTTTCCCCCAAAGTATTACTTTTTAAATCTATCCGTCCCAAAAAAAGTGAAGGTTACACAAAATACATAATGGAAAGAGGAGCTCCTTTTGTATTTGTTCCATGAACTGAGCCTCTTAGTCCAAGCAGCACCTCGCCATCCCGATGCCGCCACCCCTTGGCTGTGCGTGAGAGTGCGTGCGTGCCATTGGAGGCTGGCCCAGCCAGTGGAGGGGTGGTGGACGCACGCACGGCAGGGTGGAGTGGGGTGGAGGGAGTCGTTGGAACCCACACGCACAATGGCCCCGCACCGCCGCCGCCTCGCCACCTCATTGGCTGCCAGCGGACGCGTCCTCCATGGTGCGACTCAAGAAGAAGAGTTCCTGCTTCTTTCCTGCTGCAGCATGCTGGATCGACGACCCCCCCCCCCCACACACACACAAACACGATCACACACCGCCCACCCGGCTCCACCACCACGTAGACGCCCTGCCTCCCCAAATTAAGTGTTATATAAAAATACGCCCGCTTGAAAATAAAGTCATTAATTGCCGAAGGCAGGAAGGGGAGTGGGAGGGGGGGAGGTGACACGCTGCGCGCCGGATGGGACCCGCCACGGCGCGGTGTCCGCGGCGTTCGGGATGAAAAATTGCGTTTCCGCCAGTCAGTCGCCACTTATGACGGCCAGGTGCGAAGGTAGGGGAGGTTGGGGGGGGGAGGGGGAGGGGGAGTCCGTTCATTCAGCCGATTGGGTGCATTCATCTGGCAGTGGCGAAGCAGCCGGTCCATGTCGCCGCGTGGGAGAGGTCTGCTAGTCTATTGCAGGCGAGGCAACGCGAGGTAAGGGAGAGAGAGAGAGAGAGAGAGAGAGAGAGAGAGAGAGAGAGAGAGAGAGAGAGAGAGAGAGAGAGAGAGAGAGAGAGAGAAATAGAGAGAGAGAGAAAGAGAGAGAGGGGGGGGATACCCTGGTGACGACTCGTCTGGGGACCGCTTCAATATCGGTGTGGTGAGTTCGTTGTCGTGTCCGCGAGCGCAGTCGGAAATGAAGAACAAGAACACACCGAAAAAAAATGACACTTTACGGCTGAAAATGACCCACAAAAACGCCGGCCCCCATCCAGCGATAAGAGTGGTTCCAAACGCAAACGCGGTTTTAATGAGGCAAGGTAAGCCGGAATGCGGCGGGCGCGCGGCGTGTCTGCGTCCCCGCGCTGCGCGGCGCTGCGTGTGGCCGTGCGGTCCGGCCGGCCTACCTTGCTGACCGGACTCGCTGGACCGGCACGCAACACGCGCTCAAAGGCCTTTGCATGCTCAGGCGGACGAAAAGGGCCAAAAGGGTCCGCCAAAGGGTCCGCCAGAGGCTCGGCAGAGGCCCAGCAAAAGGCCTGCTCGCTCATCACCTACAGTACAAACGAGGTTACCTCGGACCTGGCCCGCCCGCCGCTCGTTTTGTATCGCGTTTCGCTGCGGGCAGCGCCGGGCAGCGCCAGCTGGCTGATTCCGAACGCTGCTGCTATCCGTCTGCGTTGCACTCGCGGGCCGCGCCGCAGGGGAGCGAGAGAGACAGAGCGACGGTGGCGCCGCTCGGCAGGCGGGGCAGCGCTAGGGCCGTGTGGCGTAACAAGCGAGCTAACTGAACCCGCCTTGAAGCGCAGTTGCGACAGTCTTCCACGCGTGCAGACATCAAAAGACTGCGACGACCGCGCCAGGCTATGCACGAGGGAACCTTTTTTTCTTTTTTTTTTGTCGTTGACTTTTTTGTTGTGGTTTTACATGACTGGGGTGTCTGAAAGAAAGATAGGGAGAGGTACACCTGGAAGGGAGTGGAGTTTCTAGAGGGCTATAAATGGGTGGGAGAACCTCAGGGTCCGTTGAGTGAGGTTATGTTGGTTGAAGATTTGTTGAGGTTATGTGACGTTGACGTCAAGTAAGTTGCTAGTTCTTCTTTAAAAACAGGATATTGCGTAGCAATACTACCCATATACGCCCTTTTCCATTTCAAAGCATGCGCGAGAAGGGTGGGGGTCTTAAGTACCCAATCGCGATTCCAATATGAACGTGACATTATTTCACGGCGATACTTACCGCCGTCCCCACGCGCTTCAACGGCGCCGTCCCCTTGGAGCGCCTCGCAGCAGCGGCGGCCCCACAAAGCAATATTGACTTTCCATTTCGAGAATAGATTGAAAATAAAGGGGATGGCGAGCAGTAAGGGGAAGATGAGAAGCAATCCAAAACGACAAAAGCAGCATCTGCAGCCGGACTCTCTGGCCCCGGCTCGGCTCGGCTCGGCTCGGCTCGGCTCGGCTCGGCTCGGCTCGGCTCGGCTCGGCTCGGCTCGGCTCGGCTCGGCTCGGCTCGGTCCGTTGGGACATGCCGGAAATAACACACGGATAAAGGAGAGTCTCATCTCGAATGGCAAAGCAGGGGGAGGGCGAATAAGAGAAAGACAGAGAGAGATAGGAGAGGGGGAGGGGCGGGCGGCGTCCCCTGCAGGCGGCAAGGGCCGAGGCCGCCCGGCCGGCCGTATCTCTGGAGTGGAACAAAAGAAAAATGGGCGCGACTGCTGCGCAAAAACGAGGAGCGCGCCGGCCTGTTTTATTCGGCTGTTTTAAGCTCTGGCGGCATTAAGGTAGAGACATGGATGGGGGTGCCTCCAGCATCACGTGCCCACTTTTATGAGAGGGAGGAGGGATGGAGGATCTGGATCCACCAACGAATTCCTCGTTCAAAGAGCAATCCAATGGTGGGGACACACGCTCGGTTGCTCGAGTCCCATTTAGCGACTCTGGAGCTCGGAACGCGTCTAGAGAGTCTTGGCCGCCAGCGCGGTCTTCTGGCCCAGTGTGCCTCGCGGCCTGGGCGCGCGTCGCGGTGCCGTGAATCAAAAACTCGTAAATCGCGTCCTTAATCCTTATCGATTGTGGACAACGGCCGCGGCTTAGTCCACCAACCAAAACCCGCAAAGCAAAGGACCAAATCCCTTGGGCGTGCGCGGCCGCGCCACAACACGGTGCCCGAGACGGGGCGTGGCGGGGCGTGGCGGGGCGTGGCGGGGCGTGCCGAGCCTCGGCCAGCGCCACGCATGCTAAACGTGGGATTAAACACAGTATGTGTGAGGCGGTTGATATTTTTGCTCGCGCAGCCAAAAAAAAAGGAGGCGAGAATATCGGTGCGCGCGAGAGGAAAAAAGAAAAAAAAAAGGAATGGAGAAAAAGATGCGGAAAAAAGGGGGCGAGGTGGTCGCGGTCTACGTGGCGGTGGGGTGGGCGGCCCGCGCGGAGTCTACAATAAAAATGTGTCGCCAGCACGCCGAGCCTTGGGGCAGGACAGGCGCCAGGCCCCGCTCGGCCCGGTCATGGGGCACTGTTTGAATCGAACGAAGTACGTATTTTGAGAATGTGAGGTACAAAAATCTTCGTTAACAGAGAAATGCAGCAATTCCACTATTTTTCATTTAGAACATTTTTGTTCGGAACATGATGACGGCTGACCTGGGCTGCCGTTCGAACCCAGCCGGATGCAAAGTTCTCCCTCGTGCTACACAGGCGGCAGCCAGAGGAGCATTGTAAAACGAGGGAAGGGCGCCATACTTTTTCCCCTTCCTTTTTCCCCTCTTTACCTTTTTTTTTCATCCTCTCTGAGAGCCGGGTGGGCAGTAACTAGACCTAACTGCGCGGCCCGGCCGGTGCTCCCAGCCGCTCCCACTGGAATATAAAGGCGGAACTTTCGACCCTTTTCCTCTTTTTTCGGAGCAGTTCTTTTAAATTTGCGCGGAGCTAAAGGTAATTGTGGACCTGAGCCCCCCAACTCTCTCCCTCGTTCACCCAGTCCCCCTCCTACCACTCCCCCCCTCCCCCACCTTGCCCCCCTCCAGTAATCCCTCGAACGCCGTGGCGGTGCTTAATGGGATTTATGCTAATTCGCGTTTTCTCAATCACCCCCGTGCGCGCCGCACTGACATGACTGAAGAAGGCACTTTGGAGGAAAGTTTTCGGTCATTTTCGGGAGGTCACAATAAGCAAGACACCATTTTGAAAATCACACCTATATTCTCATCGGAGTTTTTCGCCATATGACACATTCGTTTAAAAGTCATCCCTAGCGGAAGTGGCCAAGACGTTACGGTGGTTTGAAAAAAAAAAAAACAAAAAAAAACAAAGGTGACTTTCTTTCGAAGAAAAAGGACTGCACTTTAGTTGCATAGGTCGCAGTGCGCCTTGTCCGCGATTGTTGCAAGTTTCCCCCTCCCAACCCATTCGGTGTTCCCCCCCCCCTCCCCCTCCTCTTGCAGGCCCCGTCGGATAATTGCACCCTTGGTCGTTCTAACCGTTCGGCGATCTACAACCTGGAAAAGGCACACGAAGGATGGGAATATATGGTATGGTCCCCGCGACGGGAAGTGGGGCCGGGGCAAGGGAGCGGAGGGAAAGGGGGGGGCAGGGCCAATGAGAAGCCGTGGCCGTTCGGCTGGCAGGAGCCCCCCGTCCGGTTTATTGCCAGCTCTAGAATGACTTCCGCGGGGCCTCGCCGCCCGGCGTGCTGTGGATACTCGCCCGCTGTGCACGCAAGCCGGCGAGTAGCCTACCCCGCAGGGGGCCCTCAGCGCAGCGCAGAGTCACACCATAAAGAACGACATGAAGCGGAAAAACCTGTACCTACCCCTTTGAATTTTGCTACCGAATTATTTTACATTGCTCTAGGCGTAACGGGCACCGGGTAAAAAGCAACAGTGCACCACCTCCGGCCATGCGAAAGTCGACTGCCTCCAACGAAGAGGAGTATTTTCAACCCACGCACAGCGGAAAAAAACTACACAAAAAAAAAAAAAAAAAAAAAAAAAAAGGCAGCGGCCGGTGGCGGCTACCACAACGAGTAGGCGGCAGCGCAGCACCGCACCAGAGATGGCTAGCAGCGGGAAAAACGAAACGCGAAACGCGCGCGCACACAGAGAAAGGAACAATAAAAAGAGAAATATCCTGGCAAGAAAATAATAGATGCCTTTAGAGTTGGCTGTGCAGAATAATAATGCGGCATGCATGCAGAATGTGGGGTGCAATTCGTGCGCCTACCCTGGGCCTTGGCCCACCCCTCCCCCCACCCCCTTCAGCTTTTCCTCCGCCCACCATTATTCTCGGGCCGTTTTATGGTGGGCAGTAAAGCCCCCGGGCCTGGGCCGCCCTCGGCCATACTTCCGTTTATTCAAAGGTATAAACCTCCGCGCGGCCATGACAACGGTCGTAACGCCACGGAGTCTTTCGCACGTCCTTGCCTGGACCGGGCAGCATCAAAAGCAACAACACGCGTCGGAAAACAAACAAACAAAATGTTGAAAAAGGGGCCGCTAAAATAGCGATGGCATTGTCTTTGCTACTTGGAAGGTACCGACGCTGAGAGTGAGTTGAAGTCCTCAAGGATGCTTCCTCATCTACTCACTAGGCAGCAACACGCGAAGTACAAAGCCAAATCAAAACAAAACAAAATCAAGCAGAATTTAAATTGGACCTTTTTTATTTTGTGAGCTGTTTTGTTATCGCCCTTTTCTGGCCGGGGCGGCGTAATGATATGAGAAGTTGGCCGGACTGCAGCCATTAGCGCGCGAAATAAATTAATGTCGGAAAGACAACGCAGCGTCACAGCTGGGCTGCCGCAGTTGTTGGTCGCTCTGTCTCCCTCGCACTCACACGGGACGCAGGGGGACGCCGTGCGAGTGCGAGCGAGACAGAGCGACACCGCTGGCCGCGCTGCGACCGTCACCCCGTAATGACGCAATCAGCACAGCGCACAGTGTGCCGCACCGAAGACTCCCACGGAATAACGAGAAGACCTTGCGCTCTGTACACAGGCCCGTTCACGATGTTCGTCATTCCAACGAAGCTACTTTATCGGTCGCTCTTTCCTCCCCCGCCTGTACCCTGGCTGGTCCACTGTGTGGCCCAGACCGGCTTCCGGGTCGAGCGCGTGGGTCGCCGAGGAGCGATCCGACCGGTTAGGTGGTCACTTCGAGGAAGTAGCGCTGAAAATAATTCAATAATTCAAGAGAAATAAGCGCGCGAAGAAGAAGAAGAAGAAGAAGAAGAAGAAGAAGAAGAAGAAGAAGAAGAAGAAGAAGAAGAAGAAGAAGAAGAAGAACGTAGAGAGGTTTGGTGGATATTCGGTACGAAAATAATGGTGACGTTTCCCCGGCGCAGCCTCTCTAATGAGAGTGAAACCACCCCGGGCGGAATGGAGCTGTGTGAGAGAGAGGGGAAAACCGGGGGAAAACGAGGGAAGAGGCGTCAGACACAGGGAGTGGTGGCGGTCCCACGCTGCGCCGCTAAGGCACCACAAAACATGGCTGCACCCACGGCAGGCCAAAGAAGAATTTTCGCCATTTCCGAAAAAGCCCCCGCTGATGAGGTTCTCCGTGTGCCTCTGTGTCGTCGGCTGGATGGGGGAAGCCAAACGAAATGCGAAAGCAGCAAAGAGTCCTCCGCGTGTGCGCGCGTCTCTCTCTCTCTCTCTCTCTCTCTCTCTCTCTCTCTCTCTCTCTCTCTCTCTCTCTCTCTCTCTCTCTCTCTCTCTCTCGGAAACGGCTGGGCTTGACGGGCGGAGCCAAAGTTGGTTCCTTTGAAGATTACTTTGCTGCGATTGGCGCCCACTGTGCAGTGCAAACAGCAGCTGCGCCAACCTCCGCAGAGGTAGGTCCCTGATCCCGCCATAGTGTTATCTCCCCCCCAGTCATGCGGGCCAGAGCGCCACAAGAACAAGAACGTTTTCCTCTTGTGATAAACCACCTTTACGTTGGCTGCGATCCCAAATATGTCTCTTTGGAATCGCAATTTTTTTTTCTCTCTCTCCAACTCACACCGATCCGCGCTTGTCAGCAGGTGACCAGCTAACACCGTGATTCATGTTCATGCATGACCGAGTCCGATATCAGAGGCCGCTTCGCAGAAAACAAGGACTGTATATCCTTAATTTTCCAAGAATCGGGTCGTGGAAGCCCACTTCCGGTTAGTGTGTGCGCCGCCCAAAGCACTGCCGGCCGGCCAATCACAGGCACCGCACTACATCGGGGCAAACACTCGACTCTAATGCTCGAATGCATGACGGTTTGTGGTCGGCAGAAGCGAAACGGGGAGAGGGCAGTTCGCGCGAACGCGACAGAACATTCCTGTCAACTTTCGGTACGTCCCCGTAATCGATTCCTAGTAGGCTTGAGTTTCGCCCCGGCGGTTCAGAGTGCTGTGATATGAATGATCTACGCAAGGGGTATACGCAGTGAGGGGTGGGGGCAGCCTCCCCGGCGGCAGGGGGTAGCGACGACGACGGTGTGCGTTGGGCTGCCTAACTCCGCGGCGGACAAGCAGCTAGGATTAAGAGACACGCAGGGAGGCAAAAAACATGCCTCCGAACGAGGCTCCAGATCGCACAGAACAACTCCCTTTTCCTGTTGTTGAGTTCATTCATCACCCCACCACCAACAGCCGCATCTTTTTCTTCAGATCAACGCCGCTGAAAGTCTCACAGTTTCCACCAGAGATCAGGGGAAAATTAGCCTTTCTGCAGCTGCCTCTTCGCATCGTCCAAATACCTGGTTGCGATCAGCCCTTCTACCCCGTGAGGCCGTACGCGGCGAGGGGATGTGTCCGCGAGCGCGCCAAAAGGGGTGAGTCTGCGCAGTGGCGCGCTCTCGCCGGCGAGTGGCAAAACTATCCACTAGCGCGCAGTTGCGGCGACCGCCGCTAGGGAGCGCTGAGGTCGACGTTCTGGCACTATTTCTCGTAGGCGCGCAAAACCGGGCTAGTTTCGGTCCACCTCGCTATTACATTTCGAGCACGGCGTAAACAGTTTTATGCAGCTATGCCACGACTTTCCCAAACCACACACAAGTTAATTTTTCGGAACGACAGGGCATTTTGGGATCCAACCGCACGTATGGTACGAAGTCTCTGCTGCACTGCATGAAGGCGCGACGTCTCATAGGATTCTCAGGGAAAATACAGAAAAAAGTTGTGTTTTACTGACTGCGCCGAGCCGCAGTCGCACTGTCTGCACCATCCCATTTCAGACGACCCTTCTCGGTGAACCCTGGCCCACCCCTGGCTGGCCCCTGGCCACGCACTGACCTCTGGCTCCTCAGTGAGATGCGGCTTGGCTCCAGACTCGTCGGATGCTGGGAAAAGGTTCCCATGGACCACGGGCAAGGGGGGAGCAGCTTGTTTGGGAGACAGCGCTCAACACCTCACGCAACTTTTCCCTCCCCTCTATATCCCGTGCTACCTCCTTTTTCCTTGCCGATGTCTCGCTTCTCACTTCTGTGCTTGAAAAAGTCGTTCTGCAGAGCAGTGCAATCTGTCCAGTGTCATCTGCTGTCGGTTTTGTCCCTTACAGACCAGTCGCTTCATTTTGTCCTAGCAGCGCTGTTTTCATTCGTTACCGTTTCGTGTGTTATCCTATCGTAACAGACGCAAGTTTCGATTCCAAAATAACACCCACCGCGGCCTGGACTCGAGAGGAACACAAGACGCAGGCGCTTTAAAACCAGCCTCCTGGCCGATTGTTGTCCTCTTAGGCCGGCTCGTGCACAGCTCCTTGCCAGGCGGGTTGAGAACAGGTTCGACCGACACAAGGGGACGGCGAAGGGGCTAGCGTAGAGGCTGCCTTTCATTAGCGTGGGTTATTGGAGCGCAAGGTGGCCTTCTACCTGTGCAAGGCGTCCCGCGGAACCTGTTCTCCTCCCCGGTCTGGAGGCTCGCTCACTGCAGCATCCACGTTGCCATAGAAACGCACTCAACGCTCCTTTCTCTCTCCCTTTTTTTTCATTTTTTTTTTTTTTTTGTTTCGCTGTGGAGGAGTCCCTGAGACTAAGCGTGTTTCGGCCAGTAGCTGTCTTGCGCTGGAGCCACACGGATCGCGCCGACAAGACAGCAGCAGTGAGATGACTGAGAGCGCGGCGAGTGATCGACGCAGTGCGAGACAGAGGGAGATACAAATAGCTTCTCCTAGGCGTGCTCAACGCAATAATTTTTTTTTTTGAGTGCTCAGTATTATTGCGCACGATTTTACCAAAAATGACTTTCTTGTCAGTGTGGACTGCTCAGTGCACTCTTAAAAGTCTACGAAGAATCGGCTTCGCAACTACGAAGAAAATGAAGGCATTGTAGAATTTCATCGTATCACGATGTGTGTGTGTGTGTGTGCGGGCGTGCGCGCGTGGGTGCGTTTTCTCTGTGTGTGCGAGAGCATGCGGCCAGGCAGCCGGGGCGCCGCGGCCGCGCAAAATACTGCCAGCCGTGTCTGAATGTGCAACAGCGGGGCTATCAACATGGCATGGAAGGCGTGGCGGGGCGCGGCGGGGCGCGGCGGGGCGCGGCGGGGCGTGGTGGATCACCGCGGTATAAGCGATTCTAGTCCGGCCAGTGGCGCCGGCGCAGCGCGAGACCTGATAAGGTTCCGCCACCTGGAAATAACACCCCCGCGGCGCCCAAGTCGCGACCAGTGCAGTTTGTCATGTCACGCGCAGTGACGGCCCTGCGACGCTGAAGGGGGAGGCAGGCATGCACTCAGGGCGGCCACACTGACGGGCTCAATTTCCGCATGGCACACCTTTCGCTCAGATTTGCCCTTTTTTCCTGGTGATGTCTTTTTTCTTTTGTGAATAGCAGCGCAGAGTTTACCCAAAGACTGGCCGCTGACTGATGCGCCGACGTAATGATCACACCAAATAAGCTGCCTGCGTAACAATGTTTTGTTGCAGACGACGCAGCCGGCAGGGCGGCCAACATGCGAGGCGTGGGACTGTCGCACGGGCGGGGGACACCGCGACGTGGACCACCGGCCTGTTCCGGCGCCGCACACTGGCGGCGGCCGGGCAATATTGCGACTGTTGTCAAAGTGGGACAGGAAACGCGCCCAGAACACAATTCCTGCGGAGGTTCAACGTATTGATGACGAGAAGGCCGACATGACGCGCGCATCGTGCAGGGACAGTCATGCAAATGCGACACACACACACACACTGACACTCACACTCACACACACACACACACACACACACACAGGCACACCATCGCCGAATTCGTGTTCGGTTTAGCGACTGGATGTCGGACGGTGTCTCATCAGCAGAACTCGTCAGCCGAAGCGGCCACACACACACACACACACACACACACACACACACACACACACACACACACACACACACACACACACACTCGCTCGCGAGGGGGCCTTTGTGGTGGCGGGGCTGCGGGGGCTCCCTTGGCCTTTCGCCCTCCCCTGTGTGCTTCTCCTGCCTCATCCGTCTCGCTCGCCGTCGCGCAATGTAAATACCGCCAAATTTGGCCTTCCTTCTCGTCACGCCACTCCGCACCTTTTTCGCGTTTCATGCTCGTTTCTCAATTCCTTTCATCTTCGTCTCGGCAATAATTCGCTGCTGCGGAGGCCAGTCTCAGATTTTTTTCTCGGGTTCTGCCCGTCGGACGAGGGAAACCTCCTCGTCGCGTCCGACTTGATCCCCCTGCCCGCGGCCCCCGCGCCCCTCGCTGCCGGACAGGCGGTGAAAATAGGGACGGTTGGACGGACGCAAAGGCTAGACCAAGTTCGTGGCTCGCCTCGCCTCGCCCGCCGCGCGGAGCTCGCGGGCCTAGGGCCTGCGGGCTGTTGGCTTTGCCCCCCCCCCCCTCTCTCCTCCGGTGCGCCCCTTCGGCCCCTCAGCAAGCCACACAGCGCATAAAGGGGAAAGACGGAGAGAGGGGGGAGGGGTTCTTTTCCGGCGAGCGGAGGGAAAGGCCGGCGGCGCGGTCACCGCACCCCTCCCCTCCCCTCCGCCGCCCGCACCCTGTCACCCCCGTGAACCCGCGGCGCGGCGCGCACCCACCCCGCGGGGGAGGGAGGGGGTGGTTGCGCCGGGGATGGCTGCGCGCGGCCAGGCCACGCCCCTCCGAAAACTTTTCGTCCCCCTCTCTTTGCGGCGGGCGCCATCTTTGTGGCGCCGCACACACGTGGCCCTCCACCCCACAACTCTCTGCCCGCCGCGACCGCCGCGACCCGCCGCGCGGGAGAGAGAGAGAGCGAGAGAGAGAGAGAGAGAGAGAGAGAGAGAGAGAGAGAGAGAGAGAGAGAGAGAGAGAGAGAGAGAGAGAGAGAGAGAGAGAGAGAGGCGCCTGTGGGAGGGGGACAAAAATCGATGGTGCCGCGCGGCGCGGTGGCCCGGGGAACCAACAACATGGTATCTGCCGTGTCTCGCTGTGTCGCGGCGGCCCGGGGACAGGCTGGCCGGGTGGCCGGGGCGCGTGGCATATTTTGAGACACGATTGCTGCGAGCTGCACTGCCAGGACTCGAACCCACGTTCCCCGAACTGAGGGATGACTCAGAGGACCAAGGCCATGCAACGATACGGACTGAAAAGAAAAAAACATGTGCAATATCAGGTGTGGCGTTCGTTCCGAGGAAATAAAGTATTCAGGACGTGAAGTTTTTATTGCGAGCGTCTGAGGTGTGACGAAGGTGTGACTCGTAGTATGGGCAGATTTAAGGCAAACTGCTGACCGTACTGAAGTTCGGTATTCTTATTCCTTAATTTAATATTTTCTAGCTTCCGATTTGGAAACTGTTGTAGCTAGAGAAAAGCCTCCATTAAACTAGAACCACCGTCTTATAATCAACAACGACCCACTGTCATCTTCACCCTCTCCCCGCGAGTGGCAAAACCAGTCTTGGCCGCGGTGAGACACGCGTCCCGCCGCGAGGCATCCTTTTCGACTTAAACGCGAGGCCGTGGCAACCTGCTGGCCCTGGTCACTTTTTGTCTGTTTCCACATTTTTTTTTCCAGAGAGAAAAGTCAGAGTTGTGCCAAAGTAAAACGAATTCATTTCCAGTTCTCTGTGAAATGCCGGAGGCACGAAAATGTCTGGAGAGGGAGAGCTGTAAACAGAGCGGCGCCCACTCATCTCTACCACCAGGAATCCACCGCTTCTGCCTGCCTCGCCCGGGGCGGCCAGGGCGGGCAGGGCGGCCCGGGGCTGGTGGAACAGGATAGGCCCTTACCCTTGCCTGACCCTTTCCCGTCCAAGCAGACCCTCTCTGTGGTCGCCGCAGGATGGTACGCCTGGCAGAGCCTGGCGGGGCGGAACGGTCTAGGGCCGAAACACACTACGCGCAGCGCGCTAGGAAATGCTGGGCAAGGGGGCTGGCCCCAGGACCCATTCTCCGGTCCAAGGCAAACAAGCTTAGCCCAGAGTATTCTGTTTGTTGGAGAACTTTGGGGCGGCGGGGCGAGCTCCGGGCAGCTCCGGGGAGCGCGGGCCGGACGAGGAACTTCCCACTTTGCTACCGAAACTATCATCATCAGAGCCAAAGGCCCGGACCGGACGGGCTGCCCTGCCTAGCCTCGGCCCGCTGAGTTGAGTTCCAACTCCGGGCGGCTTCGTCGTGTTGATTGAAGAGTTGGCGGAACGGCTGATATTTGCTTTCTAACAGCCTTCCGCCGCCTGGGCCGCCCCGGATGTCAATAAGACTAATTACAGCATGGCCAAAGTTTGCTGGGGAGACTCTCTCGCTCGCTTGGACGATCACACCTGAATCAAAGACGAATAACATTTCAGATTCACAGGCAGATAGTCTTCCATGTGATTTTTTTTTCACGCTGGGCTTACATATTTGGCACACGCATGAGGTTAGAACCAGTGCCTTCATAGGGAAGGGACTTTGCACCGATCCTTATGTGCTTTTTCGTCCCACCGTGCGCTGAATAATATTCTCAATGAATCAAAATGAGCATCCTGCTTACATCATTTCGTCAGGCCTCTGGCAGTTCCGACTTAAAAAACGTTCTCCACTTCATCCTGCACTCACGCCGGTAGGTCGCTAACCCTTCCGTCCAGCTGACATACTCCACACAAAGTGGGATTTTTCCCGCTGGCGGTGCGAATTAAAAAATCGTCACTACTCCTGGTGTGGGAATACCCCTCGCTCCCAGGCGCCTTTCATCACGGCCCTCTTCCCACGCACACTCTTTTTCGCGCGCCGTTCTTTTCGCGCCAGCGACAGGGTTGGGCGTCCCGCCGACAGGCGGCAGCAGCGGCGCCGCCCTCCAGGAGCGGCGGGGAAAAATAAAAATTGGGTGGGGGTGGAAAAAAAGGTGGAGGGGGCTGGCGGCGGAGCCGCGGCCGACGCCGGCGAAACGAACAGCCGAAGATCGGCGCAAAAGCGCGCGAAAAAGCGGAGCGGCCGGCGGCACAGCGCCGGCCGCGCGTTGCCGCGCAGTCCACGGCGAGACCTGTTTTTACCAGTGTACTATATCGTGAACTGCCACGATTTAACTCACTATATTCGTAAACGCCTAACGCTATCCGCGCTGCCTTGGTGACCACTTTACACGGCGACCGCTGCTTCAAAAGCAATTGTGGCAGTGGCTCCCCTGGGAGTAAGGAAGACGCGGTCAAACTTTACGGTGCCATAAACGCAATTCGGACGTCCAGAATATCCTCGGTAATAAAAAGCCGTCCACGCGAAAATATTTGTGTTGGTTGGTTGTTGTTTTTACGCCATGAGGCCGGGTTCGGTTTGAAGGTCCACCTCGATTCTAAAGGGGAAAGATAGGGAAAGAGTCAAGGGCAGAGTTGAGGGTGATTTATATTCATTTCTCTAACTTAAATAATAAAACTTCAGTATACTGTCTCCGCCAGGGTCTTACGACCAGCAAAATATGTTTGATTACTTCGCAACCTTCAAGAACAAAGCGTCAAGGCTACTTGACTCAAGTAGTTCAAATTTCAAATGTGTCCAGCAAGTTTGCTCAAGGCTATTTACTCTTGAAACTAGGGACATTGCGAAACCTCCCTTATCATTGTGAATCCATTTCACTGTGACGAGAATGGGCACCACCACCAGCAGCTCCACGCGGGTGTTACGTGCATTGTGGATTTCATTTCTGCTCGCTGCCACTGGCGTAGGAGATGTATGCCCCGCGACGCGGCCCGGCCGACACGCCACGGCGGAGCGGAACCCTCCCCTCTGGAACAATGGCCTTCAGCAGGCCGTCCGCTGGGTGCCGCTAGTTCGGCTCGTCTTGGCTGCGTGCGCTGCGCAGTGGGTCAGAAGACCGTCGCGGCGGCCAAAGTCCCGGACACGTTTTAAGCTGCAGAGTCGCTGAATGGGACTCGAATCGAACGCGTGACCCCACCAATGGATTCCTTGTTTGGAGAGCAATCGATTGGTGGGGTCAGACGTTCGATTCGCGTCCCATTTAGCGACTCGGGAGCTCGCAAAACGCGTCTAGAATTTTGGCCGCCTCAACGGTCTTCTGACCCACCGTGCGCCGCGCGGCTCCTGAATGCCAAATTTGCAATTCCGCGCGTATCACCCGCCCGTTTCCCCCGCGTTATGGCGTTATGCGCGGTTCTGGTTTTTTCTCCCCGCTTGGCGCCTTTGTTGTTCTGGAGGCAGCCGGCTTGGAGGGACCGGCGCTACTAGTGCTGGCCGGTGCAGGGCACGGCGGTGGAGCAGGCGTTTCCGGATTAGTAGTGCGGGTGTGTTCAAAGAGGACAGCGCCAACTGTGAGGGACACCCAGCAGTAAGATTGTCTTTCTCACCAAGAGTGTGTGCCATGTTTCGCACCGCGAGCGCCAATCTTATTTATTCTAGGATTGTTTGGCAGTGCAGCGACTTCAGCCAACTTAGTTTTGGCGAGTTGGTCCCCGGACAGTGTCCCTGCATCATTGAGTTGCCGAACGAGCAGACAATCCCATTGGATGTGTGTGTGTGTGTGTGTGTGTGTGTGTGTGTGTGTGTGTGTGTGTGTGTCTGTCTGTCTGTATGTATGTATGTATGTGTGTCTGTGTGTGTATGTGGTCGTGGTTATAGAAACGCGTTGCTCGGGTCTCGTCGGTCCTGACATAGCGAGCAGCTATCCAACTATAGCGCAGCCTAAACTCGGAACTCAGAGGCTGCTACGCTAGAGGCTGCCTCCTCACGTACACTGGCGCGCACCTACACCCACTCAACCCACACCCAGACACGCACACACAGACACACAACTTTGCTGTGATGCGCTTTGCTTGTCCGGAGGAGTTTGGCGGGGCAGAAGCGACCGCGTCCGCGGAGGGCCAGGCCCCGGCCGGCCAGGCCCAGCCAGGCCGAGCCGAGCCGAGCGGCCACGCCGAGGCGTGCGTTTGCATAAGCCGCCAGGGCGGAGCCGAGCCCGGGCGAGAGACTGGCCTGCCTCCCTGCTCAGCCATCTATAAATCACGAGTTTGTTGCGGGAGGCGAGTGGACGTGGCCATCTTGATCCTAGAGCCGGGCCGGGGCCGGGCCGGCAGGGACGCGCGCACGGACGGACGGGCTGGGCGAGTTGGGGGAGTAGGATCGGGTTTGGGGCCGCGAGCCGCGAGCATCCTCTGCTGCGACGCCACTGTCCGGTACACTATCAGCAGAAACTACAGCCCGACCTGCTGCCTTCGTCCTTAAGGAGCAACGTGCGACGGCTGTGCTCGCAAACTAAACTTTTCAAACGGGTTGGATTTTGATCAGCATCATGAAAATTTCTAGAAATTTTTGGAAAGTCTGGTTTCACAGATTCTGTCAATACGTAATGGGACAAAGACATGCTAACCGTCGTAAGTATACCTAGAAACTAAGAGTTCACAACAATTGTCGTTCAACTTCATGCTTTCCCCTACGCCAAATGCCCTTCAATCAGACGAATGTCGACCCCCTTTTTGGCTGTGTCCTTCTCCTATTCCGTTGGGGTGCGTCGGCGGGTTTAGCGTCTAAGAGGCGGGAGTGAGGGTGGAAGGGGCCGTCAAATTCTGGTTGGACCAGAAAGGCGAGCGTCGCTGCAAGCCGGGCCGTGGGTGGGGAGGTCGCCGCGGGCTCGGGGGTGGGTCGTCGTTTTCAAATAAGGGAGTGCGGAGCTCGGCGCGGAGGGGGATAGTGGGCTGGTTCGCCATCCCGCGCGCGTTCTTGCCTTATTCCTTTTGATGAAATTATTCTTGCATATGTGCTCCGCTGGGCTCGGCTGGGCTCCGCTGGCTACAACAAGGCTCTTGGCCGGGCCGCGTCCGGAACTCCCCCTCCTTTACCCTGCCGAGGTCCGGCAACGGCCCGGCCAGACCGGAGCCTTGCCTCGAACGCGGTCAAGGTATTATTAATGTGGCGGGGGTGGGCAGAAAAGGGATGCAGCACAAGGGACGCTTAGCTTGAGCAAAACTTCGAAATTACAGTTTCTGAGGGCCCAGTCCGCTCGTCTCGCGGAGTTTCCTCTTTCGTCGTCCCACAGCGACGCGGGAGGAAAAGTTTTGCCAGAGTGTAAAATAATGAACACAGTGTGAGAGATAAAGGAGCAGACACTACATGGTAATGCATGTTTTTGCTGTTTAAGACAAAGTTTCGAGGGAATGTAAGCCCAAGAAGCTTGTTGAAAAAAGCTCAAACTATCACACAAGTCCAACTAATTTACAATTTCGAAGCTTACTGAGACCAAGGGTTGAAGAACTGAATGTTTGTGAATTTTTATAAGCGCGACTAGCTATTCAGGGTAGTAAGGCAGGAATGGTCCCTAGTATGAAGGGTTAAATAACTATTTCTCCTGTTGTTGTTGTTGTTGTTGTTGTTGTTGTTGTGTTTCCTCGCCATGACTCTCGGACGACGCTGTGAGTAACGGCCCTGAATGCCCCCTTGATTCATTAACTGGACGCGGCGTAATTTCGTGCCGCACTCCTAGCTGGCGGCCCTTCGGGTAATGGAAGGGCTCAGCTGGGCAATCAGCAAGGCGCCCTCCATCTGCAGATGGTGCCGGCACTTCAGCCCTGATGGACCTGGAATGGATGAGGAATTTCAGAAAACCGGCCGAGGCAACAACACACCAGATGCTTTCGGATTCAGAGACCACGAGCATCAGACGTGGATGCCACCTGGATCTGTGAAGTCGCTTTTGATTTGCGTCTCAAGTTTCGTCCCTGGCACAAATTTCAGTGGGCTTGCCGTGCTCTTCGCCGCGGCCCCCAAAATGGTGTCCAGCGGGCGGGGCTTGTCGAAGCGAATGAGGAGCTGGCCGCGTGGGCTTCCAGCCAGCAGTCTGATTCCACCAGCAGTGCGCTTCGTCGCTGCGTCTCTCTCGCAACCCCACGGCGCGTGCCGTGCGCGCGAAAGAGACAGAGCGACCTCGTTCGGGGCGCTGGCCGGCGGGCTGACACAGCAGTTTAGCCGGGCAGCCGTGACGGGCAGGCCTCGTTGGCCATTACGCGCTCCTCAGACTGCTGCGGACGGCCACATTAATATCCTGCAGAAAATGGTCTTCAATTTAGCAGCGCGCCGCCCCAAAAAGTACAAGTGCACTGCCAGAAAATGCTTGCTAACAGTCCGAAAAGCACTCTAAATGTCTTACAGTTGAGGATTCTCCATATTATGGTGAAAATTATCTATAATATGGTGGTGCAGCTGCCTTTGTAACGCACCTTTGAAAATTCTTTGTTTCTTATAGATATTTTGTGGAATTTTCCTTGTATTATGGAGAAAATCTGCATCATAATACGTGGGTGCAGCCTTTCATCGTAAGACATTTAGAGTGAGGGGACACGCAGAGGTAGCCAGACGTTCTCGATTGTCCATTCGATGGAATTTAGAGCAGCTTTTAGGGGATTGGTGAACTGTATCGGTCAAGTCGATGAGCAAGCTTTGTTGAAACTGCTCTACATCGCTCGGCGAAAATGGATGTGCGACAATAATCCTTTGCAATCGAATGGCAGTTTCACGACTGGAAGCTACGGAAAGGTCTTGCAGCTCGCCGCCTTCAAAGAAGCCCAGCTCCGACGTGAGAAAAAAAAAACTTGTTTCGAAATAATTGGAGGGCAACGTAAGATGTGCGCTTTTCAAAGGCAAATTTCTTCCTGACCGTGCATTTGTAAAAAAAAAAGAAAAGGCTTGGTTTGACTAGAAGGGCGGGGAACTGGTCCAGCGACTCAAGAGCGTCCTTTAGGGATGCTGCAAAGGGAGATTCTTTCTCGCCCCGCGTCTCCTGGAGTGGACCCGCGCAGCGTCGTTGAGAACATGGAACCTTTTGGAGAATACAGTCATACAGTCTCACGTTCATCGCAACAAAAATCTCGCCGCTCTTATCTTAACACTTGGTTTAGTTTAATTTGAAACAATTAAACCATACAGACTTGATTTGGTCGAGTTGGCCGGAGAAACATGCAGCTGCAAGCAGGACACTTGAATTATTCTCAACCTAGCTCTTTTTGCCACTTATGCTGTAGTAACATTTTTCGATTATGCATACCACTCCGACCGTTTGCTACGGAACCGAGCACATATTGCAGCGGTCCAGAGAGAAGTGGCGCGCTTCCTTTCAAGAAATAAGCTAGGAAGGAAAAAAAACGGAATAAGATGACTGGCAACATCTACTTTGCTCACCCCTTTCCTTGACCTGACTGGCGGTAGCAGTGTCGTGGCGTGGGTTCCGCGCTAGCCCGTCTCGGAACCGGTTCGAGGCGCGTCGCCAGAAATCCGTGGCCGGGCTACCTGCCGCTGCAACCACACCGCGCAGCCTGTTCGCGAAGAAGACGGTCTAGGCTAGCCAGAGGGAGAAGTGTTGGTGTGCAGTTCAGTATAACGTTGTCGTTGGTAGAGGAAGGCTCAAAACCGAGAACCATTCGCATGGAGTCACCCCTGAGATAAATCTTTTTTCCAGACGTTTACTTATCTTTGGAAGTTTGTACATGATGACAATTACTCTAGCTCCCTGGAACATGCTACGTGGAACCAGCATCACATTCGCCATTTACGGGATCGGCAATTTCAGTGAACTCTTCAAACACGGGATGGTTGTTTGTGCTGCCGAATTATCACCTACCATCCAGCATAACCATTTTTAAAATGATTAAAGCCTAGTCACTTTTTTCCACTTTGAAGAGGAGAGTGCAATGTGAACGAGAATGTGAAACAATCATCGCTTTTACAGTGCATCCTTCCAGCGCGTTCGTCCCCTTGAATATTCCGTCCCGGCCTCTATGCATCCTTCCGCATTTGCATCCGACCCGGCGGCCACGCGACGGCAAGACGCGTGTCTGTGTCCGTCCCGTTCCGGAATATGGCACGCCGGCATCCCGCAGGACTCGTCCGGCACGCGCACAGGTAGACCGGCTGCCCGTCCCGGCTGGGAATTCAGCGACCTCGTTGTTGTTGTTGCTGTTGTTGTTTGGCACGCGTGATGCTGGCTCGTTGCGTGTGCGGTGCGCGAGGGGAGCAGGTGCACTCCGCGTCGTGACGTGACGGGTCAATCGGGGGTGGTGGTCGTGGTTGGTACTCTGACCGGTAGCAGCACCTCGCGTGTTGAATATCAATGTGAATGTGGTGTGAAGTGAGTTCGCCGACACACGATGGTGGTGTTTTCGGATTTGTCATGACGAGAGGATTATTCAGAACGTGGGATTTAAATCATATTTCGGCTGGTAAAAATTTAAAAAAAGTAAAAAAAAAGTAAAAAAATAAATAATAATTTACGTACGCACTTGCAAACACACTTCTGAAATGTTTCTTTCTTTTTTGCTGTGATGCCAATGTAACGAATCTTGGTGAAATACCAAACACACGTGAACATTCCTGGACGATTCGATTGCAGCTTTTGATCGGCGGCCCCGGGCAGGGCATGTCGCGTGAAGAATGGAGTGAGATTACCGGGGCTGCCGACAATTCGGGGAACTTGTTGAAAGGGTTGAAAAAGGGAGGCTCCGGAGGGGCGGCGTCACGCGACACACACTCACACGCGCACGCACACACGCGCACTCACTCGCGTTTACGCACTCCCACGCAACGGACAGCAGAAAAAGAGTGGTGGCTCTGCGGGCCACACCACATTTCCCGTTGTGAAAGGTAAGTCCCGTCCAAACCCGCAGCCCATCCCAGTCCCCTCTGGCTGGGCCACCGACCTCATGCTCACACACACGCACACTTGTCTACTTTCCTCTTTTTTACCTCTCTGTTTTGCTCCGGTTTTTCGTCCTGGTGCCGTTTGCCCACAGCAGTCCGTACCGCCGCGCTCCCCAACCGTCCGTTCGCGCCACACGCACACGCACACACGCAAACTTAAGCGCGCCCACGCGTTCACATATGCCTTTTCGTTCTCAATGTCAATGTCGGACGGCTTCGGAACACAGGTGACCCACATTTCGACCGTCATGTATGCACCGTTACAATCCTCATTATGACTTTTTTTTTCCGTGGCAGTCGTTTCCCGATAGGACTCTACCGCCGCAGCGCGGCTCCGGTGCTGCTGCCCGGGCGGCTACCTCGCCCCACGCTCGTCGCTTCGCGCCTCGCTCCGCATTCATGCAGCCTTTATTCGTTCCTAAAGCATTCAAAACACACCCCGGACGGACGGCCCAGTCGTCCAGCCTGCCTGCCAGTGCGACTGCCAGCACGGCGCGGGGGAGGCAGCTCCACGACGTACACGGACCGGGCGAGGGACGCCGGGGACGCGTCGTCGCGACCGGAGTGTCGCCGAAGCCGTCCTTCTCGCACTCATCATGGGTCTCTCCCAATTTCACCACGAGCATTCAAACTTGGTTTTCACTGACAGCCGTTAGTTCTGGACGAAAAATTGATCGCAAAACCTCCCTCCGATTGCGAAACCTGTACCTCCCGCGCAAGCCGAGTCAACCAGAGAGCAAAAAAGAAACGGCAGCAGCCACTTGACAATCCGCAGACGTGCAATGTTGCAAAAAAAAAAAAGGTGTCTAGGAACGGGATGAATATTGGAGGAGGATGGAGAGTGGCATGGTGGTGCCTCGAAGGGGAACGAGAGGATGCATAGAAAAAAAAAGAAAGCACGAGCTGGACGAACTGGCGGGGCGGGGGAGTGCAGGCAGGACTAGTTTCAGACACTGGCCCGGCCAGGTGATGGGATTCCAACGACTTTCACAAAGAGTGGGTCGAGGCGCGGGTGGCTGTGCCTGGCTGTGCCGCCCGGCCTCGTCCACCCCTGACTCGCAGCGTCCGCGCCGAGCAGGTTTGGCGGAGCACCCTGCTGCATGCAGCTCAGCGTAGAAATGTTGTTCGGCGAGAGCGCGAAAAAAATAAATAAATTGGATATATAATTTTAGATTTTAATACGTGAACATGTACATCCACTCGGTAGAAGCCGGTCCTGGTTTTCCCAGGACCGTCCTGGTTTCTCCTATACTAAATGCAAAGGACTACCAGGACGGTCCTGGGAAAACCAGGACCGACTTTTGCCGTGACGTTTGTGACACATTTCATAGAGAAGTCCGTTTATTCAAAACAGGAGGCAGCTTCCCCTAGCGTAACACCTTTCCTCCTTCTTCGTGGTGTGATGAGCCGTTTTTCGCTCAGTCCGATCGGACGACTCGGCAGCGCCGTGACAGCGGAGAGACACATCAGCATAATCTTCATTTTCGGGATGAGCTGGAGGTCCCTTGGGTCGGCCCCTGTCTGCCGAAAGACGCTCCTCCTGCAGTGTCACACAGCGGCGTGTGGCCCACTGGGAGGGGACCAAACGTCAAGTCGGCCTGGAGGAAAATAATGTCAGCCGGGGCTTGGCTGCCACCTCCATGCGCGGACCGCCGCGTCACCGCTGGGGCGGTAAGAGAGTTAATTTAACTCGGGCCGTGGAGGAATCCAGGGCAGGACTACACGTGGAAGATTCCGTGCTGCTGCGTTCTGCGCATCATTTTGTTTTGGTTTACATTTTTGGTGATTCAAAACACACCATCGTCACGTTAAATCAAAATAAAAAAAAAAAATAATAAAAAGAGTGTAAAAAGTGCTGGGAGAAGCTTAAAAAAATGGGCGGGAATGGGAAGAAGCAAAGCAAGGGTGAGCAGCAAAACACAAACAAGCAAACTAAATCGAAATGTGCCTTGGCTCGCGTACTCGCCCCTCCTTTATCCCTCTCACCACACTTGATCCTGCGGGCTTGCAGTGCACAGTGGGCCGCCTCGCATCCATCTCCGTCTCCAGCAGCGAGGCGGCGGCGCGGCCAGGCGAGGTGGGCGGCCGCGCAAGATAACCGGCGCCATATTAATAACGGCGGGCAGCGTGTGGAAAATGGGCGCGTCACCGTGCGCGCTTCGTCGCTCCGTCTCTCTCGCACCCCGACGGACCGCCCCGCGAGAGCGAGAGAGACAGAGCGACGCAGCGCCCAGCCTGCTGAGAGGGAGCAAGGCGGCCATTGGAGCGGCCCCGCGGAGACTCGGCGCCACGTGCGCCACGCGTCCGAAGCCGCGAAGCCGCCGCCTGGCTGGGCCGGTCGCTACCGGGGCCGCCTTGCTTGCGCGCCGAGTGAACACGAGTACACAGCGACAAGCAACAGTTTTTTTTAAAAAATAATTCTCCTGTATATTAAAGATTTTTACCTCTTTTTTTTTTTTTTAATTAGTGGTGCGACACATAATTTAAAGAAAGTTTCTTCTCCTTGCTCATGCACCCTTCCCACGTAGGAAAAAGTCACAGCTGCAAAACTGAAGTCTTGAATCCGTAAATGACCATTAAAATGCAAAAAAGTATAATCGAATTTATTTTTGACAGCCCGCGAACGTGTAGCATCGAATGAGTCGTGGGCAGGAACACTATATTGATCCTCAAGCATAAAAGTCCCGGCGGTAAATCGGGACTTGGAGTGAACCCCGCCTGAGCGCTGCATTATTCGGTGGCTCTGCGTGGGACGATGCCTCGCGAACAGTGCAGGGCACCACCAGACAGTAAAGTGCGGAACGGTCGCCTCTAGCATAATGGATGCCCTTGCGATGTGTTGCAGCTAAAAGCATCTCCTAGGCCAACTCTTTTCTCTCGGTGTCTCTCTCGTGCAACTGACGGCGGTTCCCACCCAGTGTCAAATCAGAAAGAGAACTGCAACATGCACGTCGATAACCTGGTTCTTCTGCTTCTTGGTGGTTTCGGACTCCTCTACATCACACGAAGGTGCGTGAAACAAATGCCGAGAATGTGCGTTCCATCTGGCAGAGCTTCGGGCCAGGCTCCCGCGCCCCGAAAAGCCACTGCGAACAGCATCAACTCAGCGCCAACTTTAGCATTCAAAGAGCACAAAGTCGGTCCAACTGTTGGTCATGATTTAGATTTTCGGCAGAGCCACGACCCAGCGGCAGTCCAACTGCGGGCCACGAAGCTAGCCTCCGGCACACTGCAAAGCCGTCCTTCACTGCGCAAAATTTTCGTTGTCACTTTCGCGACAGTTTAAAGAAGGCAAATTTCAAAGGCAAAGTTTCGCCGCTCAGAGTAAGCTCGCCGTAGTGAGGGCGACAGCCTGACAGGCAGCCAGCGGCGGTCTGAAGGGACAAGTCAAACAGCCAGGCCGGGCGGTGCAGGTGGAAGGGCCGCCCTGCCTCGGACCTTCGTCCTGCCGGCAAGGGGATAACAGTGGGCAAGGAGAAGGCCGGTGGTGAGCCCTTCTGGGGTGGCCGCTCACTCCGAGAGTCGCTCTGTCTCTCTCGCACCCACACGGGGCACCTTATGAGTGCGAGGGAGACAGAGCGACGAAAGTCTGCAGGCCGACCCTCCGGCTCTACTTCCAGCCCATTTCCGATAGTGTAGTTTGCGCCGGCCGTCCCTGCCCGCCCCTCTCGGCTCAGCACCGCCCCGCCCCACCCCGCCCGGAGGCGAGGCCAACTAGGAGGCTAGCCCCAGTAGAGGGTGGTAAGGGTGCCCGGCCGACGAGCCGTCCAGAAATACGAAGCCAGCTAGCACGAGTTTAGTCCAATCCTAGAGACGCAGCCCCTATCTCTCCCCCCGTCCCTCTGTACACGCTGTTCCTCGCTTTAGTTCCTCATCCGTTTTCGGTGGACCCTTCCCGTCTCTCTCTTTCCTTTGCGCCCTTCTCGCTTCCTTCGGCAGCGGGGCTGGTTCAGTCAGTTGGAAGCGTCACCACCGCAGGATGAAATGACCACCGCCCGCCCATCAAGGAACTTACCGTCATTATTGTGCGCAGTGCCATGGTCATGCGGCGGACATGTCGACTCGGTCAACTCGGTCATTTAAAACGCTTATATTATCTCACAACAAGTTCAGGCACACGAAAAAAAAAAAAACCCTCGAAATATTTGAAGTTTAAAGAAGCTCTGTTTTGCTTGTGGTGGAGCAAGCTAACTCAATTTCCATTGTCTGAATTGACCATCCGCGACCATGGTCACCTTGGTTACTGGGGCGTTGTGCGCCACCGCTCCGGTGTCCGGTGCGGGTCCGGTACGGGTCCGGTGCCGGTCCGGTGCGGGTCCACAGCTGGGCCTGGTAGTCCGGCGCGATGTCCGACTGATCGGAACACACAGGGAGATAGATACCTTCGCTTCAGTGACCCGGGTGGGGCGGGGCGGGGCGGGGCGGAGCCAAGGGGGTAGACCGCCAGCTCCGTTCAATCAACAAAGGAGGGGCGTAATTATAGACTAGCTAGCACGGTTATCAATATCCACGCAGATTGAGGAGGTTATGCGGAATGAAAACGGCCTTTTCTCCCTGAGTCTTCAAGATTTCCTCCAATTATGATGAAAAGACAAGAAAGCAAGAGGGAGAGAAGAAGAAGAAGAAGACGAAGTGTATCATTATTGGTGTGTGAATTCGGGAGAAAGTCATTCTGAAATTCAAAGCGGAGCGCCAGGCGACCGACGCGCATCGCTACCGAAGGTGAGTGAGAGAGAGAGAGAGAGAGAGAGAGAGAGAGAGAGAGAGAGAGAGAGAGAGAGAGAGAGAGAGAGAGAGAGAGGGTTAAAGTCTTGCACGCTCACACCCACGCACGCGTGCGTGCTCCCTCACACACACACACACACACGCGCGCGCAAACTTGCGCGCACGTTCGGTCCACAGATCACGTAGGCAAAGTGTTTATACATGGGAAATAATTTCAAACAGGCGGCACCGTCGCCATCCTTGTCCGTGGCGCCGTCGCCCTCGCTGCGTCCTCCTCGCACGCGCTGTGACGCGGCGTGGCGTGGCGCGGTGGGGCCGGCCGGCCGGGGCCTGGGCTGGGTGTGGGTCTGGCGCGGCCGGGCTTCCGCGGCTAGGAGAGGGACCGCTCCTGGAAGGGCTGCAAGGGAGGCCTGGAAGGGCCTGGAAGGGCCTGGAAGGGTGCGAGCGTGGCAGCGGAGGGGAGGCGGATAGACGCCGCCCTCGCGCGCCATAGTGGCGCCGCACGCCGAACTTTAGATGCCTGCATGCGCCAAGCCAGAGGCTCTACGGAGGACGCTCTCTCTCTCTCTCTCTCTCTCTCTCTCTCTCTCTCTCTCTCTCTCTCTCTCTCTCTCTCTCTCTCTCTCTCTCTCTCTCTCTCTCTCTGCAGACGAACACTCGCTCCTTGCGCGCCGCCCCGACCGCGCAGCCTGGGGAGGAAATGGATACCCAGACACAGTCAGAAACGGAGGCTCAATACGCTAAGGGGAATGGCTCTTGAACCCGCGGTAGGGAAAAATATGAATATTCAAATTCTCTTGGAAGGAGACGCAGATTTTAACTTTTCTTTTATTAGTTTGATGTGCATGGAAAGAAAGTCACATTTATATTGATCCAGCGTCTTGACGTGGAAAACGGCCACCACTTCGACAGGGATGCCGCGTATTTCGACGAAAACACGATCCTGAGACGACTTTGCGTCTGTGGGTGTGTGTGTGTGTATGTGTGCGTGTGTGCGTGTGTGTGTTGGCGCGGACGGAGTTGGCAAACTCGAGCAGCACTATTATTCTCCATGTGTGAGTTTCCCAGGGCGCACTGACGAGCTCTACAGGCGGGGCCCGAGCGGGAAGGGGGTTTGGGGGTCCAGAAACACACACACAGAGAGAGAGAGAGAGAGAGAGAGAGAGAGAGAGAGAGAGAGAGAGAGAGAGAGAGAGAGGGATATGTCCCTTTACGATGGCTTACGTCGTTCCTTGACGGTACTCCAAGTCACCAATAATATTCAGAAGTCCACTCTTAATTTAAATCGTGAGCCTGACTTGAATTTTACTTTCCACGGACAAGAACGTAAACCTCTTACAATAACCAGCAGCCTTTCGAGCCGAGGTTGAAGGTGCTTATAAACATCGTCCCAGGATTGTGTGCGAATAATTAAAGAAAAGGAAAATTGCGAAAAGGAAACAAGATTCGGAGCGCGAAGCGCAGAGCACGTCTCTGGCAGTGTGCTCTGGTCGTGGGCCTTCTGGGCCTTCTGAGCCCGCATTCTCCCCGTTCTTATCAGCGCCGGCCGGCTGGCCGCCACCCCCGGCCTCACTCCCATTAGCAGCGTAAGGGACGGCTTTCTTTTCTTTCAGACGGTGGCCGCGACCCCCCCCCCCCTCCCCCTCCCCTCCGCCATTTCTAATTTGGTCGCCTTGCCGCCCTCGCCCCTTTGCTCGGCGCGGCCACCCTTCCACCCACCGAGCCTCGGCCGGCCAGACCCGACGTCCATGGCGTATTGTATAGTCGCTCCGGGATAACTTTCTAAGCCCTGGGCGCGGGCCGGCCCGTCAATGCCCCTGCTCAATTAGAATAATTAGTTTTCGGCCGAAGCTGTCGTCGAAAGGGGCGGCCAGAGTCAAGACACTGTGAAACCCCCCCGCTGCCTGAACACCAGGTGCCGCCATAGTACCCTGGAAAAAAATAAATAAATCAGCTGTTGTTTTGGTGCGGAAAATTTATACGAAAAAGTACGGAACATCGTCCTATGGTTCTGGATTTTTTAAAAATTCCCAAAACTGATGCGGAAAGGAGTTGCCTTGTGAATGCTGGGACATTGGGCCCGGAGGGTGGGAGGGTGGGAGGACAGGAGGGGCGGCTAGATCAATATACACTAACACACGGCACGTCTCGGCGGACCGGGCAAGGAGAGTATTAGAGCGGGCGCCGCGCGGACGGACGCCGAGGGGAGGCAGTGGGCGGAGGGTTGGCTCCACTGCGCGCGTCTCCAGCAGGCCGGCCAACACCAGCCCCACCCCCACCACAACCAACCAAGCAAAAACAAGTAGCGGATCGGTTGATGAACGTGGTGACGTGGCGGTTATGAAGAATAAGGGCGTTAACGTCCAGAAGAAGACGACTTTCGACTCTGACTCGAGAAATTCGCAGGTGTGGTCGCGTTTGGGCGTTCCCACACACAACTGAAACTCATTCCAACAGTCACACACGCCTACGCACACACAGCCAGTATCACAGCCACACACTCACACAGTCAGTCACACACGCCACCCACAGTGCGTGCGCCCAGCTGGGCGTGACGTCAGCCCGCACACACACACACACACTCTTTCACTACGTGTGTGTGTTTTTTATTTCCCTTCTTTGCGCCGCCCCAACCTGTTGAGGCGGGCCACCCCCCAGAACGGGCAAACACCCCAGCGAGGAAAAAAAGAAATAAATTTGGCACTGCTGCGGCGGCGACGCGCCGCTACGCTGTCGGGGCGCAGCGGGGCGTGTTTCGGTGTGTCGGCAAGACCGATGGCACCGGGAAACAGCGTAGGTGGCATTCACTTCCAGTAAGTTTTTGTGATAGTAATTTAATATCGACATTGCGAAAGAAAATCTCCACATGTGCTGACAGAAGTCTTTGTCGTGGCCAAAGCTGTGGACGCCTCGCCGGCGCGAAATAAGACCGCGGAGTTGCTGCTGGCAGTGTGGCGCTGCCGGCCCGTTTGCTCCGGGTTCCTCTGCGGTGTAGACAGCACAGGCAACCGGAGGGAACGGCTGTACCGCATGGCTCTGGTATTCTAGCCAACCAGTGGGCCGCATCGCGGGGCCCCAGGGACGCTGGGCCGCAGGGCCCGAGGGCGGCAGGTGCACCATCAAAGGGCGAAGGGCAGTCTGCTCAGGAGGAAGGGCGCAGCGGTGCCGGGCCTCTGTCTTTGGGACCAACAAAATGCTGCTCTCAATTTTATCACAGGCACGTGAATTCCGTTTCATTTGCATCCGCAGCAAGATGCGCGCCACAAAGACTTCAAAACGAATGGCGAATGGCAAGGACGGGCCAGAGTGTTGTCTAAGAGGGGACCTCCTGACCGCAACGCGCGGCAAAAACCGTCCCTGGCGAGTACCGTACTCAATTGTAAAAACAATATTTCTTCTGTTGATTACACAAAACAAAAAAAATCACATCTTGTCGATACCGACTTCGCATTGGTCACAATAATGGGAACCTTTGTTCACAATTTCCTCCATTTTTTTTTCATTTTTTTTTGGGTAAAATTTAATAAATGCCATCTTTTTCCCCTCAGAACTTTCTTTTTCGAGTAGTGCGGTGTCAGTCTGGGCGGATTGTGGGTCCATAGGCGAGCGAGGAGGGAGGAGGACCGAGCGAGGGGACTAGGGAAAGCGTGACGAAATGAAAGAGTAAAACGTGTGCCGTCCTCGGTCAGCCAGCGTTGACCTAGACAAGTCCGAACCCCTCTCTTTTTTGTTCGGTTGTTTGGCTTTGCTGACACGCCACCTTCTGGCTCGGGAAGGGGGAACGCACGGAAAAATAGTAGAAGACCTTCGTTTCTAATATCCTCTCTCCTGAACAGTAAACTCCCGCTTGGGAGCGAGACTAATGTTTGATACATCTTTTACTCAACAGCGTAAACGATGTGGGTTGAAACGAAGGCTGAGTGTGGTTTTCCGCTTGTGTTGTGCGCTGTAGGGACTCTTATTTCACGGACCCAGACTTTGCGGCCCGAGCTCGTTCTGTCTTGCTCTCGGCCGCGCATCCTTGAATAATAATTAATGGAGTGCTCTTGACTCCCGTTGTTCCTTACCGCCTGAATTCCATGCGGACGCACGAGAAGCTCAACAACGACGGGAATTTCGTTCTGGTTTTGACCGCCGTAGTCCCTCTCGTTCTACGAACAGAGAGAGGGGAATAACCGGGAATAACGCGACCGAACCTCACTGAGAATTGTTACCTCACAAAACACGTAGGTGTCGTGCGCACTCAGAAATTGATTGTATCGAATTTAAAATGAACACGAGCCTATGAGCCTTGGTTCAAATACGAACAAATAAGGTATTTTTCGTCTTTGTTTAGCCGCTTACTGAGGGCTTTCGTCTTGCAAGGGATGGATTTTAATCAAACAACGCCTTGCTAAAACCACCGATTTCTCTGCTTATAATATTTCATCGGAAATATTATTATTCCGTGGGCGTTCTAATGTTACGTAATACGTGCGTAAGGCAGGGCTTCGCTTAGCCTTCTCTTCGACTTCGCTTCGGCCTCGCTTCGGCTGCTCCAGGGTGCTCCCTGAGGCCCGCGGCCTGGACGGCCGATCGGTTCACGAGAGTTGGCTCACTCCCCGGATCAACTACAAGGCCCTGCTATCGCGTTCTCTCGCACGCCTCATCGCGCACACGCGCACCGTTTTCAGATTTTCACAAGGGCGAGCGAGGATGGGGCTAAAAGGGACGCGTCCTGCGAGAGACTTTGAAAAAGCGCGGGGAGTCCCAGCGGTGGCAATAAGTAACCTGCAGTGAGTTCTTTAATTCTAGTACGGGGGACGCGGACGTGTAAAACCTTAGGGGACCCTGATCAGGGTGGCTAAATATGAAACCAGTGTCCTTTTTTTTCTGACAGAGCGCGCCGAAAGCAACTATAAATCGAGAGCATTGAAAAAGGACCACGTTTTCCCGCCTTGGAAAGATAGCCAGCAACTCGGATGAAAGAAACCCCTCACCCACAGACCCACCGGGCGGTCTCGCTCATCACATTGAGAAATTGCTTTGAACAAACATAACGCAATACCCATTCAATCTGCTTCAGTCAACGCGAAACTTGACGCAGTGCGTCGCAGGTAAGGCCTTCCACCTCATGCAGGTTGCCGTACGGACAGAAAAAAGAAAACCGTGCTGCCCTCTCTGGCCGGACGCCGAATTTACCGGAGCCGGCGCGGACGCTGGCCAGCGCCCCCTGGCGGCGGGCGCGCGCACTGCGAGCGGCGCCGCTTCCCAGCGCTGCCGCCAGGGGGAGCCACCGCCCGGACTGGCCGCCGCGGCGGACCACGCCGCGCCCGGGAACATAACCTGCGCGGAAGTTTCGATCGCCTAAGAAAAACCAGGAACGCGACGAGAAATTACACTCCCATCCTTCAATAGGCATTTTATTAATAATCATTGACGTTTCTGCACATTAGTAGGATTTCGTTAAGAAGCCTAACAAATTTGTCAAGACAAAATTGATAATAATGTTGCTGTTACAAAAATGTTAATAAGACCATTAATGTGCACAAACGTCAATGCGTTATTAAACAAAAAATCAGTACGAGTCTGAGAGTGTAAGCGGAGGCGGTTCGCTCTGGGACACAGATACACCGTATCGGTGAGCAAGCGTCTTCCCCAAGTGACCGCTTTCTGATGAAATGAACGCGGTGGAAACGGAAAACCGTTCAAAGCGCAAAATGGCTGTCAATTTGTAAGAATATTATGAAAGTTTCCGACGCTGCAGGCACGGCGCATTTCCGCTTTTTATGCGGAAAACGCGTCATCTTCATTTGAAAGCCAGCCGCGCCGCCACTCCACTCCACGCTCCGCCACGCCGGTGCAGCACACAGAGGGCTGCACTTAGGCCGGGCCGCGCTACGACCGGCAGCGACAAGTGGCATATAAAGGCTGCAGGGAGAATAAAACACGAGGGCCAGTTTTTGCCACTTTCATTTTCTTTCTGAAGTTATTTCTGTCTTGCCAAAGGTGCAAGTATGGGCGTGCGGGTGTGTGTTGAGTGTGTGAGTCACGCAGGCATCGTCAAAATCTGCAGCGTTTGACTTTCCCTAGCAGAAAGAAGAAGAGGAATATAAAAGGCACCGAAAACCTGCTCGGCTGGGTTGGCGCCCGGAGCGCCTGCGAGGTAGGCAATGTGCGTGCAGCCCACGCAGCCGTGTCTTCGTGGTGCCTAACCTCCAGGCGCTGAGTGCTGGCGACACCGGAACGCGCACACACCCACACACACACACGTGCCCACTCACACTTGCATGAGAAAGAGCAGGTAACTGGTAAGGTATACACGTGCTACGCACACACGTGTCTTGAACTGCATAGCCAATTTCCCCGCCACACCACACACATACACACACACACACATTTTCTGTACACACGCGTTCGCACCCACTCACCCGCCTCCGTCTCCCTTCTCCATAGAAAAGGCACCCCCTTCGCGCACCCCTACGCAATCCACCTGCAGGCCGGGCAGGTGCCGCTCAGGCTGCGAGCGGCGGTCTTGCTGTCCCACTAGGAATATTAAATCCTCACCGCTATGCATATCACGGGCAGTTCAGAAATAACCCCTTGGCAAAACGGGAGCAGTAATGCCATCATAGTCAGACATTCGGCCACAGAGAGACAAAAACAGGAAAGAGTTAATTTCTTTTTCTTTTTTTTTTTGCGGGAAAGTATTTTGCGATTTTGAACGATGGGGCGGATGGGGCGACCCCGCGCAGCGAACTCCATTACTCATCACAGTTTCTGGCCACAGGAGAGAACGTCCACGCAAACTGTCCAACTTTGCAGCCGACAGAACTTTTACTCCGCGGCAGGGGCTTTATTCGCCAGAATACACTCCTCGCCAACGCCGTGCCTCGGTTTCAGATCCAAAAAGGGAAAACAAGTAATCAACACAACTTTGTTTTTGTGGGGGAAGGGGGGTGGGGCGTTTTTTAAATAGTATGCGAAATGAAGGGATGAGAGAGGTACAGTCGCAATCGCATGCGTGGAGATGCGCAGATGCTGCGAGGAGCAACTCATCAGCAAACAACTGGATCTTCTCCTTTTAATCCCCTATCGTTTTTTTTTCTGTATTCGAGTATTGTTAAAGCTCTGCTGCGGCTTCACCAACTCTGCACCTCTGTATAATTGTCACAGCCACAGAGAAAAAATCGATCTAAGAACCGGTCTCTATTTAATAAAAGAAAGCGAATGTATCAAGAGAGAGCAGCGGAAACTTCTAAATTAGATTATTATCTTCCTACTGAAATTACCGTCCTGGAAATTGCGTGTGGGTTACGTTCCCCCTCCCTTCCTCTCTTCCCTCTCTCGCACCGCTCCGCTAGGCCCAGCAGCAGGGACGCGATTTCCGAATAAGACCGGTTCTTCCCCTTCCCTCCAATTTCACCTCCATTTTTTTCTCTCTCTTTCATCCTCTTCAGACCCCTTTTTTTTGCCAGTCCACGCGCACGGGCGATCTGAACGTTATTATTGTCTGCTACGTCGCAAGGACACTTCACGCAAAAGAACGCAAATTATTTTCGCTCCTGCATATTAATCGAAAGCATTACACTCACGAATCCTCTCAGGCTGCATGGTGTAGTGAATGACGTATACAGCGCAAAAATGTAGCGAAGATCCCAAGAAGAAAATAAAATGGGGAAGAAAAGTGTGACGGGCCCTACGCGAGGCCACAGCGTAAATGTGCGTGTGTGTGTGTGTGTGTGTGAGCGAGCTAACGAGCATCATTACTCTCTGTCTGATTCACAAACGTGTGTCCATTTTTCGCGCGTACGCCGCTGCCGGGGCTGCTGGTCTGTGCGTCCGCCCGCCCCTATCTTACGCCTTGCGCGCGGCTTCTCTGGGCGCCACCCCGCTTCCCTCCGTCCGTCCGTCCGTCCGTCTGTCTGTCTGTCTGTCCGGCCGCGGGGCACCCCGTCCGCTCGCCCCTTTCTCAGATACATAAAGCATGGCGCCGTGCGAGGCATGCGAGGTCGTGCGGGAGGGAGGGCTAAGCCGGAGAGGGGTGGGGCCGCGGCTGTCTTTGAGACCCACTGCACGCGTAGCCCGTTATCTACCCCTTGCTTCGCACCCCCATCCACCCTCGCGCGCACACACACACACACCCTCACACACTTTCACACCAACACACACAGACACACGCACGCCGACGCACTCAAGCCACACCCTTTCTGGCGCCCCTCCTTTTTTATGGCGCCCTTTGAGTCTTTTATGCGAAGCGAGGGAAGCCCAGGGCTTCCCCGGTGGCCTCCAGGCGGTCTCGCTCGCTCTCTCTCTCTCTCTCTCTCTCTCTCTCTCTCTCTCTCTCTCTCTCTCTCTCTCTCTCTCTCTCTCTCTCTCTCTCTCCCCCTCTCGACCAGGGGGAGGGGTGTTGGCATTCAGGCTTTTTCCTTGTGTCTAATGCTGGGCGACGGCGACATTTCTTGTAAATATCACCAAAAAGGCTTTGCGCGTTGGGACGCGTGCTTCGCACGGGAAGGTGAAAAAGAAAGTGTACAGGCACAGTCAAAAAGTGGAGTTAGGATTACTTAAGTTAAAAAAAAAGGTAACAACAGAGAGAGACAGAGCGACGACAGCGCTGCTCGGAATCAGCCTCGCCATACGCGACAACGGCCGCCCTGATTAGATCTTCTTTCGCGCCGAATTCAAAATTGCCTCTCTTTTCTGCCGTGATTGTGTCCCCCCGGAGTCGAGTCGCCGCCCCGTGGATCCCATTTATTTCAATGTGTTGAAAAGAGAAGAAAACAATACGCAGCAGAGAAGTGCGCGCGGGTTTCCGTTCCGACCTTTTTTTTTTTTTAATCGAAAACGTGTACAGTAAACTTGCTTCTAGTTTCCTTACTACCATTTTTCAACAGCCTTTAAACTGCCGCGCCCCGCTGCTGGCACGGAGAACGCGACGTTCATTCTCTTGCGGGAGCTGGGCCAATTCATACTCTAGTAATTACTTTGCCTTTGTCCGGCCGATCCCGGCGCACTGTTCTCGTATATCGTCTCGACGTGACGAATTTAGTCGCCCCGGGGACTTCGCTGCAGGGGATGCTAATTTTTGAATTCAGCCATGTTGGCGCAGTGGCTTCCGTTTGGTTTGGAGAAACGCTTCAAATCATAACTTAGAGCATGGTTACCAACTCACGCCGCTCCCCGATCTCTCTCTCTCTCTCTCTCTCTCTCTCTCTCTCTCTCTCTCTCTCTCTCTCTCTCTCTCTCTCTCTCTCTCTCTCATCCTTTCAGACCACCGGCGCCACGCCTCCGCCGTTCTCCTGATGATCGGTGCCAAAAAAAAAGAGCTGCCGAATGACACAAATGAGCCCCAGGATGAGAGGCGGTCGCCTTCGTAATGTGAGGGAAATGGCGCGGAAAGCGAGCGGCAAAAAAATCACGCCTCAAAAACCAATTTTTACAAAAATGAGCAGAAATGTATATAAATTTTTGTCGAATGCTCGCTGAATTTGGAGAAAGCGTGACCGCATGTTATTCAAATTTGTTGGGAATGAAAACGGTTTATCTTTCGAAATTGTCGGGTAACTAATTTTCGTTTGGCAGTGCGAAACAACAACGGCCTGCCATGGTCCTCCCTATCGGCCGCGTGGCACACAGCGAGGTAACAGCCGCCTCGAAAAGCGACGTCCTTGAGATGAATACGTCTGTCACGTGAAGCAGAAGAGGGGGCGGGGGGCATCGGGCGGGCGCGCCACGTGAGGCCCGAGAGGCAGGGAAGCGAAAGCAGGGCGCAAAGCCGCGTGGCGGGCTACTCACTGTAACAGGCATAACCCTGCGATTTATTTTGGGCATCAGTGAGGCTAGCTGCTTTGTTACGCAAGGAAGTAATTAGTTGAAAAAAAAACTCCGACGTTATTTTTTTTTTGGTTCAATTACTATGCGCAAAATTCTTATCTTTCGCTTTGCGAGACGGGTTTCTTTCTGCCAGTGTAGGGCGGCCACCGGGCCGAGAGCACTGATAGGCCGACGGTTTGGACGCGCCACTAGCGAGCTAGAATCAGGTGAGGGTACAAGAGGGGGCGGGGCGAGGTGGGGTGGGGTGCGGTGCTCCAGATAAGGCGGGCCCGTTGTGTGCGCGGCACGCGGAGTGTGGAGCTTGCAGGGGGTCTCGGGTGGACGATTTTTCACGTGCAGAAGATTAAAATGCGTAGCGAGTGTCGCAGGAAATGGTCGGAATGGCGACCAACAAAGGGAGGGCCTCCCCCCCCCTCCCGCCCCTTCCTGTATGGTCCTTGAATGGCTGCGTGGCGGAGTTTCGCCGAGTTTCGTCGCGGTCCCCATTTCAGGGGCGGTGCCACCCTGGCGTTGATGAAAGCGGGCACTTCGTGACGTGACGCGGCGGGGCGGGGCGGGGCGTTCCAGGCGAGCCCACCTTTATTCGACGCCCCGGTCCCCACCCCACCCCGCCTCTTTCAACAGCCACGGGGTGTGGGCCCGGAAGTAGGGTTGACCGGCGGGGCGGGGCGGGGTGCCTCCTATTATTGCCAAGAGCCCCACCAACGGGGCGCCGTGTGCGAGCACCAGTCGCATGGAATTCTTCGGCGCCCAGCGACCGCTACAGTGGAGGCTACAGTACAGTACAGGAGTACACTGTTTTGCATTGGGCAAATACACACTTTCGGCACGGACACGGCAGCTTAGTTTCTAGTGGAGGGAAACAAAGTTCATCCGACACTTACTTAAAGGGTGGCGGCCTCGGTGGCGGCCAAGTTCTCCTGTGATCCGCCTCATTCGGACACCACCCAGCGAGCGAGCCAGCATCGCGAATGCAGGGAGACGCGCGGGCAAATGAGGACTACGCAGACTTGACGGGAAAAAAGCCATAGAAAAGAAGGTTGGACGAGATGAGGTAATTTCGGTCTCGCTACGCCACGCCACGCTAGGGGAGGCAGGGGCGGACTTTAAAGAGGGGGGAGGGGGAAAGGGGTTCGCAGGTCCTCGCTCTCCTGCGTCGCTACAGGATGAATAGCCGAGCTTTTATCTTGGTGGGAAACGCGGGGATTTTCTCATTAATTTTGTCAGCTGTGCGCGCGAGAGTTGTAAGTAAAATTTCAACCTTTTTCTTTGTTTCCGTGCGTTATATTCCTCTCCCTCCGACCCACTCTTATTTCCCTTCCGCTTACTTTGCCATTGTGTCGTTTGTTGTTTCCCCCCTTTATATAAATATCTTTTTTTTTTCCGCGACCCCCACGCGGTTCTTCTTTCCGTGGAACTGGCCTGGAAATGCATTATAGAGGTTGAGCTTGGAATTGTCGCCGCATAATGGAAGAAGCGAGGCAAGCGAGGTGTCGCCGGGCGGCGCACAGTGGGCCGTAAGCTCGCCGCGGCTCTTGCCCTTTGTTTCGGCACGCCAAAGCACGCAGCGCGGCCACGCCAAGCACGCCCGATTGTTCCAGGCGACTCTTTCTACATTTTTTCCCCGCCCGCGCGGCAGTTTCTTTAGAATTCGCGAACAATCGCGGTAGAGGGAATCCATGGCCACGCCGCGACGACCGCGAAAAAATGGAATAAAAGCCAAACTGTAAGGTTTCGGTGGTCTGTGTGTAGGTGTGTGCGTGTGCGCGTGTGTGCGGGAGCGTGCAGAAACGACCGGGGGGGAAAGGCCAAAGCAGACAGGGAGGGGGAAAAGGCGTCTGAAATTGACCAACCTCCAAAGTCGAAGATCACTGCCCAAATTATTTAGCAAAATTTTTTTTAATGTCGTCGGCTACTGCATGAATTTCGGCTCAGCCATCTCCTTCGTCACTGCCATTTTAGGGAATAACGGTGAAGTGGTGGGCTTTCTGGAGCGTTCCCGGCAAAAACAAAGTCCGTCTAGTAATGAGAGAAGTGTGTAACCCAATAATGAAAAATTTCGCGTTTCCGTCGAGCTAATTTGCATACGCGAGAAGCGCAGCGCTGGTCGGCCCGACTCGCCGAGGGCGCGCGCGCGCAGAGCTCTGCTGATTTTTTTTCGTCATGCTTAAAAACAGGAGGGAAAGCCAACTTGAAAAAGTAAAAAGTGTGAAATAAAAACGCAAAAAGTCCGGTGGAAGGTTTGCGCAGCGCCGTGGTTTTCTCAGATTTCTTTGTTTGGACCGCCCTTCGCTCGGCGAGCCAACGCAATTAAAAAGTTAGGTCGCACTTATTTATTCACTCGCGGAAAATTCTTTGATATCAGTGAGGCTAGTCAGAGGTGGGAAAAGTGGCGTGTTGGACGGACAGACAGACAGACAGACAGACGGACGGACAGACAGACAGAAAAGCGCTAAGCTCAATAAAAGCAATACAAGCGGCAGTGTCACAGTCCAGCCATCATCACCGACGAGCTCAACAAGTTACAGCAAGACCGCATCGCAATTGATTTCAGGCTGAAAAAAAATCGGAAAGAATATAACAGCATGCAAAAGTGCGAGAACAAGTAAGAGCAGTGGGAGGATGGTGGTGATTTCGCTAGTTTCCGATTCCAACTACTGTACTATTAAAAAAAAAAAAAAAATTAAATATAGTGGCGCCTGTTACGGTACGCAGGGGTCTAACTGGGATGCCTACCAGTGCTGTAGTGTAGCCCAGAGTTAATGACGGTGCGAAGCGGGTTGCTGCTTTTGTGGGTGTATGTGTGCGTGTGTGTGTGTGTGTGTGTGTACGGGACTCGCGGGGTCGTCCAATGGCCACGCAAGGCAAGTCGGAGGGGTGGGGCTGGCGCTCACTGGCGCCTCTCTCTCTCTCTCTCCTCTCTCTCTCCCTCTCGCGCCCGCGGTCGCTCCGGTCATCCATCTTGGAGCCCAGGAGACTGTGCGAGGGAGAGGCTGGCATGGCCGCCCAGCGGTGCCGCCAGCGCCCACCCCTCGCGGCCAACATTTTCTCTTTTCACTCCCCTCTTTCCTTCCCCGTACTTTTTTTTTTCGGATTTTTCATTCCCTCCAGGACAGAGGAGCCCAGCAGATTAGTCTACAGTCGGTGGCCACAAGCGCAATGCTCACGGGTCCGCCAGCCCACGGGGGCGCGCGCGCACACACACGCACACACACTTCCACGTGACAGATGGGGCCCGGAGCACACAGTATCCGCAACCTAGAGACCAAAGTAAGCTGCTGGGTGTGTTTCGGGCCGCACGTTCTCCAGGGGCGCTCGGAGAGGCCAGCTGTCTGGAATGGAGAGGGAGAGAAATGAAATAAAAGTCGCAGAATCCCTCTCGAGAGGAAGCTTACTCGGTGGACACGTGCAGCATGACGGCAGACTCACGAAACGGGGCGCCGTCGACGGACTTTCCCGGTTTCAACGCCTCTATCGTATTCTCACTTTGTTGGTGCATTATTGTGGCCCAGAGGGAATCGCGTTCCGAGGGAGTTAAGAACAGGAGCCCGCGGGTTGGCAGGGACTTGCGCTGCGAGCACGACGGGGGCTTCGGAGAAATGATGAAAAGAAGAAAAAGAAAAAGAAAAAAAAAAGCGGGAGGGGGCAGGAATCACAGGCACCATCATTTCGGCACCGAGAGATTATGGGAGTTGATCCGACAGACGACAGATGTGTCCGTCACCTCACGACTCCCCCCCACCATCCCCCTTTCCGTTTTCCCAATCTCTCCTTTGCTTCTTTGCCACCCCCGCATGCAGGCGTGTGTCCTGCGTGGCGCGGGGCTGCATCACGCGGGTAGAAAAATGAAAAAGTGGGGTGGGAATTTAAAAATAAAAAATAAAAATGATTGTGGTTAATGACGCGCTGTTGGCTGGCGGCGCGCCGCGGGGAATGCATGCCGTATAAGCGTCTGCAAAACGGCAGGGGCACTCCTACAACCCTACGGCTAGCGAGGAAAATTTTTGAGTTTCTACTGAGTATACGAAAGCTTCCTAACTGCCCCGGCGCGACGGAGGGAAAGCCTCGGCGTGCTCATTCTGGAAGCTGAAAGCCGAAAGCCTGACGCGGTTCGCCAGCAAGACGGGACCCACCCGCTGACACTGAGTGATGAAGAAATTTCCTCCCCGCACGTGGGCGTATTGATGGCCCGGCGTTTTCCTGACGTTAAAAAATGAGCGCCTTTTCCACTGGAAAATTTCGACGCAGTGTAGCAGCGCCGCCGCCGCCCTGGGCGCCGCGCTCTACGTGGCCGACGGCTGAAGGGCGGCTTAACATCCAGAGTCATTTCTCTTCTTCTTGCCGGGCCCGGCCCGGCCCGCCAGGCTGATGGAGGTTCGGACCATCAATTTGGCGAGCGTGTAGAGATCCGGGTGGGGGAGGGGCACGTCGGTGGTGCTAATCAGGTAAAGCCCGCAGTAAGCGGGTTGCGCGGCCACCACGCGAGGTGCCGGAGCGAAGTGCCATGCGAGGTTTGGGCGCCACGGCCGGGGAAGCAGCAGGGTACAAAGAAGAAAAATTTAAAAACAAAAACAAAACAGAAAAGAAAAGAAAGAAAAAAATAAAATAAATGGGTTTTTGTGGGCAAATGGAACACCCCGGTGAAACTTTCAGTGATATCACTGAAAGTTGAAGGTGAGAATGATGGCCAATGAGATTCTGTTTATTTAAGTGTTATTTTTTTAAATTTATTAATTCTGGAGTGGATCATGGTATTGTCTTGACCTAAATTTTGGCAATACTTTTGGGTGAGTCCATCCGTACACTTGAAGCAGAGCGTATGACTTTCAGTATGCTTGAGTACGCCCTTCTTCAAGCGTAGGACTTGCTACTCTTGGAACCAAGCAGAGGAGTACGCTTCATACGCTGAAAAAGGGCGTAACACGACGCTTCAGTTTTACCAATGTATTTCGGTGAGCCATGTGATTGTTGCTAGGTTTTGGGCATCATTCTTACCTTTCAATTTTTAGTGTACAGATAGAGTAATCTCACTTCGTATAATGTGGCTGGGGAGGAAGCAGCAACTTCAGCAAGGAAAGTTTCTGATAGAAAATGTTGCTTTGAGCCTCACGGGGGTTCTGCGGAGCGATTCTCTCGGTTCCAATCAAACTAACGCCATTCCTGTGAAGTGTCTGTTTTCGGTTGTGACTGTCCTATGTGTTTTGGTGATTTGTTTGTGAGGAACCAACGCGTCGGTTTTTTTCCTCACGAATGCTTCATAAACACCAGGGCTTTGATTCAAAAACTGAGTCACAGTCAAAAGCAGTGTACTACAGTATTTTAAAAGAACGCGCGTCTCTTGTCGTGATTACGCTTCAGGATTTAATGGGATTCCAAATCGAAAAGTTGGTAATTTTAAGGCGAAAATGACGGCGCCCATCACACGATGGACTGATTCCGAGGATTCGTTTCGTTTCTCTGTCTCTGTCACGCATGGGTCGACCCATGCAGGGGTGTGAAGAGCGAGAGAGAGAGAGAGAGAGAGAGAGAGAGAGAGAGAGAGAGAGAGAGAGAGAGAGAGAGAGAGAGAGAGAGAGAGAGAGAGAGAGAGAGAGAGAGAGAGAGAGAGAGAGAGAGAGAGAGAGAGAGAGAGAGAGAGAGAGAGAGAGAGAGAGAGAGAGCGACACTCCGGAATCGCTCGGCAGGCCGCGTGGACGAAACGACGGCCACGTGCGAGAGAGCGCGCCCGCCTCGCTACGGGTACTAAGGGTATGGCTGCAGCCGGGGCGAACTTTCTCTTAAATAATACAAAAATTAAAAAAAAAAAATTAAAAAAAGATGCAAACAAAAAAAATCGCTCCTCTTACTGTGCCTGGATTTTTCGAGCCGGACAGCCCGCACACTTTGGGCCCTCTTTGAGGAGCAGCGTGCCAGGTGAGGTGGGGTGCTGCCGCCCTCTTGCTCTCTCTCGTTGGGTCCTGCGGGTCCTCCACTCGTCATCAGCCCACGCCACGCACAGTGGGCCAGAAGACCGGCGCAGGCGGCCGAAACTCCAGACGCGTTTTGAGCTCTTCTGGTCGTCTGGCCCACTATGCGCCACGCCAGCGCCAAGAATGCGGGGAGCGGTCCCTGCTCGGACGGCCGGGAAATGCCTCTTGACAGCGGTCTAGTGCTGCGCCGCTCCGCGCTGGAACGCGCTGCGGGAGTCCTGTCTCTGTCGCACCTGCTGCAGGGAGCGCGACGGAGAGAGCCAGGCCGACCACAGGGTGTTCCCGACGCAGCCCCGCATGGCAGGGCGTTGCGGGGCGTGGCGGGGCGGGGCGGGGCTCACGTCCCCAGACTTGACGTGGCGGAGCGGCCCCGAATTAAACGTCCAGCAAGACACGATGACGTCACCGCGACCACCCCGTCGCCCTGGTGGCGCCCGCTTCTCTTTTTCCGTCGCGTTTCATTTTTAACATGTTGTGTTGCTTTTTTTAATTTTTTTTTTTTTTTTTTTTCACCAAAAAATATTTTTGCTATTTTAGCGCCGAAATCTTTCCCTGGCGTCACGACGACGACGGCACGCAATTAGTGAGAGCCGCGCATACGGGGTGGGGTTCGAGTCGCACCGACGGCGGTAGATTAAAAAATAGAAAAAAAAAGGGACTGGTCGTCACTGGGAAGGACGATGCATAATAAGGGTTGCGCGCGCGTGTGTGTGTGTGCGTATGTGTGACTGTGTGTGTGTATGTGTGTGAGTGAGGGGACAGAGAGAGAGAGAGACAGAGAGAGAGAGAGAAAGAAAGAGAAAGAGCACATAAAGGGAGGAAAGATGCCATCCCAGGGGTGCGTGGAATAGGCAGGGGTGGCGCCTGTAGCCGGGCAAAGGCGGGGACGGCGCCCAATCTTGCGCGTGTGTGTGAGTGTGGCTCGACGCCAGGATCCCGTCGGCCCCATCCGAACCTGGGGGTGAGGGGGTGGGAGCGAGGGGGTTAAGAATAATGGTTGAGAATCACTTTATATTCTAATGGTTTGCAAATAGGCCAGCCCCAGTGGCGCAGAGCTCGCCCCCCACCACTCACGCACCCTTAGCGCGGCGCCCACGGCCAGTCTTAGGCGGGGGGTGGGGCCTGGCGCGGCCCTGGCGCCGCCGCCGGGGCGTGGCGCTGTGTGGCGCTGAGGCGGAGAGGGTGGTGGGGACGAGCGTCGCACGGATTTAACCTTCCAAGAGCGACCATACACTGGGAAAACATAGTGTTTGAACCAAGTAGAACGCCCGAAAGAAGAAAAAAAAAAGCGCCCAAATTTCCACGGTTAAAACGGTTCCTGGTTTTCTCAGGAACTCCCTGGAAATCGCCTATGTCTTTTCTACAGGCTTCCTAGGAAATCCGGGAACCGTTTTTACCGTGTCACCAGTGCTGTCGTACGAGTCCTAACGCTGAAGCACGCTCTTCCGTTTTCCTTCAGAAATTTCCAGTGAGTTTTCCTCAAACTTTTCCCGCTGTTTTTCCGGGTGACTCGGTATTATTTCTACGCGCGTGCGGCCCCGTTGGAGGCTATTTTCGCTCGACCTAAGAATAAACGCGCGCCGTGTTTTTGAGAGGGCCCCTCCCCCTCCCATTCAATTTATCTTGCAGATGTATCTTTTGCATACCCCAGCACGTTCTCGGCCGGACTCGCCTCTCGTTATCCCCGCCTTTATGTTTCCCCACTTCATTTTACTTTTTTATTTCTGCGCACTTTTTTTTTCCTTTTCCCTTTACTTTTTCCCCTCTCGCGTTTCCCAAGCAGAGGAGAGGGTTCTCGCCCGGGCGGGTCTTGGAGCTTTGCACAGCGGGCCCCGAAACTCAGGGGCGTGTTTCAAAGGGGTTTCTTCGGGAAAGGCTCTCCCTTTCGGGTGGGCCACTCAAAAACCGAGTTCTGCTCCTGGAAAAAGCGAGTTGAGTTACCGTAGGATTTACGCCAAGGATTCGCGTATTCATTGCTGTGGGCTCTATGTGGTTTGCCTGTAACTTCTTGTCACCCCTCCCGCGCCCCCCCCCAAAAAAAATCAGTGTCAAAACTGTCGTAGTCTTCTTAAAGCAACACTTTGTGTCCTGATGCAGCACGCCGTTCCCTTTTCAAGAGTCACGCCGCAAGCTGCACAGTGGGACACGCATTCATCGCTCTGTCTCTCTCGCACTGCTGCGGGACGCCCCGTCCGTGCGACAGAGCGACGGCATGGCCCTGTCACGCACTCATACGGACGCACGCTCCCGCGGACTGGTTGGAAACCGATCGACGCGTCACTCAGAAAACAGCGACAAAAGGTCAAGGATTGAGTGTCATAAAAACATAATTTGCATCCCCTGTTAAAGCTGCACCGAAACCATTATCCACTGGCCGGGCCACACCGCCGTGTCAAAGGTGGTGAGAATGTCGGAACTGGTTTTCGGCGTGACGACTAGTTTCGGGAAAAGGGGGGGGGGAGAGAAGGGATGTGTGGGTGTAGGTGCGACAGGTTGCGCGGTGCGTGGGTGTGCGTGCGTGTGTGGGTGGTGGTTTGACGGGGTGCTCCGCGCACGCAGCGGGTCTGGTCGGCGTGAGAAAAAAAGAAGTGGCATAGGAATGCGATGTTTCATTGTGTGCGGGAGGGAGAGGGGAGGTGCGGACCGGACCGAGGCGGCGGCGGGCGTGGAATTCCTCAGCATTAGAGAAGGACGTGCAGAAAATCATCCCGTACTGTTCAGGCTTTACTCTTTCCCATCTTCTAATTACCTAATTACGGAAAGAAATCAATCTCCGTATGTTAGGATTCTCGGGGTTCGGGATACAAAAAAAACAAAAACCGAGGCACGTTGCTTTGAAGCTAATTACTACTGAGTGACGGCATACGCCGATTCAATGACCAACGACAGCGATTCACGATGATTGGCTTTCGTTTGCTGAGCATAGCGTCTGCGATGCCAAAAAACGCATCATCGCTGTCGCTGGACGTGAGTGCGAAAGAGACAAAGCGACGGAGCCGCCGGTCAGCCTGCTGCCCGCAACGGTCACAGCCAGCCGACCGGCCATCCACCCCCGCCTCGCCTCGGACAAGTAACGATACGCACCGTGCAGATGCCGTGAGAAAAAAAAAGCATCGGATCGGCGCGCCGGGCCGCACAGTGGGCCGCCCGCACCTCCCCCGCACGGACAAAGGCGGCGACCGGACTGAGCGTCTTGTCTCCGGCGGCATGTCGTGGGAGTTTTTTTTATGTTCTTTGTGATTTTCATTGCATCGACAACCCGTTTGGGAGGGCCTACACCCACCCACTATTTTTGGCGGAGTGGCGGTGGTGAGTCTGGGAATGGCGCGGCGGCGCGACAGTCTCACCTGGTCGCGTCCACGACGCGCACCTGGGCTCGGCCGTCGTCTTCGTGACTCGGACGGCCACGCCGAGGAGCGAGGAGCGTGATTGGGACTCCGATCGGCACTGCACGGGGAGGACCGCGGAATATCCAAGACAGGAAGTGATTGATTTCAGTCAATGTCACCGGGCCTCATCTTGCACTCAAGGAGCCTCGCGAAACAAATATCGTCGTCGCTTCAGTTCTCTCCCCGAAGTTTGGTGCCCTGGATTACCTTACTTCTTGTGAGCGGGTAAGAATACTCATAGGAAGGTGACAGCGGAGTTACTCCAAATTAAAATTTCGTGATTATTATTATTTTAAACAATTAAGATGGAAAGAACCAACCTTGGGAAATACTGTCTCAGGATGTTGCCCCTGCTGGCGGTGTACCCGCTGCACTGTGGGCCCGAGCAGCGTACACACTAAATCCTGATGCATTTTTTTTTGTACATAGTTATGAACGATTTTGCACGTACGTAAGCTTCTGCATAATATTATGCATAACAACGTATAATTTATACATAGTTATGAGTAAATTATGTATAACAACGTATAATATAATGCATAACAAACGCACGTGAAAAATCGTGCATATGAACAAAAAAAGTACATAAGACTTTGTTGTGTAGACCCTGGCCATTTGCGTCGGTGTGGCGTTGCGCTGCGCGGCAGAGGTCCACAATTACCTGCAGCCGGAAAACAAAGGGAAAAGCGACCACTTTTCTTGTCGCGCTGGGAAATTCAAACTGGGGCGAGCTGTACGGCACCTTCCATGTGGCGGCGTGCACACACGAACCCTCTCACCTCGCTCCACGCGCACCCAAAACTTGGCTCACTACTTTGCGCGCTTTTACAGACCCATTTTTTAATTTTTTTTCATTATTTTTTCTTGCCCATTCCCTCTCTTTCTCTTTTCAGTAGCAAATTTGCATACATGGAAAGAGTAGGGCCACCGCCGCCACTGCTTTCGGATTTTCTGCTTCACGGGGGAGTAGATTGCGTGCGTGCGTAGGCGGCTTTGAATTCGCCCTTTTTTTTTTTTTGTTCCGCACCCCGCCTTGCCTTTCTTGCCCCACTTAATGAGACACCAGCAGACTCGCAACAAATTTGAATTTCAGTGCGCGCACACATCTGGCCTTGCTCTTTGTCATTTAAAACAAAAAAAGGGTTGAAAAAATACCTCAGATGAGCAGTCCGGCACAATGGCAGGTTCCTCCTCTTTTTTTGTAAATGTTACAAACTAGGCCATTTTTTATTTCCTATTTCCTGGGTTCCTACTATGATACTCATTTGTTTTATCTAATTGCTCACTTTATATCCAACTTTTTTTTTTACTTTCTTTCGTTATTCTCACTTTTGGGGCGACAGCCTGCTCCGCCCACACATGGCGTAAAAATACAGAGAGGCAGCAAAAAGGGCGAGGCAAAGGAGGACTTCCTCATTAGTCTGAAGGGACACGGCCACCGTGAGGTATTATTTTTCTTGCTTCAAACTGCCTTCGCTGGGCGCCATGTCGGTTTCAATTACGCCGGGACGTGGAGCGGGAAGAACGCTGCTCCCAACAGCAGCAGACCTCTTGTTTTTCAAACACTAGGGAAATCTCTTCCGAGCAGTGGTAAGGCCGGGCTAGACTGTCTCAGTGGTCTCAGTCCATTGTAAGAAAACAATCTCGGAAAACAATCACTTAACGGCGAAATCATGCGTAACACTTATGAGACACGATGTTTTGGGTCCTCTTGGGTTAAAATTTAAATGACGCACCAAAGTGTTTTTTTTTTAAGTCCTGTGCCTCCGGTTCTTTAGGATAAGTGACGCCGTTGCGGCGCTTGGCTCCCCGTTGCTCGCGGGTCGGGGTTTGCATGAAGCATGCACGGCCCCATCTTACTTATTAACCCAGCAGGCCCGACGCCGGCCGGAATGAAAGAGAGTGTAGGGTTTCCTTGAATTATTCCGCAGAGTGGAGGAACGAGAAACGACGCCGCAATGGCCGCCTCATCGTGTTTCCACTCTTGGGAAAACAAAAAACACGCCGAAAATGCTTACGCTACAACGCAGTCAAGGCGACACGCTGGCGCGAAAGAATTCAAATTCGGGGTTTGAACAACAAACATATTTTCCTCACCCTGACGACTCGTTTTCTGCAGGATATCATAATCTGCTGTCCTTTGCCTTCCAAGAATCGATTTTTCCTCGCTCGCCTCCCTCTCCCTCCCTGAGCCCGCCGCCAGCGTTAGTTGGACACGGCCGCACACGACAAGGGAGGAGGAACGGGAGAAAAAAAAATCATGGCGGCGGGGCGCGTGAGCTTACGCTTGCTTGACCATTTTTTTTTTATTACCGACCCGAAAGGAGAGAGAAAAGGGAGGGAAGATGAAGGGGAGCAAGCCGCTAGTGGCCGCGGGCGAGCCGCCATCTTGCCGCGTAATGAGGGAACGGCAGCGCGCACCCGAAACCGAGGCAAACATTCGCCCTCGCGTTTATGCGATTGCAAGGAAAGAGACTCAACGTGACTCCGATCTGTCACAACGCACTAAACACGAATCTTCAAACATTTCCCGAGGGGAAAAAAAATAAAAATGCCAACGTTTCAAAAGCAGAGAAGGCAACTCGATTGTGGCAACCTGGTGCTGTGGCGCCGCCACCTCGCTGGCCGGCCGGCCCACTGGGCGACGTGTGCGGATAATGGAGTATGTCGGCTCAAAGCGTCATGTACAAATGGGGACCTTAGCAGCACAGCGGCGCCTCTGGACGCCATGGAGTCCCCCGCAGCCCCACCGCCCCAGCGTCCATCATTGGAGATTTCCCACTTAATCCAGCGGCCATATAATCCGCACAGAAGACTGAGCCGCCCCGCCCCGCCACGCCCCGACCTGCCACGTACACCTACGTGATAGATGACTGGTCCTGCAGATCAGGGCGCCGCCGTCACCCCGCTCCACCCCGTCCCGCCCCGCCCCACCCCGACCACCCCTCGACGTGTAGGGAGGAATGTCGTGGACAGAGTCATTGGACTACTCGCGAAGCGGCCAGCAGAGACATTGTTAAAAAGAGGGCGCGTATTTTGCCAGTACTTAATCCGTCACAAGAATAGTTACGCACTGGGTGTTGTTAAATAAATTACAGGTCAAATTTTCTTCACAAAGTAGGAACGCGAGTGTGTGTGATTGGAGGGATTCTCGGATCAAGTCGTTCCTGGCAATTTTCAAATTTACTGCCTTTTCCCGCCGGAGGCTGGGTCCGTCGACTGACCAACAAATAAACCCCTTCTAAAGAATGGAAAAAAAATACATCCAAAAATCGAAGAGTTGGTGACTGATTTCATTCACACCTCTACTCTCTGGACTTATTTCCTTTGTCTTTTACTCCTTGTCACTCCCTCCTGCAATTCGCCGGCTGCGATTTTTCTGTCCGGCCTCGCTCGCGGCGACTCGACACTCTCTGGCGCCCTCCTCCGCGTTCCGTCTGCGAACCGCTTTTGATTGGATCGCCGGGGGCACAGTGGGCACGGCTGACAGCCAATGGGCGCAGCCAGAGCAAGAGTCGCCGCGCGGCGCTGACGAAATGACACGAACCGACTAATTGCCGTAATCCCTTCGTTTCAAGAACGGAATCACTGTTCTCAATTTGCCGCCCATCCAGAGACGCGCCGTGCCGCCACCACCACCTCCACCACCCCCTTTTATTCACACACGCACACCCACACCAACGCGTGGTATAAAACTCCTGATCGTTTTACCCTCCCCTTTTTTTCCTTTTCCTCTTTTTTGAGGTTTTGTCGTCATTTTATATTTTTCCGACGCCTGAGGCGCGAAAAACGACTGATGGTGTGATGCGAGTGTGTGTGTGCGCGCGCGTGCGTGTCCCTGTTTGATGGGCCTTGACTGGCATTTCCGGTCAGGGATGAGTTGATTATGATACGTTATCCGGGCCGATTTTATTTGCGAACCGCGTTTGGGATGGGCGGCCAAATTGATTGGATTGTTTCCGGTTGTCTCACTGCACTGCATTGTTTGCATGCACACCGTGACCTTGGGCAGGGTCACCAACATGAATTTGGCCTCTTTTTCCTACTGCCTCTTTCAGAGCTTCCGGAATACTGTCAACAGTGTACTCATTGGTTGCAGGTCTCAGATGAGCAATTTATATCAATATTCCCATGGAGGTGAAGTGTGAGCAGATTAACAGTCCAATATCGCCAACTGCCCCTCGCTTGTTTTTCTTTCATTCCTTCCCATTGGTTGGCAACACGCCATGTAACAGCTGATAACTAATGCGCCCGCCGCTCTGGCTATTGAATGCCAATTTCGGGGTCGGAATGTTGGCAACGATCTGCGGTCCTTGAAGACTGCACTGTATTGCCTGCAGGCCGTGTGTGTGCCACACTGTGTGGTCACAACGCACGAGTGTGTGTTGTCTGTGTGTGAGAGAGGGATGGAAGTAGAGCGACAGAGCATCTGACTCTGTGTGAGTGAGATTGTGTGAATAAGTGTGTGTTTGTGTGTGAGTGTGTGTGAGGGGCGCTGGAGACGGGTTGGACGGGTAATGGCATTGTAGGATTGAAAAGATAGGACTGCCGGGGCATAGACAATAATTAGGCCAGTAGATGCATTAGAATAGAACCTAATTGATAGACAGGGGGATAGGCGGGCGGCGCACGGTGGAGGCAGCGCGGTTATGGCACAAAATGGCGCGTAATTTACAACGGGCACCATCAGTCGCACAAGATTGCGGCGTGATATTTCATTGGCGCGGCAGATGAGGAGCCGTCACATGGGGCCTGCTGGTCCCAGTGGATCCGAGCCGTCGCTCTGTCTCTCTCGCACCCCAGGACCGTGCGAGGGAGACAGAGCAACGCGCTTCGCACGCAGCCTCCTGGGCCCACATGCGGCGAGGTGCGTCATCAAGATTATTGCCCGCCATTGCGAAGCTTAAGCCCTGCCTTTCGAATGGCCCCTCCGCCAGCTTGCGCTTTGCGAGAGAGAGAGAGAGAGAGAGAGAGAGAGAGAGAGCTATCTGGAGTATAATAAATGACACCGGCAGCGAGAGGGGATACCTTTTTCGGCACGCACGCTTCGGTGCGGCAAGTGACAGCTTCTGTCGCACGCGGTAAAAAGGAGTCATCTCGACTTATTCGTTAGTTCAGATCGCAATAACTACATCAACAGCAAGTATGCTGCAGGCAAATTTTCTTCGCAGCCCGTCCCGAAAAATAGTTATAGTTCCTCCTCGTTTCTAATCCTATCTCTTTGGAGTGCAAATTGAACATTTTGTTTTGCTTTGTGCTTTTTGGTTTTTGTTCATTTCAAAGAAACAAGAGCATTAATTGTAAAGCTGTTTTAAAGTTTAAAAAAAAATTACGGAGGGGGTGTGGAAAAAAAGGCCTTGAAAGGGTTGAAGCAGAGAGAAGAGGGGAATGTCTGTACTTTGTCCCCGGACCTCATTTATATGCAAGTCTGTGTCCTCAAGCATGGCGCCGCCGCCATGGCCCAAGCGCGCGCATACAAACATGCATACACACTCACACAGCAACTCCCTCCTGTACGCGGTCACACACACGCACACGGTCACCCACACACACACACGCACCGTGTAGCGGCGACTACTTTTTCCTAAAACAATTTCCTGGCTCGTTAAAATTGCAAAGTGGAGTTCTTTGCTCGCAAACTCAGAATGAAATCCAGCCGTCCTCCCTCCTCCGGCCAAACCACACACGCAGGCATGAGCACACCAAATCTCCTTGCAAAAACAACGCGGGAAGAAAAAAGAAGAAGACGAGTAAAGCAAAACAAAAAATGAAAAAGGGTGGGCAACTTGGGGCTACACGCCGCGCGCGCGAGGGTGCCGCCGTCGTGTTCCATCCTCTGCTCGCCCTTTTCTTCCAGATTCCCGACCGAGGAAAAAAATAAAGAAACGAAACGTGAAAACGAGAACAGGCAGCGCGTGCTGGAGAGGAGAAGGGGGTGAAATAAAGTAGCAAGCCTGCTGAGGATCGATTTCCCTTTAAACTCTTCCCCTTTTTATTGCCAGGGAAGAAAGCAGGGGCGCCAACTTTTGCGCCAACGGCAATGCTCCTCGCAGCGCGCGCATATTTCTTCTATTTTTTTTTTATCGGCCCTCTGCTCTCCACCGCTGCAGCGAAAAAGAACGAGGCTGAGGTGAATATAAGAGAAAGGAATGGCCAGCAGCCCTGTACGTTACTCCCTCCCCCTCTTTCTTTTTTAATCACTATTTTTTGGGCCACCGCCTGTTCGCGCCGACGCCACAACGTTCCGCCGAGTCACGCCGGGCTGCTGACGGCAGCGACGCAAGGAACAAAAATGACGCAATAGAGCCGAATTCAGAAAGAGAATAAAGATCTTATAATAAAAACAAACATGTGTCATTGAAATTTTGTTGAATTCTTCCGGGGCTTCTCAGATAGCAGCGTTTTTCTAAAGGAATTTTGTACGAAATTTTAACTTTTCAAATAGTTCTGCCGACATAAGCACAAAAAGACACCGACGCACGAACTCACTCACACACACAAATACACACACGTAAGAGGCTGGTCCTGCTCATGGGAGATAGGGTGTGGACGAAAACGTAGAGTATAAAACGGTAAAGTTGGAATTATGCCTCTGCGCCGGGTGGGCGAGCGCCAGCGGGCGCCAGGACCGAGGTGACACAGACTTCCTCTCCCAGGGGCAATCCCTGCATCCTGCTGCCGCACCACTGCCGCCGCCACCGGCCCAGGACCTGGCCCAGGATCTGGCCCAGGGCGAGCAGGACGAGAATTATTCGCACACGCCCAGCAATGTACAAATTAAGAAAATACGACTGACCAATTCTTTAAAAATTTTTTTTTGCGTGGTTTTAGTTTTAACAGCGTCGGAAACTGCAGAATAAAATGGACCTGCTGCTGATGAATTTTTCATGACGTCCTTTGAGCCCCGCCCCGCCGGCAGAGCCTTGTTTCGGGACGGACCCGCGCCACACCCTTGCGCGATGGCGCCAGGCGAAAGACCGGGCCGGGCCGTCCAGATTGAATGGGGGAGCGGGCGGGAATGGAGAGAGAGAGAGAGAGAGAGAGAGAGAGAGAGAGAGAGAGAGAGAGAGAGAGAGAGAGAGAGAGAGAGAGAGAGAGAGAGAGAGAGAGAGAGAAATTATCATCGCAGGGAAAATAATAAAGCAGGAACGTGGGCAGGGGGGCAAGGGAAGAGGAAGAAATTGAGTTAAAGCTGCGCGCCTAGCAGTCGGACGGGCCAGGCGGCAGGGGCCGCTGGTCCCGCTTGGCAGAGCCATCCTACCGCCGCCATCCTACCGCCCCGCTGCAGGCAGTGCTGGATTAATCTGTCCCGAAATGAAGGCAATATCGAGTTTCCTGACATTGTAAAAAGAAATATATTCATCGCCGCGCGCTCTCTGCGGAGAGATATGAAGTGGCCGTCGGGGCGGCGGCGTGCCCTGCGCCAACCCCGCGCCCCGCACCGAGGCTAGATGGCGGAGCTGCCAACGGCCAACCCTGCGCCCTGCCGAAAACCAGCAGACGCGACTCCAGAAACGAACCGAAGGAGCTCTGATGTCCTCTAAGAGACTACTCGAAAGGAACACTCCTTTTATACTGTTTCAGCTTGGAAACGGTTTTACGAAACGTGTTGACAAAGCGGCCGGCCTGCGGCTCACGGCCGAACTTGTTATCAGTGCAGCATCAATGTTTCCGCAGATCGCTGAAATAATTGTCCCGTTGGCGAGAGTCCACTGTTTTTTTTTCTTTTTTTTTGTCCGGCCGCGCGGAGGGCACGTTGTATAAATCTTGGCGGTGCGTAAGTCTGACTGCCCCTCGGCACCGCAGCTCAATCGGATGTTTATCGCCGCTTCGGGAGTTTCCCCGTTCCCCCGTCTCGCTCTTTTTTTTTTCCTTCCGAAATTATTGTTTATGGCTCGGTGGCGTTTCAATTCGCCGCGCGACCCTCCCCGAACCCTTTGAGGCTGCCGGCCGAATCAGTGCCGGGCGGCGGCCTTCCTGGAGAGGCTAGACACTCCTGGAAATGAGACAAAGGAAGCGGTTCCGGTTTTCGGATAATTTTGCCTTTCCGCGTTCTCGCTCTATCCAGCCGCGGGAAAAGGTTCGACATCGTAAACGGGAAAGTGAGGAAAAGAGATCGATACAGATCAGAGAACACATCGCAAAATCGTCTTCACCCATTTTTCTTTCTCTTCCTCGGACGTTCGTTGGGGTTGACGACTTGCTATATGGAAGTGCGCATGTGTGTGTGTGTGTGTGTGTGTGAGAGAGAGAGAGAGAGAGAGAGAGAGAGAGAGAGAGAGAGAGAGAGAGAGCACGTGAGTGGGGCGCGCCGCGCACATACACGTCCGCGTGTTGTACGTGTGTACCGACAAACACAAAACAAAATATTGTCGTCCTTTTATTTTTCCCTATTGTTTTGATCGGTTGGTCGGTGACGGGCCCCGCGGTGGGGCAGGGGCCTCCCCGTTGTCTGGGTCAGGTTCATCGCGGCCCAGCGTGGCGGCCGCGGCGGGGCATTGGACAAGCCGTGTGATTGATCCACTTTCACTCGCGATGCATGCATGGCTCCCGGTCGCCAGCTGTTCTTTTGTTTTTCCAAATTTAGCGGCGCGGACCGCGGAGCTCTGGGCTGCGCTCTGGCGACGCCGCGCACTCCTGTCTGCAAAGCAATCGCAATATCTTTGTGCCCTTTTGCTATTTGTTGCCTCCCACACTTTGATAGACAGCTCACAGCCCTGCGAAAGTAAGGCAGCCTCGTGCACCTGGCTTTCCTCTCCACTTCAAGCATCTTACCCTCGCTTGTTTCCGGTCCGGTTTTGGAACTGCTTCAAAGTTGATAGATTGATAGATATGGTTCCAAACTTTTGACAAGTCGTCTTGTCAGAGGCGTTCTGAAGCTGACCTCATGTTTCGTTTTGCTTTCCCGCGTGTTGGCAGCAGCGTCGCAGCGTGCTTCCCCGCACCGTGCGTGCAAGTCTCCAGACGGACACCGGCCGGAAGGCGAGGCTGAACACAGGGCCGTCACGGCCTAGACGACGTCGCTCCGCCTCCACAAGGCGGCCGTCTGGCGGACGCGGCGCTGAACCCCTGGCGAGCGGGGATAGACTAGCCCGCCGCGCCCTTCCGTCCCGCGGGCCGGCCTGCCCGCCGGGCGCTTCGCGAAGCAGGGCACCTTCCACGGTACGCGCATTTTACTACACTCTCAGCATCTTACTGACTCGATTGTCAGTAACCAGGTGCTATCGCCTACAGCAATAATATTTAGTATTTTCTTCTTAGATACGTACAATGTACTTCATGTAATTATTTAGGAAATTGTTTTAGTCAATAAGTACTAACGAATATGTAAATAATTATTACAATAGCAAAAAGTACGTATTATTGTTGCACAAATTGCTGGAAGTGCTAATAACCAAATGTCAATGTCATGTACAAAAAGTCAATTTTGAGTCTGAGAGTGTATTCATTTCCAAAGAATGAGAAAAGAAATAGAACAGATCATACCGAATGACTGAAAGATGGCGACTCTTCCGTTGATTTTCAACTCGCAAAATTATCGGTCCTCTGAAATTTTTGCTTTTCTGATATCTTTCGTGGGGCGTTCACTTTCTGTTAGTTTTGATCCTCATTCTTTGCCTTTCATACCCTTTGGCTCTTGTATTTTTTTTTCTCCCGCTCTTATTTCTTTTTCCTCTTTTTCTCCATTTCACGGTCTTCCTCTTCATCCTAGCACACACTCACACACACACACACACACACACACACACGCCATGTGCCGCCGAAACACGCGCAGCAGCAGCGGACGAGGCGGGCGACGGAGGGAGGGAGGGGGAGTAGGCAAGTAATTAGCGCATACCAAGTGGGGCACTGAGAGGGGTGTTTGCAGTGCAGGATATAAGCAGCAGGCTGCCAGCCCTGCCAGCCCCGCCGGGATAAAGGCCACACGCCGCGGCGCGGCGCCCCACCACGCAAGGTGGCGTGGCTACACGCCTAATCCATGCATGCATCCTGGCCGGCGACATCCTGGCACTGCCGGCCGGATTCCCCGCCGGTCCGCCCCCCAGTGTAGTGTTCGTGGCGGGAAACACGATCATTTTACCGTCGAAATGTCAAAAATTCGAAACTACCTGCGGAAGCCTCCAACCACCTTCGGTACGTCCAATGTAGCACGCAGTAAGATTCAAGAGAGCCTCAAAAAGTGGACCGGCAGTCGATGGAAAAAAACAATCCGCGGCTCATTTCCAAAACTTTGCGCCAAAATCTGTGTCTCCGCAGGGCATACGGCGGGACGCACACAGGACACAGGCTTAACGCGGGGCGCCTTTAGCGAGGCTAGATAGGGTAAGCAGATGAGGCCGTGTTGAGCCTGAGCCCCAGGGCCGCCGCCCTGTAACTGCACCGGCCGGCGCCTCGAGTTGCCCGCTTGTCATGGCGTTGTGCGGCGGGGGGCCTCTGTCTCTCTCGCACTCGTGGGGCCTCGAGGGGCGCGCGAGAGACAGAGGCACTGTTCGGGGCTGGCCTGCAGCAGGGCCCTGGCCGAACCGGACCCTCGCCCGGCCCGCCACGGCGAAACAAAGGGGGGGGGGAGAAAAACGGCCAAACTCCAAACACGGAGGGCGAGCGGCGGACGGCAGGGGGAGGAGGAGGACGGAGCGGACGCGCAAAAACAAAAGCAGCTAGGGTGGCCGCGCGGCCGGCGACGGGGGGGGGGAGGGGCGAGGGGAGGGGGAGCGACCAATGGCGGCGCGGAGCGAGCGAGAGGCAGCGCGGGGAAAAAGCCGCGATTGGTGCTCGGCCGCGCGCGACCCTCCGAACGAGTTCCCCTCCCCGGCCGCGCGTGCGCGTGCCCGCGCGTGCCTGTGTGCGTGTGCGTGTGTGTGTGTGTGTGTGTGTGTGTGTCCCTTTTATTTCTCCCTCATTTTGCGCTGCCTCCCCTTTGCCGCCGCGCCTCGGCCGTGCGTCCTCCGCTGTCCAAGGCCTCGCGCCGCGGTCCGTGCGGGATGCGCGCCGGCCGGGCCCAGGCCGTGTAGGATGGGGGCAACCTGTCTCTGCGCTTCAGTCGACGAGGCACTTCTTCACCCCCTAAGCGCCACGCCGCGCCACGCCGCGCTACGCCGCCCAGCCCAGCTAGGCTCAAATTATACTGGCCCCTATCTCCCCTCAGCCCGCCAGCCCCGCCAGCCAGGCACGGCCGGGGGCCAGGGACTCATATTTAATGCCCTCTTTTGTCTCTGTCTCCTCCCATTCCGCGTTACCTTCTTTACACCTGACTCACCATCCAGTCCCCCTTCTTCCCCCCGCCCTCTCTCTCCTCTTTTTCTCTCTCTTTCTCCTTCCTCTCTATTCAATATCAGTGCGTCCGCCCGTCTTCTCTACGCGGAAGAAAAGAAAGGGCAATTCGAGCTTCACGTTTGACTGAATTTCTTACATTCTGAAGGAAGCACTGCATTATATCTTTCAAACATAGTCAACCAAAATGGCGAAAATTCAGCCTTTTGTCTTCATCATATATATTTTCTTATTCCCTGAGACGTGTTGAGTGTGGCTCTGGTGCGTGCGACCGCTCTCTCCATCTCACTCACTCACCGTCGACGGCCTGCGTAACAAATAGCGTGCGACTCAGCCCCAGCAGCCACTCCTCCCGATCATGATTTGCAGGCGCGGGTTCGATACCCGGCCGCGGCGCGGTTTTTCACGCGAGGCCGATGAGGCAGCCGTCCAGTCCATTCATGACGTCACCGCCTCTCGCTCTGGAGGCAACGCGGCGTTCCTCCAGCGGCTTTGAAAAGCTCCACCGTAACGCTCACTCCGGCTCGTTACTTCATTCGTGGACGGCTAGGGTACATTAAACAATACACAGCCCGGGGTAAAATTGAGCGGGCCACGCGCGGCGCTGTACAAAGAACTCGTTACTTTTCTCCCGCTTTTATTTAAAAAAAGGAAGGTCGCGTTCACAGAAAAAAAAGGAGATGCAAGAAAAAAAAAGTGGAAAGTTGAGTTTTGAGCGGGCGTCGGGGACCAACGCTTGACCGTAACGGCTGGCAGCATCGTCTGCATAATCGGAGAAACGAGTTTGAGTGCGCAGAAAGTTTGTGCCGAAAAAAAATGGTCATCTTGGCGGTGTCCGGCTGACCAGCGGGACGTCCACCCTCGTCCTGTTGGGCAGGACGACGCGGACGCTGCGGTGTGTGCCTTTGGTTTTGTTAAAACGGCTCCTCTTTTTTTATTCGCCAGCTCGGGTTTCGCCGACCGGCGGACAGAATAGTCGAGCAGTGCGCGGCGGCGTCTCGTAGTGCGGCGCTGCTGCTGTCCTCCCCCAGCACGCCGACGAGGGGCCCCGCCCCGCCACGCCCCGCCACGCCCTACCACGCCCCGACGGGGCCGCGTGGCCGACTGTGGTCGACGCGCCGCCATTTTGGCCCATGTTACTCTCGCCCTGACGTAAGGGGGAAAGAAATTGATGACCCTCGGGCCTCCGACCGAGCCTGGCCTGGCCGCCACCCCCTCCCTACTTACCGCCCCTGCCCCTCCCCCGACGGCCTCTCCCCTGAGTCGTCCATCTCATTCCTTGCACTCTCCTGGCGCCACACCCTCAGTGCCCCACCTCTCTCTCTCTCTCTCTCTCTCTCTCTCTCTCTCTCTCTCTCTCTCTCTCTCTCTCTCTCTCTCTCTCACACACACACACACACACCTCCGGCTTTGCGTTCGGGTTGGGACCCAATTTGCATATTCCATGTGAAATAACATGCAGGCGGTGGCGGGGCGTGGCGGGGCGTGGCAGGCGATGGTCTCATCTGGCGGCACCGAAAAGAATGTCCCATGCACACCACACACACCCCTTAGGTTTCCTCCCTCGCGCAACCATTTTTTATTTTTTTAATTTTTTTTCCGTGCATTATTTTGCCTTTTCTCCGAAGCCCTCTCCGCACTCCCTTCCCTAGGGGCGCGGCACGGTTGTCTCGCGGACATGGCGCCGTCGAGAAATCGCAACAGGAAATTCAAAAATGCCAGACTTGATCTTTTAATTTTGCTTTCAATCGCAAAAAGTACCGGAGATTTTTCTTTACGTCCAGAGGACACGCAACTTGACACACAGAGACGTCCAATCCGAATATTATCTCGAAATGTGGTGTGACAGGAACTCCCGTTTCCGCTCTTCTTCCCCTTCCCGGCCGCGAGTGCGATCCTCTCTCGTTAAAGATAATGCACAGGGAAGCTCAAGCCACGCAGGAAATTAGCTTTCTAAAGCTTAAACCTTTCCTCCTTTGTTTTTTGTTGTTTCGTACCTTGTTCTCTTTTTCCCTCTGCGTCCCCCTCTACGTCCCTCTTTTCGCGCCCGCGACTATCTGGTACAATTAAATCCCGCCAACGAATTCAACCGTAATTACATTTTTTCCTCGGCGAGTAATGTAAGTAGGGCGAGCGGCGAATGCATGCGCAATTCATGCTAAGTCGCTAATGCCGCCCGCTCCGCTTCTCGGGAAAACGCGCAGGAAAAGGGCCTGAAAGTTCCGGACCGCTCAAATAACGACAAACGCACGTGCAAGCTCTTGGCGTAATCCTGTGGAAAACTCTCGAAGCACAGTGATCCTCTCCCCATCTTTTTCGTCTTTTTTTTTCCACCGCCTCGCCTGTAAATTCTGGTCCGGCGGATTCTGGCAGACTGGTGCCGCAGGCCAGCATGCATCCCAGACCACTTGACTCCCGGGGCTGTGTGCAGTGCGCCCCGCCCCGCCCCGCCCCGCCCCGCCCCACCACGCCCCGCCGCCGGACAGCCAAGTTCACATGGCAGCGCGTTCGGGCCGAAGCCATGTCGAGGATTTGGGAGGGTGGCGCGGCGGCACCGCCAAAACCCCCTCCCCCCCCCCTTTCCCCTCTCGTCCCGCCCCCTGTTCCCCCTACCGATCTGCCGCTCCAGATGCCAATCGCGTGTGAAAAGCTTCTGCTATCGGGCTAGCCTTACGCTCTGGATGGACGCCCCCTGGCCCCGTCCCAAGCCCCATATCTCTCTCTCTCTCTCTCTCTCTCTCTCTCTCTCTCTCTCTCTCTCTCTCTCTCTCTCTCTCTCTCTCTCCTAACTCCTAGACCCTTCGGCCCTCTTTGTCTTCCACTGGTGCGCGGCCAAGTAGAGTGCGATCCTCTCGCGCCGTCGCGCCGCCTCACCGAGGGGCGTTATCAGCGCGAACGCCCATTTAATTTGGCGCCTGCCAACAGAAAAACAATAAGGAGAATAAAAGTTGTTTTTTTTTTCGTTCCCTTTCCCCTTTCTCTTTCGTAAAGGTATTTGACTGACACGTTTAACAATCTTAAAGACAAGTCATGGTTTTTTTTTTCCCCTCACTCAAGAGCGTGTCTGGGGCCACCCTACGCAACTGGCAGTGGACTGAGTCTGCGGTGATCCTGTTCCACTCGCACCCTAGAGGGACGCCCCGCGAGAGAGACGAGCGATCCCCTGTCGGAGTGAGCCCGCTGCGTCGCGCCGCCCTCGCGGGGGGCTTCGGACAGGACATGGTGAAACTAGTGTGGGCGCAGTTCCATATTACATGCGGGCTCGGAGCGCGCGCAGGACCTCCAGGGGGTGGAGGGAAAGAGGAGACCCCGTGGGGCCCAACTACTGGCGGCGCAGTAGTGAGCTGGTGGTCCTGGTGCACCGCAGCAGAGGCGCGCCCCGCCCCGCCCCGCCCCGCCCCGCCACACCCCGCCACGCCCCGCCACGCCCCGACGCAGGGGGCCCAAAGCATCAGGACGACGCGCTGGGCGCGGGACGCGGCGGAATTACGAACTAAGCTGAATGTGCACGCCTCTGTGTGTGTGTGTGTGTGTGTGTGTGTGTGTGTGTGTGTGCGTGCGTGCGTGCGTGCGTGCGTGCGTGTGTTCGTGTCCGCTGCAAACCCATCGCCGCTGCGCGCTGCGAGCTAGGGCCTAGATGCTCCCAAAGCACGGCGGCGTGAAACAAATTTATGGCGCCCTGGCTGGCTGCCTGCAGGCTCAACGCTGCTGCTCTTTCGTCGCTCCGTCTCTGTCGCGCTCCCGGGGGCGTCCTGCTGGTGTGCGAGAGAGACAGACTGCTGACTGGCGGCCGGGCTGGCTGGCTCGCCGCGCGCGCGACTCGCTGGCTGCGCTGCAAATGACTTTGTCTTTGTCATATTCGCGGCCCCTCCCACCCCCGCCCCGCACTAGAAATGGCGGGCCCATCGAGGAATAGCGACGGGGGCCGTCCCTAGTGGAGGATCCACCTGCCGGAGGGACCGTCGCTAAATCAGGCCCGTAGATGTCGCAGCGAAGTGCGCTTAAAAAAATAAAACACACACTCAGCATCTTACTTACTTTATTGTCAGTAACTAGGTACTATTGCCTACAACAATAATATTTAGTATTTTCTTTTTAGATACGTACAATTTACGCCATGTGATTATTTAGGAATTTTTTTTAGTCAATAAGTACCAACAAATAAGTAAATAATTATTGAAAAAGCGAAAAGTACGTATTATTGTTGCACAAATTACTGGAGGTGCTACCAACAAAATGTCAATACCAGGTACAAAAAGTTAATCTCGGGTCTGAGAGTGCAAGAATCGTAGATGCCTACTGGAATCTTAAACTGCTTCCTTTCTAAAATACATCATTTCCTAACCAAAAAAAATTAAAAAAAAATTGCGAATTATTTTTTTGACAAATATTTAGTCCGACAGGGAATATGGGTGTGGACGGGCAGCGCGGCATGGACCTCTACTGTACTACTCGCTGCGAGCACTGCCCAGCCGCCACTGCAAATAAGAGGCCGGTTTGCGAGTGTGTGCGTGCGTAAAAGCTCGCGCGCGCGCGTGTTTGTGTGTGTGTGCGTGCGTGTGTGTGTGTGTGTGTTGTGCGAAATGCGCTCCGGTGGGCAGCCTGAGTGAGGCGAGGGCGCCCACCATGAGGGCAGAGGCGCGGCGTGTGTGTCTGAATCGCTGGTGGCGCCCGCTTCTGGCAGACCCCCCGAAACTAGCGGGGAAAGCGCTGATTAGCCTAGCCGTAGACGCGGCCAGAAAGGACCAAAAATATCTGCCGAAACTTTTTTTTTTTGAAAAATGAAAATACAACGCAGTTTGTTGTTAATGTTTCTTTCTTCTGGTGTTGCAAGAGCGTGGACGTTGGGAGTTTTCACCGCATCAGCGAGGCGCCTCCCACATGTGTGAACGATGAATACGACAGCGTCTCTAACGTAAGTCCCAGCGTGTTGCTTCACTTGGTCGCGCCGTGGAGCCGCCGCCGGAGACTTGCACGCACGAGGGCACGACGTGGACAGCAGGAAGCTTCACTTATCCTCTCTCTCTCTCTCTCTCTCTCTCTCTCTCTCTCTCTCTCTCTCTCTCTCTCTCTCTCTCTCTCTCTGCTACCTGCGGGATAAGTTACGGTGACGCGTGCTGCCGGGCCGCAAATCCCGCCATTATGCCTCGTCGCCACTCGCGCGATGTTGTTATTGCGAGCGTGTGCGTGAGCCAATACATGGCATTAGCATTTCCTGGAGGACGAGCGGCCGTCCTAGTGAAGGGAGGGTTGCCGACACGTGTGGGTGGATAGGTGTGTGCGTGTGAGTGTGTGGGTGAGTGATGAAAGGAGCGGAATGCTTTTGATGCGATGATTCATGGAGATGCTCATACAGGTGACAGGTCTGCACTTCGCAATGCACCGCTTTTGCCTCGTGTACACTGTGCGCGCGAGCGACGCGACAACACGGGGCGGCAGCGCTGGCCCGCCGCGTGCGACTCGTTGCCCACTGTGGCGCCCTCTGGTGGCGAACACGGGAACTGCGGCGCGCGACCGACCCGCGCGAAAGAGCGTGGAAAGAGGAACCGCGATGACCGGCCGTGCGACGCGACGCGGCTGGGGGAGAGGGGGGGTTAAAAAACGGTGGAGGGGTGGGAGCAGCGCGTGGTGGTGGTGGGGGAGGTACGGAAGTTCGCGCGTTGGCCGCCAGAGCGCGCCGCGCGTCGCAGCGCCAAAATCGCGCGGAAAGGGTTGGCGCGCCTGCCCGGCTGGCCTGCTTCTTTCCGCCGCCGACCCCTCGCGTCGCGGAGCCGCGCGCGCAGCCTGACCGGTCGAGCCGCCGAGGCCGGACGCGCTCGTTGCAGCATCTGCCGCCAGAGGTCGCCGTGGGGGTGAAAAATGCGCGCGGATGACGGCGAGGGTGTTCGCATCCGGAAATACTCCACGACAGAACCAGCCGACGCATCCAGTGGACTAGAAGGGCAAGCAACCCCTTACCCGTTCGTACCAACACCCCGATACCGGCAAACGCATTCAACATCCTGCAATCTCATCTGCAACCTCATTATGTTTGTATTTTAATCCAGCCCCTTTCCGTATAAAAGCAGTTTTTGACTAAGTTTTCCGCGGGCCTCCTATCCTGCCGCCTGTACAAACTTGTTTAAAGGGCGCTCAGGATCGAACGTAGATCCTTAGTCAAAGTGTAAACGCACGTTTTGTCTTGCTCAAATTTGCTGGAGGGCTTTTTTTTTGGGGGGGGGGCAAAAACAGTAGCGAAAAACGGGTGGGCCATTTGACTTGTTTTCCGCGAGTTTAGGACGCCATTTATCCCCAAGCAGGCTCGGAGTCCCCATGCTCCTCCTTCAGGCAGGCCAGCCCTGCGCCAGCCCTGCGCCAGCCCTCGGCAAGCCCTGGGCCAGCACGGCCACCATCTCCTCCCCGCCCATACATCTCGGCTGTCTGGAACGCAACCCCCCCCCCTTCCCCTCCCCCCCTCCAACCCTCTCCATCCTTCGCAGGGGCGTAAGCTGCACCGCGCCATTTGTTTCCCAGACAAGCCTCCACTTTTTCCGCAGCGCTGGCCGCCTCCGAATCGCGGCCCTCTCTCCGTCTCGGCCGGGAGCACACACGCCGGACGCGGACCAGCGGCGTGTCTCGGACGCGGCCGTCCAAGCAGCGGGACGCTCGCCGCCCTGCGCCCCCACCTCCGGGTGACCCGCCACGCCGCCACGGACTAAGGACTAATTAGTATTTATGTTCATCTTTATCTCGAGAGCCAACGGCAGCCAGCGGGGTGGGCCAGACCGGCCCGACCGAAGGCCCTGCAAAGGAGGTAACAAGCTAAAAAAAATAAAATTATCAAATAATGAAAAAAGTTTATATTTTTTCTTGGGGGTGCTGGGGTGCATGCAGCACTAAAGAGAAGAGGCTAATTAAAAAGTTTTTTTTTTGGTTTTTTTTTTTTTCAAAACACGAGGTGCTTTGTCACTGCGGGGTTTTGAGACCTTTAGTACCTGTCGTCCAGCGGAACACTCGGCAAACGCAGCGAACTAACGAAGGCATACCCTAAAGACGAAACCCAGCCGGACCACGTTGCGCCCTCCGGTGTCCCACAATCAACAAAAGCAGTCCGGCTGTCGGTGAGGTCGACTTAACCAGGCCGTGCTCGGTCGCTGCTCAGCACCGCTCACGCCATCCCTCCCTTTTTTTATCTGCAAGAGTGGGCAGAGGAAACGCACAAAGAACGGCGTAGACGGTGCACACAGCCAAAGTACACGGCGCGGGGCCGCACGCCCAGCTGTTTGCAAGATCCAGCAGGACGGCCCTCGGCCCCTGATGGCTGGGCTGGGCGGGGACGGCACGCCTAACGGGACGGACCGGCACGGACCCCTCATCTGGTATTCAGACAAACTCCACCGCTGGGGCCTCTGCCGGTGCGGAGCGCCGCGGTCCGCCCTGCTCATGAAAAAGGAGAGCCAGCACACATGTGCCCACAAAGGCGCCTTGCAGCCCCCCACCCCGCCCACGCGATGGTGAAGTGAGCCCCTCACGTGCGAGCACTACGGCGACACTTGTCAGGGGCCAACTTGGCAGCCATGTTGCGAAGCGACTCAAAGCCGAGGACACCGCTTCCCGTTGTGCGACCGTGTGACGACTCTGAACAAAACGGCTCGACAGGCAGGCAGAGTTCCGCGTCCCTGAAGACTGGAGTCAATCAGTAAGCCCAGCCGCCTGTGAAATGAGGGGGCTTTTCGGCCACGCCTGGCCAAGTCCGGTACGGACCGCTGCTGCACATGCAGGGGGTGGGGTCTGAACCAAGGGGACATTACTCTGAATTTCGGTGTGCAAATCAAATGAATTTCAGTTGAATTTCGATGAATTTTTGGGCTATAACGACTGGATTTTGAGAAGAATTTTGATGAATTCTAATTAATTTTGGTAAATTTCAAATTTTAGGTGAATTTTGGTGTACAAATTTGGATGAAGTAAACCGCATACGACGCCTCAGTGAGGCCCCCGCTTCTACATTATAAGGGTAATAAACTCGTTTATTTTCACCTTGCATGTTTCAACTCATTTTGTAAGGGTAAATGCAAAAAAGAAAGCTCTGAGACTGGCAATAAAAAAGGGGCAACATAACCTCATTTAGAGTCTCCGAGCGTCGGGGTCCTGTAGATAAGAGAGACACTCCTGGTTGGGTGTCGATTGCGTGACGCTGCACGTACTTGGCCGAAGCGTCAGTCCGAAGGATTTTGTTTCAAAGTGTCCGTCGGCGGGCCATCTCTGGTTGTCCTGCCATTCTAGGGTACCTGAGGTGCGGCCGTCAACGTGCGAACATTCAAGTCCACGCCCTTCTTTTTTTTGTGAAAGTCACTTTCATACGGCGTGAGGCTGACTAACAACACCAGAAACCCCCTCAAAAAAAGACGAGTTGGCGAAGAACAAAAAGTAGGATGGGGAGGAGGAGGAAAAGAAGAAACCCCTTCATTAACAGTTTTGGCAGGCGGCGGCTGCAGCCCGACGTGTATTGCACACTTGGGACCAAAAAAGAAAATTTGCACATCTGATGAGGTTCCGAGACTTAGGGCGGCAGGGGTAGGGAGAGGAGCGGGTCCAGAGTAAACTCTCTGCCAGCGTCCGGCCGTGTCTCACCCACCGGCCGGGCCCCCACCAGGACGACCGGACGAGGCCCTCTCGCGGAAACCTTTCCGCAGTTTTCGAGTACCGTCATTGACGGATAACTTTTTCCAGTGAGGCTTTTTTTTTTACAGGAAACAAGACCGGTGTCTGGATGGTAATGCACTCGTTTTTAGACACGGAACCGCTCTTAGAGACGCTCTGAACGTCTAGTGACACAGGAAAAAGGGTTCCGGCACCAGGGCCGTGCCCATTCGGCAGCGCCATTAACTTGGACACTATCAAGCTCTTGGAGCACGCCGTGCTGGAGCCGTGCTGGAGCAGGGCCTGCAGCAAGCGACCCTCCCCTTTTATTTTCATCCAGCATTAATTTCCTTCAGGAATAGCCGGGCCGCGCGCCACCCTCCCGCCTGCAGCCTCCAGTCGGATGCCGGTGGAGTCTTAGTGAGTGTGCAGGCGAGGCGGACGGCCGGGCAGCCGGACAGACACTCCCCCCCCCCTCTCTCCTCGTCCACTGAAGGCCGAGATGCAAATGTTCTCGCCCTGCGCACCACTCAGCCCTCGGAAGCAGGCGGAAGCAGGGAAGAAGAGAGAGGAGGGAAAACGCGACGCGCCCGATGAATGCTCAACTCGTTGAAACTTTTCAGATGGCGCGAAAAGTGCTGGCGCATGTGGAAAGTTTTGGGTGGAGCACTGCGAGGCGTGGGGTGGCGTGGCGCTGGAGGGACTGGACAGGACTGCTGGAGTCTGGCGCCGGGGCGACGCCACCTGCGCGCCCCCACCATGTGTGTGCCCGCTCAAGGATGAGTAGACGCCAGGGTCTACTGGAAAGTGCGGCTCTAGCAGGACTTGTTAAATATGGGATGATTTTTGGGCCCGCTTGGAAGATGGGGCTGATACAGAACCGTTCCAGAGAGAATTTGAGCGAGTCATCAGGAAAAAGGCGGGAGCACCCTCTTTCTGTCGCAAGAAAATGGGCCGGGACGCCGCCGGGCCGGCAAAATTAGAAGGGAAGGTGAGCGCGAAAATAAAAGGAAGGCATTATAATGTAGGGAAAAGGGAGGAAGACTGCGCAGAGATTAAGGGGAGGGAAGGAAGGCCCGGCGGCAGCCTGGTCGCAGCAGCGCCGACGCCATTTTCCCCTGCTCTCATTTTAGCGAGGCATCCTTGCAGACTGGGCCCTGGAGAGGGCCGGCGCCAGCGACCCCTTCCCGCGCCCTGTTGATTATACGGCCTGCAGACTGCCGCCGAGAGGCGTCGCTCCGTCTCTCCCGCACCCGCAAGGGAGAGACTCTCTGGGAGAGAGAGACACCGAACGACGGCTCTCGGCAGCAGCCTGCGGCGCAAGGAAATGAGGGGCGGTGGCTCGGGGGGCCCGGCTCCTCCTCCAGACTGAATTTTAGAAAACTCAATCCCGGTTCGGGCGGGGCGGCCTACCGTGTGGGTGAGGTGAGATTCTGGTGGCGGAGGGGTCAACCCCATGCACTGCAGCGCAAAGACTGCTGTCTTAAAATCATATTCAAAATTTTCTGGTATTTGACATGATTTTAGCATTTTACCCCCTACACACACACACACACACACACACACACACACACACACACACACACACACGGGCAGTGTGGGGCGCCGTGTCCTGTGCGCGCGCCGAGAGGGTAGGCAACCCATCCAGGATGAGGAGGGTGACCTTAACAGCGCTGGCCTGCCGTGCGGGCACGCGGTGCCGGCAAAGGGACAGAGGGCGGTAAAGGATCGCCACTCTCACGCTCCACCGTGCCACGCCGCCGCGCTCCGCTGCGAGAATCTCATTAAGTCTCCAAACGAGCTTTCCATGCTCTCAGCTGGGACTAGGGACTAGTGGCCACTGCCGCCACTTTGTGCCCGGCTCCCCCCCCCCCCTCCCCCCCGGGCGTCGGCTGGGCGCCCAGTGGGCGTGGACGGGGCACTCTCAGCATCTTACTGACTTTATTGTCACAGTGACCAGGTACTATTACTGTGCCTACAACAATAATTTTTAGTATTTTCTTCTTAGACACGTAAAATTTACTTCATGTAATTATTTAGGAAATTTGTTTAGGCAATCAGTACTAACAAATATGTAAATAATTGTTACAAAAGCGAAAAGTATAAGCGCCCTCGGCTCGTCAAGGCGGGTCACATTAGTTCTTGCGGTTTTATCAAACGGTGACAGTTTCAGCGGGGCACTGCCTCCATGCCTGGACCGCGGCCTCCTGGGCCACGAAGGCCACGAGACCGACCCCAGCCGTGACCGCAGCCCGGCCGCCACAGGTGTGGGGCGCCAGCCTTACTGCAGCCCTGCGGACTGCTTGTGGTCGGACAGGCTTGCGGTGCGCCAGTGCCTCCCCCTGCCCAAGTGCAGCGTTTCCGTAGGAACGCAGTGGGAGTGCGCGCCCGGGTACCATCAGGCCGTCAGAGAGTAGCAACTGTTTTCGTTCTGTTTATGTTCGGATTCTCTCCTGCAGCCTAGGCCTTCATGGCTCGCTCGAGTGATAATTAGCAGACCCTATGGCACGGCGACGAACGGGGCGGCATAAGCCGGCAGTAACGAAGCACGCAGCCCGACCAAAATGGTGGCCGGTGCGGGACCAAGTTCAAGATGAAGAGGCGGGGCGTGGCGGGGTGGGGCGGGGTTGGGCGGGGCGCTGTATATTAGGTGAACAAGGGCCCCATAATGATGGGCTTCTAATGATGACACCCCAATGACGTCATTAGAAGGACTCCCTGCCGTGTTACTCTGAAAACAGTTCGCAGCCGATCGGCGATCCAGATTAACAGAAACGAAAGGGCTTCATTTTTGCTGTTTTACACTTCGTGTCGATGCTTGTGGCAGAACAGTTAGTTGAACACTGTGCTCACCCCACCATTCCACCTCTTTCGGTGTAAACAGCTGCTACTTGAGCACGTTGGAGAGGTTCACAAAAGCATGCCGATGCCTCCAAAAGCCTTTCCGTGCGGTGTGTGTCAGGTGAAACCGCGCAGGCCGCGGCGCTGCGTTGGCGGCCGAGGTGGAGCCAGCTTGAGTACGGGCCGCTGTAACAGGATAGGAGACAGAGGGGCGCCATTTTGTGCTTGTCAGCAGGCCTGGGCGATGGGCCTGGGCGCGGCGGGCCTGGGCGGCGGGCCTGGGCGCGGCGGGACTGCCAGGGAGGGCCGGCCTGATAGATGCTCCCGAGGAAGCACCGCACTAATGCTTGGCGCTGGTGCACGAAAAATAGCCGTCAAGCCGTCAAGTGCAGGGCGCTCCTGGAGGGCGTTCCCAGTGGGGGTGGTGAGGCAACTTGCTCACAAAAGACACAGAAAAAAAAAAAAAAAAAAAGTATTTACATGATGTATGGTTGTGCCTTAAATAGCTGCTCTTCTAGCCGCCCTACTTTCAAGACACGGTGCCAGGTTGTCTCTCACGGTGGGCATTAGTGTCCGAACGTCAGACCTCTGTCTGCCCTGCCGGTGCGGGGGAAGGCGGCATTGCTCGCGCAAAATTTGGACGCCAGCCCGCGGCCGTTCCGTCGCTCTGTCTCTCTCGCAGTCATGGCGCGTGCCGTGAGCGTGCGAGGGAGACGGGACGGCTCTTCGGAGACACCCCGCTGCGCAGCCCAGCCCAGGGCAGAGCGCGGCGCCGCGGCTCAGAGGAATGGCTTCATCTATCACCGGCGCGGCTAACGGTGTCTGTGACAAAGGAAAAATGGCAGCCCGGAGAAAGGCCATGCTGCGCTCGGAGGGAAATCCGGGTGGAAACCCAGGGGGGAAAACCCTCAGGGAAACCCTAGGGGGATGTTTTGAATCTAGAATTTCGTTTTCTAAGGCTGCTCTCCTCGTTTAATGTGGTTCTGTTAACTTAATAATCCACCCAAGAGGCAACTCATTTTTGTGCGAGTCCCTTCGAACGCGCCGCTCCCATCTCTCGCCTTCCCCAACCCCACCCAGCAGGGACATACTTTACGCGGCCATTTCCTTGAATTGGATATAAATGTTCGGGCCCTCCAAAAGGGGCAGAAAAACTAAGAAAATAAATGGAGGAGTGCCGGCGCCCTCGGTAAGACCGTGTGTGTCCGGAAGAGGGGGGGAGGGGGGCAAGCACCCCATTAGGTTTCCAATCGCAGTGGAGCACTTACGCCTGGCCAGGTCCCACACTCTTACGGAGCTAGTCCCCTCTGCTGCGGGGAGCGGGGGAAAATGAAAAAAAAAAAGGCAGTGGAAAGGGGAGGAGCTGGGGGGGGGGGAGCAAGACACGTAAGGTCTAAATGTAAAACGGCCCAGGAAGACCACGAGAAAGGGGAGCGAAAAGAGAGAGAAAGAACAAAACGTCGCCAGGAGAGAGGTGGCGCCGCAAGCGCTCCGCTGCTTCTGCCTCGACCTCTTCTCTCTCTCTCTCTCTCTCTCTCTCTCTCTCTCTCTCTCTCTCTCTCTCTCTCTCTCTCTCTCTCTCTCTCTCTCTCTCTCTCTCTCTCTCTCTCTCTCTCTCTCTCTCTCTCTCTCTCTCTCTCTCTCTCTCTCTCCCGTTCCCCCGCACTCGGCGGCGGAATGTCGCCTGGAGGGCGAATGGCGACTTCTATTCTGCTCCTCCCACGGCGCCGCGTTACGCCCGCGAGCACGAATCTGCATATTTATTTCCTCGCCCTCTCCGGAGCAGCGGGAGAGGAGGAGGCTTCGTCCCCTCTGCACTCTGCAGTCACTGGATGATGAAAATAATCATCTTTTCTTACTTTGATTTTTTTTTTTTCTGCTGGTGAAGAAGTGGAATGCTTTTCAAAGAGGGAATTTATTCGATGAAAACAGACATTTTCGAAACAATTGTAAAATAAACTGATCCCACTCACTGGCTAGTGCCACCCTTGCCCTGGCAAACACGACGGCCTGAGCTCGACGCGCACAGTACAGTCGCGCACAACGTGGCCGCGCAAATTAAGAAGGCGTCGAAATGAATCCTGAGATGAATAACAAACCACTCAACCAGCCAGCCAGAGGCAGTGGCACAGGCAGGCACAGAGAGAGCAGAGCAGAGTACAGAGAGAGAGAGAGAGAGAGAGAGAGAGAGAGAGAGAGAGAGAGAGAGAGAGAGAGAGGCGCGCGCACACATCGCATGCCTTTACACGCACGCGCTTCTCACAGCCTGTCCCCCTTATTTGAGGGAAGTCCCAGATTGCTAAGCCCACGGCATAGCGAGCTGCCTTTCTGCGAGTGAGGCGGCAGCACACAGCGCTCTGCAGCGCGGCGCGGGGGCCGGCGGGCTTGGATAGGAAGGCGGCAGCCGGACGCATTAAATGAGCGGTGCGTGCAAAATAATGTAGGAAAAAAAAATTAAATGCTGGAATTTTTTATCAAATGGACTGTCTCTTGACAGTGCAAAAATGCAGCTGAGGTGAGACGAGACGTGTGTTTGCGGTGTGTCCGCGAGAATCGGGTGGGAGCCAGCGGCACCAGAAAGAAGACCGTCGTTGTGAATGAATATTCTAATAGACGGGGAGGGGGAGGGGGCAGGGCGGGAGGGGAAGATGACCACGGCGCACCAGTGAGTGTGTTTGCCTAGCAAACAGCCACCCTCCCCTCCTCACCTTGTGGACTCACTTACGCCCGTTCCTCCCGTGCGCCGAAGTTGGCCATGGAAGGGATTCGCCGCGTACACTGGGAATAGCGTCGCGTCTTGTTTTCAACTTTATGTCGGGACGTGGAACACGTGCTGGTCGGGTGAAAATTCCTTGCCGGCCCGCACTTTGCTTGAGGTCAATGGTTGGAAACCATCGAGTCCTTATTCCCACCCCGAAGGCTCACTACAGCATCTCATCCTCCAAAAGTAGCTGCTACTGGTCTCGGTGAATTATTTCAAAAGACCAGCAGCAGCACGCACGCGGCTTCATCTTCGAGTTGATCGTCCACCCGCTCTCCGGATGCTGCGAGATGTGGACCGAGACGATGACCGTCTCCAAGCCGACCGGCTGGACCGGGTCGGAGCGGAACCGTCCCAGCCGGGATGCTGTGGACCTGCCGGCCGGGTCTGGTTCGGGGGAAGAGAAACGGGTCGGTGCAAGGTGGCCGCGCTGCCCACGCAACGCCCGCGCAACGCGCTCTGTGGGAAAAAAAAGTTGCGTGTCGTGAGACGCACTCTGCTGAGGTTGAATTCGGTTATGACGGCTGAGATGTATACACTCCACGAGATTGTGACTGTACCGGGGATGCTGAGCAATTATGAATAATCAGCTTTCAAAATCAAAATTGAAAAGATTTATCCAGCAAGACTCACCCGAATCTCGTAGAACCTGAGTTTCCTTGTCTAGTTGGTGACTATCCTCTTCGTTCGGTTTCCTTTTTTTTCTTTCTTTTTTTTTTCGTTCCTTTTAAACTGCACGCGAGCTCGTTCGCCAATTGGAGAACCCCCGGCGACGAAATTCGCGAGAGCCGTTGCGAGTCGTGTGACAAAGGGTGGCCGCAACGGCCGAAACACAACCGGCTCCAAATTATTGGCCTGCCGGTCAAGGCGGACCGGCGGCGGCGGTGCGGATGGAGGGCCGCCCTTCTTCGCTCGGAGAGCAATCCATTGGTGGGTCACGTCACACGTTCGGTTCGAGTCCCAGTTTGGCGACTCTAGATCTCAAAATGCGTATCTAGAGTTTTGGCCGCCTGCGCCGGACGGGCAGGGTTCAAGGCGGCTCCGGTATGCGGGCAGTGCGGGCCACGGCCGCGACCCCACAGCGCGCGCTTCCGAGAGGGCCAGCGTCTGTCTCTGTCTCGCCCAGCTCCCGCCGCGAGTGAGAGAGAGAAGGCGCGGTGTGACCCCCTCGGGCAGAAGGTCAGCGGAGCGAGGCGAGGGTAAAGATCTCACGCGCGCTTTGTGGAGCATCCCCTGCCATGGTCACCCTCCGCTCGCCTTGAGGGTGTCCCTCTCGACAAAGAAGGTGCGTGTAGGTGTGCGTGCGTGTGGGTGCGTGTGGGAGGGCGCGGAGGGTGGGTGTCGGAATGTCCTGCGGCCCTACAGGACCTGTCCGAGGACCGGTCCTTCCAGCCACTCCTCTCACGCCGCGCTCGCTTCGGGGCACGAAGTAAAATAAAAAAAATAATTAAAAAAAAGATCGCGGGAATGGCGTTATCGAATTTAGATATTCGATTTATCGATGGTGAAGGACAAGGAGGAAATAGGCCTGCAAAAAAAAATGGATTTGTTTATTTAAAAACGGAAAACCAAAAATTAAGTTTTAACCCGTCGTCATGAAAAAAAAGTTGAATTAGGACGAAAACTCATATTCTTTAGTCGCGAACTTTAAACCAATGATCATTGCCAGGGATGCACTTTGAAATCAATCTGCATCGCACCGCGTCGTCGTCCCCCCACTCCTACGCCAATCATGGAGGGTGTCCGGAGCGCTGGCGGAGGGAGGGGGAGGGGGGAGGGAGGGAGGGTGCGGGTGGCAGGTAAGGATTCCGTCACCTCCCGTGAGAAAGGAGAGCGCAAGACCCCAAGTAGTTCTCGACGTCGACTCTTGGCGTGCGGGTGTGCATGCCGAGCTGCAGTTGCCCTCGTCCCACGAGAACGCCGCCACCAGGTACAGTACGGCAGTGAAGCATTGCAGAATCAAAAAGTTGGGTCAAGTGCTCAGTGATAAGTGTTTATTTTTCACAAAACAGTGAATTTTGAATTTCGTGAAGAACAAACTACTACATAATTTAGTGTGTAAATAGTGAAGGATTGACCAACGATTTCTTTTTGGCCACGGTTACCGCGGACGAACAAGGGAAAAAAAAACCAAAGTTGGTTTTCCTGGTTTATTTTACTTTCATTTGAGTCGCTTCCTTTGAAAGCGATCCGCGGTGATGCCCACCTTCCGCGCCGCGTGAATGCCTTCACAGAGTAAGGGACCGCGGGACTTTGACTCGTTTTCAAATCAGCGCGCCGAAAGTGAGAAAGGCAGAGCAAACATTGCGGGGCGGCTCTCTCTGGTCTAGTGCCTGTGGACGCAAGGAGGGGGAAAAAAGGGCGAAAATTCCAAAAAAAAAAAAAAAACTTTTGAAAAAATTTCGTGCCGTTGGTCTTATTACTATCTCTCTATCCCGGTGAAAAGGAGAGTTTGTTGAACGTCGTTAGAATGGCGTCCTTACTACCGCCGGCAACGAGAGACAGCCGTGCTTGACTTTTCTTTCATTATTCGCTCCGCTACGCTCCGCCACCGCGCCGTGACGCAGGCGGGGCCTCGAATGAAAGCCGAGAAATCGGGATGAGAAACGAGCGGCAAAAAGAGAGAGGGGCCGAGTTTGAGAGGGGGAGAAAGGGGAGAGAAGGAGACAGAGGGAGAGCACAGTCGCAGAGGAGCGACAGAGAGAGACATAATCCATATGAATGTGTCATCGCGCGCGCAAGGAGCGTCGGCGGAAAAAAAGAGAACAAAAAAAGGAAAACGGCAAAGAGAGAGAAGGAGGAGGTAGGAGCAGGAGCCAACGAACTGGGGGCGCCGGTGGAGAGGGCAGAGCCAAGAACAACTGCTCATCAAAGTCCAAATTTTGATGGTGTTCTAATTAGAGGAGCCAGCCGGGGTGAATTATGGTCTCTGCTCTTCGGATTACAAATTGGGACGCTGATATGGGCGATAGGTCTGTGTGCGATGGGAGCCGGGAGCGGGAAGGGGTGGCAGAGAGAGGGAGAGAGAGAGAGAGAGAGAGAGAGAGAGAGAGAGAGAGAGAGAGAGAGAGAGAGAGAGAGAGAGAGAGAGAGAGAGAGAGAGAGAGAGAGAGAGAGAGAGAGAGAGAGAGAGAGCGTCTTGTGCCACATGTGTAGCACACGGAGTTGCCAAATGAGAGCCCGCACGCCTTCATAGACTTTGACAAGCAATCGCCAAACGGGGAAAAAATAACACATAAAAACAGTCACACCACATTTCAACACACACAAACTGGTAACATAAAGCAAAATATTAAACACGCTATGCTTAAGACACAAATTTATAGTGAAAATTGGTAAGGTCCTGTCACCTTTTTGTGTCTTGTCCTCAGTGGTGTTTTTGCTTCGCGTTTCTACATGACCATCTGTTTTTTTGTTTTTTTTTTTGTGTGTGTGTGTGTGTGTTTTTATTTTATTTTTTACAAAATTGTGTCTGCAGACTACCCTCCTTGTTTTAATGAAGGCACCTTCAGCTCTCACGTGGGGAGCGTTCTCTTGGACCCATCTGGCGTGGCAAACGAAGCTCATCAACTGATAGACGATACCATTCCGACCTTACAGATACATCAAATTCAGAATAGGGCCGAAACGACGCTTCGTCACAACACAGACGCTCCTATTGCGAGAAAAATTAAACTTTACTTTTCCCGTGCCCCGTTTACCGTACGGCGTTTTGCAGTGACGGCCATCTTTTTTTTGCGGTGTGTCTGGGTTTAATTCCCGCAATTTGGAAGGCGCCTCGAGGCTGACTCACTGGCGTCAAAGATGGCGCATGCGGCTGGCCCGGCCCGCCCCCAGGCACCCCAGGCAGGCAGGCAGCCAGCCGAGGGGCGAGGCGTCCCGGCACCGCCTCCCTCCGCCCGCGGCACCGCGCGGCACCGCTCGCAGTGAAAAATAGTGGAGGGGAGTGGAGTAGTGATCCCCCCAGCTAGCTGCACTGGAAAAAAAAAGAGAAAAGTTTTCCCTGTTTGCTCTGGAAGCGACGGCGATGAATTGGTCGTTGGCATCGAGTTCGACAAAATTACGAGAAAGTTACCTGCCAGTTGAAATCTTTAAAGGCACCTAAGTTAGGTTTATGCGAGGAAAAAAAAAACGCGAGTCTTATGAAATGGTCTATAGCTCCTCAAAACCTGGATACCAGGCTTTTATCTTTCATTTTCGGCGGCTTCACTGCGACATTCCGTCTTCGCGGTGGATTTGTGTCCGACACGCGAAGAGCAGCGACAAATCACGCGCGTCTTTTAATTCTGGATCAGGCGACGAGAAAAAGAGAACAGGAAAAAGAGGACAAAACTTTTCCGACACAATGCTAGCACTTTAATCACAAAGAGGAGGGGGGGGGAAGCCCAAGGGGAAGCAGCCTTTTGTTCTTAAGGGGTCGCCGGCCGTTAAAACAAGATCTAGATTAAGCGACGGCTTTTAAGTCTTGATGAGTTGGGGGCGGCGCGGGGGGTGTGGCGGCGCGGAGAAAAATGTCGGAGGCCTTGGCGGGGAGGAGGAGGCAGTGGCCGCGGTGCAGGCGGGCCTCGGCCAGCGTGATTTTGACGGTGAGGGATCGCCCGCACGGACGGCTTGAAGGTCGCCATCAGTGTAGAGTGCGCAGCGACGCGCGGTTTGTAAAGCGTTATCGGCAGTCAGTGGACTGACTGCGAATAATGACGTCACTCGAGACCTGCCTGCGGATGGATCTCAATCGGGAAGCGCCCGTTTGTGTGCCACTGGGTGGAACACGACGCATTGACTCCATCTCTCTTTCTCTCTCCCCGCTGCTCACCGCTCCGTGCTTGATAGGGTGTTGTCCGCCGTCATGTGAGGCCATCGATTGCCGAAGTAAAGCAACTGGTGGAACGGATCAGCTGCTGGGGGGGGGGGGGCACCGGCGTGATTATTGCACGCAGTGCACCCCAACAACAACAACGGTGGGAAACCCAAACAGCGTGCGACTACTTTTCTGATTCAAACCGTGTCTGCACTGAGTGATTTCTTACGTGTAAAATTTTATAGATGCAAAAATATGTGTAGTGGTCCTCGTACGCCATAATGTTTTTGTTGATTTTGTTGCTGTTGTTTTGTCGTTTTTCTAGGGTAACGTGACGACAGCAGGCCAATGAGGTGGCTGGTGCAGTGTATCTGACGGCGCCATACACAGAGCGAGCAATTTCTCATGAACGGCGTGACAGCGGCGCGCGGCAGCGGCGGCTTGGCCGGACAGACGGACGACGGGCGGGCTGACGGGGAGGGCCGTGCCTGCGGCAGGCTCGCTCCGGAGCGGCGCTCTCTGTCTCTCGCGTGGGCCGCGTCCCGCAGGGCGTGCGAGAGAGACAGAGCGACGGCAGGTCCCTATGGCACCGTGTGGTGGGCCGGGCCTTCCCTTAAGCCGGCCCGGGATGGTCCAGACAAGTAGGGATGGCCGCCGCTGCCCAGGTGACGCCCCGAGAGACGGGGAGAGGCAGGGAGAGAGAGGGACTCGTGGAAAAAGCGGTGGGAAAGCTCTTTGCGGAGGAGGGAGGCGCGAGAAGAGCCTCCAGGGCGCCGCAATCCCCCGCACAGTGGGCCGGAAGCCTTGCGCCCTAATCCAGCGGCGGCCGCGGCCGGCCTCTTCGCCCACCAACGCCTCTTTCTCATTCTCGTCCTTGGGACCATTTTCTTGTGTGTGTTCACATGGTTCGTTGTTATTGTAAGGTCGTGGGTTAAGACGGACGGGCTTCCACAATCATTCGGCGGAACGGCTAACGTCCGTATTTCTCAGACCCCGCTATGTGACACAACAGGGGCAACATCGTCATATTTTATTTTTTATTTTTTTGGGGGGTGGGGGTTCCTCCCTCTCTCTCTCTCTCTCTCTCTCTCTCTCTCTCTCTCACACACACACACACACACACACACGCACACACACACAGCGCTTCGTATACACGCGTATTACCCGCGAATTTCTTTGGCGGCGACGCTGTCCGGGTCCCTCCCTCCCACTACCTGTGTCGCCCCGTGCGTTTGTTAGATTACTCGACCGCCGTCATGAAAGCCGAGGCTGAGCTGCACAAGAGGCTTTAGAAAAACCTGCACACACACACACACAGAGTAGGCGCGGTGTGACGAGGCGCGCGCGCACGCTTATTTGCCAACAAGAGAAACAGATGGCAGGAAAATTTGGAAAAATAAAACAGAAAAGCGGAAGCATATTGCTGGCGGGTGGAAAAGCTCATCGCAAGGACGAATGCGGTTTTCCTTTTTGTCGTGGTATTTTCCGTTCCGTGTATGTGTCTTGCGTCGTCAGATTTGTCGCTGTTGTTGTTTTTGTTGTTGTTGTTGCTGTCGCCGGGGCATGCGTTGAGGTGACACTGCGGTGGCTGGCAGTGGGAACAATCCATCAATGCAACCAGGGCCAGCTGCTACGCTCTGCCAGACTACCCCAGTTCGCCCCAGTTTGATGCGACAGCGAAGGCAAAACAAAATGTCGTATCCCACCGCCCTGCCAAGCTGCTCTGCAGGTCAACAAGTTGATTTCGCGGGTATCGTTTTTGTTTTGTTTTCCGAGTCGCCGTCGTGCGTGTTTCGCCACATAAGCTTCACTTTCTTATTTCGGCGATACTTTCTCGCTCCCTCTCCGCTGCGGTGGCTGCCCTGCCTCCTCTTTGACCGGACAGCGCAGTGTGGTGGCGTATTGCTGGAAGGGGAAGGAGGGTAGTGCGAGGGTGGCCATCCAGGGTGTGCGAAGCGAATGCCTTTTCTCGTGCCTGCCTTTAATTAAACACGTCCCGCAAGACGACGCCATCGTAGCGTTGGCGTGGCGTGGCGTGGCGTGGCGTGCAGGGTCGGCGTTCCCCCTTTCCACGTCACTTCTCCTCAGGGCAGGCGTCGCCCCTTCACTGGACACAACATGGCGCCGCCCTGCCACCGTCCCCGCAGACACCATTCTCCACGCTCCACTATCTGGACGCGCTTTACTTCGTCACACGCGAGGTCAGGCGGCGGGACAAGATTCCCGTCACTGTTCAAAGTTGTGAGGGGAGAAAAAAAAAAGATTTTAGTTGGCCTACGTATGATTTTGGTGATTCAAACCATAGTGATTGTAACCAAACTTTTTTTTTTTACAGCAATGACTTTTTTCAATGTGCCAATGTAGAATTGAACCATAAAGCCTTCATCCTTTCGCAAGTTTCTCTCGTCACGTTAAGCGTTTCGAGTCGGCCGCCTCTGCTTCTTTGAAACGCGCTGCGCTGAAGCGCTTTTAATGACTGGCTTAGTCTTCCTTCATCATAGTGTCATTTGGCAAATTTCGGTCTTTTTCTGTTGCAGTGGCGCTGCCGACCCCATGGACTCAGGCGGACCTCTGCGGACAGCCGGCAAGGACCTCGGTGCGCGCCCCGCCCCGCCCCGCCCCGCCCCGCCCCGCCCCGCCCCGCCCCGCGCGGCTCGCCATGGCCCGTCCCCCAGCACCAGGATAAAAGGATTTGGGGCCGGGGCCGCACCCTGTAGTCTGATTCCGAACACGGCTGCCCCGTCTCTCTCGCGACCCGCAGGACGCCCCACGAGTGCGAGAGAGATGGAGACACCGGCAGCGCTTCGCCGGCCGGGCCTCGGGGGCCATTAGACGCGCTAGCGGACCCGCCAGGGGCCCCGGCCAGGGCTGCCGCCTGCCGCCCCTGATGACCAAGAGACACTGCCAATCATGGCCAGCCTTCGCACAGTGCTCGAGGCTTCCTCGTTCGGAGAGCGATCCATTGGTAGGGTCACGTGTTCGCTTCGAGTTCTACCGCAGGGCGGGTTAGGTTAGTCTCTGTCCTCCGAGCGAAGACAGTGCTTTGGCGCGGAACACGTGAAGGACAGAGGGGAAGTTGAGACCGAGTGATGGCAGAACGACCGAGCTGGCCTGCTAGAGCAAAGCCGTGCTCGTGTCTCGGCCGCTCGCCGCGCCTCGGAGCGCTTATTGGCGATTCAGCTCGTTGGCGAAAGTTTGGGTCGCCAGGGAACAAAGTTGGAGTCCGACCCTCCGCCCAACTGCAGGCAGTTACGCCTTTCGGCAAAAAGGCAGCGGTGAGCGCGGGGGACTCGAACCCGGGGCCGGCCGGAGCGCCACCGCCATGGAGATAGCTGAGCGGGTCCAAGATGAGAGCACCGCGGGCAGGCTGCTTGCAAACAGGGCGCCGTCTATCTCTCTCGCACTCGCGGGGCGTCCCGTGAGGGTGCGAGAGAGACGGAGCGACGCCAGTCAGCGGGTGACTCACTGCCACACTGGCCGCCGGCCAAGCCCGACGCCAGCCAAACTGCGCCCCGAAGAACAACCGCTGCGGCAAAGCGCGGCAAAAACACTCAAGGATAACTTTTTTGGCGGCGGGAGGCTGAAGACCAGGGGGCCGCCGCCGGGGCTGAGATAAGCGCCTGGGAGGTAGGCAACCACACCGCCCCGGGGACACCCATGCCTCCGCATTGCCTACCCTGCAGGCGCCACGGGGCCGCCGCACAGTGGGCCAGACCGGACGCGTTTTTTAGCCCCGTAGTCGCTAAATGGGACTCTAGCGGAGAGCAATCCATCGGCGGGGTATCACACGTTCGGTTCGAGTCTCAGTTAGCGACTCTGGAGCTCAAAACCCGCCTCCACCGGTCCTCTAGCCCACTGTGCGCCGGGCGGTGGTCGAATCAGCCGCGCCAAGCGATGCGGAGGGTGTAAGGCGGACTGGCGCGGCGGTCACGTGGCGGTCACCGGAGGCGGCGACGACATTACAAAGTGAAAAGGGGAAGGGGGGGGGATGAAAGAGGGAAGGAAAGTGGTGCTTTATGCAAAACACGAAGGGATAGCGATAAGGGAAGAAGGAGGGGGAAAATCGAATGAGGGAAGAAAAGGACGGGGAGGGACGAGTAGGCCGTGGGAGAAAGAGGCGAGACGTCAGTGAAGAAGTGGGAAAGGGAGGGGGTGTCGGAGGTGGGGAGTGGAGGAGCGCAATTTAAGCTCCAAATTTAAACGTCGTGTCCAAGCCGAAAACTAAAATTGTTGAACCACTTGCGTTAAGGCTTCCAGGCTTCCAGGTCGCTCGCTCGACCGAGGCAAATAGGAACTGTCCTGGGTAGTGGAAAGGGGCGGCGGCTGTGGCACTGCAAAATAAAAGGGGAAGGGGACGAAGAGCTCTCTTCAGCTAAAACAGAGTCCACTACTTTTCCTTTTTTCTCTCCCTCTCCCTTTTTTTTTTTTTATTTTTGCTCTGCGCAAAGGAAAACGAGCTTGGAGTTGCAACGCAGTGGGTCCGGCGGGACGTGGCGTGGAAGGCCCACGGAAAGAAGGGCGCACAGTGGGCCGGCAGGGCAGGCCGGCAGGGAGAGGGTCACGAATTTGTATTCCTCCTGCAGCCGGGGGACGGCCCCGAAACTCGTTTAGCACCTTCCCTTCGCCCGCCGCCCCTGCCGCCCCGCGCTAAGGCCGCAAAGGCCCTCCTCTCACACTGCGGGGCTGCGGGGGCCCCTCTGGGGTGGGGGCTCCTGCAGTCATTGTCGCACTAGAGGGCCGCGCAAACTACACACGCGCAGGGACGGAAGGGATTTTTTTTCTCTGATTCTGGTCCCTTGGAGTGTGCGGAGTGACTGACGCACACCGCGCCGTGAAAATGGCGTCGTCTCCAAGAGAGCCGCCTCCACTAGGGTGCCGAACCGGGGTCGGGAAAATAAATTGGACCTCCAAAGGCCGAGGGGTGGTCTGCGGCAGCCTAGAGGAGCGTGGCAGGGGCGCGGGAGAGGGGGCGGGGGGAGAGCAGGGGGAGATTGGTGGGCTGACCTGGGCGTGCCTCGGGGCCAGTCTTATCCTGAATATTCATCTTGGCGGGTCTGTGCGGCCGGGGCCACCCCGACGGACCCCGCATGCCCAGGGCGCTGTCCTCTCCGGGGTCAGGGAGGGGAGGGGGTGGGGAGCCTCAATGGGCCGAGATGGCTACGATCCCCGAACGATAACGGCCTCCACTTTGCCGAGGTGCACGGCCTTTACCACTATACCCTCAAAAAAAAAAAAAAAAAGACAAATCGATCGACGTTCATAATATTAGTAAGATATCTTAACAGAAATCACCTAACAAAAATCAACCCCAAAAAAGACAGTTTTTTTTTTGTTTTTTTTTCGCACATTAAATGTAAGGCGTTGCGAAAAAAAAAAACATCCGAACGAGTACCGCAGCGAGTCCGTAGACATTTCGGGTCGAAAGTCGCGCATCACTCTCTCGGGACATTTAATTCGGCTAACCCGTTAAGTGGGGCCGGCAAAGGCGCCGTGGCGCAGAGGGGCAAAGGGGCCGCTGCCGGTCCGACCGACTCCTCGCCTCGCCGCCACCGGAGGCAATCTTCAATTTAATGAAAAGCTTTTCGCCACTCTGTGTCCCGGCGGCAGCGTCCCTATGCCGCCTGGAACTCGCCCTCCCCGTCGTCCTGCGTGCCGAGTCCTTCTCGCTCGCACTCGTGGGGCGGTCGGAGGGGCGCGAGAGAGACAGACGGTGGTCTGAATCAGCCTCCTGGCCGTTGCCTTTCCCCTTTACGCGCCAAGCGTCGGCGGCGACGCGTGCCTGACCGCGCCCTACCCCGCCCCACCCCGCCCCGCCCCACCTAGCCCCACCCCGCCACTCCCCGCCCCGCTGGAATAAAAGGGAATGTGTCTCTTAAATGAAATAGTTTGGTTTCATTTGCCGTAGGGTCGCGGTGCGAGGGCCGTAGGCAGCCGTAGGGCGGCGGGGCCGCACAGTGGGCCAGAGCCACGCCCCCCGGGGGAATAAGGGTCTGAGGTCCAGCCTCGCAGAGTCCACCAGTCCCTAGAAGCCACCAGCCACCACTGCACCCGGAAATATGTGTTTTTTTAAAATTGGCTTTCTAAGTATAATTTACTTTTTCACTTTTTTTTACTCACTACTTTAACTTTTCTGGGAGACCTATTCAAATGTTGCATCAATTGCATAAACAAGAACGAGGACGTAAATTTAGTAGACCCACGGACGCGCACCCCCCAACACACACATACATGCACGAATACTCAGACAGGACACGCACGCCGCCAGAACCAGCGGGAACGGTTTAAGTCGAGTCTGAGGAGACACATCCGGCCCGCATTTTATTGTTTCGGGTGGTGGGGGCAGTTTGGGAGGCTGGTGGGTGGTGGTTGGTGCAGTTTGGGAGGCCGGTGGGTGGTGGTTGGACGAGCGGCTCCAGCATGGAGGGTTCGCGGGGCGGGGCGGGGCGGGGCGGGGCGGGGTGGCGCGGCGAGGAGGGTGAACGCGCCGCTGACGATCGGTGGACCTCCTAATGGTGGATGGTTCGAATCCTGCTACATCTTGCCCATTCCTTGGTTTCTCCATGCAGCAAAGGCGTACTAACTATTAAATTAAATTTTTCTCTTACAGGAAAGAACTTTTGCAAATTTGTAAAAATATCAAAAACAAAACATATAAAATTTTGAAAAAAATAAAATCCAGTCTAATGTTTTTGACCGCTTTATTCTGTCCACGTAGTACCCGAAATTAAAACCTCATGTATCACATCCCTCGCTTTGGCCCCTTTTGGTTCTTGGCTTTGCCAGTGAGGATCAAGCTTTCTTGCGCACGCGCGCGCGCGTGTGTGTGTATGTATGTGTGTGTGTGAGTGTGTGTGTGCGTGGGCGGGCTGGGAGGGTGCCAGAAGCTGTCGGTCCGGTTCCAGTCCGAGCGCGAGGTGTTCGGACTGGTCTCGTTCTGAAGACATCGGGGAATGCTTGCGCTGAATTGTGACTGCGTCTGTGCGTGCGTGTACGTGAGTGTGAGTGTGAATATGTGTGTGTGTGCGTGCGGTGGGTGGGATGTGGGTGGGACGCAAGAGTAACGCTCATAAAGACCAGTTTTGCGAGTAAGTGCATTGTGAAGCATTCGTGAATGTGTGTGCGTGTGTGAGCGAGGGTGGGTGATTCGTGGCTGGATGCGTGAGTGAGCTCTGTTTCCGTCCAGGTGTGCGTTCCCTGAGTCAGCGTTCTGATTCGTAACGTCTTTGAAGGGCCGGTTTTCATTTCGCATGCACAACATTACAATAAAAAAATGTATTTTTAAATTAAAAATAAATAAATAAATAAATAATCAGCACGAAGAGAAGTCCAAACCGCCTCTGGATTCGCCTTCGAGATTCTCCTGTCTGCAACAGGACCTCTGACATTAATGCCGATTAGGTCCTAGCTTCGGCTGCCCAGCGCCTAAAGCTAGCGCGAAGGTCGGGCCAGCACAAAGACTGCCCGGGAAAAGAGAGCAAAAACAGAGAGAGGAAGCGGAAACGAGAGAGAGGTGGAAGCGGGTGGACAAAGAAGAAGAGCCATTATCCCAAGTAAATTATCGCGTCTGAAAGGAGCAGGCACGGCCAGGTACACGCACGGCGACTCACACAGCGACGCAAAGCTCCGAAGGCTCAAGCTAAAGGTGTTACGGCCGAGCCGGGCTCCCCATTTGACCATTCGGAGCCGCGTTGAGTCTACAGGCGCCATGGTCGCCAGGAGTCGTTGAGGGAAGGGACGCGGAGGAGGGGCAGGGGGGCCGGAATAGTCTTTGCAATTAGGAGAGTCAACAAACGAGGCGAAAGGAGCCCAGGAAATAATCGTGGACAAACCGAGCCGCCCCGTGTACCCCTTCCCTCCCTCTTTATTTTAATTTCTCTCTTTCTCTTCCCCTTCCTCCCTCTCACTCTTTCTCGCTCGCTCCGTCGGGGCGTTTTGTCCGCATGGATCCTCGGGGCCGGCAGAGGATCCCCGCATCCTGAATCCTGATTCATGAGTCCAGTTTAGCCCCTCTTTGCTTCCTTACTCAAGATTTATGTGAGTGGGAATAGGCAGCAGCAACAACAACGGAGTACGGGCGAAAAGCCTAGGCCGTTTTTTAAATTGTTGTTTGGATTTTCTGAACATAGAAGACCTAACTTACTTAGAACCATGGTTCGTGCACGAACTCCGCAATAGCAACACTGCAAAATTAAGTTTGTTACTATAACAACACCCTTTAATTTTGGGGGGCCAAAGAAGAAGAAGAAGAAACGTGTTGCTTGAGGAGTGGGGGGGGCGTGACTGACAGCCCCTCAATGCCGATGAATGATCAGCAACAGGCGGCGCCGCGCCCCACCGCCGCCCCGCCAGGGGTTCAGTCCACTGGTACTCCTCGCGCGTACAGTCCAGTGCAGCAACAGCGCCGCCGCGTAAATTCTAAACAAAAAAAAAGCGCGCATCACCTGGAAATTTTGAGAACTCAGCGGCGTTTAAAATTAAGATTCTGTCTGTGGGCGTAACGTGCGGGTTCCCGAGGCATCACAGACACAGGACGAGACCAAGAAGTACCTGATGCTAACGATGTGGAATTATTCAACACACACACGCGCGCGCGCGCGCCACCCCCACACTCACACACGCTCGCGTTACGGCTGCTACGGTCCGTCACATTTGTCATACTTTCCGTGACGGCCAGCGTGTCCTCCCTGAGCGCCGGCTCGCACGGGGGCTCACCGTGGAGCTTAGGCAAGCCCAGAGCTCATCTTGGAAAGAAATTAACGTCGAGGTACATTCGTCAAAAAAAAAAAATAAGTTTGACAAGAACTTTTTTTTTCTGTTTTTTTCCCCTGTCTTCCGTCTTCTTTTTTTGAGGCCAAGCTTATTGTGTAGGCTAATGTATGGCTGACCAGCAAACCTCCCTGGAAACAATAACTTTTTCCAGCTGCTGATCGAGTCTCAAGTCCGACCCCAGGAAACAGTTAAAAAATATAATGTTTCAAACCATCGTTCTCTCCAGTAATCTCTCTCTTTTTTTCCCTACCCACTTTCACGCACTTCGAGCACCAAAGTTGTCCTTTTCGTATTTTTTACGTGTGAGAAGAAACAAGTTGAGACGCAAGGGACGGGGCGGGAGAAAAAGCGAAGGTCGTATAGGGTCGGGTACGGGGGGGGGGAGGGGGGCGTATTTGCGCAACGTCGTCCACGCCGTCCCGGCGGATCTCCAGCTGAGCTGAGCAGAAAAAAAACTTACTCAACTTGGCAAACTGTAGTTAGACAGAAAGAAGGGGAAAAAGTACCGCGGTGGGTCCGCCAGTTGCGTACTCCTTTTTTTTTTTCTTCTTCTTTTTTTTTGAATTTTTATTTCGCACGACACGACGCGCGGTGGCAGTTTCGCTGCTGGAGGAGAGCAAGGGCGGCAGCCAGCAAGCGCACCGCGAGGCGGCCGCGTGTTTCTTTCGCAGCAGCAGCAAAGAATGGGGATGTGCGTCGAGCCGAGCGAGCGCGTGCACGCGCACATGCGCGTTGTGTACACTTTCTTTTCGCCCTTCCCTCTGCCGCCGTTACTGAAAGAAACAAAATTGCTCTTGGCAATCCCGAAAAAAAAAAGAAGGAAACATGTTGAGCTGAGGAAAGATTGTCCTTTTCGAAGGAGGTAGAATTCAAAAAGCCGTGCGCCTTTGGAATGGTGATGCCTGCTCAAGGGGTGCCTGCCGACTGTACTAACACATATGTATTGCGCGCGCGCGCACTCCTACGGACATACACGCACACACGCACGCAGAATGAGCTCTTCTATGTGTTTTAATCATGGCGGAGGAAAGGGCGTTGTGTGTGGGAGGGGCAGGGAAGGGGCGGGTAGAGGCAAGGAAGGGGTGGGTGCAAATCATGATCCCTTCCGGCCCACCCCGCCACGCCCCGCCAGCCTCATGCATAACCCGACGTGGCACTACTTCAGACGTAGTGCAGCGGGAGGGAGTCACCCGAAAACTGAAATTGTGCCATCACCAAAGCGCTCTTCTGTTTAAAAAAAAAAAACGAAAATAAATCAAAACTTAAAAAAAATTAATGTTTTGTTATTAATTTAACTTTTTTTTTGCAGTTATCTGCGTCGTGCAACAGTAACTGCAAAACCTGTGCTGTGCCCCTGGCCCCCAGCTCGCGCCCTTCACAGTGTAGTGCAGGGTAGTGTAGTGGCGGGCGGGGCCGGCCGGGCAGGCACGCCAAATGTAATGAGTCGGGCTGCGGACCAATGCGACTTTGCGGGGGGGAACGGCAGCGTGGGGACCGGAGCAGAAGAGTCCTGGCCCAGGAAACCGCAACCACACCCACCCAGGGGCTTCGGCCGCCCTCGGCCCTTGTCCCTTTCGGAAGGGCGAAGGGTGTCGGGACCAGTCAGGGCCACCCAATGGGGAGCTCGTATTTACCCCACGCAGGAAGAGGGCCAAGTAACTGTGTTACTCCTCGGGTCGCGCGCAGCGAGGGACTTTGGAGGCGCCGACGTGAAGGGCCCCCGGAGGCCCCCATGGGTTAGGAGGCTCTGCAGTGAAGTTTCAGTGCCATCGCTGAATGTTATAGGTTTACCACCAAGGCTGTACAACACTGGTTCATAAATAGCGAACGATACGGCTGCAAAATAATTCAGTTCGTGATTGCTGTGTTGTCCGAAAGGTGCTGATAATGTTGCGACCTCTCCGCTGGTGCCCCAATAGCGCCACGTGAATGGCACGCCAAGAGGAAGCACCGCCCAATTTCTCATGACGGGCTCCTGGCCCACGCTCCGCTTCGGGTATGCAAATTTTTCCGACGCGCTCGGCGGCGACCTCGCGGCAAGGGGTAGCGCCGCGCCGCGCTTCGCCCACCCCCCGCCAGATGGCAGCGCCGCGCCGGGCATTCTTCTTCGCTGCTTTCGTCTCCCTCCCCTCTTCTAGGACCAACTAGTTCTCTCTTTTGCACCCGATCGTCCGCTCTCCCCCCTCCCCCCACTTCTCACTGTCCTCTCCTCACCACCTCCCCAAGAACTGGACTGTCTACCGTCTTTGCCGGGGCACAAGATGTTTTCGAAGATTTCAAGTTGATTGGAGGTCTGGATGCAGGCGCGATCTTTCAAGAAAAATCAAAACAGACGGAAAACGATGCAGTTAGTTTTCCGATGGACATACAAAGTCTCTCCTTGTGTTTTTGTTCAGCAACATCCGTCCACAAAAGCAGAAAAAAAGAGCGTTGTTTTGTGTAATATTTTTGGTCAAAAGCGAGTGTCAAGAAAATTTTAGAAATTCCATGAACCAAGGAACAGAAGTCAAGGAAAGGTGTTTCTCTTCTTGATTTTCGCAGCAGTCCACCGTTCCCCCGACAGAGGGCGTGCGAGTCGTCGCCCGTCCCAAAACGAAACTCCGTCGCGTTCTCAGGCACTCAGCGCACATCGTCTCTCAGAAGAATGATTTCTCTGCAGGCGGCTCGCGATATTCATTTTTGCTTGTCAATCATACGCAATGTAACAAATATATCATAACTGCCCCCCCTCCCCAAAAAAAAAACACACACACACACGCGCAAAAAAAAACAAAAAAAAACAGGGTAACTCCTGCACAGGGTGCAATGTGAACCGTGCCACCACACAACATTCATTCCGTTTCCTTTCTCCGACTCTGCGTTCGATTAAAATTTCGGGCAGGTCGTGTGTGCGGGCCGCGTGGAAAAGGATGCGGTGGTGGGGCCTGGGCGAGGGGCCTGCGAGGGGCCTGTGAGGGGCTGGGGTGGGGCGCTCTTTCATAAATTCGTTCCTGTGTGTGTAGTACGGCACTACTTTCATTCATGAAAACGCGGCGCGGGAAACAAGGGCAGGAGGAGGGGGGGGGAGGTCACGTTCGTTCGTGTCATTTTATTTGCGCTCTGCTAGGAGCTTGGCTAGGAGCGTCGGTGGTACACCGCGTGTGCAGCGCCATGGGTGTGGTGATTGGACTCCACGCGACTGCGGTCAAATTTCATACCGCGCGCTATGAGAGTCCGCTGAACGAATATAAGGCGCAATAACAACCTGGAAATCGCATCCCAGGAGACTAGCACTTCGGTCGTCTTTGGTCGAAGCGGCTCGAAGCTCTCCCTGCGACCCGCAGTCCGGAGGCCGGGTCGTCGCCTGTAACTGAAGAGCCCCGCATCAAAATTAAAATACACTGTGCCGAACCGCCCTTCCCTCGCTCTGTCTCTCTCGCACTCGAAGGGCGCCACGCGGGGGTGCGAGAGAGACAGCCCGCTGTGAGTAAGGAAGGCGGCCTCATCATACGCCCGAACGGCCTTCTTTATTGGCGCCAAAATAAGGCGCATAATGTGGTCAGCTCGTCAGCGCGCAATTTTCGCTCCAGGGGGGAAAAAATCGAAAGAAAAACACGTGACCTCAGTGGTTAAAAATTCACGGTTTCTTGCACGGCAGGAAAAAAAAAACTGTTACATCTAGGATTATTTTCCTGTAGTTCTAGGGAGACCTACCGCGAAGCAAACCAAGTGGTGCGGCAGCCCGGGCGCTTCCGAGACCGCCACTCCCGCCGCGCAGCGCAACCAATTTCAGAAGGTCTGAGTGTGCGTCTGTGTATGTGTGTCAGAGAGTGTGTGGGTGTGAGTGCGGTGGCAATCTCTCCAGACAGTGTCCTTTGAGGGCGACCGGTCCCTGTCGGTCCGGCAGTAGTGGTCCTGGACCGCAGTAGACTCGCCACGCCGCGCCACGCCACGCCACGCCACGCCGCCAGTTCTACCATTCGCGCACCAGTCCCCTGCTCCTCGCCCGTTGCTTCAAACAAGACGAGAGATAGGACCCTGATTGGGGCTTACGTGTCCGGACGGGAGCACGGACCGACCCAGACCTCTCTCTCTCTCTCTCTCTCTCTCTCTCTCTCTCTCTCTCTCTCTCTCTCTCTCTCACACACACACACACACACACACACACACGTCACATGCTTGGCGGGCTCTTCCGTCCTAAGCCGTCCTTCAGAGAAATGCCGCGAACCCGTTCGGATGCAATGAGCACACTGCAAAATAATCTCTACTTGGCAGTAAATCATGGCAGAACAGTAGAGGACAATAGTCATCATTTTCGGGGAAGACAAACAGACAGACGGAGAGTCTCAGTGACCGGGGTTCAAATAACAACAACTCCACGCACGTTTCTGGCGCTGCCTGGGGCCACTGCGAGGCGCCCCCCTGGGGTCTGCGGCCCGCCTTAGGGTCGTGTGCACTCGCACCACCAGCATGGTGCAACTGGGACCCCCGAAACTGCCCCACCGTACATCCCTACGCTGCAGAAAGTGTCTGTCTGCCTGTCCGTCTGTGGTAGGAGAGAGAGAGAGAGAGAGAGAGAGAGAGAGAGAGAGAGAGAGAGAGAGAGAGAGAGAGAGAGAGAGAGAGAGAGAGAGAGAGAGAGAGAGAGAGTGTGTGTAGAGAGAGAAGTGACAACCAGCATAGAAAGAGATGAGATCCTATTCGACAACCGGACCAAAAGTTGAGGCGTGAATGAGGATCCACACAAGGTAAAGCTGGCGTAGCAGGAGCCATCTTTGCTGGGCACGGCGCGTGAAGGTCCAAAGTGAAACTTGCAGGCCCGCCCCCACACCGAGCGGCCCTACGTTCGGCCCCGTCGGCCGGGCCCCACGGCCACTCCACGGTCCTATGCAATATGCAAGGTAGGAGCAACACAGCATCTCACGCGTCCGTCCCTCTCTCTCTCTCTCTCTCTCTCTCTCTCTCTCTCTCTCTCTCTCTCTCTCTCTCTCTCTCTCTCTCTCTCTCTCTCTCTCTCTCTCTCTCTCTCTCTCTCTCTCTCTCTCTCAGTCGGCCGGCCAAAACGGATGCTGCCGCCCTACTACTGCCGCTCCGCTCCGCCGCTCCCCGGTCCCCTTGGCGGCGGGGATCTAAGTTGTTGTTGCGCCGTCGTTTCTCATCCGCGTCCCTTCGCCCTCCCCAGGGCTGCCCAGGGCTGCTGGGCGGGACGGCAGGGCACGCCCTTGTAGGGCCTGGTAGGGTTTGGCCGTAGCGACAGGGTCGGCAGGGCCGTGGGGCTTGTCTCTGCCTTGGCCGGCACTTGGCCCTTCCAAAGGGCCAGGCCGTGCAGGCCCTTAGTCCTGTAGGGCTGCCTGCCTCGCCCACCCGGCCCGCAATCTCCCGGGGCGAGGCGGGGCGGGCTCCACTATCATGGAGGTGTAGTGGCAAAAGTTGCCTCCGTTCCAAGCGGGGCGTCACGGCCGCAGCCAGGGGCGCAGTGTTACGGTGTTACGTTGTTACGTAACACTGGAGTGACATCCATCCCTGCAGAAAAGGCCGATCTGAGGAGTTACCGCCAAGAAAGGCTGATCTGTGGAAAGCCTCCCAACAAAGGCCGATCTACTTTGGGCTCGTGAACAAAGGCCTAACGAACATTTTTGACAAAGTTGTGATTTTTGTACCAAAATATTCCTTACTTTTTAAAAACAATTTTGGTATGAAAATCAAAATTTTGTTATTGGCCTTTTCTGCAGGGATGGATCGCTGACACTGACGAGTAAAGTTTAGAAAATGCGGGGGCGTTGGCCTGAAGGAAACCCACAAAGTCGTCTCCAGCTTACTCCACGTCGATTGAAACGGAACTGGAACCTTTTCCCGCCCCATTTTCGGCAGTGCGACGCCCGTCCAGTAGGGCCAGCCTGGAAGGCTGCGAAGGACGAAGGACTCCCCCCTCCACTCCGTCATAAGCCAGGGGCTCACCCTCCCTCCCACTCCTCCTTTCATGCTAAGCCTTCCTCTGCAAATTTATCTTAGTTTCAAAGCGTCCCATCTGAGATGGCCGGCCGCCCCACCCCCGCCCACAGCGAGCCTCGCGGCCCCGCAGGGACTCCCAGCTGTGAGTGAAGACTCCGGCCTTCCGGACGCCATGCCAGGAGGAAGTGTGAAAAAAAGAAAGAGAGAAAAGGATCTTGACACTCGCGGGACTCACGACTGGGACAGGAGGTAAAAATGGGACACTGTTTTTAGACGATTCTGGACAAGATTTAACTATTTAAAAGAATTGTCTACAGTCCTCCATTAACCCTGCCCCATTGTTACCCAAACAGACCCTAGACGTACAATGGAGTTCGCTGCCACGTCGCAGACCTACAGCGAAACAACAAATGAATGCTGAAACGGGTAAAAAAAAGAGAGCAGAACTGCGAATAATGTAAGATTTTAACGGTGTCGGTGGGATCGATGCGTGCCTCTGCCCTCCTCGCCCTCCTTGAGCACCGTGCTGAGATACAGCGGCCGGCCGTGGCTAGCCGTGGCGCGCCGAGGCGGGATGCTGGCCGGACCAACTTGGTTGTCATGGCAACCTCCCCCAATCCGGACCGCGGTCCACCCCAGCGGGCCCGCGCCGCCCCTCCCAACTCAAACTACACGACCGGTCACGTCCCCGCTCCCCCGCCTTCCCGTTCGCCACCCCTAAGATTCGGCTCCCCTTCCCTTACTTAGCTACCCTGCCAAACCCAAGGTCTGACGCACAGTGGGCCTGACGACCGGTGGAGGCGCCGGACGCGTTTTAACCTCCAGAGTCGCTAAATCGAAACTCGGAACGAGCGTGTGACCCCCACCATTGGATTGCTGTCCGAACGAGGAATCCATTGGTGGGGTCACACGTTCGGTTCGAGCCCCATTTAGCGACTACGGAGCTCCAAACACGTCTAGAGTTTTGGCCGCCTGGGCCCACTGCGTGACAGGTAGGCAGTCGAGACTTCCAACATGTGTTTCTCGCTGACGTCCCATCGAAGAACGTCTCGCCGACTTTTCCGGCTGAAAACGGTGAAAAAATCGTACAAAAAAGATTTTTTGCAAGTTTTCCGGCGGGTTAGGGGTTTGCTCTTGCGCGCCGGGCGCTCCTTATTGTCCCTGTGAGAACGTCGGCAGCAGGACGCAAGCCGCACAATGCGAAGGACCGAAGGACACAAGGGGGTCGCCCCGGTCTAGTTAGCCGACCACCAGATGAGAGGGTTGCCTCGCAGACAGGAGACTGACTCCTAGCCGTCCGCCTCGCTCGCTCTCGCGAGGCGCATCCTTGCGGTGGGAGCGAGAGAGGCAGGCCTCGGAATAAGCCTGCCTGCCCAGGCTGCGGGCCAGGCTGGCCGGGCCGCACCGCCCGAGGGCCTCGTGGACCAAGGAGCAAATCCTCTTACTATCTCCGGGCCTAGTTACGTGCGGTGAAGTGCGCCCAGCAGATCAAGGGGGACGCCAAGGCACACGGCGGCACACTGTTACGGGAGCAGGACAACATCGAACGTTATCACAAATATACAAGAAAGGCTTCTTGTTGGCTTCGGCGCGTCGAAAAAAAATTTAATTTTAATTTATTTTTTTTTGTCTCTTGCAGAATAGGGCCCACACTATTGCACACCCAGAAAAATGATTTCTTGAATCAAGTAAAATTTACTTGATACAAGTAAAGTTCTTCTTTGAGTGAAGTAGAAAGATTCTTGATACGGTTAGAGTTGAATGAATGCAAAGCCTATTAGTAGCGACCTGACACTCATAGTTTTAGCTTGAATCAAGTATTTTCAAGCAAGAAAAATATTTTACTTGATTGAAGAAATCATTTTTCTGGGTGCAGCGTTCGAGTTTCGGGAAGCCTTGACGCGGTCCGCAGGCTCCACCCCCCGTCGCGCGGCCCGGCGCCCGCAGGAGACTTTAGCGGTGACCGCGTCTGTGTCGCCCCGCCGCCCTTCAATCAATTTATTCGCCAAATGAAATGTGCGGACGGGGAGGGGAGGGGGGAGGGGAGGGGGAGTGGAGGGGAAAGGACGCAGGTTGTGGGCTGCCGCCACTTCCCTGATTATTCCCCGGCGAACCTTTCGATACAAGTGCGACCTACCCGCAGAGAGGCTTGACTGGCAGTCTGCGAGGCGGGGCGTGGCGTGGCGTGGCGAGGCGTGGCGGGGCGAGGCGTGGCGGGGCGGGGCGGGGCGAGGCGTGGAAGTGGCCTTTGGGTCCGGCCCGACTCCTGCTCGGCGGGTTCTGGTCCGGCCCCGGCCCCCCCGAGTGGTGTGCACGCCGCAATAGGGGCCGCCTGTTAAGCGCGCTCCGTTTCGAGCACCTGCGTTCAAAATGGGGCCGAGGCAACGTCCCGCATCGGAAGGGGGCAGGACTCTGCTTTTATTTTTATTTCGCCCAGCCGCAGGAGAGAGAGAGAGAGAGAGAGAGAGAGAGAGAGAGAGAGAGAGAGAGAGAGAGAGAGAGAGAGAGAGAGAGAGAGAGAGAGAGAGAGAGAGAGAGAAGAGAGAGAGCGGGCGCAGTCCTTGTAGATCACAACCCCGTCGGTGAACGTGACACGCTCGCGGTGGCACCTGCCGTTTGTGTGAGGTTCGCGCTCCGTGTTGCCGGTTTTCCCCGTCCGCCTTGTCCGTTCGGCTGACTCTTATTGGCCGTCGCGTGCAAAGTCCTTAGGCGGGCCGGGGCGCCGGTTCTAATCCGGGTGGGGCTTAAGCTCAGTGATGGATGGGCTTACTTCTGACGTGCTTCGCGGCGTGTCTGTCGATATCAGCAGCATCATCATCGCGCACCATCATAATCACCACGCCCCACCCCGCCCCGCCACGCCCCGCCGCGCCACGCCAATCTACGCGAGGGTAATGGCGCCCAAAACCGCCCCTGTGGTACACACACACACACACACACACACACACACACAGAGGCGCGCCGCGGGGGGCCGCCCTCAGTGAGGCCCTCACTGATTACGTGCAATGCGTTTAATCAAGCCTTGCGTAATGAGTGGAGCGCAACAGCAGCGCCTTATCGTGTAGGAGCCAATCCTCGGCCTGGCGGCCTTGCTTGGAGGACACGGTGACACCAAAGAAAGAAAATTGAAAAAAGATAAAAAAAAAAAAACTCGGTGAACTGAGTGGGATTTGAACCCGCGCGCGTCAAATTCGGAAGTGAGCTTGCTCCCTCCTTTTGCTGCACATTTATGACGTCCCATTTGCCGGCCGTCTAATCTCCGTCTAATCTCCGTAGCTTTGCTCTCGCCCCCTTCGGCCGGCTAACGCCCTGGCCAACGCGTCGCCCTACACCCTAAACCCGCTCTGTCCCTCTCGCACCCAGTAGGACAGACAGGGCGACACTGCCTGGAATCGGCCTGCAGAGAGAGAGAGAGAGAGAGAGAGAGAGAGAGAGAGAGAGAGAGAGAGAGAGAGAGAGAGAGAGAGAGAGAGAGAGAGAGAGAGAGAGAGAGAGAGAGAGAGAGAGAGAGAGAGAGAGAGAGAGAGAGAGAGAGAGAGAGAGAGAGAGAGAGAGAAATTGTGTATGTGTGAGTGCGTGAGTGAAACGTGAAAAAGAGATCAGTGTTGTAAAAGAGATCAGTGTTGTGAGGCTTCTCACGGCCCCAAAGACGGTTGCAATGACCTTCCAAGGCCGGATCGCCATGCAGCAGGAGGCTGGACCAGGGCAGTCCACGAGGACGCTGCTGCTGCTGGACAACAAGACCGAGTCCCACACGCACTGTGGGGGTCATCGGCGAGGTCGCCGGACCGGCCGCCGTTCCCACAGCATCTCGGCGCGGACCAGCACCAGCACCACGACGTCGGCCACCTCGCCGCGAGAAACAGGTTCACCTGGGCCGGCGTCGAACCAGCATCCAGGCGGGCTGGACCAGGTCGCCCGGTGGGAAACTTTGGGTGCGCTGACCAGCAGTGACCACGACGAATGTGGAGACGGTCGGTGCGGTGTCCGCCGAAACTCCTCGGAGCACCTCGGGAAACGAATAAGTTTCAAAGTTTCGGAGATCACTGTTGTGTGAGCCTTCGATAGTGCCGTCGACGGGGTGCCTGCAGCTGATTAACTATTTCTGTGCTTTTCGCGCTTTTTCTTCCAAGAAAAAAAAAATACCACGTATGAGTGTGTGTGTTCCGCACGGCTTAGCGTGCAATTTGTTCTCGTTGCTGTACCTGAGCCTCAATCACTGCTACGTTATTGGCTGCCGGCACGAGCCCTGGTCTTTATCTGAAAATAAAACACGGCCGAAAAAAAAAGAGTCTTGACACTTGAAGGGGACAGGGCGCGCACCCCTTGGCTGCACAAAGACGAGAGGTTCCCCTCCGCGAACCCCAAACCGGTTGCCGGGCCACGCAAGGTGGACACGGACCCCGAGACGCGTTGCTTCGCTGTCCTCCCTCGAACCTACACGGGACGGCCCATATTTATATTCCAGAAATATCGATACAGAAATATAAGATGAAAATATTATCCATAGAAAAAAATTATCCATATATGACATCCATAAAAGAGGGGCGTCTGCTTCAGCCGTGGCAAGACACGTGGCGCGGTACACAAAGAAACGAAAATAAAATAATAATAATTGAAAGGGTGACAGCGACACACGACTGGGGGAATATGTAAATGAGCTTTCTTGTGACGCTCCGCATCACCGTCGTAAGACAAGGCCGCCAAAGAAGGAGTCTCTGGGCGGCGTTTCCTTTCGAGTCGTTGCCTAGTTTGCATGCTAAAGCTTTCGACTCCGGCAAATTAGTAGATTTTTTAAAAGTTTTTTCTTTCTTCTTATGTGTCAACTCTGCCTGCTGCGATTGTTCTCATTGTTTGTCGGCGAAAGAATTCTGCGAAATCGCGCCGCGGTGCGATCCAAGTGAGCCGGGCGGGATCAGGACCCGGCGCCGGACGGCTTAGACACGAACCAAGTAATGCTCCACGCCGGCGCCAAGGCACGCCCTACAACACGCCGACGACAACAGAACGACGTCGAAGCAGTTCCACAGACTCCAAACGCCTCTTAACACTGCAAGAAACCTACTCGTCGGTGGCCGCAGCCGTGATGGCGGCCAGGCCCGCCGACCAGGTGTGCTCGCCGGGTCGCCTATGCGTGGGTGCGCGGGGCTCCAACCGAACGTGTGACCCCACCAATGGATTGCTCTGCGAACGGGGAAACAACTCAAAATTTTTATGTACGTTTTAGTAAATTTCTTGAAATTTTTTGGTGTTTGGATGTGATGGACGGTGTACCCGGGCGCCGGCGATCGCATTTAACTAAAAATAAATCTAAAAATGGAACTCTACACCCCCTCCCCAGTCTTAATGGGGAGGCCTCCTGCTTTACTTCGGTGTTCGGGATGGGAACCGGTGCTATCAGGTAACTGGGGTTAATCCGATCCAGCGACTTCGATATCGTACGCCGGGGGACCCAGTAGGACCCGAGGACGCCGACACGCCTCAAACATGGGCAGAGTAGAGTAAGGCAGAGACGATAGAGAGACAGAGAAAGAAAGAAAGAGAGAGAGAGTAGTTTTGGGAGCTTTTGTTTGCGCAGGCTGGTCGGTACCCAAATGGTACACCCGCTGTCCGGCGCTCCCAGACCCGAACATGCAGTCAGTGGGCCAGCTTCAAAGGACTTATCAACTCCATCCGACGAATCGGAATGGACCCACTCGCGACCAATCTCGAGTGGCTGGCTCGATCGGGGATCGAACCAGTGCCGAGGCCAATCCGCCGAAGCGGACTGCTTTTTAGACACCCGGGTGTAATGGCCTGGATTGAGCCTAGACCACTACACCACCCTGACTTGCACGTCTGCCGAGTGTTGGACGGCGGGTTTGAGTCGCAGTGGGAGGAAGTCAGTCGAAAAAGGAAAGGATGTATCGGGATTCGATCCCCGGCCCTTATGGTCGGGGTCGGACGCCTTAACGCCCTCAGCCACCACGGCTCATGTCTGACGCCGATTGAAGCGGGTTCTTGACGCGACAATGAGCAGCGGTCAGAGAAAAAAGTTGTGAAGTAATAAGTTTTGAACCGCCGCCCCTCGAACCGGGAAACCGACGCGTCGACACCTCCAGCCACCACGGCGCATGATGCTCACTGCGCATTGCTGAGGGTTTGAAGCACACTGGCGGAAAGAGTGAAAAATAACTGTGGGCCCCACTGTAGGCCCCCACTGTGGGCCCCCACTGTGGGCCGCTGACAGTGTACGAAGGCGCCGCGGGCGGAGGACGGGCAGGACGAACCGCCGGAGACGGGGCGGGGTGGCGGTGAGGACCACAATGGCCGTGCGGCGCGGTGAGGCGCCGTGCGGGGGAGGGGAGGCTGAGATGGACGGCGCGGCGCGGCGTGGGGAGGAGGAGGAGGAGGTGCAGAAATCAGGGCGAGGGCGGTGGCACGGCAAGTCTCGAGGTGGCCGCCGGCCTTGCCGCCACCGCCCTGTAGATCAATACAGCACAAAGCGTCTCGCCTCTCTCTCTCACTCTCCTTTCCTCCTCCTTCTCCTCCTTCGTCTCCTCTTTGTCTCGGGCTTTCCCTCTGCAGGGAAGATGGCCGGGAATATGTCCGGAGCAGGGAATGCCGCAAGAAACGCGGCGGGCGGGGCGGCGGGGCGGCGGGGTGTCCCAGTTCCGAAGCAACTCCACCGCTCCGCCGTGGTCGGCCGCCCCGCTGCTTCGGGCGAAGGGCTTGCGTTGATAATGGCCAAGGAGCGCTCTCTCTCTCTCTCTCTCTCTCTCTCTCTCTCTCTCTCTCTCTCTCTCTCTCTCTCTCTCTCTCTCTCTCTCTCTCTCGACGAGGCGCGGTTCGGAATCAGCCTTCTGGCAGCACGAGAAGAAGCGGCCGGGCCGGCCGAAGAGCACTGTGACGTCATCAACAACAACGGGGAACGGCTTTTTGCGCGTCGAAGGGGTTCAACTTATGTATATGTAAACATAGAAAGTTGAAACTATAGCGTTTTAAAGAACCAATCCCGGCCGCAGGCAAAAAATGGTATGTTCTTCGACCCCAAATATCCGCCTTGTCTAGCGGGTTCCGCTCCACGCTCTGCGATTCGGCAGACGGTAGGGTCGGCCTGGGTCGGCCTGGAAGGGTATGGTCAGGAAAAGAGTGCTCCGTGGCGCGCGTTTGTGTGCGTGTGTGAGTGCGGGCGCGTGCGTGTGTGTGTGTGACACTGACCTACATCAAAAAGTCCACCTCGCGCCGTGGCCCCTCTGGCCTCGCATGGCATTGACCCCTCGTCCCCCTCCCCTTTACCCTTTTTCCCACTCTCGCTCGGCGGCTCTTTTTCGCACTGTTCGCTCTTTCTCTCTGTCTGTCTGTCTGTCTCTCTCTCTCTCTCTCTCTCTCTCTCTCTCTCTCTCTCTCTCTCTCTCTCTCTCTCTCTCTCTCTCTCTCTCTCTCTCTCTCTCTCTCTCTCTCTCTCTCTCTCTCTCTCTCTCTCTCTCTCTCGCAGAGCGACAGAGAGTATGTATGTATGTATGTATGTATGTATGTATGTATGTATGTATGTATGTATGTATGTATGTATGTATGTATGTATGTATGTATGTATGTATGTATGTATATTTGTGTGTACGTATGCCTGTATGTGTGTGTACGTGCGCGTACGTGGGTGTCTGTGTGAGTAGGGGCGCACGTCCCCCTCCCAACTACATCCCTTTTCGTCCTTTTCGTCCTTTTCTTTCGCCCAGCCATGTGTTGCGTCTCGCCCCGCCTCGCCCCTCCTCGTGTCGGTGGACCTGTTGGCTGCCGCGTTTCGAATCAAAATAAAATAACCGCCATGCCGCGAAACGAAGCAGCCAAACACGCAGCGCTGCGTCGCCGATCTTCGAGGCAGTCCACACCGACCCCAAAAACTCTGCCCTTTGGTGTGAGGTCTGCATCAGTTGGGCACATGTCAAAATGCACCGTAATAACTTTTAGTTAAATGATTAGTTTCACTGTCGACATCATTTTTTTGGGACGAGGGGTTTAAGAACGAAAAGGACTCGTGTCTTTGTTGGAGCGACTCCCCCTTCTCCTTGGGTATAAATTAGGCGGAGGTCTTGATTACGGGGGGCCGTTGTTTGCCGTTCTTGGGAGCGCCGTCCGGTCGTCTGGCCCACTGTGGCGGTCCGCGTGCCTCTCGCCATCCTCGTCCCTCTCGGCGTCCCCCTCTGTGATTCCCTTATCTCGGAGGCAGCACTCTTGCCCAGCCTTACACCGCAGCCCTCAGGGCCGCACGGACGGCCAAGGCGCTACGGGTGGGGGGACAGGGGCGGGCCGGGAAGGGGGGAGGGAGGGGGGAGGGTAGTTTGGGCCAGCGGACGCCACTAGGGCTGAGCCCGCAGGACCCGACCCGCACACCGTCACAATTCAGACCTGACTTCCATCCGAAAGGGCGCCCGAGTTAAAGACCGCTTGTGCGTCCTCAAAAAAACAAAACCTTACTGATTTTAGAAAATCTTGGAAACTCCTTGTTCGAACTGAAATTGCCTCCGACCTTCGGAAAATTTCAATATATTTTTAATAGTGTATCGCAGTGTGCAATTGTCAAAATAGGGTCTTGTCTGCTTTGCCTTGGCGAGCAACCTGCCCTGCCGAAGATGAGCCCGCCGCCTGCAGTCCCGACTCTTAGGTTTTATGGAGATTATATTCAGACAGGACTTTAATTCGCAGCTTGTGAATAGTGCATGCAATAAACGCGAACGGTGGTGTAGTGCGCTCGGGGCGGGCAGGGGGAGAGGGCGAGTTAAGGCGGTAATGGCTAAGAGAAGGGAGGCGAAGGGAGGCGCATTCACGCCCAGCCTTGCTGAAACAACCTCCCCGTCGTGACAGGGCGGTCCTCTCGGCAGTGTCCACTGTGCGGCGGCGCCGCCATCAACCCCTCGACGCCCAAGATAGTGTGCAGAGCTGCTGCAGCGGCGGCGGCGGCGGGGGCGGTGGAGAGGAAGCGGAGGTGGCAGCGTCGCCTTCTTTGTCGCCCTCTGCGCCGCCGCCCATTTCGTATGCCGGTGGCCGCGCTTAATATTTCATCAAGGAATTTACTTTCGGGCGTCATCGCCGCACTGCCGGGGGCTGCTGCAGCGTGGCGGCGGCGGCAGTAGCAGCAGCAGCAGGGGGTGCTGCAGCGTGGCGGCGGCGGCAGTAGCAGCAGCAGGGGGTGCTGCCAGTTTGACGGGGTGGCGGCGGTAGCGGCCGAGGAAAACGCGCCTCCGCCGCGACGAAAAGTTATGCGCGCGAAAATTGAAAATTGCATCCGAGGAAGAAGCGCATAGAGCCTTCCTGGAGATTTACGGCGGTCGTTCCATCAGATATCCATAAAGCTGCCCGACTTTGCGGCCAAGAATTCGGGCGCGCGGCCGGCCTCGCCTCATTTGCATGTTATCGAGCAAGTCGGTGCTGTCCGGACGAAAGGGTTGCACGGGGCTGGGCTCGCCGGGGCGGGGCGGGGCGGGGCCGAGGGGAGGAACGGGTCGGGGCGCGCCTTAGGGCCAAGGGGGTGCAGCACTAAGTTAGGTCCGGAATGGGTCCTTTCTCCCTTTCTGCTCGTCCTCGCCGTCCTCACCGTCCTCGCCGTCCTTGCTGGCCCTACTAGTCATCCTAGACCAGACCGCCTCGCTGGTCCCATTCTAATAATCACCCGGCCCGGCCCAACCTCCCGCCCGCCTCCTCCAAGCAGTTGGTAAAATGGCCACTATCTCCTGGGTGAAATATATTTTACATTCTGTTCAGGCTTTGACCTTCTCGCTTTTAATCTCGCGAATCGGATGAAAATCTTCTTTCAGAAGGATGAAGCGTCTTTGCTTTAAAGAATACAACAAGCAGAAGACTCATTTGCATCGCGCCAGGGCGGCAAAAAAAAAAAACGAAAAAGGCCACGACGCGAATTACAACAGTAAGAAGTTGGCAAGAAGTTTTGGTTTTTTGGTTTACACAGCGTGCGTCCTTGTATACCCGTAACGGCGGCGCGAAACGCAAATCTCGGCAAACGGGGTTGGCTGCAGAAAAAGCCGCATCGGGCCGTCCTGGGTCGGGCCCCGGTGGGCCCCGCGCTGGGCCCAGCCTCGCCCTCCAGGACCAGCCCGACCGCCGGCCCGACAGTAAGGAGTTTTGGACGCCCGCGGTGTGCGGCGACCGCGCCCCGCCCCGCCCCGCCCCGCCCCACCCTGCTGCCAAAGCCCCGAAGGCAGTTTCGTGTAGTTATTAAAGGCCCAACTTACCGGTTTGCCCGGCACGTTCGATACTGTATGCAGAAAGTTAGGCAACCAAATTGCTGTGCGAGGCGTGGCGTGGTGTGGCGTGGCGGGGCGTGGCGGGGCGGGGCGTGGCGGGGCGGGGCGGCGCTAAGGTCGGTGGGGCCCTGCCGATAGCAGGGCGTAGCAGCCCCGGCAGTGTTCCCTGGCGGGCCTGGCGGGCCTGGCGGGTCGGTTAGGTCCTCCCGGCGGGCGGGCAAGAAGTTTTGGTTCCGATTAGGAAGGGAGCCGAATCGTCGTCGTCGACGGCCACCGTTCGCCACGTCCCCAGGGGGGAGAGGGGGGGGGGGTCGCGCAGCGGGGTCGGGGGCGGTGGGGTCTGCGGCCAGAGACGGTGACCACTCGAGGAAATCACCCGAGACCGCTGCTGACTTCAACCCGCCCGCCTGCCCGGCCGGGCCCCCCAATCCGGTCCCTCCTTCTCCCTCCTCATCCGTCCCTCCTCGGTGGCCATGTAGTGCGGGCTCCAACTCCTGCTGGGTAGGCAACAACTAACTACTTTCCCCTCCACTACGCAATCATAGTTGGGACGGCGCTGGGCTGCCACCCCCTTCTTGTCGACAAGAACCCCTCCCCCCTTACTACCCCCCCCCCTCCCCCATCTCCGCAGGGCCAGCCTTATCACGCGCCGGACGGCCCATAGCGATAAGGAGAGGCTTTGTACCGCAGCGCAGCGCGCAGCCCGAGGCTCCTTCCTGGCCGTTCTCCAAACTCATTCACCCAGCATGAAATATCGCCGAGGTGACTTAAGGCTCTTGTTGTTGCCGTTTCGCTGCTTCTTCTTCTTCTTCTTCTTCTTCTTCTTCTTCTTCTTCTTCTTCTTCTTCTTCTTCTTCTTCTTCTTCTTCTTCTTCTTCTTCTTCTTCTCCTCCTCCTCCTCCTCCTCCTCCTTCGCTGTCGTTGTTGTCCGTCGTCATCGAAGTGAAGCGCACAACCCGAAGGTAAGCACGAAAAGGCGTTTGTGCGAAAATAATGTGACTTTTGCGCCACAGTGTAACAGGGCGACGGGCGATGCTGGCGCTGCCTGGCGGCGGGGACGAGTAATAGTAAACTTTAGTGTCGACATCCCCTCTTACTGCCATCTCGCCTTACGGCCACAGCCCGCCGCGCCACGCCACGCGGTGGCCAAACTACTCTGGCGCCGCCTAAAGTCCGGCCGCCCCGCCCCGCCCCGGCAGGCCGTTAGGACCCAGACCATGGAGAGATGGCGCTGGCAGGCAGGCGTGTACCCAAGTTGTCGAGGAGGAGGACGGCGCGGGAAATTGCGGAAGGATTGCGTCGAAGGCGGAACGAGGTCACACGGGGAGGCAGGAGGATGACGTCGATGAAGTCGGATCGGACATCGCGGTGAAGATGTTCGAAGCAGCTGGTGCGAATTTAAAAAAAATACTAGGTGCGAATTGATAAGAAAATTAGCTGCGGCCGTTAATTTTGTGGCCTTTTTTTTGCCATTTTGACTAAAAGAGTATAACTCCATGGTAGGAAACACGGCCTCCTAATCGTGACGTCACCGCACCAAAGTCAGTGATACCAACTTTGAGAACCGAAACAGCTGTAAAAGTGGTCACCCCACACGGGCCTTGAACCCGCCTCTACGACGCCGCCGTTAGCTACGCTATCCATTGCGCTATGAATCGCATGAAAGTAGGGCGGTGCAGCGCAGCATCTTGGCTAACCACGCAGGGTCGACTCCCATTTTTTTGGTTCAGATGTTGGCACCTCTGCTGTCGGTATGCGCTGCGCAGACGGGCCACGCGCACCCCATAAGAGATACCGTTTTGTGCGATGGAGTAATGGGACCTCGTCTTGGTCGTATTCCTGAGTTACGATATTCTCTGGTGAACGTTATTCGTTCGTGTTCATTAAACATGGTGTGCGGTTCAACAGGAGAAGTAGCTTGCTGCCGAACCCAGATTCGGGGGCCCCAGAGCCATGGTCGTCCATGGCCCCCCGCACGCCCAGCGCCCCGCCGCCGCCCGGTCCGTATGGAGATGAGGCGCTAGGCCCTCGGTAAGGTGGGTCCGAGCCTGCCTTGCTTGCCGGGCTTGCCTTGCCGGCATGAGGTATCCCCGCAGTGATGATTTATTAAGGCCCGCACCACTCACGGGATTAACCCTCACGAAGAGTCTCGCCTCAGCCTGCGTGGCCCGCCAGCCCCGCCAGCCCCGCCAGCCCCGCCAGCCCCGCCAGCCCCGCCAGCCCCGCCAGCCCCGCCAGCCCCGCCTGGGCCCCGCTGCTGGCCCAAGGGAGAGGCGGAGGGGTACCGCCACGAATATCAAACACCCCCCCGCCCCCCAAGGGCCGTCGGGCCCCACCCCCACGGAGGACGCCAGCCAGTCCGTCTTCCCGCCGGCAAAAATTGAGTCGCGTGTCATTTGTTGGGAGAACATCAAGTTGTGCGTCGGTTGTCGCACTTATGCTGTTTTTGTTTTGGGTTGAAAATTATGTTGAGTCACTTTGAAGGGCTCTCGTTTACTTTGAAGGCTCGCATAGATGAAAAGCTTCTCCAGGGTCGGCTGGAAGACTGGGAGGCTGGAATGCTGCTGGAGCAGGGTGCGGCTGCAGAACGAACGGGTCTAGTCAGACACCTAATTTGCAGGCGCTCGGCGTTGGCGTGGCGTGGCGTGGCGGCCGGCGGCGTGTAGCGGCGGCCCTGATCCACGTAGGCGCGATCGAGTTTGCTATAGTTGTAGTGGCGAGCGCTGTTTCTCCAGGTTCAAGAGAGGGAGTGCGAGAAGTTTGGGCGAGGGGGAGGGGGAGGCGTGGTGAGACCCCGCCTGGGGCCATCGGGGTGGGCAAGGCGTGGCCACGGCCAGCCTGGCCGGCGTGGGCCCCGGTAAGTTGATTAGCAGTGGGGTGTCGGGCTGCAAGTCTTGTGGTCGGGGCAAGGCGCGGCGTGGCGGGGCGTGGCGTGGCGGGGCGGGGCGTGGCTAGACGCGGCATCAATCAGCCCCGGTGTGGGCATTAGCCTGGGTCTCAACTCGCCAGGGGCCTTCGGCCGGGCATTGGCTACAGCAGTCCGTCCCACTCCCAGCGCCTCCTCGCTCGCCTCGGGTTTTCCTGCGGAACCCCGAACCTACGATGTAAAATTCAGGAGGAGGCAGGCCTAATAACGCGAACGGACGGACGGCTGGAAAGTGTTACTAGCGCCTGATCCGCTGCCGCGTTGAAAACCACCACGCCGGAGTACGGTCGACACGTCACGTCACATCGTCAAGAATGTGACCGATTTTTTTTTTATCTGTGTCCTGCGTGGGTTCCGAACCCGGGGCCATGACGATGCTCGCCCACACCCTGAGCCACTAGGCCAGGCCAGGACTGGCGAGAGAGACAGCGCTACAGTCAGCCGCAGGCAGTGCGCTGTCAGGCCGGAGACTGATGACGCGTCCCCGCACCCACCGAAGGACGAAATGGGATCCTTGCAAGAGAGGCAGCGCGCCCAGGACACGTCCGGGACACGTCCAGGACATGCCCATCCGGCCTACGATCATTAGCCAGGCCTCCGTACATCTCATTACTCGAACGGGCCAACAGAAGCGAAAGGCGAACTCCGCAGCGTGACGCTGTTCCCGCAACGCCGCTCCTCCGCCCTCGCACTCAATGGCGTCCCGCAGGGGTGCGAGAGAGACGGCGCGACCGCTGCTCGGAGCGGCCCGGCCGGCCGGACCCAGGCACGGCGCGGCCATGGCGCGGCCCGGGCCGAGGCCAGGCCCATGGGTCTCTCGGTCTATAGTTTACGACTGAACATGAAACTCCGTAGACGCGCGCAGGTAACCGAGGAGAACGGTGTGGGACAGGGGAAAGGGGCGGCCGCAGCAGGAGGAGCAGAAGATGAGGGTACAGCGAGGGGACCGCGAGGGGACCGCGAGGGGAGGGGGTCATGTATGGTGTTGCATATTGAGTTACGCAATCTCAAGGGTGTAGGGTGTTTTGTGCAAGGTGGGCCGGGGGGCGGGGCGGCGCGGGGTGGGGTGGGTCGAGGGTGCGGCGGGGCTCCGGGATGGGCTAGGCAAGTAGGACCCCGACCGGGACCAGGGCCGGGGGCCCACGCTGCGGTCCTCTATCCGCAGAGCCGTTCGAAGGAGAACGCGCCGGAATTTATGGTCAAATCCACTATTGCGCTGTTATCTACAGAATGAGCCCGATTGCCGGGCCACCCCGCCAAGGATGGCACCCCGCCCCGCCACGCCCCGCCCCGGACTGCTGATAGGATCGCCGAAAGGGTCTCCCTGTCTCCCCGGGAGGCCGCCGGACCCTTCCCACCAATCGGCTGGCCTGCAAGGCCAAGATATTGCTTCGAACGGAGGTCGCGGGTTCGAGCACCACTGCCGTTCGCACGTTTTTGCCCGGCGGCTTTTCTTCAGGTTTGTTGCTTGCAACATGCAGCAGGCCTCGCGAAAATCCACCCACGTTCGCTTGGTCGACATGTTCCTCCAGTCTGATGGCCAGACGACCCCACCAGCCGCCCCCCTCCCCTCGGCTCCAGCCGCCCGCTTGCAGGCTATGGGCGTTATAACGAAATTTTAGTGCCCTGTCGCAACGCCTGTGGCGCTAAAGCCTGGACGGCGCCTTGCGATGGGACGGCATGGAGGCGAGACGGCACTGGACCCATGGCCAAAATTTTTCGTTTCAAGGTTGGAACCGGTGTTTTACAGGCGGCGATCCTTGGGGTTCTCATCTAATATCTGGAAATTTGAAAATGAATAGAAAAATGTACCCCCAACCCGGATTCGATCCGGCGACCCTAGTATTAGGAAACCGACGCGTCTACAACCTTGGCCAGCGCGCGCTGTGTCCAGTGGGGCTCCGGTCTTGATAGCAAGTTCGGTAGTTTGGCCGCGACCACAGGGCGGCCTGGTTCCGCAGTCCCGCAGTCAGCCTTGGCAATGCTGACGGCGGCATGGCAGGCCGTTATAGTAGTTATATGGAACACTTGGAGCAGACACAAGTTTGTTTAGCTCCAGTTCAAACCGTTGTCCGCGGGGTGTGGTGTGCTAGCGGGGGGAGGGGGAGGGGGAAGTCGTCCCTGCGGCTTTTTGGACACGCCACGCTCGTCCACCAGGTGAGCAACGTCCCGGCATGTGAGGCGACAAGGCGGCCCAAAAACCTTGAATCCTAGAGGTCTTTTTCAATCAAAAAAATCAATCAATCAATCGACGTCTCTCTCTCTCTCTCTCTCTCTCTCTCTCTCTCTCTCTCTCTCTCTCTCTCTCTCTCTCTCTCACACACACACACGTTCGGAGATGCTGGAACTCCAGCAGTGGGTGCCCCCAACTATTCGGGCGCCGCGGCAGCCCTTCAACCCTTTCTCCCTCGCGAGGCTGCACGCTCCGAGGCGGCAGGGCCGGCGGGGCGAAAGGGTTGCCAGCGAAGGGCCGTGGAGGGCAGCGCTGTCGGGTCACTTTGAACGGCAATCACAGAGACCCGTTCGAAGTAAGGAGCGGGGTGGTTCAGATCGAAAAAGAGAAGGGGGAGGGGGGGGGGGAACTGCGCCTCTGCGGCAAAGGACCCTCACCGCGGAATCCACTCAGCGCCCCGCCAGCCTCCGTCCCTGAGTCTGGCTCCGAACAGAGCTTTCGCCGCTCTCTCGCACCTCTTCGGAGCGCGCCATGGGTGCAAGGGAGACAGCGCGACCGGCTGGCCAACGCCGCCGCCGACGCCCATGGGTCCCGAACCCGCAGAATTGGACGAAGAATTGGTGGAGTGGATTACAAAGACGTGTCGGGGTGAGCTGGTACACTGTTGCAACAGAGTCCATCTGAAAGGCAGGTCTCAGCTGAACCGAAGAAGACGCTGAAAAAATCCCCGACTAGTGCATGTATGTGGCTTCGCATTAACTAAGCCCGGTCATTCCCTGGAAACTCCATCCCGCAGGACCCCAACTACAGAAGGCCCGCTGGAGCGATGAATGTAACGCGCACGAGCGGGGGCGTTCTTAACCAGTCTTGGCGCATCAAAGGACTGGCCTAGGAATGCACCCAGTACAATAATGAAATGCCGATCAGTGCCACTGTGGCGTTGAGAGAGAGAGAGAGAGAGAGAGAGAGAGAGAGAGAGAGAGAGAGAGAGAGAGAGAGAGAGAGAGAGAGAGAGAGAGAGAGATGGCAACTCTTGTGTCAAAGGATTCCATCAGGGCCAGACCATAGTCAGTCTTGATCCGCACGCACTATTCCTCGCCCCCTTATTCAGATCGGAGTTGGACCAAACTCGATCTTCTCGTTCTGGTGCAGAAGGTGCCCGTGGGAAAGGGATGCTGCACTCGGCCACCGCCACCGAGGCCTACGCGGACAGCCTGGTCCAGCGCGGCCCACCTGACGAACGGGTTGGCGAGAGAGAGAGAGAGAGAGAGAGAGAGAGAGAGAGAGAGAGAGAGAGAGAGAGAGAGAGAGCGTCGCGATGCACTTGTGGGTCGTGGGGTCACGCGCCGTCCGCGACCGGTCGCGGAACCTGTTCCGGCGCGACAAACGCGTAACTCGCCGCACTTACACTGCAGGAGAGGGGGGAGGGGGTCACCTGAGTGGTCGTCTGCAGGTCAGCCGTCTTGACGGAGCCGCAGTCTGACTCCGGATCTCGGTGCAGCAGCATCCCCGAGGATGCCCTCGCGTGTGTGCGGCGGCGCGGCGGCGCGGACGGACAGGGGGGTCGTCGGCGAGGTGCAGAGCACGCCGTCGACGGCCACGGGGACAGCGCGATGAACGCCGCAGTGTGAACGTGGTTAATAGCGTCTTCTGTGGGCATTGTTGTAGCGTCCAAATTAATATTTAATTGTTGTTTATGTAATTTTTTTTTGTTTCCCATAAGCGTATCGGAATCCTTTTTGAAATCTCTTTCATTACGTCGGGAGTTTTTCTCATGCTTTAAAGTTTTAATTTTATGCTGTCTTTCGCCGACTTGAGAGACATTTGGCATGTTTTCGCCAAATGTCTAAAGTATTTTTTTTTCTTTTTTTTTTTTTCTTCAAATCTTGTATCTTCCCCGGGGCCGCGTCGTCCCGAGTCGCGCCGGCCGGCCGGCCCCGCTTTGACAACCAATCCCCAGTCGAACGTCCCGCGCGCCGCACCGTCTATTCCCATTAGTTTGGAGCGAAGGACCGACCGGAGCCCCGCAGGCCGCCTCCGAACACAGCAGCCCGTCGCTCCAGTCCCTCCAGCCCGCGGGTGCGAGGGAGACAGAGCGACCCGCGCTGCCGGGCGGCGGCTGCTTCTTTCGGCTCGGCCGCTGGCAGGCCTCGCCTCCCCAACGCGATGGCGAGGCGACCCTCCCTGCCGCCGCGGCGCGCCGTCCCTCTCGCACTCGCCCGGCGCGGCGACGCTGCTCACACCGCCGTCCTCGTCGCACCCGCCTCCCGCAGCGCGGCTAGCGCGGCCGGCCGGACCACGCGCTGCTGCTGGGGGACAAAGAAGAATGCGAACAAAGATGGCGTTGCCATGGCAACGAAGGAGGGAGCCGCCCGGCCGCTGGCCTGGCCGAATGGCTGGGAACAACATGGCGACCAGCTGACTGCCAGCACGCCGTTCTTTTGGGGGCGACGTTGTTGTTGTTGTTGTTGTTTTTGTTGTTGTTTTTGTTGTTGGTTTTTGTTCATTGAATCGTTGGTCTTGTTTCAATGGGTAGAAGCGTCAGAAGAAAATTATGTCCGTTCCAGAGCTGTAACAGTTAAAATAACTGCTTTTAGTTTGAATATTTTTACAGGTTACTTGTTTGTTTGTTTGTTTGTTTGTTTGTTTGTTTGTTTGTTTGTTTGCGCGTTGTGTTCCTTTTCCAGGGTGAGACGGACCTTTCCTCGCAACGTACCCGTTCTCTGCTCATCTGCATGGATATGGTCGACTGGTCTGGATGGGATGGCTCCCCGACCTCGAGGCGGGTTCGCAGCCGGGCCGCCAGGGGGCGCGCGCGCACCGCCCATTTCTTACATCGTGTGCGAATAGGATGGCCAACATTGTTCTCCTCCTAGCATGATTAAACTCGGGCGAAGGCATGTAAAGGGACCGTCCTGCGCGGGTGGCAGCAGCCCTGGGCCAGGCTGGCTGGCCGCTGGCTGCCTGTCTGACTGGCCGGTCCCTGCATGGGGTTGAGAAAGGCGAGTGAAAGGCCGACCCGTTCCTTTTCTCATCTGCGGAAGGAAAAGATCCCCCGGGGAGCCAGCCCTCGCCCTTCCCTCCGGCCCTTTGCCTCCAGCAGGCCGGCTCCGAACAATCGCTCTGTCTCTCTCGCACCCTGCGCGACGCGCCATGAGTGCGACGGAGACAGAGCGACGCTGTTTGGAATCAGCCTGCAGCGTCCGCTGGAGCGGCCGAGGAACAACAGTCGTAAAGGGGGCGACTCCAGACTCCAGCCAACCTCTCTCTGTCTCTCTCTCTGTCTCTCTCTCCAGCCAACAGTGTTGCGTTTCGGACGTGCGGGGATGGGGTGGGGACGAGAGAGAGAGAGAGAGAGAGAGAGAGAGAGAGAGAGAGAGAGAGAGAGAGAGAGAGAGAGAGAGAGAGAGAGAGAGAGAGAGAGAGAGAGAGAGAGAGAAAGCACAAAAGTATCTCAGGAAGGAAAGGGGAGATTAATTTCGTCGCGTCTTCTCTTGCTCCGGGCGCCGAGGCGCTCCCAAAAGTTTTCCCTTGGCGTCTCGTCCATTTTCCGCCTTTTTTTCCCGTGTCTCTCTCTCCTTTTTTCAAACTTGAAACTTATTTCTCGTTCCTGTGTTGCGTGAGTGTCAGCGCCCCGACAGGCCTCCTCGTGCTCGGATGAGGTTCCGCGGGCCGCCGCGAGAGTGCGCTGCGCGCGTCACGCAGCTGCTCGCTCGCGGTACCAGTATTTTATGTTGATTTGACTAGTCTGAGCGCCATTTAGATGTGTTACTAGTCCAGAACGAAGGCCGCGCTACGTTCTGCGGCCTCACACCGCACGTAGGTAAGAAGGTGATAAAACTCACCTTGGGCCGCTCTCTCGACCCTCCACACTCTCTCTGTCGTCACTCTCTCCTTGGGCTCTCTTCTTCTCCCCTCTCTGCTCTTGGGCAGCATATGCACTCCACGCGCGCCCGTTTGAAGTGGCCTGCGGCAGGGCGCGGAAAGTGTGGAAAAAGGGTGTTTCCGGTGCGATTCCCTCCCCCCCTTTCCCCTTCCCCCAAGCCCGGCGGCCACGCCACGCCACGTTACGCCGCCCCAACGCCCCGGCCACTTTCATTTGAAGGTCAGCGGCGCGAACGCGTCTTCCTCTTTAAACGCCTCTTTCGTAGTATTCGTCAGGCCCGCGGGCGTGGGACAGGGCCAGTGCAAGCCTGCTGGCTCTCGTCGCTCTGTCTCTGTCGCACACATGGGGCGTTTCCGTACAGGTGCGAGAGAGACAGAGCGACGAAACGCCGCAACACGTGTTCTGTTTTCGCTCATCCGGGATTATTCGGTCTAATCGGTTCCACAAGCCCTCCGCTGCACCAGAGCGACGGCATCCCTCATCGTAACGTCTCTGCCAAAACTTTCCGCTGGCGTCGGTGCGGCCGCTCCAACTTCCACTTTTCCTCCAGACTGTCCCTCCCTTCGCTGATTGCGCGCTGCTGGCCGAGGAAGACGCATCACTTCTCCGCTCGGCCGGGTCGGGTCGGTTTCGGCAACGGGCGAGGGGAGGGGGAAGGGGGAGGGGAGCGGCCCTCACCCTCTCGAGCATTGGTCGGTTCCCGGGCCAATGCGGTCCCCTCCCAGACCCTCCTCTCCTGCTTCCTTCGCCTCCCTTGCTTCGCCGCTTCGCCTCGCTGCGAGGAGTTGGCGCCGCGTCCGAGCCTCCTCCCTCTGTCTCTCTCGCACGCACATGCCACGCGCCATGAGTGCGAGCGAGACAGAGCGATGAGTCTGCCGCCGGGTCCTCGGACGCGGCCCCATTCGACTCCGGCCCCGGTCCGGGACGCCTTCGGGGCGTCGGAGGCGTCGTCGCCGGGACGCCGTGCGGGGGAGGCGGCGGGGGCGTCGTTCTGGCGACATCGATCCAAGGTGGGGAGGGCCTTCGGTCGGCCCGGCGGCGTCGTCTTCTTCAAGACGGCAGCGGGGAGCGGCAGGGGAGGGGGGACGCCCACGCCACACGGCCCCCTCGCCAATCAGCGCGCGCCCACGCTGGACAGGCCGCTAGAACTGCCGGTTGCTTCAACACTCCTGAAAGCTTGGTCGGTAATCGAAGATTCCGCACCGCCCGAAAGGTGGGCCAACCCCCCGGCAACCAACGCTGAGCTCGGCCGCCCGGACTCATCAGCTAATGCACTTGTCAAATAATTGATGGAACAAGCATGAGAACTTTGCCAGAGTTCCTTTCACTCCTTCGCTGTTGTTGTTTTTGTTTGGTTTTTGTTGTTGCTCGGCCTCATTGTTCTCCCCGGGCCCTTGTCCTCGCCGGTTCATTTTGAGAACGATTCACGCGCCCCTCCCCTCCTCCTCCTTCGTCTTCTCTTCTTCTCCTTTGCGAAGGTTATTGCGAAAGAGGAGGGGGTGCAGTGAAAGGGCGGTCGGACGGACGGACGGACAGACAGACGTCGGGTCGGGGCGTGCAAAGTCGCAGGGCAGCAGGGTGCGCTTGATTTGATTTGGCAGGGGTCTAGTCTCCACACGCCACCCCGCCCCACCCCGCCCTTGCCCTTTCGCTGGAGTCCGCAGGCCGACTGCTAGAGTGCGGCTCGCCTTTGCCGCCTTTTGAGCAAGTTAGCTTCATATACATGTAAAACAAAGCAACTTCCCAGCACTGACCCTGCCTGCTGCCCCCAGCCCGACTCTGAGGGACCCCGCGGCATAGGACCCTCCCTTCAGGACCGGCGGGACCCTGTTGTGCGCTCCAAGAAGAATATCTCGAATCGCCATCGAGTCACCTTCGGGTCTCTGTGGTCGAGAGCGCCTGTGCGCCGATTACAAAAGTCCGAGAGCTGATGTTCGAATCCTGCCACATCTCTTTTGCTGATTTCGACATGCACTCTGTGCGGATCCAGCCTTTCAAAGGCACCGCTTCACCGGTGACTTCTTATGTCTCACTGTGGCCGAGAGCGTCGAGGCGTCGATCTCCGAGTCCGGAGGACCCGGGTTCGACACCCAGTGCGATCGACATTTTCGACAGGTTGTCCCGGGGACTCGACCGCCAAATTTTGTGTCGGCGGACGCTTCCCTCGCGGTGATGATCTCGCTTACTCACATGAGGTATATATACAACCTCTCTGCGCCTCGGCACTGTCCGTGAGCTTGGCTCGCCGGGCGTTACAATGGGAGGCAGATCTGCGTCAGGACCCAGTTCGGTTCGGTGATTGATCCTGCACCAAATGACCTTCCTCTTGCAAAAGTTTAGGTTTTTTTTTTAAATTGTAGTAGCTTTCATAATCTTGTCTGAGGACGTTTTTTTTTTTTTTAAAAAAAAAATATTTTTTATTACTCTGGCCCTAGGGCAGTCAGTGAGTCCTTCGAGGGCGTCGTCCAAACTGCGTATGTAACTTTTTGCAGTGGCAGTGCGAAGAGAAGGGTCGGCAGGGAAGGAGAAGGAGGGAGTGCTGCAAAGTTCCAGCGGTGCGGCGGCCGGGGCGGCCGGGGCGGCCGGGGCGGCCGGGCTGTCCGCCTGTCGGGCAAGGAGACACGCGCCAACACGTGTCGCGCGAGACCAGCCGGCCGAGTCTCAGACGGAACTTTCCGAAGTTGCCCTCCACTCTGGCCGAACCGGCGCGCACTATTTAGACAGCGGAACAGGAGGGGAGGGGGAAGAAGGAGGGAGGGGGTGTTGCGAAGGTCGGCCGAGGGAGGGAGGGAGGGAGGGAGGGTGTGGGGTGGACGGGCTATTTGTTCCCGTCAGCGCGCGTTAAATCCTCTCGGAGACATGCACCGCACGTCGTCATGGCGTCTGAGGAGCAGCCGGCCAGCCCGCCCAACGTGAAGGTGATTAATCGATTAATCGAAAATAATCGAGATTTATTTAGATAACCGAACGATTTATTCAAACCCCTGATTGGCGGTTCTTTGACAAACTTACGTGGAGGTCTAGCAATTTCGCAAAACACGTTATTGAGTGTAAAAGGGTTGTACGGTACTTCGAATTTGTCCATCTTGAGGTCCCAATTGGGGGGGGGGTCATTTTCACATGTACTTCTCCGTGCGCCGAGTCATTTTTGGCGGTTCACGTGCAGAAAGAAATGGAAAAGAGAGACGGAGAGACCTGCCACTCCCCTCTGCCGCACCCCGTTTAGCTTTTTCGTTAATGACTTTGCGTCCTGAAAGACAGCCAGGTAAATTGCTGTTCGTCTTTGCGCTGCGTGGCCAGGCCACCGCCTCCAGGCTCCACGGCCTTGGGTTGCTTGGCCGCGCCGAGCCGCGGACCCCCGAAGCAGCGCGGGGCAGCTCATTAATCATGTTGCCCGCTCCGCCCCACCCCGCCCCGCCCCGCCCCGTCCTGCCTCACCACGCCCTCGCCTTCTCGCTCTCCCTCCTCGCTCGACTCTGCTGAACGCCCTGACTTGGTATACCAAGCCTGTAGGTATCGCTGCCGCACCCGTGAGCAGACCCAGGGACATCGAAGTGACACCGAAGTGACGCCGCGATGTGACGCCGAAGTGACGCCGAAGTGACGCCGAAGTGACGCCGGCGGACGGACGCGCGTAGTGGCGCTGCACAGTGACGCCCCCTCTCGTATTTTTAGCGGGCATAAATAAAGCGCTGTGATGTGCGCACCATCGGGCAAAGTCTTAGTCCTTTGAGGAGCGGCAGGCGCGGCCGGAAAAGAGGGGGGGGGGCACAGGGGGGCTGGACGGCGAGGAGCAGGACGTGGAAGGTGGGAGTAAGAATCCGCCGGGAATATCGCGAGCGAAACAGGAGGAAAAAAAAGGGAACTCGTTTTATTGTTCTGGGGGGCAAGTGTGGCAGCATCCCTGGTCCAGATCGAAGTGCGGACCAAGGTCCAGGGTCCAGACCCGTCGGGCCGGTCAGGTGAGATGACGGGCGGACCACTGCCGCGCACACACACTCACACTCACTCACACATACACACACACTCACACACTCACACATACACACACACTCGCACACTCACACACTCACACACTCACACACTCACACATACACACACACACTCACAAAGCGCGAAGGCGCGGCCCGCGGCGTGGAAGGCTGCCACTGGAAGCGGTCAGTTGGACTGGAAGGGTCCCGCCGAGGGCCCACTGGGGCCCCGCCGCCGCGCCGCACGGTGCCGGGGCGAGGCGGGGCGAGGCGGGGCGAGGCGGGGCGAGGCGGGGCGAGGCGGGGCGAGGCGGGCCGGGCCGGGCTCCGCGCTTAGCGCCGTGTCTGGCAGGTGGAAGAGAAGGGAGCTGCCTCCAGTCGGAGCTAAATGTAGAACGCCGCTGCTCTCCACTTGCCGGTCTTCCCTTCCGTGCCGCCACTCTACTATAGGAATAGGGGTGGGGGGGGGAGGGGGTGACCTCCGACAAGGCATTGTGAAGACTATCGCACGACGGCCTCGCGTTTGTTTGTACTAGTCACTCAATACCACAAGGAAGGCCGTGGCCCCTGGCGATACCCCGCGCGTGTGGCGTGGCTGCTGGCGATACCCCTGGCGCGGCGTCCGGCGGGTGGCCGCGGCGCAGCCCTTCCAGCATCCTTCCCGGGGAAGGCCGCGTGCCGGTCCACCTCATTTCGTATGCATTGGCCCATCGATCCGGGACGGACGCCGCACCCTTTTCTTGGAAGTCGAGCGGCCATCACCGCGGTCACGTCTACGCCCGGCGACACGTGACTGTGTGACGGGGCCGTCGCGATGTCGTGACGAACACGTGACGAACACGTGACGAACACGTGACGAGGCCGCGACGAACGCCTGGCCAAGAGTGACAAAGCTACCACGTCACGCGGCTGTGGCACCAGCCCTTTCCAAAGGCAGCTCTTTCATGGGTGAACATACTTGGCGACGGCGGGACAACCCATTCTGAGCGAGACAAGTGAATAAAGGGACTTAGTTGGCCTTCTTGGCGGGGCCCAGCGAGGCTTGGCCGCGTGGATTAAGCGTTCCTACGCGCCGAGCAGGCTCTCGGCAGCGCCGCGCTGGAAGACCTGGCGAGGTGTTGTGTACACGAGTGAAGGAGTAATGAAGAAAAATGCGCAAGCCGAGTGTAAACACAGAAGGGGCTGGTGGTGGGGGGAGCCCGTCATTTTCCCGCCCGGTTAGAGCCTCCCCGCCCCGCCCTGCCACCCCCGCGCCCCGGCCGGGCCCGCGCCCCACCACCGGCAACCCCTCCACCGGGCCGGCCATCCCCCCCACGGCGCCGGGCCGCCCCACCCCGGCCGCTGCCGCCCCCACCAGTCGCAGCGCCGTGCGCCTCGGCCTGTTCTCTTTCTCTTTCCCCATCTCTTCCTCATTCTCTTTCTCTCTCTTCCGTCCGTACGTTAGCCCCGTCGCGACGCGTCGCGACGCGGAGCGGAGCAGCGCACCCCCAGAAAACTCGGCCAGGGGTGCGAGTGCGGCGCGCGCTCTGGCGGCGGCGGCCGGAACTGCGTGGAGCACCCCAGTGGCGAGGGGTAGCGCCGGATGCACTGTTTCTCGACCCGCACCCGGCACGGTGTAACCCTCCGCCCGGGAGAGAACAATGTCAGTTCCTCGCCGCGCCGGGAGATGGCGCTGCGCGCGCCACGCAGCTGCTCGCTCGCGGCGGCAGCGTTTGATGCCGTTTTACCTGGGTCTGTTACCATACATGACGGAGTCGGGGCGGTCACCAATACCGTCACGTTGCGCTGATTCACCTTCCCAAAATCCTTTACGTCAGTTTGTGATTGAAGGAAACTGAATGAAGGATGATGAACACAGACGCGCAGGTCAGTGGCGCGCGGCCGCGGCCGGTGGCGCGCGCCCGACGTAACAGGTCTAGGCAATCCGTCCACAGGCGTGTGGCGGCCGGCGGGTGGTTGCCGCTGCTGCAGGCGCTGGCCGCCGTGCGCTCTGCGCCGCACGTACCGCCGCGTCCTGCACTGCCCTGCCCTGCACGCATTACGTCACAGTTCTCCATTTCGGTTTCGATGCGGAAAACAAATTGATACAGGCGACGCAAAATTTGCTTAGTTTACAGAAACAGTCTTGTTTTACTGAATGAATGGCAACGTTGCGCCTTGAATACGCGAGATCCTGTCCGGCGCAGCTCGCCGCGGCCTGCCGAGAAAAGACAAAAGACCAAAGACACAAACAGTCTCGAGGCTACGTCCTCTTGTCCACGACTGACCCTGGACTGACCGCGCCAAAGCCGCGGACAAAGACGGCCAACAGATGCGCCCCACAATGCGTGTCATTTGCAAAGCCGCTAGGCGAGCGGAGTCTCTCTCTCTCTCTCTCTCTCTCTCTCTCTCTCTCTCTCTCTCTCTCTCTCTCTCTCTCTCTCTCTCTCTCTCTCTCTCTCTCTCTCTCAGTCTTAGACACGCAACCCTTCGGCACGCGCGGTGCGGTCCGGCGGGATCCTCAGTCCTTAGACGGACCGCAAGACAGGCCCGTCCCTCCTCGCCCTCATCATCATGAACTTCATCTCCATCCCCTCCTTGCACCCCCCCTACCCCCTCCCCTCTCGCCACCCCCTCCCCAATCTCACCGTTATCTACTCAACCCCTTGCTTGCTGCGGCTCTCCACCCGGTCCCGCGGCGGCCAATCAAAGGACAAGGATTTAAAAAGAGAAAAATCCGATCCGTTTTTGTTTTTTTTTTGGGGGGGGGGATTGGTGCTGAGGCGGGGTTGTGACGCGAGGCACGTCGACAGCTCGGTCAGTTCGATGACGCACCTCGAGGAGAGAGGACGGTTCCATGAGTGGCGACATAGGCGACCCAGTGGGCAGTAGTCTGGTGCAAGTGAGTGAGTGTGTGTGTGTGTGCTCAGATAAATTGATTTTGTACTTCATCGAGCAAATATTCCTGCTCAATTTTCGCGCCTCTAGCACTTCTGCGCGTGATTTCGTGCACGCAAGTTTGAACAAAACATTTTTGAAAAGTCGCACTGTTATGTATGTCGGGTGAATGTTTGAAGAAACTTAAGTGAAAATTCACAACGAACGAGACTGGGGTGGTGGGTGAATGTGTCTTTGCGGCTTGGAGCAGTGTGAGAGCTTGAAGCAGTAGGACATAATACCCACAAAACCCGAAAAATATTAGGCTCTGAAATATTTGATATCTTACTCCCGATCAACTGCCGACTCAAGCGCAACAGCTCAATTAAGCGACCCTTTCAGTTTGACCACACGATTACGGCTAGGGAGACACAGTAAAAAAATTCCGAAAATTACAAATTTATGTGTTATTCTTGTGAAGAAGGCAGGGAATTGCAATAGGAGTACTTGCGCATCAGGCTTTCTGTATCACAGAATTAGACCGTTTTGCTTCGCCAAGAGAAAAATACTAATTTAAATCAATTCAAAGGCAACTTTTTGATTTTATTCCCGTAGCCATCACGATGCATCAGAAAGATTTAGAGCTACCTTCGTAGACGCTAAGATGAACCGAATCGTTAGCCAAGAGCGATTGTGGTCGAAAGTTCGGGAGTTTTCGGACTTGGCACCGCAAGCCAAATGAATTTAATTTACGTGAGCGGCGAGTTAACCAGCGGGACGCGGCTGTCGTCATGTTAACACGCGGCCTCCCCCTCCCCCAACCCGCGGACTCCTTCCCCTGCATAGGCCGGCGCCCCGCGGTCCTCGCGGCCCAGGACCTCTGGCCTCCCCTCCGCCGTCTATTGAGAGCTTCCCTCGCGAGGGCGGGGCGGGGCGGGGCGGCCACCAAGACGCTGCTGCTGCACGCGCCACTTCACTACTCGGCCGGGCGGCCCCGGCTGCAGGCTCAGATTGATTAGCTAATAAGATAGCCGGCCGGGCTGCCTCGTCCTCCAAACTAGACCCCAACTATGCGGGGCCACGTCTTCAAGGAACGCGGCTACACTGTTACAAACAACTCGCCACCGTTCCACTGTAAACCGCCATCAACGAATCAAAAGCGGAGTCCCTCTGGACAAATCAGTATGGGTTCTACAGTTGGTTTTTCTCCCCTTCAGCAATTTTAGTTTCCTTGGGTTTCTACGATTCAATAAAATTTTATGGACCAAACATGCGTCACGGTTGAGATTTTTGTATTTTAAAATTTTAGAAATTATTTTTTGACCCTATGATTGCGATAGTTAAAATTTTTGCATTTTAAAATTTTAGAAATTATATTTTGACCCTGTGATTTGTTGTATCTTGTTTGCGCGCCGCTGTCTGTCTGTCTGTCTGGCCCGGCCCGTCTCCAGAACGGCGCCAACATCTACATGTAATATCCATACTAGCCGGAACTGACCAACAACTTGCGAATGACTTTATAGGCCCGAAGGGAAGGACTGGCGGCGATACAGCCTCAGACCCTCCCCCTTCCCCTTTCTCCCCCTACCCCCGTAGTCTCCGAGGCTACGCCACGGCAAAAGTTTTCCTTCCTGCAGTATATATCCGTATATATCGGAACTCTCGACGTTTCGTTCCCCGTTTCTCCCAGAACTCAATCCACGTACACTCTTGAGAACATGGCGGACGCCCTGAACTATTTCCGTACATATTTTAGAGCGAATTTCCACACCAAAGTTTTTTTTTTTTTTGTTTTTTTTTTATTACCAGTAGAGTAGCTAGGCATTTGGTCGTTCTGAATGAATGGGCTAGTTGAAGCGGCAGACTGATTCCGGGATTCGTTTTCGCCCACCCTGTCTCTCTCGCACCAAATGAGACGCCCCATGAGAGCGAGACAGAAAGAGACAGAGCTACGAAAACGACTCTCGGAATGAGTCTGCAGGACCAGGCAGGACCACGCCGCACCGCACCGCGATCGAGTGACGCAAGCACGGTGCGCTGCTGCCTTGCCCGCCAAGCCAAACCGGTCAGGTGATCGCCCCGCGTGCTGCGCGGCCACTGGCCACTCCGTGGAGTGCGAGGCCGATGCGTAGAGGCGACCCCGCAGTGACCCGGAGGCTGAGCGGAGTCTGGCGGAGCCCAGCCACTCTCTCTCTCTCTCTCCCTCGCACCCATGGAGCGTCCCGATATGGGTGCGAGGGAGAGAGAGAGGGCGAGGCACTCGACTGTGGTCCAGCCGGGTCCAGCAGCTGGCCGGAGCGTCTCCACCGACCGGTTTTGTCCGGCCGTGAGCAGAGCAGCTGCAGCGTTCGTAGTCTCTTTCAAGCCTAGGGCCTAATTTTTTAAAATTTTGAATAAAAATAAATCGTAACAAGATATATTGTTGTTTTGTTTTACCCTTCCTTCCTCTTTGCTTCACTTCCTGGGGTGCAGTATCAGCAGACTTTTTGAAGAGAAGAATAGCTCGCGTGTACTGAGGGCAGTGGGCGTCTCATGACATTAAAACTCAAAAGCGCATTGACTACATTTTATTGTAAGAATATCAGATCAGAAATTACATTAGGAAATGTGACAAATTAAGAAGTACGCTCATTATTATTTAAGGCCTGAGCTTATACCATTTATTGTGACAAATTGGTCATTGAAAATTTCTTCATAGAGTGAAATAAATTGAGCATTTAATATATTTTTGGTAGCTGTATACATACTCTAAGGATGTAGTGAAAACCACTTACAAACACTGAAATATACAAATTTACAAGACACTAGTGAAAAAAACTCAAAATCAGAAAAAAAAACCTGTACGCTTGTACAGTACATTAATTATCAGCATCAAAAAATAATAATCATTAAATGATTGAAAATTATATTAAAAGCAAAACTAATATTGCACTAAACTGAAATTTTAGAGATAACTTTAGAATGCTGCTGTAGTTGAATTCCACTTTTCTCAAGTTCCAATCATCTACACAATGATGCATCTCAACTTTGGTGACACTTTAGAACTACTACGGAAGGCTAACCCTTTTTCAACATGATAGTTGCTGTGCTTCTCATGTCTCCCAGGTACAAAGCAGCTTTTATACACAACATTTACTACAACAGCAGAAGCGGACCGACATAAATGCAAATTAGAGTAGATAAATCAAGCATGCTTACAATGGAACAGCATATTCTGGTCTAACCAGTACGCAATCCTTGCAAATAAATGCAATGCTGAGCTACAGAAGTACATTGTCACTTTCAAGGGAAATAACTTGGAAACATTTGTGCACAGGACTTCATAACATTTTCGACCCAAACTTAGACTACATTCCCCTAATGTGAACCCACAGCAGAAATTAACATACTGAAATTTCAAGTTATTTCCCCTGTTGTCAGACTGTCTAGTGCTGAAATGATCCACAGCAGATTCTTATGTGACCAGTTATTAATTTTGAATTTTCATTTTCAATAAGGCACAATGATACGACATCTATGTAAGAACAAATAATAATAATAAGAATAATAATAAAAAAGGCAACAAGCAATCAAGAACCAACAACTTGTATTTAAATAAATACATAATTTTTACATGATGGAGTGTAAATAATAAATTACAGGGGTGTTTCAATCATTAAAAAAGAAGACCAACACATAGAACAGGACATGAAATCCAATGCCCAAACAAATCATAAGTTTCAGTTCCCTTTCTAAAGAGCTCATTTACATGTAAAATGACTATAAAAAATTTCTAGGGAAACAAATTGGCAACACGTGATGTCATCCTGTCCATGTACCATTAGACACTGGGACCATTTTGCCTAATTTATCGTATCAGTCTGCTATCACAGAATATAATTTCATTGTCCAAGAGGGCTTCCTCCAAAATTGAAAGATGTAGGCACCGTTTGTTGGTTAAAGACATAACCTGTGAAAAAGATTTATTTTAAATACAAACTGAGATAGAAAAACAAATTGGTATCCAAACCAAAATCTGTTAAAAAATGACAACTTACCGCCACTTTGTTCTATTCTTTTGCTTTCAGCTGCAGCTTTGCGCTGATCTGCTAATAAGAACACTTCCTGCAGACCCTTCTGCTGTTCTTCAGTCAACTGGCCAGTAAGAGCTTGGTACCAAACTGGATCAGCAATTTGAAGATCTGTATCAAAACAAGGATCAAATGATTTAATAAAAAATGCAAAATGAAAAAAATTATGTGATTGGTGCAGCAGGTTGATGCTTACTTTGCATGATATCCTTGAAAACAATGTATTCATCAATGGGGCAGTTATCCTCATCCAGTGGAGTATTGTAACTCTCTAAGGCTGTCTCTTCGTTAGCTTCGTAATCCTCATCGTCATCATCATCTTCAGAGTCTGCATCCTAAAACAACAATAGACATGGTTAAAGACTGAGCATTGCAGAAACACTAAAGTAAGTTTGACACCTCTAACACAATATAATGGGAAAAGTACCTGCAGTGAGGCATTTACAGAAAAGGCATTGTTGTTTGCTTTCTTGTTCACTCTTTCCTGTAGCTTTTCAAGATATTCATTACCGACTTCATCAATTTCGTCTTCATCACTTGATAAGACCTCTGCAAAACAAATAAATCAAATAATAAATAGGGAAGTACAAAGGACAGCCAAAACAAATTTGGTGATGAAACTCACCGGCTTCAATATCGGTTTCCTCTTCATCGTCTTCTTCCTCTTCACCTTCTTGCGCCTTAGCTGAAAATTAAAATGAAAATTGTTAAAGAAATTGAACACGACTGATGGTTTTCATTGATTATTTACAAAATTAAGACTCTAGTTAGTACCTGCATATGCACGCTTCAGTCCATCGAACAGAAGAATCATGGATGGCATTATCTGATTTATACATTCATTCAACACAGGGGGACGATTTTGACCCATGCTAAGTAAGGTGCAGAGTCCAAGGACACATAACTTTCGATCATGAAGCCTGCAGAAAGCAATTGACATGATTAACTAATAGATCTTGAGATCTGGAGATATCAACAAAACAAAGAAAAGAAATTTGGCATACCCTAAGAAGCAGTCTGTGTCATGGATCCACTGCTTCACAAAATGAGCAGTGATTGATTCAGTAGGTGACATTTGCATCTGAAGTTTCTCCATTGTTTGGAACAAAAGCTCAGGGTTATAATAGAGAGCAGCGATAACAACTTGAAGGCACATAGTGCGAAGCTCTGATGTCTTTACTTCACGAACAAGGCGGCCAAGCACCAATTCAACGAATGATGGAATACACTGGACAGAAAAAGTTACAGATCAAAAGTTGCGTCTATGAGAGCCAGAGAAACAGTATGCAACCATAACTACCTGGTCAATGTGGCCCTTGCACTGCAATATGATAACTTCTAATAGCTTAGCAGCATGACACTCTGGATCTTCTCCACAATCACCAGTCAATACCTAGACAAAGAATCCACATTCTATATGAGAAACCTTCAAACAAAACATCAAGGTTGCCAAAGTACTTTTTATTTTTTTTACACAGTGCCTAATTGTAAAGAAAGCAAGACAGCAAAGAAATGGAAGGGTTGAACTGCTTCTCATCCCCAATACACAATAAAAAAGGGGCAAAAGAACTTTTATAAAGAAAATACTAAAGAAATGGCATGATCTGTCCTGTCCCACCACCACTATTGTTAAAAGACAAAGAAGAGGAATGCCAGCCATAAGAAACGTGAAATGGAAACATGAACTTCACGGAGATGTAAATTCTACATGAAAGAGATGCTGAGATAATTTATAAAAGAGAGATGTTTGTTAGAGATATTGAGGACAGAAGCCCTATACTAATGCAATGGCATACCTCAACAACAGCCTCTTTAATGGTAGGATCTGAATTTCGATTCAAAATCTGTAAACAACAGAATCAAAGTCCACAAAATAGTTCAGTACTAGAATCAAGATTTTAAAACAAAGAGGGCCAAAATAAATGTTTTTCATTTCACCTAGATTGAGGATTGATTCTAATTTCAGTATAGACAATGGAAGTAAGAATTTTGAAAGCAAGTTCAGATTGACATTAGACAACATTAATTCAATGGAAAAGATAAGTATCCAAAACTGAACCAAATAGATCAAATTTAAAAATAAAACAGACACAACTTCTAACTCTAAGATAAAGCAAGGGACAGAACAGAGGAGCATGCTTTCTTTATGGATAATTGTTCAAGTTGGAAGTGCCATGCATCTCAAGGTAAATAGTTGCATATGAAGAGATCAAACGTCCAGCTACAGTCAAGACAAATCAAAATTTTGAAATAATTATGACATTTTTACCACAGATCGCCAGTTCTGACACCAAAAAAGTACCAAACAAGACAAAAAATTAACTCACTGCTTTGCACATGTTAAACATAGCCAAGACATGGTTCTCATTGGAGAGAAAAGCTGGGGTGTCTACAGTCACATAATTGTGCAGAGCTGGCATCATTTCAGTGAAGTAGTCGAAGCCATCCTTTTGGAACACCTAAAACACAAGTCCACAAGATAAGGAAATTGAACCTATATAGAAAAAATCAACAGAGCAAGATTGCTTACGAGCAACGAGACAATACCTGGTAAATGAGTTCCAAAACCTTCCACATGTCGGGAGATATTTGTTTGCTAGTAAGATCATAAACCAATGAGAGAGCTTCTTCATAGAATTCTGGAACAGGGTAATCTGAGTTAGACTCAGTGGAAACAGTCTTAAGAATAAACCCAATAAAGCAAGGCTTGAGATTTAGTAATTGAGGTGTTAATTAAGAGAGGCTACTAATGACAAGATTTATAGAAACGAATCAGCACACAAAATGAAATGAGCAACACAAAGTCTCCACACTTATTGCTCAGAGACAGACAATTGAAAGACAGTAGTGCTCAAACCATTGCAGCAGAAGTCTCCTTTGGTTAAGGAAGCACGCTTCTCACCCATGACTGACTGCGAGAAAATGTGCCCAACAACTTGCAGCACAATTGGCTGGAGCTGAGCAATTATTCCAGGCTGCTCTTCCATTACTGACAACAAGGTCTCAATAGTGTTAAGAAGACCCATAGCTGTTATAGCTTTCTCATCAGACCCTTCATCGGACTCCAGAACTTGGCTGAAGGTTGCAGCCTAAACAGATATACACTCATTAAAAACAATAGATGATACACTAACCACATATGGAAGTCAAGAAAAACCTACCAAGTGAGTACACATTTCCACAGCTATTGGGGTGAGTTGTTCTGTGTAAGTGCACACGATCTTTTGCATCACACTCGTTAAATCATCATTTTCCGTTTCTCTGATGATGTTCAGAAGTTCCAAAGCAATTCGTTTAATCTGAAAGAGGAATATATTGTTATACCACAGATGCGAACATAATAGCTTACTGTATCACTTCCAAAAACCATTTGAACTGTTTTTTCTTTCTTTTATTGAGACTATTTTACAAACCTCTGGCTCAATATATTTTTGGGCTTTATCTTGAGCACTAAGGAACATTTGAAGAGCAATGGCTGCCTCAACCTTGACTGGTAAGTCTTGGTCAGTCAACAGTGCATTGACAACTAGCCGAAGAGCTTCAGCCAGAACCTCCTCCTGCTTGAACTTGACCTCACTGAAGTAGTGCAGTACCCAGCATGCCTGAAACATACATTACAGTGCTAGATATTCATTCATTTTCACACTTTACGTCAGACATGATGGTGGAAGTGCTCACCCTAGCTCTAAGATGACCATGCGGACTTTGGAATTCACGGAAAACATATTGGTGTATGAGGGCGTCCATTTGTTCTTTGAAAAAGTTCTTCTTAAGTAAAATATCAGCAATAGTGCCAACCTGAGAAAATATTTAAAAAAACAGGAATAGCTGAAGAACTAAAACGTGTACATTATAAACTGATTGTGCTGATAATTACCATATGAAGTGCACCATCCTTTTGCCTTGGATCAGCATTTTGTGCATTCAAGACTTGCATAATGAACTCCATAGTTTTCTGAAGCATGTCTTTTCGCTTTTTACAACAAGAATGAACAAGGGTTTGGGCAGCTGTGACTGGTGAAACAAAGTCTTCAAATATGTCTGAAAAACAGGGTAAAAGAAAAGCATATAAAATAGTTCACCATAATAATAGTAAAAATAGACTGTATAAAAAAAATCTTACCAAACTTCACTCTGATGTATTCATAAGGATCGGTTTCCCACAACTCTTGATCAGAAGGAGAATGTGACATAATGGGGAAAAGGACATCTTGGATAATAAGGAACATGTGCGGCTTCAAGAACTTCCATGCATGAGCATGGCTGACCCTAGACAAAAATAAAGAAAGTGTGAATCATGTTCTTAGCTGAAAAAGGAGCAACAGAAAACTTGAACACACTATCAAAAGCGCACAACTGTATGCAAGTACATACCCTTGGTTAATATAATTAAGAGTTTGCTGCAAGACTCGTGGAGACACATAGACTTTGTTCCTGTACTGGTCCAGAATTTTCAGTAGTACCTCCAGAATACCAGCAGAAAATGTCTTAAGGAACCAGTCTGCAAATTCTTTATATTCTTTAGTTACATTACCAGGACTGCCATACCTAGACATAAAATTAAATTAATGATAAGATTCAAATTTTAAAGACAGGTTTTTTTTTCTCTTTTTTCCTCCCTTTTTTACAAACCTTTCAAACATGCGGTATAGAATGTGAAGAGCCCACTTCTTACACTTCCACCAGGGCAAGTCAACTCTATCCTCCTCATCAACTTGGTTTGTGGCCTCTGGCACAGGCCTGTCAGTAACTTGACGAACAATTTCCATCCATTGGGAGAACACTTCTCGAGAGATTAAATCGAGAGGGAGGGAGTACTGCAATCAAAAAGTACTTAAGATAAGACTGGGAAGCACAAAAACCAAAAGTAAACCATTAGGTGACTCGTACACTCTTACCTGGGTTAATGCAAAAAATATTTTAAGAATTTGTTTTTGCAGGAGAACTGACTGTTCAGATTGGTCTGGAAGAAGCCTCATACATAAAGAGTACATCATTGGGAAAAGCAGCTGCATGGCCTCATTCAGGGGCCCTCTCTCTTCAGGCTTCTTGTATCTAGAGAAGAAAACACAGAGGGCAATTTTACAATAGTTGAAGGGAAAGAATGCCTAAGAATGAAATATGAGTGATAGAAATCCATCCTTACTCAAAGTTCTTCACCAGCTGGTACAAGCAAAGGAGGGCCCCAGGCCAACCACTTCCATCTGGATTTTGAAGGTAAATATTGATCTTGTCTACAATTTCAGTCCATCGGCCGGGGAAGTCATGTTTCACTATATGACTGACACAGATAGACAGCTGGATCCTATAATTCAGAGACCAAACAGTCATTATTTACAACATAGAAATAATAACTTTAAACACAATCGGGTTGTTTAAAATATGAGTATATACCTGATTATATCTGGAGCAAGAACAACAGCATCTACAATGGCATCTCTGATCATGGCACGGTCTTGCTCATGCAAACTAAATGTAAGGGGATGTCCTGGCTCAACTTCCTTGTCAGCCCAATTTCCAGTCACCAGATTTTTCAAATAGACAACTCCTAAAAATTTAAAACAGGAATAATTGTAATAGTTAGCAAAGAGAAAAAGACTAGAACAATAATTTATTCCTACCACATGTGCTGCTTTTACTCACCTGCCTGACGAACAGGCATGTCAACGTCATTCATCATGATAACTTGCAATAATGAAGGCGAAAACCCAATAATCTTGTGTATCTATAAAACAAAAAATTAAAAAATTTGTACAAATTTAAGATAATGTAGTGAAACCTTGATATAGAAGCCAGCATTTGATAGTAAAAGTTATTACAAAGTAAAGCAAACATGAATTTTATGCAATGCATTTTAAATATGAGATGCTGGAAAAATACACCAAAATGTGAATCGGTCCTTGCTAAGATGCTTGTAAGGTGTCTCTCGAGGAAAAGATGGAAATTGAATAAGTCCATTGCCAACAAGTACAGTTATGAGTAAGGGCTGAGTGATCACATTTGAGAAAGGCGTTCGAATAGTTGGGGGGATAATGGGATAAATGGAATTTCATGATTCATCTGCTTGGAATTCATCCAACTCTGAGTACATCTGTGTGTCAATGTCCTTAAATAACCTCCAGTCACATCATTTAGGCATCAATGAGCATTACCTAGATTTTAAATAGAAATGATAACAACCGTCTGATTCGGCGGTTAAACCGTTACATTTGATATGCAAATCACATTGTACAGTGCGCGGTGCACCGCGCGGACATCATGGTTACCGGAAAAATGTGGCATGGAAACATGTGATTCTCAACATGGACTCGGGCAAGAAATGCAAGAGACAATAAGCATGACAGGACTCATTCGAGTAATCCGATGTGAGGTTTGCATCGTCTTTGATGCGAAATACAGTGGAAACACATCGAAATTGAGCCTAAAATCAATTCTTTAAATGCCTCCTAGCCTCGACCGCATGTCAGGCCTTCGTACCACACCGTATCATCTCGTACCTGATCCAGCTGTTCTTCGGCATGTTGACGTTGATTCGGATCTATGGTAGCTCTTAAAATGTCTATTAGTTTACGGTGATCCATTTTGGCGACTCTCCGATGGCCAAATCGTGGTGTTCACAGAAAAAATTAACTATAAACAAACGGTGGTTTAACCCAACACTCCCTGACTTTCGCACGAAATTTAGGTACGTCACGTGACCCCACCAATGGCGGGCTTTGAATGTGTGCAGCGCCTGCTACAAACGATAACGTTACTAATTTTCCGTAACCTGGCAACGTCGCGAAGTGACTGCGAATACAGAGATCTTAGTTTGTTCGCAGGTCTTTCAACTAAAACATAACATCGTCTGCTGCAGGCAGCCGGAAGCAAAAGCGTCTATGTAATTGGATTTCTCGGTTGTTCACAAACAATCTCATGCCATCACTTGAAGACCACACGAAGTTCCAGGGACGATGTCTTGATTTCAACAGTCCTTTATTACTACCTTGTTAACCTCAGCCGGGCTCGTGGTGTTGATGGTCATTATGGGTTACGGCAGATGTCTCAGTTTCATGTCTGAAGTCAGGAGCTCTTTGAAACTGACGAGTACCTGCTCCAGATTCTTTTCAGCTACTCCGTGAGTATCGGTTGTCTCAAACTTTCTGTAGGCTTTCTTACGCCTGTCCTCACAAGGTGATGAAATTTTGTTTTCAGGGAATGGCAACCAGTGGTAGGTCTGGAAATTCACGCTCAGATACAGTCGATATCGAAACTGTTCTCAGGTGCTGGCAGCGATTTCAAGACATCAACAAATCGGTCAGTTGCTTTGTTTGATGCTGCTTTCCCTGGGACTCTTCCTGTAAGTCCAACTTACAATCTTATGAATCATAGGTTTTCTTTTCCAAATTGCCTCTCTTCACAACTTTCCATTCCACCAGGTGCTGAATCAACGATGTGTTGAGGCTGGTGTTCTGACAGCCTTGGCTCTGTCCTGTGACTTGAATCAAGTATCCACTTTTGATCGAAAACATTACTTTTATTCTGATCTTCCTGTAAGTCTCTCATAACTTTGATAGGTCATCATATTAAACTGCAATCTTATGCATTATGTTTCAAAATATTTTCTCAGGCTGGTTATCAAATAACGCAACATAGATTTCCTCTGGCCCGGAATGGACTGTTAAAATTCATTGTGTATAAGGGTGGTAGTGAAAGCCGTCTATATGAAAAAACTTCACAAATTCATCAAATACAGCTTGAACAGGACAGTGGGCGCTCCCTTCACGATGAAGTCAGGTACAGCACCAGTGAAATTATTTTCTCAGTCTTCTCAATTTACATTCTTTTAGAAATATGAGAGATCTCTTATGTCTGATATTTAGGAGTCTTGTTGACCTAAATCGAGCAGGGCTGCCTCTGATGGAACTTGTTTTTAAGCCTGACCTATCAGACGGTGAAGAGGCTGCAGCTCTTGTCAAGGAACTTATTTTAGTTTTGACAAGATTGGGTACATGCTCTTGCAAAATGGAAGGTAATTAATAAAGGTCGTCTCTGATTCCTATTTCATTAGAATTCTATTGTTTAAATCCCCTGTTTTATTCTAGAGGGCGCGCTTAGAGTGGATGCCAATGTTTCTGTCCACAGAAGAAATAGTCCTTTAGGAACACGGACAGAAGTTAAAAATATAGGTTCAATTCGGGCAGTTGCGAATGCTGTTGATTATGAGATTGAACGGCAGATACGAGTACTTGAATCTGGCAAAGAGGTTGTAAATGAAACAAGATCTTGGGATGCAGAATTTATGAGAACTGTACCAATGAGAGACAAAGAAGAGAAACAAGTTAGTAACAAGATCCTGCTAGTGTTACTTTTTTAGTTAATATTTTTTGATGTTATTACATCAAATGTTTTTTTTTTCTTCTGATAGGACTATAGGTACATGCCAGAACCTAATTTACCACCTTTGCACTTGCGAGTCACAAATGACCAGCCAATAAACTCTAATATGGTTGATGTAACACAGCTTATAAATAGGGTTCCCGAGTCTCCATTCGAAATGCGTGCTAGATTTCAAAAAGATCATGGTATATCTCTTTTGCAAGCAGTCCGTGTAGTTGTGAGTGCAGTTTTGTATTTATTTTATACTATGTTAATTACCTTTCCTCTGGAGTTTTCTTATTTAAAGTATCACCAAAATTTATTTTAGAATGAAGATGTGTTGCTGCCACTTTTTTTGAATGCAATGAATCTGAAGCAGGACAGAGATGCTGTGATACTCTCAGATCTGCTCATAAATGACGTGTTAGCCCATTTTAATGAGGATGACAGCTGCAATCTGTAAGTAGTGTACCTACTGCGGTGCTGCTACTACATATTTTTATGTAATCGATTCATTTCTATTTTTATGTAAATTTCCTTTTTTGGTCTATCCAGGGTGTTCAAAGCTGATGATATTGGGACAATTACAGACATGTTGAAGGATGGAGTCATTAGTAAAAGTATTGCTAGGATAATTCTCAAAGAACTTTCTGAATCCACCACCTTGTCAGCTAAAGAGGTTTGTGGAGGAGAGTTTTATGTTTTAAAGCATTGCATTGCTTGTCTTATTCATCATTCAATAAATTTGTTGCAGGTCATGGAGAAAAATAATTTATCACTCATCTGTGACCCAACCATCATTGAACAGCTTTGTAGTACTGTAATAAAAGAGAATGCCGATAGTCTTAAAAAACATAGTGCGGGGAAAAAAGACATGACCAAGGCTCTAGAATCTAAAGTTTGGAAGAAATCTGAGGGAAGGGCAAATATGAACCTAGTTAAAGAATGGTTTAGAACAAATTACCCGTTCTCCAAAAAATAAAATTTGATGATACGAAAGGCATTATTTTTTCCCACTTTACCCTGGCTTCATTGGGGCACCCACAAGGGTTCTGGATGTCAGTCAAAAAAACTGCATGGACAGACAACTCAAAAGTAGCCGCCGACAACCCCGGGCAGCTATTCGCAGGATTAGTGTCTCCTTTATCCTGCAAATAACTAAAGATCAACTTTTTTTTGTTCAAACGCTTGCCAATTTTGTTCATTAGTTTCTCCCACGCGCATGTCTCTTATTATTGCTCATTTGACAGCAATCCGCAACGGATCAAGCAATCATAATCTGCAAGTGAAACAGCGGAAAGGCGAATCACTTGCCGGCCCACACGGGCTGCGGCACCTTCTGCTTGTTTTCATTGGTCAACACGTCCGTCAAGAAAACATATTTGTTGGTGTCTTCGTTTAATCATTTCCCAGGCCTTTTGTTCCAAAACTGCGTATCCGATGGATTCAGAGTTTTAACAAATCCTTGCAATAGAGGGTGAGTCTGTATAAAACTATCATATGCGTCGTATCTTGGTTAAACGGTGATCTAACCTTTACTGACAGTGGCTTTGCACCTCTCAATATTTGTTGGTCGTAGTGCGATTATCATTCCTATGAAACGTACACCTCTCCAGTTTGAATTTTAAACAGAAATTCCATTGTGTATCTGAACCTAGGAGAACGATGTATCCGATTAGTGGTTGAAAGTTTTTGAAAGGGCAGGGAAATAAAATGTAGAACTGTAATTTCTATAACTTGAACCAATCCCTTGTTTACTTTACTTTGTTTTCCTGAATGTTTCCTTTCCATTTTAACTTTTATAGAGGAAATAAACTTTAGCCCCTCTCTATTTACAGATTTTTCATCAACCTTCAGCCATGGACAGACCTTTTTTCATCGTCAATGATAACCCTGCAAAGCTTCAACATTTGTGTCGTATGTGTGCTGCTCCTTGCAATAAAGCGGTTCCCATATTTGGCCCTGAAGGAGAAGAAAATGAACTCGCCATCAAGTTTAATAAGTATTTGCCTGTCAAGGTAATTTGTCTTCTTATTTGTGTTCTCAAAAATCGATAGCTTTTGTTTTGAGAATTAAAGTTTTATGAACTTATTACAGGTTTTTGAGACTGATTCCATCCCCCTTCAACTATGTTATGAGTGTACCAACTTGCTGATGCAGTGGGATGCTGCAATTTTGGTGGCTGTTGCTGCAGATAAGAAACTAAGAGCACTTCTATGGCGAGAGCAGCAATCACAAGAGGTAAACATGAAGGTAACTTTGGATATGTCATTTTGTGCCTGAATCAGGTCAATTATGACCCCATAGAATCTCTGCTTACGTCATTAGTTTGGTCATTTTCTCAATGTTAATCTGCTTGAACTAGGAAAAGGAAGAAACTCAACAGTCTGTCCAAATAAGGAAGCGCAAAAGATCCTCAGCACGAGCCCAGTATGTGTGATACATTGGTGTCACTTTGCAGCCATTTTTCTTGCACCATTATTAACCTTTTCCTTTTCTGTCTCTTTTTTTTCCGTCCTTGCAGAGAAGCTCTTTGCTGTTCGGTCTGCAACAAAAAGGGAATGGATTTTAGAGAGCTGGTGGAACATTTGAAGACTCATAAAGACCCTGGAGCAGAGACAGAAACATGTTCAATTCAAGCAACTGGTATAGGGGATGCTAATTGTTCAATCAATGATCTCTTGACCCCTGTTGTTTGCTTGGAGACGCTTGACTTGGAAAGACAGCTTCGCTCAAAGAAAAGTAACAGTGAAAGTCAACAAGAAAAGACCGATAGTTCAAATAAATTTAAGAAGAAAGGAAAAAGAGGGAAACTGAAGAGGGTTACCAGAAGTACTGAACAGAATAGTGATGTGAATGACTTACTTGTCACATCATCCACCAGCACCCCTTACAACAAACCTCCAGAGACTTCAGAAGGTGACAATACACATTCAGCACCTGTCAATACTGCTAATAATTTTGCCAATCCATCATCTGATGCAGCAGCAACCACTGGGTGCAACACTAAAAAAGAGCTGACACCTGACAACCAAAATAATACTTTCAAACCTAAAGTGCGTATCATTTCTGCAGAAAGTATTAATCAGACTTTAGAGGAGAGAGCAAAAGCCAACCAAACTGCAAAAAGTTTAGAATCTTATCAGCCTGATGTTCTAATTACTGGGAGTTCTCCACTGAGTGGTGGTCCCTCACCTCCTAAATCACCAACAAAGCCTCCAATGAGGAGACTTGTTTTATCAGGCCAAGTTGTCAATGGTATCAATCCTGATACAGCAAAGCCCGGACAAAAGTTTCTGAAGCTGTCAGATGGAAGAATCATCAAGATAATTCAAAACAACCCAAACTCTCCAGTGACCCTAGCACCGACTGGGCAGAGAGTTCAAGTCCTTAGTAGAAAAGTAATAGGGTCTAATAATGAAAAGCCTGCATTCCAATTAAGACCTCTCTCTCCTGATGCCCTTAAGATTGCCGGAAGTCAAGCCCAGAAGTCCGATGAAGCACAACCGACTCTAGTCAGGCAAATGAGACGAGTGGGTAATAAGGAATTCTATTTCATCTGTCAACCTGGACCTCGACATTGTCCAAACCGATACATTTGTGCATTCTGTTGTAAGAGAAATTTAACTCAAGAATCTCTGCAAGAACACAGTGAGCTTCATGTGTTTCCATCTGATAAGTCACCATTAAATCAATGTTGAAACTGTAAGTGGTACATGTTTGTTAAGGCTACATTTTGCCCATGATATTTACTTAATCATGTAACTTACCTTAATGATTTTGTGTTTTAGGGGAATAATTAGTAATAAGTTGTGATAAACGTAGTGACTGTCTCTTTATTTCAGTACACATTTGTGTAACAATTTTTAGAATCTACTTTTTATAAATAAATTGATAGGCAGTTATACAGCAATGTTGGCACAAGGCGTATGTATAAGTATCTTCCAGAACACTTCCTTTCACAGACGAAGCTTTAATAATTAACTTGAAGCCAGTGCCCAAACTGACAAGTATAGTGAGATATAGTAGTTACCATCTAAATTTGGGTAATTATGTAAAGCTATTACCCTCTTTGAGATGATGAAAAGGGACTATTTTGAAGGTGATAAAAATAACAGCCTTGAAGAAAACTAAATATTAAGATGGAATGAAAAAAGTATCTAAGTTATCACAGTCTAGGACATCAGCATTAAAGCAAGTTGATGGCACAGAGGGACTAGGAGCACCAACGTTTCCTTCAAACAAAAATGGCTGGATACTTCTGTGGGTTGGCGGTTGAGTCATGACAAAATTATTAAAGAAATGAGCAACCGTGTTCTCTTAACAGAAAAGCTAAAAATAAAGGACTTTTCATCAACAAAGTCAATATTTATCTTTTTTAATATATGACTGAGTTGCATCTACTTATGTGATCCAGAATTTCACATACACTTAAATAGACACATGGTCCTTAACTTTAAGGCCTTATAGCACTTTATTATAATATCAGACTATACAGTGTTGTTGCACCTTTTCAACAAGATCATTCCTCAGTACAATTTTTTGTTTAAAATCCATTCAGAGGTAATAATTTTAGAACATAAAACAATTAATAGAGTAGGTTCCTTGGTTTGCTTAGCAGTTGCAGGTAGAATAACATCACACTTCAAGCAAGCTGTTCATACTGATTCTACATACACATACTCACAATCTATTTGGTCGAAATATTTTAAAGCCTCCTGCAGGTCTTCAACGGTTTGTAGTGGCATGACAGATGAGATAATGCTCACATCAATTATCTGATTCAGTACCAGAGCCATCATATTACCAGAGCTGCCTATCACAAGTTGTTTCAGGGGAAAAGGTATTCCATGTCCATTTGCCATCATTTCATTGATGACAACTAAAGGGCCAACTGTTGTTTTCTCGACACGATGCAAAGCCCATGAGTGAGTTGGCAGAGCAATAGAGCGACCATTCCAGAGTTCTGTGAATAAGTTAGCTTGCGAAGAAACAAGTCCATGAGGTTGTCTTTCCTCAGATTTCAAAACTATATCTGCAGCAAACTCTCCCATTGTGAGCAGCTGAAGCTTGAATTTTATTTTGCAGTTCAATGACCTTGAAATTTAGTTATTCATTCTTTCAGCATCATTAAAACTCTCTTGAACCTGCAGACCAAAAATGAAAATTTTAAAGAAAATAAACCAAGATTGGCATTACTTTTAATTCCATCATATCTAACTTGTCAGTAACACAAGATGTCCTATTTGATCACCTCGAGACCAATAATTAAGGTAAACTACACAAAGCGAAAGGAAGAAACCGGTTAATCTGGACGAACTTTGTCTTGTGCATGTCCTAACCCCCTCCCAAACCGAAACAGAAACCAAAAAATACGACATTATCGCCAATTTTCGTCACAACTGGCAGTTGTACACAAAATTGCATGCAAAATTTTGACCTTCCACCAGAAAATTAAGACTTCAATCAACCCAATGGCATTACCATAATCAAACCCAGGCACCAAAGACCTTATCAGCAGACAGCAGACGACGCCAGGCCAGGGCTTCAGCAGACGACGTAAGTAGCACACAGCTGTACGGTCGAAAAAAAAGGGGGAAAAAATATGTGAACCTCAAGTAGAATCCTTCAGCAACTCCAGCTGTCGAATGAAAAAATCAAAACAAGCAGTCATATTCTGGGGGCCAAAATGGTGCACGACCGTGACAGGACTCGAACCTGCAATCTTCGGATCCGAAGTCCGACGCCTTATCCATTAGGCCACACGGTCCTTGTCATACTGGGCGGATAAAACACAATAACAAGATTCTCAAAATTTGAATTGCTAGAGGGCCTCTGACATTGTAATATTATTTTTTTGAATTTTCTTTTAGAGCGTTTGGCGTGGTTTTCAGAGACATTCTTAGATTGTGATCGTCGCGTGCATATAACGATGCCGAGCTGTGTACAGTGAAAGCGTCTGCTAGCGGTAACATTTGCTGCCGGTGAGGCCGACAAGGTATTTTCACTATTTTTTAGTTGATAATGTTTTTGTGCCGACTCTTGTTTCCTATCATCCATTAGATTTTGTTTTCAACAAGCGCTTTCTATTTCTTGTGTACAGGTTTTCAATGGCAGCGGCAGCAGCAGCAGCATCCGAGCGTGCCGAACCCGAACCTGGTCAACCTGTTGAGGTTATACCATATTACTTCAAAGACTTTGTTGATGCTGAAGGCAAACGTGTCATAACCAGGACAAAATCTCTTCGATATATATGCTGTATTTGCAAGAAGCAGTTTAGTACCAAACTACCTTGCATAAAACATGTTGATTTTGCTCACAATATACAAGTAAAGGAGACAAAGCTGACCGATGAGACAGCTGATAGAGAGGGCCCTTCAAATTGTTCCGTTTGCTCCAAGTCTTTCTCCAACCGGAGAAATTTGTTCAGGCATGCACGCAAGCATCATGCTGCAAATGTGGTTAGTCGAAAACGAATACAGCCAGTCATTGATGATCCTGAGCATAAAAGAGAAGCATGCCCAATTTGCGAGAAAACTTACACAAGAATCAGTGCTGTTAACCGCCACATACGTCGTAGACATTCTGGGCTTCTAGAGGATAATCAACCTGGTGTGGTTCCTTGCCAGTTTTGTGCAATGAAATTTCCTGATGACAACAGTTGTTCTGGACACATGTCTAACTACCACCATGCTATCATAATAACTGGACGTCAAATTGGATCAGATGAACTGTTAGTACAGTGTACTTTGTGTGACCTGCAGTTCAACGACCAACCTAGTTTCAAAGATCATCTATCTGTCGCACACGGAGAAGATTTACATGAATTTCGTGTCCATGTTACAAGTGAAAGTGAAGAAGCTGAAGAGACTGTTCAGACTCTTAACTGTGATGAGTGTCATTTATCCTTTACTGAGGAAAATACCTGGAGATGTCATATGAAAGAGGATCACAAGGCATTCCCTGAATCTTGCTGTCAGAGGTGTGGAGACCATTCCTTTAAAACTGTTCAAGAACTAAAATGTCATTTGAAAGATGCACACTTTGTAATCAGTACCGATAAGAAAAGTACAACAGGATTTACCTCACTAAGAGAAATGCAATCAGAAGGTGTTAAAATTGGTCTTGCTCCACCTGAGTTTAATGTTCTACAAAAAATTCCTGAATGGCTTGTGAAACATGGAGATGGTGTGCTGCTTTTGGCAATTTATAAATAAATTTGGACTGTAAACTTTCTTTTATCAATGATTTATTTCGAATTAAATTAACCTGTAAATATTCTCTAAGTGAATGTACCCTAATCACATCTCAACAGAACTAACTGTTTCCAAAATCATGAATTTTTTGGTTCATTTCAAAGCACTACTTAAAACAATTTCATCATGCCTTTCAACTGGCTGTGCCCAAATGTTATGGCTGTAACATTAGAACAGTCCAGAAAATTTTTCAGGTTCTACTTAAATATACTGCTGCAAGCAAGGAAGAGTATATGGTGACAACAAAAATAAACAAGATTCAGCCATCAGTTTTTAAAACAGACATCCAATGTAGATTTTTTTTTAAATCCTAATACTTTTGCCCCTAAAATATTTTAGCAAAGCCATCATATGGTACATTGTATTGAGATGCCCACTGAGCCGCTTACACCAGCAAGAAAATAAGACGCTCGTTGCTTACTGAAACCAAGGAAACAATCGAGAGGCGAGAAAAGATTTTTATTCAAATTTGCATGGGAAACAAAAAAGGCCAGCGGCTTATTGCTGTCCATCGCCCACAGAATGGGCCTCACCGTGACGTTATTTTGATGGCAAAGTGACTGCCTTCAATCAAAATTTCGACAAAGACGATGTCGTTTTGCCCCTTTCGCGCTGGCCCCGTGCCCCCGCAAGCAGGCAACCCCTCTCGCAGCGCACGCTGGATCCGCCCCTGCGGTGCCGCTTCAGTTGGGGCCGGTGGTCTCCCACTTCATAGCGTCCCCCTGGCCCCAGTCCTCCATCAGAGCGCCGGCGTCGGAGTGCTCCGGGCCGGCGAGGTCGTCGAGGCCGTCGTCCTGCAGGTTGGCGCAGTGGCGGCCGGGGGCGGGCAGGGGCACCAGGACGCTGGTGCGAGGCATCACCGACCAGTCTCCCGGGAAGCGCGCGCCGCTGGACCTGTTGCACTGCATGGCGAGCGGCGACTCGGCGTACAGGGAGGACAGGACGTGCGTGCGGACCGGCGTCCAGTCCACGGCCTTGTAGTTTTCGGACACGCCGAGGTGCGGGCCCGTCGCCTGCCCGTCCAGCCTGCGGGAAACAAGTTGTCCAGTAAGCAGGATGAGTCGGCAACCCTTCCGACACTATCGTGGGTGGCGCACAGTGGGCCACAAGACCGGTGCGGGCGGACAAAACTCTAGGTTCGTTTTGAGCTCCAGAGTCGCTAAACAGGACTAGAGCCGTACGTGTGACCCGACCAATGGATTCCTCGTTAGGAGATCAATCCATTGGTGGGGTGACACTTCGGTTCGAGTCCCATTTAGCGACTCTGGAGCTCAAAACGCGTCCGGGATTGTGGCCGTCTCAACGGCCTTCTGTGCAGTCTGACTCACTCGTGGAGCAGCCGGAAGTAGGCCTGCAGGCTGGCGTCGCTGACGGAGCTCTTGCACACCTCCAGGTCCACCTTGGGGAAGTAGTGGATGTAGTTGACGCACATCTCGTCCGTGATGGCGTGCCCGCCGAGCGTGACGTTGGGGCGCGGCCGCGAGTCGTAGGTGCACGTCGTGATGAGCGCGTCGCCCTGGACGGGAGGAGCGCAGAGTGGGTCAGAAAACCGTTGAGCCGGCCAAAATTCTAGACACGTTTTGAGCTCCAGAGTCGCTAAATGGGACTCGAATCGAACTTATGACCCCACCAATGGATTGCTCTCCAAACGAGGATTCCATTGGTGGAGTCACACGTTCGATTCGAGTCCCATTTAGCGACTCTGGAGGTCAAAACGTGTCAAGAACTTTGGCCACTTCAACGGTCTTCTGACCCACTGAGGAGCACGGTCAGAGCCATGCTGCCCTATCCTAACCTCATCCAACCTGCTGCAAACAGTACGCACCGGCAGCACCTGGACGTGGCGCTTGAGGCGGCGTATCTCCTGGAAGTGCGTGCTGTAGTGGTTGTCGCGGTTCAGCTCCGGCAGCTCCCTGCCCCCGCGGACGTGCTGCGTCACGACGCGGACTCCGGTCAGGTGCGTGTGCAGCTGCGACGCGAACACGCGGACGCCGCCCACTGGGATGCCCTGCGACAAGAAGGGTTCGGGACAGTAACTTGGGAGTACGGAACTCATACTCACTGTCATGTTGGGTCGCCCGGTGTCGAAGAATCTTTGCTGAACGCCGTTGTTCCGTAAGTGCCGTTGCTGCACTCACCACCTCGGTGCACTCGGCGATGCAGTAGCCGGTGAGCTGGAACCGCGGCTGTCCCGGCGGGATGGCCATCTTGTTCGTGTACTCCAGGCCGAGCTCCATGACGCCGCCGTCGTGCGGACGCAGGGTGGGGCTCAGCGTCAGACGGATGCCGGAGCTGTCGACCCAGTCTAACGGTGCAGCCGCAGCCACATTAACATCACTGGAGTTGATTTTTTTTTTAAACTCAAAACAAAGCGCCGCACTGACCTGATTTGTTTTCCGGGTTGTTGTAGTGCACTTCCAGCATGATGTACGGGTTGAACTCCGGCCCTCCGATCGGCAGCCCCGCCTCCTGCGCCGTGAGGCCGAGGAACAGGTTGCTCAGAATGACGCCACAAAACGGCGCAATCGTAGAGTGGAGTCGAACCCACTCACCTTGGGGTAGACGAAAGGCTTGGCGCCCATGGCCCAGGCCGCCAGCACGCGCTTGCACACCTTGGTGGCGTCGGGGCGCGTGGCGGCGAAGCAGGGCCCCCGGTACAGTGGCACCTGCTGCTTGACGGGGGCCTCGCAGTGGAACACCTCCATGTGGTGCACCAGGGCCTCGTTGCCGTGCTGCACCGTCGCCTCGTACTTCAACAACAACAACAACACAGTAACTAAAACGAAAAATCTCGTGACATTGCCAACACTTGTAGAAAATGAATGCAAAAAAAGTTGGTTCACCTTTGATCCAGGCGTGAGACAACCCACCTTGACGACGTGGTGCTTGCGGGCGAGCTGGCGGGGCACCTTGGCGACGTGGCACCAGTACGTCGTGTCCACGGCGGGCACCTGCACCCGGGCGGCGCGCACGTCCAGCGTCCACGCGTCGGCCGGCACGCCGTCGTCCACGTCGGTGTTCTTGAGCAGCTGGGCGCGCTGCATGCCGCGCCGCGTGCCCTCGCCCAGCAGCGACACGCCGTCCAGGCGGAACAGTGGGCCCGCGCCCGCCGCCCACACCACGTGCGTCGTGCCGTCCTGCCGGACAGGTAAGCTCAACGAGGCCATCCCACAGCGGGTCATAAGACCGTTGAGGCGGCCAATAGTCTAGACGCGTTTTGAGCCCCAGAGTCGCTAAATGCGACTCGAATCGAACGTGTGACCCCAACAATTGCTCTCCAAACGAGAAATCCGTTGGTGGGGTCACACATTCGATTCGAGTCCTATTTAGCGACTCTGGAGCTCAAAACGTGTCCGGGATTTTGGTCGCCTCAAACGGCCTTCTGACCCACTGTGCCATCCCTCGTGTGACAAACTAAGAAAGTGACAGAGCTCTTGGCACGTCGAAGCAGCCCACCTCGATGACGTAGTCGTGCGGGTCGCAGGTGTCGAACAGGCGGCTGTAGGTGAACTTGGTGACGTTGCCGACGCGCGTGTGGCGGAAGTCCTCGCAGTGCTGGCGGCCGCGGCCCTCGACGTGCAGGCGGCCGCCCTCGGCCCAGGAGTCCTGCAGCCTCGTGCGGCCGCGCCAGTCCTGCCACAGGACGCAGTAGTCGGCAGGGCTGGGCTCGCCGTAGTCCGAGAAGCCCACCGCGAACCAGGCGCGCTCCGGCAGCACGGCGTGCACCTCCACCTGCAGCGCGCGCCGCGCGTAGTCCACGCGCCAGAACATGGTGCAGGAGCCGGACGCGTCCAGCGGCACGGAGAACACCTGTCGAGCGTGTGCAGCGTTGGTCACTTCTCCGCTTTGAGCGCGTTGACTATCATCGGGCGCTTCCAGCTAGCGCCTGTGACGAGCAGGGCGGGCCACGATCCTCACACGCGTGTAGAACGCGTTGCCTATCCCGCGTTCATCGGGCGCTTCCCACAGTGGGCCGCGCGCTTCACACACGTGTAGAGAGCGTTGCCTATCCAACCTTCATCAGGCGTTTTCGCCGCGCTTCTCACTCGGGTGGAATGCCTTCTCACCTGCTGGTCCGCCGGCCCCGCTGCGTCGACCGCCACCAGGTAGGCCATGCCCATAGCCCACAGCAGGCGACGCAGGACACCCATGGTGTCCGCCGCGCCGTCAACCTGCCGAAGCAAGGGACTTGAGAGGCGCCAGAGGTGCGAATGCGCTGCTATTCCAGGCATGTGACGTCAGGTTCCGCGAACAGCAGTATGCAGAGTCGGAAGATGGGACGTTTCCGACGAGCGACATCTCCGCCGCGCTGATGCTGATACCATCATGACCTTCCGAGTTCCGACACCCACCTGGTTCCGGGAGCGGCGGAGACGCAGCTGTCATCTGTGACGCGGAGCGGGGCAAACTGGAAGGCAGGGCCGAGGCAGGGCTGAGCGCCACTGCGCGGAAGGGGTTTGCTGGCGACGGGGCGAGGGGCGGGAGGGGGAGGGGCGCGCGGGGGGACTTTCATGACGGCGCAGTCCAACGTGTGGGGGACAATATGCGCGTGAGGATGGCCATCGTGTGCGGACAAAAAAAAATCACCAGACAACTGCCAAGTACACACACTGTTCTTGGGAAACTATGTTTCCGTGTGTTTGGTCGCACAACGCCTTTGAAACGGGCTGAACAGGGGCGCTGCGCCTTTAGAACTTTGGGCTCGCTCACTGATAATAAAATAAAAGTCATGGCCCATGACCACGCGTTTTGGAGAGAAATGCTGTACGCTCTATTTTGCCTCCAAATCTGGGCGCACGTGACATACATCGCCCTTCACTTTAGTCATTATCTATTTCAGTGTGCGTGTGACTTTGGTCCCGGTTTACCTGAAGGAGACAATATACTCGACAAAGCCATCCTGCCGCAATAAGTTTATGTGTGAAAAGTGCGAGAAGCGTGCAGCGCGGAGGCGAGCCTGGCTGCGCTGCTTGCGCTGGCGGTACGGCTCCAACTCAATTTGCGGACCGGGCCACCCCGCCCACCGCGCCGAGCCCCAGCGCCCCGGGCGCCACCCACGGTGTGTCGGCATGCCGCCCTCGGGAAGGAATTCCTGCGACATTCCGGAGGGATATTGCTGGGCAGCCTGCATCGCCAGTCGGCGGGCCCACTGTGCCTCGCCGCGCTGTCTCTCTCCCACCCGGACGGCCCGAAGGGGGCGCCCCGTGAGTGCGAGCGGGACAGGGCGACGAGGCGCTCTTCAGAGTGGGACTGCAGTGGAGGGACTGGGTGGGGGACTACTTCTTTGTATTCACGCCATTCGTCATCGGGACGCGGCAAGGCGGCAACGCGGCCAGCACAGTGGGCCGTTAAAGACGGCCGGTGCCTTGCGAGGTGCCTCAAGCCTAACGTGGAGACGGCAGCGGTTTTGCACCGCCATAGTGTAGATGTGGGTTGAAATTCAAGCGTGGTGTCATCTCCTATGGGCGGCTCAATCATATGATGGTTTTCTGATTTTTTTCCCCCGCATTCAATTGACCCCCAGGAGCGACCATGGTTGAAACTGCTCCACCATTTTCTGGGCGACTAGATTGAATAAAACACCATGTATGATTACAACAACGACGTTTATTTATGAAAATATATTTTACAACGACCACATGTCTCGAGAGTTAAGTCATAGATCATAGATGTAGATAGAACACAGACATATGCCATACGATGCCAACTGTCTAAGAGCTCAATATGAAATCACTAAAGTTGATATGAGATGAAAAATTCAGGAAGGTCAATTTTAAGAGCAGTCTAAAATACAATTTAAAATGTTTCGAACTGGTTGGCGACCTCTACAGGGCCTAGCGACGCGGTGCTGGCCAAGGAATGCAACACAAGTAGTTTGAACATGGTCAGCAAGCGGGAAAGGTCTGCACGCGTTGGACAGTGAGTCACACTTCAAGTGCAATGTTCACTTCCTCAACCAGAAGGTCCGGATCTCGTTGCATCCTATCCCTCGATGACCTGTTTTGAAAATGTTGCACGAATACATTTCTTGAAGTGTATGCGTCTTCGCATTTTTGACAAAAGTGTAAATTACAAACATAATTTTTTTGGTAAATGCTAAACGACCAAAAATAAACAGTCAAGAGTTATACGAGTTAGATTCTAACGAGTATGACGTCACGGGCAGCTTCCTCAGCTCGCCGTTGACCGCTAAACTAAGTCAAGAGATTGTCCTTTTGCAAAACTTTCTTTTATTTGTCGAGAAACTCGAAGAAGAGGTGAGAGTAGATAGCCTGCTGAAAACGGCGAAGCTAGACGCTCTCAGAGCACAACTAGGTCATGGATAACATTATACAATATTTTCTTACTAAGTGTCAACAAAAATTAGGCCTGAAACTAAACACAAATTGAAACAAATGCAACCACCAGAGAAGTATTGCTATGCGTGGATTTGGCCAGCCAAGATACCACCACACAACACATTGAGCAAGGAATACAATCGCTACTGCAGCCACAGAGCAGCTCCCTCATTCCTTTTGTGTCCGATGTAGACCGGTCTGCTTTCAGACAAGTCATTTTCTCACAGAGTTGCATATGTATCACCTGGAAAGAACTCTAGCTGCTCGTATCGTTGCTACTCGTCGAAAATAATTTATTTGATTTACCTTAGTGACTTGAAACAAGATTAAACATCACAGGAAAGTTCCCCGATAAAGTGCGACCTAATGTAATACATATGCACTCGTTGCTGAAGACCCTCGGCATTGATATAAAGAGAACATCTGGCCGGGGGCCGTTTTATTTTTATTAAGGCCATGTTGATCAGAGGTTCTCTCTGCCTCGTGAGAAACTTCCAGTAGAGCTAACTCGACAGTGATGTCACACGGCGGTACAGAAGGTAACGAAGAAGAAAGTAACAAAATATCGCATCCACATTCTTCCATCCTATATCCCCTAATACAAAATACAAGCGTATTTCTTTACACATGCGAGTCCAGGCACTGCCTTTCGCGGAAATGACGAATCCGAAATTGTTTCGCAATTCAATGACAGAGTATAGAATATAGCAGAGAAACTTTGTGGTTATCTGAAACTATTGTTGGATTACGCGGGTCTATCCCAGATCAATATTTGAATTACCAACAAATTCAAAGAAAAATGCATAAACATTATGATTTTTGTTCTGAGATGAAATGATTGTCTGTTTGAGAAGGTCTGAGAGAGAACTGAAAAGTGGAGAGCCTAAAATAGAAACTGCACACAGTTTTCCTCTGTGACAAACTATCAGAAAAAATCTAGTCTTAAGAAAAATAAACTTTGAAAAAATTTCATAGAATTTTAAAGAGGTCAATCGAAGTGTTTCAGTCTAGCTAGGAAGTATCCCAACGATGACTCAAAGCCACCACATCAAAATAATTGAAAACATTTTCGAGGCCTCAATCTACATAATGAGAACGAATGAAACGGTGATAGCTGACGTTAAAAATAATTCGGGATAGTAAATTGGAGTATGGAAAACTAAAACTGTACAATATCGCTACAATCAATAATTTGTACACCAAATTCTCACACGACACGAATATTGTGCGCCAAACAACACAATGTTGTTATTGCAACACTCATAATGAATTCATGGAAAACTTACCTAAAAGAGATTTATCGCATAAACACATTCCTATACTTCTGTTAGCTGGAACTATCGATTTATATAATGATTGAAAACTGACAAGGGGAAGACAAAGCACAAAGGGGAAGACAGGAATCTTTAAGAGTGTAAGTAAATGTACAAAAGTCGCGTTTAGCATGAAAAGATGATAAAAGTGTCTAGCCACACACGGAGTCACCCAATCGGGTTGAGAAAAGTTTGAGAGGACAACACCTTCAAAATTATTGAAATGAACTTTAAAAGTGGAATATGGTTGTTTCGTAAATTTAAAATTTGTTTCCTGCAGAAATATTTTTTGTTTTGTAATTCTTCAATCCACAGAAAGTAACTTATTGCTGGACTTATAGGAAGGTATTGTCGAAAGGGGATGGGTATAGTCACAGACATAACTAGAAGGCACAGCACACATGATTGTCAGCCTAAATTACCAAGTACAAATATAGTAGAATAAAGGTCAGAATACACAGAGTAAGTACACGCACATGGAATTATATGTAAGAAGATACCTCAACACAAAACCTGCGCAGCACTGAAGAGCAAATCTTACCGTAGAAGGCAGGGCATTTTAACAGTTCATGAACACACCAGAACGATAGACAAACGCTACATGTGGTATATTTGACTTTTGATTATTGAAAGATTATCACATGAGATGTCGGACGGAACTCCTACTAATATTACGAAAGCAATAGGAGGCGTCATGAATGGTTGCCGGCCGTCGTCCGTTTTTCTTCTGTCACTTACAGGGCAAAAAAATATGACAAAAATCAAGAGCACTGAACCCTGATATTCACAACAACGTACCTGTATATTCGTGAGAATATAGCCGTGAAAAATAAATAAATACCAGAGCGTTTTAAACGAGACAATGGCCATAACGCCTCCAGTGGAGTACCTCAAGACCACACATTCGACTACACTAGCCTAGTTTGCGCTCAAGTGTGTTATTAGCATGACGCCTCAGCGCCCCTTTAGCTTTCTTTGTACACAGTTTTACTGTAAGAATAGTGTAAGCGGCAGGAGCGCCAAAGTGACGACTTGTGCATGGAAGAAAACAATCCTTTACCAAAATTGACACGTTCGAGGATCACAAAAGGGAGGAAAAGAGGGGGTGGATGAGTCCCTATTTCAAACACGGAACACCTACGGGGGTATTAAAGCCAAAAACTACTTAAAAGGTACCGTCGGTAACGCGTTTTTGTAGCTTTTCTGACTACCTTATATGTCAGGTAGTCGAAATATGCTGACAAACACTGAACTAATGAGGCACTGCACAAGAAATCCATGACGCTGGTGCCGCCTATAGAACTTAACTGAATCACAAGAGATTATATACACACTAGAAATTATTACTAGACATAAAAAAGAGACCACCATTTCGCTGGTGTGGGATATTATATACACAGATTGATAGTTCATTATTAGATTCATATTTACCGTATTTTCTCATCATTTAATTTATTTACTTTGGTACAAATGGGCACAGTTTTTGCTGCTATCCATGTTTGGTTACATTTATTTTGAAAATGTCGTACGGAAAAAGGCAAAGCACGCAAAAAATTGTTTTTGTCAGCATAATTCAATAATAAGCTTGACGAGGATGGTTACAGATTGTTTTAAAAAGTGAAATTTGCCTTTCAAAAATCAAGAAATTCTCGTTTTCCTCAGGGAGGAAAGTACGGAAAAATAAATGAAGCACACCACTTAGAGGCCTCTCATGGGCTTTCGATCTTTGCTTATGAAGCAATAAGGTGGACAACACGAAGTACAATGCTTAAACATTGTTTTGGTAACGGTTTGAAACTTGAATGCAACTGAGCAAAATGGTCCAATTCTTGAAAAGTAGATATCCACGGTGGTCTTGGCTTCTTGCGTTCACTACAACCATTCTATATGCAATATGCGGATGATTGCCAGGCAGTCCGATTTAGCGCCCAGAAAAAAGTTGATACTGGAACACGAAACAAACATAAATAAGTGGCTGGACGAAAATGAGCGAAAAGCATCGCCTACTCACATACTGGGTCAAGTAAAATGTAATGCCCCGAGCAAAGCTCTGTCGACAAGTTAGGAATATGTATTCATGAGATACTTTGGAGTCCAATTGATAAGATCAGAAGTTCTTCTGATTGGAGCCTTTCGTATGACTTTATTCTAAATACTTGGTCTGTCCGGTCAATGAATTCGACCAACAGTTCGAGTTGACTGACCAATAATATAAGCTCGGTAAAATAAACTGTAACCAACCTACAATCATTCCCTCGGAGACTGAAATAAAAATTAGTACAGTGCAGTCAAAAACGCGACGAAGAAATCTAAAGCTATTTGCTTTTTAGTGACATGCGGTGCTTTCCGTCCCACGTGAACCCTCAAGCCCTCAGGAGTCCAACAAAATAGCCGCTGAAGGAATTTCAGGGCATCCTGTCACTTACAACGGCGCTGCCGCAATGCGGAGGCCACTACCCCACGTCTATGGCAGACCACGCGACTGGGTAGCGACGCCCACCCTTGCAGCAATACCCCGCACGCCTCGACTGGGGTATTCCCGAAAATGCGGCTCTACCCTCTGTGTGCTGGAATTGCAATAGCGCAGTGCACGTGAGGCAACAGAAAGATGCATGTGAATGGATTACTTTCACTGCCACAGACATAAAAGTCAAGTCCAAAGCGACATAATTGACATCGCTTTTTTATATTATGGTTGTGCGCTACAACTCACCTTCAAATCGAATGAATCAGAGGCAGCTGCCGAGCTAAGCGTGAGAATGGCGTTAAAAAAGCAGCCATGCGAATGTGGCGCGAATCAAGAGTGTCAAGGCAAAAGCTTCATAAGCGTGGAAATAAGAAACAGTGTTTCAAAAGCCGTTGGAAAAAAATATCGGAACAAGCTGCACAAGCCACGATCGGAAACGGCAGGAAAACAACAACGACGAGTAGTGTGCGCCGTGCACTGCCAACCAAACGGCGTGCCTTCATGCATAGCGACGTGGTAGACAAGGGGCCGTCGGAGACTTAGCAACAACAAAATTGAGCTACGGTTTGAAAATGCGCTTTGGAAACGCTGAGCTCCTTGTGCTTTAAAGGCCGATTTTTGACGGGCGTCTGTTTTGCCACGTTTTGCCACGACAGCAGCGTGTCTCCGCGGCGCGGACGCTCCTTCGACGCCCCTTGCCTGTCGGAGGCGCAGTGCCTCAAATGCAGTCGCGCTGCCGAGCGATTCCGCACACTGGTGTCGTCGCTCTATCTCCCTCGCACTCGCGAGGTGTCCCGCAGCGGTGCGAGAGAGACAGAGCGATGAGTCTGCAGGATGGTCCTTACATGGGGTGGCGAGGGCGCGGCTCTCCCGTTGCCGGGGTGCTGGGGGGAGCCGGACCCCATGGGGGACCCGATAGCCGACCCCATGGGGGACCCTGTTAGTTGTCTTACCATGCCGGTGCCTAGAGACTGGAGCAAGCCTGAGCCCTGAGAGCCGCCTAGGCAGGCCGACGGCCGGCGGGACCTCAGGCTGCTCATGGAGGAACTGAGGAAGGGCGTGCTGGAACTGGTGTTTGGCATGCTGCCGCCCTGCAGACACAAAACGGACGTCAGCACCGGGAAACGCGTGCCACGCACCGCGCACACCTGCAGGCCCGAAATCGCACCAGCCAGCCTCGGCAGACCGACTTCACCAACCGATTCGTCGCTCTGTCTCTGTCGCACCTGTGCGAGACGCCCCACAAGTGCGAGAGAGACAGAGCGACGAAACGGTAGGCGGAATCGGTCGATATGCCGGGCCAGCGAAGCTAAGAGCATAGTTTTTTCTTTCACAAACGAAACGAAATTGGAGGTTACTTGTCCGGCTTTGAGTAAACCAGAGCCAGTCAGGACAGCGCGGCGTGAAGCCCTCTGACTGCGTCATCGGACCCCCCACCCCGGGCGAGGAACACGACACTGAGTGGATGCACTTAACCCTGGTCAGTGTCCACCACCGACTCTCTGTCGGATCTTGTTACTTTTATCGCTTTTTCCATCGGTATCGGTTTTCAGGCCACGGCATGGCGGCGCGGCGCGTGTTCAGGTGGTCTGTTGCTCGTGCAAACTGGACACATCATACAAGCAATTTTTTTGGTGTTTTTTTTTCCACTTTAAGTTAACGCTGGTCAAAGTAAGTTCCATAAATGCTTGTCCAGTTTACCCCAGCAAAAAAAAAAAAAACACTCACAAAATAATTTGAAAAAGAGATTTATACAAAGAGAAACGGATCATTCATGAGGCGTACGAACGGTAGTGCATAGAAGTTAAAAGAAGAGATCTAGTGTCAAAGTGCTCAAGAAACATCTTTGAGGTTTCAAAGTGGAGTGGTAGTCATTTTGGTGGACGGTGAAGCACATGCGTAGAGATGCCAGACACGCATGGGGATGTAGGAGCCGAAAGGCCTATCTTGCGCATGGAGTAACGATAGAGGGAGAAAATGGAAAACTTGCTTTTTCACGTGCTTGGCTGGCATGCCACCTGGTTGTTGGAAACAGGATCAGACTCGGGGATCGAGGGATGTTACAGAAACAAGCCATCACTACATCTCATTCGCGGGTGTGCAGGCGGAAGTGTGAGTTACGTATCAAAGAGGAAAACTTACGGGGGCAACCTAGCAAGAACACGCTTTAGGAGCGGAAGGAAGAGAAACGCATGAAGGGAAAACAAGAGTCACAACTTCAACTTTCAAGTCTGACATTAGGACTAGAAATAACAACACCGTGGTCAGGAATGTTTTTGTGACTGGCAGTTTTGTTGTGACGCCCCGAAAAAGACAATGAAAAAAAAAGGTTTATCTACAATCCACAGTACAAAGCCACAACTTTCAAGGCAAACGCTGAGCACAAATAAGCTTTTGGAGAGGAATTAAGTCTAACTAGGCTCATGCAGAGGTCATGCCGGCAAGGTTCAACACAGCATCACAACGGCGATACTCACGATCATGCTCCGTGCAAGCTGCAGAGAAAGACAGAACACAAAGCTGCGATGAGTCAAAGGCGGACTTCTGGCGCTCAGATACTCAAGCTCACCCCCAGGCCAGAAAGTTGTTTAAAAACCGTTCCAAAATGAGATAATTTTGAAAAAATAAGACCTTGGAGCCAACGTGACACTTTAAACCTATAGGTGCCGTATAGGCAACTCTACACCAAAAACCGAAAAAAAAAAACAAAAAAAACGATTAATTTGAAAATCAATTTTGTACAGCTGGGATTCGCATTTTACGGGTGATGGAAAAATAATGTTTGCACCCCGTCATCGAGATAAGGACAATTATGTCTTTAAATGAGACGTTTTCTCATGCCAAATTTGGCAAGGCTTGCAGAATTGATCGCACCGTGCATCGAAACATGTCCGTATCCACTCACAACGGAGGCACTCGATTCACCTCCGTTTCTGTACCGGGGAGTGAGCACTTTTTCATACTCATACAGGGTTCAGTTAACGGAAAGCCGTGAGATCTTTTACGTGCCGTCCCGTTGAAAAATGTTACATTTAAGCCATCGAGCTGCATGTCCTTAAAACACGTATTTGTATAAAGCAACAAGGCATCACGGGGTCCACGATAAGACGACACGGAAAACATAATTAGAAACACCAACACGCCATAGAGAGAGTGGAGGAAAGAAAGACAGGAAAAGTCACAGAAAACAGGAGAAGGAAAAAGATTGATAGACGACTGTTCTCACGAAAAAGTGGGACAGACGCGCATCGGCAAGAGGCAAATAAATGTCGTGATTGTGAACAGCGATGCATCATGTCGAAAACATGAAGTATTGCTGCAGACGCACGGACATTTATTTTCAAAGAACACAGACAGAAGAAGGGTGGCACTGCGTCTGACAAGAGATACCAGAACCACTTCAAGACTTGTGCAACCAACCAGGACAACGTGCGGTACAATCCAAACTGAATTACTCTCTATTATTCTTGGTTCTCTGTCAGGACCCAAACTTGCAGGAAACCACGAGAAAGAACGTGTGCAGGAGCCACAGTCGACTTGGCTGTACAGTGAGGGTCCGGGCAGACAGAAAGTGAGTATCACAAAGATAGGAAAAAGAAAGACAGTGTCACAAGAAACACACCAAAAAATGTAACACACAGATCACATACTATCCCTCTTAGGGACATACATACAGAGGTGTCCGGCACAGACTTTTCCACAAACTCAAGCAAAGTGAGGTAAGACTTAGTGTAGTTTGACAGATGCAGAAAGACAGTGCTCTGGGTGAGTTTGTTTCTCCTTTTCTAAAAAAAATAATAGCATATTAAACAGGTGCGCGGACACCTCTGTGCATAAATCACATAGAAGAACTCGACGGGGCGCTGTGCTAAGCTCGTGCACGCCTGGTGAGCCTTAACGGCCCCAGCAACCAACCAATCATCAATCGAGGAATTATACGGTATTAATCAACAAACACATCGTGTGAGCGAATGGTTGATTCCAAGTTCAATGAATATTATGTGATTATTAAAATAAGCCTGGAAAGGCTCAGCGCAGATTCCTAGTGTTTGAAAGATTAAACCAACCACTCGTTCAAAACGAATAACCTTTTATGAAATTAAGTTAAAAGAATGGATACTGGTGGTGTAGAAATCTGTTAAGGCATTGCATGAGATTTTGTAACTAACGGAGGGCAGACTTCTACTACTCTCAGTCCGAATGTCACCAACTTTAGCCCATACGAGAGACGAGTAGATTGTTTGGACAAGTCAATAAAAATGTCACATAGTGTGTTTTTTTTTGTTATGATGTTAAGTCTGTGTCCGTAGATTAACAGTTAGGAAGTGTTTATGTTACTCGCGACCTTAATTTTGAAAGCTGGGAGGAAATTTTTGTTTTCTCTGTTCTGAAGGAAGGCAAAACCTTTTCAAATTAGAAAGCAGTTTAGTTCGATGGGCAAACCGCTCAGATAACGTACAGTGAGGATAAAATTAATATTTCATCTCGAATTTACTTTCTGTTATGGGAATATGTAGCACAGTTTGGTTTTAACGATTGACCGTCGATTGGTGTAAGCAGACCCAGAGGCCGAGTGGTCTATAGGCAGCGCATGCAATAACCACAAAAATACTACACACTTTGCTTCTCAACTTGATATGAGAGATGACTGTCAGGCCAATTGTTGCGATCTTTCAGGGACCGATTAAATAAAGTCCTCTATTGTGAAATGACAAGAAAAATTAGATCGCAAAGATTGGAATTTTGTTACAGGTTCGAGTGAAGGGTGCTCAAACTTGAATAAATCTACAAAATAAATCAATGTTTGGTTTTCATTAATTTTCATTTCAGCACAAAAAACAAGCTTTGAACACCCGGTATGTTGTGTTGGAAAATTTCTACGGTGCTGTATGGCAGTTTGTTCCTCTACTAGGTGAATGGTGCGCCTATACGTTACATTCACCAAAGTGAATTAATAGAAAGAGATCTTTACACAAATGATTCAATGGTAAACCATCACAGTTTTTCTATTTGAAATGTTAGAATAATCAGAAAAAATGATAACGTATGTCATTGAAAAGGTCACCTTTCCCTTTTCTTCAATCCTTGTTGTTTTTTTTCTTTTGCAGAAAAAGAAAGTTTCAATGCCGCACTGTGGTTTGTGAGTGCATTTGACTACTAAACGTATGCACTATAAGAGTCTAAATATGCTAGCGCTAAAGCCAGTAGTTCTATGTGTACGAGAAAAACGTGAGAAGGAACCCATTCGCGAAGATCTCAAGTAGAGGGAATACAGCTCAAATGGTAAAATGGAGGGTGCTTATTTATTTACGGGTATTGTGCCTAGTCCAACAACGTCCACTATGACCATTTACTCAAACACGATTCGAAAACGCGCCGGAATGCTCAGGTGAAAGATCATGCGTCTTTCGGAGGGATTGGGGCTTGTTTGGGAGGGGGAATGTTTTGCTAAAGGGGGCACATTATAAAGTGATGGCTTGCCTGCTGGAACGAGAAACATACACACATTCCATACACGAACGAACACGACTCAACAACGTGTGACCAAACAACCACTGAGCAGCCGGCACAGCCAGACAGAGCAGCGAAAGGAGAGTAGCAGAGCTGGACTTACATAGGCGGCTGGCACCGAAAGCGTTGAGCCCTCCCTCGAGACCGAGCCGTGGTAGAAGCCCGCCCCCTGTGTGTGACAGATTGGAGTGTGCACTACATGCCTGAATCGCAGCCCACACCCACACCAGCCGTACACCATGACACTACATCAAGCTTTGCTTCGAGCTTTGCTGCCACTGCACCTGGAAAGGCAACCTGGGGGATCTTTCAGTGTGTCAAAATGAAATTCGATCGATCTGATTCGACACCTCTGCCGTTCCTTATAAAGCCTGCGAACCACCTAGTGAACTGAACGGAGCTCTATCCCCTGCAAAAGCGGTGCATTTCGTTCTTTCGCTTCCCGCCTACAACGAAATTATCTGCCAAGAGTAGGCTCCTGAGGAAAGCGGGAGAGTTAATACCGTTGATTTTAAGCCGTGCACAAAAATAAGCTAAGCGGTTCATGATGACTGACGTTTGAATATGAATTGACCTGGTTATGATGCAACAGTGCATCACGTATCACAGTCCAGATACTATTTTTTCCAAAGAGATAACTAGCACTCTATTAAGGGCAGATAGCTGTCTGAAGTGAAGTGGTGAATGGAAACTGAGAGTGGACCATTCCTTGGTTTCTGTTCGTGGACTGCCAGAAAAGACCTTTGGCTTCAGCAACACTTTTAAAATCACACTGAAAGTGGAAATTCATAGGAAAGGATTGGCGCGCACCTTTAAAAAGACTCGTCGCTCGAGGCGGTCTAAATAATTGCTTAAGAAACAGCTAGTAGGACATACTTGAGAAACACACTAAAGCATTTACGAAGTGTTCTGGACTATGTACGTGAGCAACTAAAGATCCCCTCACTTTTTAAATTGGTTTCCGAAATGGGAAGCACAATACTAAGACATACTCCCAAGTATATTATTTGTTCCTCTACAGTCTATAAGACTACAAACACATAAATTGTCATCTACGAACATGGTTCTATGGGTATTAAAAAAAAGTGGGAGGTAAAAAAAAATCTCACTTATCAGACCGCAGAAGGCTGAATGGGCTTTATGAGCACCCTGGTGCCTTTTCATCCAGACAGACAGCGAGGAGCACTGGGCCAAGCCCTGGGCAGGCCTCGGTGTGGGTTGTGGGGAGCTGGTTGGTACAGTAAATGACTCAACACCAATTGCAGTTCAAGACAATCTGTTAAAAAATCGACAAAATGACGAAATGCAAGACTTTGCATTCATATTTTTCTATGTAAAAATGTAAAACTGCAATGTTGAGTTCAGAAACTGTGGCTATGACATACAGTAAGAAAAAAATTCAAGAAGAAAAACACTTTTAAAATTATCTGCACTCAAAAAAAGTTATACCGACGACCCCGGAAAAAAATCTGGCATCAAGATTCAGAGGCAAAATGTCTGAATCGTTTCCTGGCCGCTAACTGAAAACACCACCGATTTTAACTAAGATGAAACTGTAAAACACAACATGGCTGAAAAACTTTACCGATTAGTTTTCGCACGCGGCGGCCTTCCATCTTTGACTTTAAATTGAAAATCAGGTTTTAGCCCCCAGGTACGGGGAAGCAGGAAAAATTATTTCAAAAAAAAAAAAAAGGTGGATACGTTAGGACTGCAGCGAGGCTGATTCCCCGCGCTCCCGACTAGCGAGTGTGTGTGTGTGTGTGAGTGTGAGTGTGCGTGGCTGGCCTTACCGTTGGTGGGGACAGGTTGGTGGTGGATCCGCGCCGCTCCTGCGGCCCGATGGACGAGTGGCGTCGGATGGGGAGTCCACCGGGCGAGCCGCCGGGCGACGAGGAGCAGGAGTGCGCCACGCGGATCTTGGGCGTCATGAGGGTGTTGTCGGACAGGCGGCGGATCGGCAGCGCGTTCTGCACGCGCAGGAAGTTGCTGTCGGGCGACGAGGAGCCGCCGCCAAACCACCAGCCGCCCAGGATGCCGGAGTCTGCCGAAAGTTTGAGGTACGGTGACGGGCCAAAAGAATATTTAAATAGAACCCCTCCCCCTCCCCGGCGCGGAAACTTAATTTTTTATGGCAGTCAATCAAAAAAAAATTAAAAACGTCTCTGCCAGTTCTTGTAATCCACAGAAAAAAGCAATTTGAGCAGATTGGGTCATTAACAACGGCAAATTTTTTTATCTATCACCGAACAACCCACAAAATCCACTTGCGATTCAACACTGCAGGAATGCGCGCCACAGTGGGTCAGAAGACCGACGAGGCGGCCAAAATTCCGGACATTTAGCGACTCTGGAACTTAAAACGCGTCTAGAATTTGGGCCGCCTGCGCCGGTCTTCTGGCCCACTGTGTAACGGCCATACCCGCCGAGTTCTTCCGCGCCATGTCCTCGGCGCTCGACGTCTTCCTCTGCTCCACCCGCAGGTTCGGGATGTTGAAGGGCGGGACGTGCATGTTGTCGGACGAGAAGAGGTGGCGGAGGGGCCGCCTCTCCGGGCTGGGCAGCGACATGTTGTCCAGCTTCAGCTTGTTGCGCTGGTTCCTGAAAAAGGACATCATTTTCATTTGCGTGTGCCCTTTTCTTCACAGTGTGTAAAACAGAAGCAGGCACGTACCTATCTATTTGATCGAGCATCTCTCGCAGCACCTGCAGCAGCATCGTGAACTGCTCCAGGTTGAGCGATGGGTTCACCGTCTGCGGCAGTAGGGCCGGCATCACCCGCGTCGCCATTTGATTCACAGTCAGTCCATATTTCTTGTCTCTCAGCAGCACGGCGTATATACCTGGAACAGCCATATCTGGTTGAGGACTGGTTTGCGCGTGGGGTCGACAACTCTTTACAAAAAAAATTTTCGCCGTCACGCGACGCGTGATCTCCCTCCCCGCTGTACTTACAGACCACCCTGTACATGATGTCTGGATCGGTCAGTCTGACTTCCGTCAAGAGAGGCAGCACTTGGTCTAGGATGATGGGGCGGTCTAGGCGGTCCAGGATCCGCTCCACACAGCTCAGCACGGCAATGGTGAACTTCAGGTCCGAACTGTTTTGCGCGAATACAGACAGCGTCCGCGGCAGGATCATGTGCCTGATGGCCTGCTCGTCGATGTAGTCTGCTACATTGGTGACTGAGAAGAGGGCGGCAGACTGCGGATAGAAACATGACAACGTTGTGGAAAAGTTTGGAAAATTATTTCTTTTGAAACTGAAAAGTCGATCACATCGATTTCAATGAACTACAGACCTGGACTTGTATAGTAGTGCTTTCGAATGCGTTGTACAGCACCCGCAGTACTTCCATCCTTGCATCTTCCTTTTGTGTCTTTTCTAGTATGATGTGCAAATTTTCAAGCAGGCAGACCGTCGCTTGAATAGTTTTGGGTGACGTTAAGACGCTCCTTCAAAAAGCAGAGAAAGAACAATGAATCCGCTTTTTCAAAAGAGTGCTTTGTGTAGACCAAACGAAGCTCACCTAAAAGAGTCTTGTATCACATTTTCATATTCTTCTATTGTAGAGTGCTCAATCATTAACAGTATTGGTTTTAAAACTGAAGCTAAAACCTCCGATTGTCTCATTTCTGCCTCCAAGCAAGGCCAGACGTGTTGAAACCATAATTTCTGAAACGAATTCGGGTGAAATTATGCGGTGCTCACGCACAAAATTTGTATCCAACAATAGCAACATCAGTGTGGGACATACCCTAGGAATGTACGGCAAGGAGTCCCGCAAGGTCTGCTTGTAGAACGCGTTCTTCTGCGGAGGGTCCTTCATCTGGATCACGTCGAGGAACTGGAGCGTCGAGACGACACTGTCGGTCCTGTAAATGGAAGATGGAAACAACACAGGGTAAAGATGAAGGGATGAAACGAGAAAAAAATAAACTTGAACATTTCTGTGCCGACTCACGTGAAATACTTGAGGAGGCAGAGGAGCTGCGCGGTGGGCCTGTCTTTGGGCTCCTTGCTCAGCAGTCTGATGGTGGCCTCACGCAGCGGCAGGGGGATGTCCGTCACTATCATCTTGACGTGCTCGTCCAGCTGCGAGGAACAAATAAATTTAAACAATTTTCACAAACCAAATTTTGTTTTGTAAAAGTCAAAAATAGTATCTAGAAAAATTACCATATCAAGTTGTCTCTGGTAACTCGTGTTTGAGTTGTTAGCTTGGATTATCGGCCGGCCATGGTTGAAGATTGATGTTATCACCATGCCCAGTGAGAACATGTCGCTCTGCATGCATATCTGAGAGTGGAGTTGAACTTCCGGTGCTGCCGACAAAATAAATCAATTAAGTTTCTCCTCTTCCACACCAGATTAAACGCCGCGCAGCCGCGGTACCTTACCAATGTAATCGAGGTCGGGCTGGCACAGTTTCGACACTCGAGAGGTCCAAGGGCCGATGGCTATGGGTTCTTGTGGATCCGCTTCATTGAGTCGCTCTGCGGGCAAAAGAGAGGGCGAAATGGGTAAACAGCTCTACAAGATTCACTTTTGTGTCGAACCCTGAGGCAGACGGCAAGTTCAGATGAAACAAAATTGTTGCAGAGATACTAATTCTGAATTTTGTTAGCCTCCAGCCCGGCCTGGGCAGGCCTTCCTTCCGCTTGGTTGGCCCCTAAACCGCCTGTCGCGAGCAGACGAATATGGAGCTAGAGTGTGGCTAGCGTCCTTGAAGGGTTCAAAACATAAAGCGTTGTTTGTGGCGAGCTCTGTGTTCCGATGCCGCGAGGGCGCGAGGACCTCCATCAAACTTTGATGGAAAGTTGAAAAAGTTCCCCCGGCCGCCAAGTGGCCTGCAGCGCCGCCACCCCATCGGGCCAGCCCGGCCGCTTCCGTTCATGTGTGCCAACTGCCAAACCAATGGAAAATCCGCTGCGTCGCTGCTGGCGGTGTACTCGAGTTGGAAACTCCTTAACTGAATCGCGCGTGGCCATTGCCGGCATTGCCAACTTCACAGACAGGGTGCGCAGTGCTGTGCTGGCGACCAGACCAATATTTCCATTCCTGAAATAGGCAGAATGACCTCACAATGGACCACGTGGACCGCGTCCGACCGCGCCCTCTCGGTTCTCCAACGCTTTCTCGCGGGCTGGGCGGGCCTCGGCGGGCCAAACCGAAAACAGCAGCTAAGTAACCGGTGCGTGTCGCCGCCACGGAGGCGGGAAGGTGATTCTCAAAACGACCGCCGCATCACCCCGTCCTCCGAAGCACAGCGCCAGCCGGCCGCGCGGTGTCACTCAGAGTGGGGAGTGAGAACACGCTTCGGCCAGCCGAACGAATGATGAACGCCGGGATCGATTTACACGCCCGCGGCCTGCGGGTGACTCCGACAGCGAGCCGCGTCGCTCTGTCTCTCTCGCACCCCTACGGACAGCCCCGCGAGTGCGAGAGAGACAGAGCGACGAGTGTCCGGTGTTCGGTCGGCATTGAACAAACGAGAAAGGCCGCGCGTTTGAGGTAAAGCCGGCCGCCTGGCGAATCAAAGCCCCACCGCGATATTGCCCCACTAATCTCGCCATTCAGCGCCTCGGTTTTTTCCGTCCTCGTTTTGGGTGATTATGAGATCGAGGCGGAGGACGGAGAGAATGGGCGGCGGTGGAGCGGCCACCTCCCCCCGCCTTTATTAACGAAAAGCGGGCAGTCACCCTGCCGACGAGGAGCCCCGCCTTACTGCGCAAAAAGTCAAACTTCAAGTGAAGTCTCTAAGGGTTTTGAACTCGGTTTTTAATCCCATGCGCAACCAACGTGTAACAAGTCAATCAAAAGGATTCAATTTTTATTTATTTATTTATTTATTTATTTATTTATTTATTTATTTATTTATTTATTTATTTATTTATTTATTTATTTATTTATTTATTTATTTATTTTTAGTTAAGGTTGGTAGTAAACACCGAGCAAACTTGTGTTTTGCTTGACGACAGCACTGTCTGAACGTTGCGAAGTTCGGTCAGGCAGTCGGCCCAGCTGTGCTGCCGATTAGGACAAGGCTTCGCGCCTCCAGCCTCTGACGCGCGTCTTGCTGCCAGCAACGCTTTAGCCGCGCGCGTGTGGCGCAGCAGCACCAAAGTTGCGGCGCTAAGCACACGGCCGCCCTAGGCGCCCCGCCCCGCCCCGCCCCGCCCCGCCACGTCTCCGTCCCGTACCTTTACTGCCTTGTAAATCCTGCCAGGGACCCCCCTGGACACGCCGCGCTACGGTAAGTGCCTCGATCGCTGCGAGAAGGCCGACATAGTCCTGTACGGGCTGGCAGGGCAGAAACACGATACACTAGGAGTTTGCAGGCGTTGCCGTGAGAGGGCGCGCGGGCGGCCTGGTCACGTCGCCCTTATCAATGCAGCATAGCGGCCTACGCGGGGACGGGGGTAGTTTGTAAAGGCAGGCAGACAGACAGACGACAGTCAGACTGCACCACAGTGCGGCATGCCGTGAGAGGTCATGAGCCAGGTCACCCCCCCTGGGCTTCGCTGGTTCATCTCCCTGCCGCCCCGCCCCGCCAGAGACACCGATGGAGACGAACGGCCCAAGTTAGTCGTGCCGCGGTGGCACGCCCATGCCGCGCCGAGGCCGGGCGAGCCAAGGCCGTGGCCGAGGCCATGACACTGCTGTCTGGTCTGTCCCCACCGAGTCTGGGCCCGGCCCGGCCCGGCCTCCCTGCCTGCCCGCGCTGAATACTAATTTCCCACCAAAAAGCGCCTCGGCAACGCGGAAAGACCCCGCGCGGGAAAGGCGCGCCGTGTCCTGGACCGCGCGCGGGCACGGCAGCAAAGTGCCGATCAGAGCCACCACCTTGTGAAAACCGCAATGGTAATAAGCGGGCTACAGGGCTCCCTCACCTTTAATTTTTTTTTAATATTTTTTTTTTTAAATATTAGAGTTTTAGGTGCTCTCTGCCCTTTGCACCGTTTCTGACACGCTTCTTGATGGTTTTGCACACGGCTTTCTGCACGAGTACAGGTTGCGGTGCGGTGCGGTGGGGATAGATCTTCGGGTGCTGGGCTGGTTTTAGCGGAGCTGGAAGCTAGAACACCGGCGGATCTAGCAAATCGTGCGACTGCGACAGAATCCCACCTGGCTGTGCGAGCGCAAGCGAGACACAAGGGGGGGGCAATCTGCTGTTTCTGACGCAGCCTTGCCCCCCCTTTGCGTCTCGCTTGCGCTCGCACAGCCAGGTGGGATTCTGTCGCAGTCGCCGCTCTGACGCAGCCGGGCTGGATCCGCCGGTGAGCTAGAACCATTAGAAGGGCGGGCCGTGAACATCGGTGGTGGGGGGCAGTAGCCGCAGGGCAGGCTGGGTGCTGCTTTCTGGCTCGGTGCGCGGGGGAGGGGGTCGGCAGTCTGAATAGCGCTCCCTCTGTCCATCCCGCGTAGGGCGTCCTGAAGCGCCGCGAGAGAGACAGACCGCTATGCGTGGAGCCAGCCAGCAGGGCCCGGGGTGACGTCTGACGGCGGTGTGATTTAACGCGAAATGAACTTAGAGGGCTGAAACTCGCGGTAAGAGGGATGCTGGCTCGCCCCACCCCGGCGCAGCGCCCCACGGGGCTGTTAGTTATTGTTATGGCCGAGCACCGAGAGCCATAATCCTCGGATACACGCGCGGCAGGTACATTATTGGGCGCGGGTCCAGGACCTCGCTCGCAAACGCCGCGCGGGTTCAAATGTCGTAATGTGTACACCCATTTCGGGAAATATAAAGAATAAATCCGGAAAGAAAAAAATGATACTGGACCCTCGAAATCATGCAATAAAACCCTTGTCGTTGCTTATCCCTTTGCGCTCCACGAAAAACTATCAGAAAAATAAAATAAATGGCGCGTTCACCATAAGAAAGCAGGGAAAAATTAGATAAACTGTGAGGCAATAGTCCGGTGGATCCCCACCATAGTAATCCTATCATTTCCCGCTGCCCGTGTGTCATTTGTCTTCTCCGTCTGCTTCTTGTGGCCCCGCCTTTTCCCCCGCCGACTCGTCAACGCCGACGCCTTCTTCAAATTAGCTCACGGCGAAAAGTAGCCGACGATGAGGGATGGTTCGCTGTCGCGAGACTCGATAAGCATTCTCTGTCACGGTGCCGCGGGCAGACAGCGGAGATAGATAGAGAGAGAGAGAGAGAGAGAGAGAGAGAGAGAGAGAGAGAGAGAGAGAGAGAGAGAGAGAGAGAGAGAGAGAGAGAGAGACTCTTCTACGAAGTCTTCCTTGCCCTCCGCCGCCTAGCCTCAATTTGCCAGGGATATTTCCCGAGGCGTCTTTACGAGACATGTGCCGTGCCTACACGGGCGGTAGGTCGGGCTGGTCCCTCCAGGCGAGGCGTGGTGGAGCGCGGCTGAGCGTGCGGTCTGGTGTTGTGGAGCGTGGCGGGGCGTAGTCTGGCAAGGTGGTGGTGATGTAGCCCGGGGAAGCGAGGTGGTGTAGCCGCGCGGCATCGTCTGACGGTGGAGCGTGGGCAAGGCCAAGCGTCGCGGAGCGTAGTCGGGTGGAGCGTGGCGGAGCGTAGCGCACAGCGCTCAGCGCTGCACACAGTAGAGTTTAGCGCCGACACGGTGAGCATCTCGGGAGGAGCCGCCCGGGCTGCGCAGCCAGGCCTGCAGCCGGCCATTGATTAACGCAGCCTAGGCCGCCTCGCCGGGAAAAAAGGAGGTGCGAACTGGGGCGAAACTGAAACGGGACCCCCTCCTGCGCGGCGAACGGGCACACGGCGTCAGGTGGCGCGGTGTAACCCCGCGGCAGACTGTCTTAATTGGAATACGTAAATCTTATCCCAACAACGAAGGGGAGGGTGGGGGACGGGGGGAGTGGGAGAGCGGCGTCAGGGGAGAGAGAGGAGCGAGCGATGCGGGTGGATGGCAAGCAAAGACGACAGAGAACGCAAAACTGGAGGAAGAGAATTAAAAAGCAATTAGGCTTACCAAGTGGCCCAACTCGTTTCCAGGGCTCGTTCCTGCCTCGCGCCCACCCGCGGCCACCACTCGAGTCTCGAATTCTGCAAGTGCCTCGTGCCTTTCCCCCTCCCCCCGGTCCTCCCCCCCCCCCTGCCCCCGTCCCTAGTCGGGCCACCAAAGGACTCGGCATCCTCTCGGTTGACGCAGTGTACACTGCCAGAAAAAACAACAACAAAAGTAAATTCCTGGCAATTTTTTTTTTATCAGGAATTTATTCTACTTTCAAAGAACAACAATTGTAGAACAAAGTACTATAGAACCGGCATGACGAGTGCCGTGCAGTCCAAGCCTCGTTGTGGTTAGTTACAATTCTCGTCGTTGTACTTTCTACTATCCCTGTTGTACTTTTAACACACAGTTTTTGTTGTACTTTTGTTGTGGTATTCGCACCTTTTCTTGCAGTGTACAGCCTAGGGCACGCGGCCAGCCGACCGGAGAGTGGCTCCGTCTCTCTCGCACCCGAACGGGACGGCCCGTGAGCGCGACGACGGCGACAGCGACTAATGAAACGGGCCTTCGGAACTAGTCTGCAGCAGAGCACAGTCCACTGGAGAGTCGCTCGGTGGACTCGCGTGGCAACACCACGGTGAACACAGCAAGGCAACAGTTTTACCTCAATAAAAACGTAGTTTCGGATGTTTTTTTTTTTTTTTTTGGAGATCAGAGGTAATTTTTTTCCCAAGTTATCCATGAATTTCAAAGATAATTTTTTTTAACACCTTCACGCTGAAGCCTAACCTAACCTTCAGCCGGTACGAGGTGTTAACAGTGTGCGTTTTGCGGGACGGCTCTTTTGAAGCGGCAGCGGGCCAGTCCCGGGGCCCTCCGCTCACTTGGCCCTCTTGGCTCTACAGGTGAGCGGCGGGAGATATATTGATCGGCAGACGCGGGTGGCCAGGCAAGGCCAGGCGAGGCCAGGCCAGGCGAGACGAAGCCACCCTGTCTCGCCCTGTGGCAGTGTGTCTTCGGCGGAGGATGGCCGGGCATCCCCACGCCATGCAATCATGATCCTGCGTTTTTGTTTTCAGAGTGGAGTGCGGGCGACGGACAGCAACGGCCCGATCCGCCCGGAATGAAAGCGTTTTGTGAATCGCTTGCGTCAACATTGGCATGCGTCGAAACCGCAGCGAGGCCTCAATGACTCACCTGTGAATTCCAGGCCGCCCAGCTTCCACACACCCCGCTTGTTGACGAAGATGGAGGCGGGGCAGACGTGTCGGTGCAACATGTGGTGCGTGTAGTGCAGGTAAGACAGCGCCTCCGTCAGCTGGGGGAAGGAAAAGCACGTCAGAAAAATACGACAGCAGCGCGCTCAACACCTTTCGAAGAGCATGTGCAAGGTGCAGACTATTTAGTTATTTGTCATACGAAGAATGAGTTCGTCAACCGAAAACTATCTTC